>CM057350.1:460780736-461980736 GCA_030015575.1 Agapanthus africanus
AGAAACTAGAACGTTTGAACCATTCCTCCTAAACATATGCGTACAGCTAAAGCGAATCAAACGTTTGAATCACAACCCCTAAATGTATGCATAGGAGAACGCTAGGAAATGGATACGAGAACAAGTAAAATGCAAATTTTGAAAAAGAAGCTCAACTCGTATCCAAAAGCATGTATATAAAAGACATGCAAAGTAAATCAAGTATACATACACAAAGATCCACATGTGAAAAATATAAATAAGTTCTAATGGCATATGGAAGCAAACACAAGTAATCAATGATGTGCAAATAAGGATTGTACCCATGCAAGGTGTGTGCAACAAGAAAGATATTCAAGTTAAAGCAAACACACACGAAATAGGAATGAATACGAGTAAGTAAAATGAGAATTTGAAAACGAAACTCAATCCATATCCAAAAGCATGTAATGAAATAAAACACAAAGAAAACTTCAAAAACATGCGCTTATTCATAAAAAGTAAAAACAAGTTTGAAATGTATGAGTTAGAATATATGTCGTAATACGAACTATAGGATATCAAAAAAAACATAATCATATTATGCATGTACAAAAGTGTGTGCGTGTTTCTTTAAGAATATGGAATTTTAAAATGTTCACAATATAAGAATTGGAAAGTAAATACGAAAAATTAAGCTCATAAGCGTGAGATTTACCTTCCCAAATGCTTGAATCTCCCAAGTGCGAGAAGCAAGCCCAAAAGATCGATTCATGAGTCTTATCTCACAATCACTTGAATACCAAACCATTAGAGCTCAAACATAATATATAATGGAATACAAGTGATAGAATTTAAATGATATTAAACCCATGAATAGATCAAGCTATGCATAAGGAACCAAGATGAAACCAATGGAAGGTTCAAATATGCAATCATCTCACATAAATAGATACCAATTGAAAATAATATAAAACCAATTAGAAATAATTGAAAACCATATGTGAGTGCAAGTATCAGTAACTGTCTCATCTTAAGTATCGATTACCCGGTGAAGCGTCTCCAATTCTCTCAGCTATACCCGTACAATTCATTGTAATTAATGAAATCCACAAGTGGGTCCCCTAAAAGGCTTGTAGAAGCCATTTGGTAAGATGAGCTAAGAATTCAACGCCAATGAATAATTCTACTCATGTAAGAAGTGTGTGTGTAACAAATAGACAAGTTTAAGTATAAACACACATCAACAAGGCACAAACTAAAGATATCAATTGAAAATTGGTTCAAGTTAAAATATATGCTAAAATTGTATCCATTTGAAAAGACTTAAACAATTTAAAAACCATATGGATACAAACTCTCAGTTATAAGGTTAAAACACAATTTTAGCAAGTAAGAGGGGTTATGACATGAAAAAACACAAGATAAGCAAATCTAAAGTAAGTTTTGATACCAAGTTGTGCTCAAGTTTAAAAGATTGCAAGTTTAGAGCACATGAACACAAGCAAACACATATGAGCAAATGAATGATATCAATTGTAAATACTAATTGAAATATCATATGAATAGTATCTCATATATGAACATAAGCACAAAAAGATATGCAAGTTAACACAAGGGTATATAAAACAAAACATACGTAATTAAATATCCACATTGAGCACAAATCAAATAGGCGATATTCTAAAAGAGTATAGCAAGGAATACAATACCTCATAAATTGATGAGCCAACCAAGTATTTCTATATTTCTCTTGCTCATCACGAATCTGAATCCCCCAAATTTTTAAGTTATCCATACATAAAAAATAAGATATGGAGGGAGATTTCGGTATCCAAGTTTTCTTGGATCCATATGGATTAAACTTGGGAACCCAAACCAATTTGGAATTTAAATAAGTATTACTCTTTAAAGTACATGAGTGTGCCAAATGTCCATGTGCACCACAAAAATTGCAAGTGTGAGTGTGTGCATACATGGAAGACCTAGAAGTGTCAATAGCATGAGATATGGTAAATGAATGATGTGCATGCTTCTTGAAAGTTTTTCTCGAACCAAATCTATATAAGTAAGCATGTGAATGAACATGAGATTTTGCGAAATGAGAAGCATGTTTGACACGTCTAGACGAAGAGGGCTTTTGAAACTTAAAAATTTTAAAACTATCACCTCTTCGGTTTAAAACTACTTCCTTGCTAGGTAAATTATCAAGCTTTGAAAGTTTAGAAAGGGAAGCATTTAAAAACTCTTTTTCTTGTTTGAGAAAAGCGTTTTCGAAAACAAGAAATTCTTGAGAAAAAATAGACGATTTCAAAAGATTAATCTGACTTTTAAAACTTGAAATTGAATCAAGGTTTTCTTTTCTCAAAATTTCACAAGTTAAAAGCAAGTTCTTATTTTCCTTTTTAAGAGACGAAAGATCACAAGTCAATACATCTTGAGAATCAAGAGAAGATTTCAAAACATCAATATTGCAATTAAAGCTAGAAATCAAAAAGTCTTTTTCTTTACTCAAGTCATTACAAGTAGAAACCAAATTTTCATTCTCTACTTTCAAAATATCAAACGAAATACAATAAGAATCAAGTTTTGAAAGTAGCCCATTCTTCTCAATAATTAATTTATTGCATAAAGCAAGTTGAGATTATGAGCACAAGTTAAATTACTAAATTTGGAAATTAAACTTTTGTTTAACGTCTCAAAAGAATCACAACATGAAACTAAATCAGTTCTCTCATTTTCAAAACCGGAAATTCATTTTTCAAGAATACCATTTTTAGATGCTAACGAAATAAAATGTTACGACCCACTCCCAAACACAGATGGTATTGTCCGCTCTGGCCGAAACCGCACGGTTTTGTCCCTTTGAATGAACCCGGGGCTACTTCCCAGTAGGTCACCCATCCCAGACACCCATCCTAGAATTTCTCTGGCTCAAATACGCTTAACTACGGAGTTCTTCAAACTCCGAAATTCCGATTCATCCAAAAGGCGCCTCTGTGTTATAAGAGTGGTATCATTACATTTATAGTTCAGATCGTGCCCTCTTTCGTAATGGAATTCGATACTCCCCATTGTTCTGGTGGGTCCCCGTATGCATTCGTATCTATTACATCCCAACCTCGATACCGGATAATTAATTTATTGCATAAAGCAAGTTGAGATTATCAGCACAAGTTAAAGCACTAAATTTGGAAATTAAACTTGTGTTTAACGTCTCAAAAGAATCACAACATGAAACTAAATCAGTTCTCTCATTTTCAAAACCGGAAATTCGTTTTTCAAGAATACCATTTTTAGATGCTAACGAAATAAAATGTCACGACCCACCCCCAAACACAGATGGGATTGTCCGCTCTGGCCGAAACCGCACGGTTTTGTCCCTTTGAATGAACTCGGGGCTACTTCCCAGTAGGTCACCCATCCCAGACACCCATCCTAGAATTTCTCTGGCTCAAATACGCTTAACTACGGAGTTCTTCAAACTCCGGAATTCCGATTCATCCAAAAGGCGCCTCTGTGTTATAAGAGTGGTATCATTACATTTATAGTTCAGATCGTGCCCTCTTTCGGAATGGAATTCGATACTCCCCATTGTTCTGGTGGGTCCCCGTGTGCATCCGTATCTGTTACATCCCAACCTCGATACCGGATAACATCTCACTTCTCATGAGGTAGGTGGTATTCAGCTCCAACTCCACCTGGGGTATTTACATCCCCCCACTTAGAACAATGGTTCGTCCTCGAACCACAAACCTATTTTTGAGGGACTGGCTCTGATACCATATTTGTCACGACCCACCCCCAAACACATATAGTATTTTCCGCTCTGGCCGAAGCTACTTCCCAGTAGGTCACCCATCCCAGACACCCATCCTAGAATTTCCCTGGCTCAAATACGCTTAACTACGGAGTTCTTCAAACTCCGGAATTCCGATTCATCCAAAAGGCGCCTCTGTGTTATAAGAGTGGTATCATTACATTTATAGTTCAGATCGTGCCCTCTTTCGGAATGGAATTCGATACTCCCCATTGTTCTGGTGGGTCCCCGTGTGCATCCGTATCTGTTACATCCCAACCTCGATACCGGATAGCATATCACTTCTCATGAGGTAGGTGGTATTCAGCTCCAACTCCACATGGGGTATTTACATCCCCCCACTTAGAACAATGGTTCGTCCTCGAACCACAAACCTATTTTTGAGGGACCGGCTCTGATACCATATTTGTCACGACCCACCCCCAAACACATATAGTATTTTCCGCTCTGGCCGATGCCACACGGTTTTGTCCCTTTGAATGAACCCGAGGCTACTTCCCAGTAGGTCACCCATCCCAGAATTTCTTTGGCTCAAGCACGCTTAACTACGGAGTTCTTCAAACTCCGGAATTCCGATTCATCCAAAAGGCGCATCTGTGTTATAAGAGTGGTAGCATTTCATTTATAGTTTAGATCGTGCCCTCTTTCGGAATGGAATTCGATACTCCCCATTGTTCTGGTGGGTCCCCGTGTGCATCCGTATCGGTTACATCCCCACCTCAATACCGGATAACATCTCACTTCTCACGGGATAGGTGGTATTCATCCCCAACTCCACCTGGGGTATTTACATAAAATCATCATGTAAAGTATTGAAAACATCTAGTAATTGATCGTGCATTAGTTTGCGGAAATTATAAGAATGGTTACTTACAATGCTATGATCAAAACACCCCTTAGCCGACTCTATCGAGTTGGATTGTCCCTTGAGATGTGAGATTTGTTGAGACATCCAATGTGGTGATAGAAATAATATTCTCGACTTTCTCTTCTTTATTGCGCACGGCTTGCTCTCCATATATATGCTCCAATGAGCACCACATATTATGAGCCGTCTTGCAAGAAGAGATATTGTTAAGAACATCAATATTTAAAACAAAATGCAATATTTTAAAGTTTTAATGTTCAAAACAAATAAATTCTTATCATGAGTACTCCATATAGATTTAGCAATAGTAGAAATTATGTACTCATTATCAACTATTTTCCAAATATCCCTATCCCGGGATTCAAGAAAGTATTGCATCATAATTTTCCAAAAATCAAATTTTGAACCATCAAAATATGGAGGGTTATAAATAGATGGTTCATCACGATAAGAACACGAAGATAAACATGATACCATGGGATCACTCTAGGATGTTAAGTCTATACAAGAAGAGCACCAAGCTCCGATACCAATTAAAAGTATTTCTAGAGGGGGTGAATATGAATATACTACCGATATACCCACATTAAAAATTCTACAACACTTGCAAATGCAAATCACAATTGCTAAGCTTAACAAGAGATATACCAACATAAATAAGTGGCTATGCTAATCATAATTATGAACATAAACCATAAGTAAGCAACAATATCAAGTAATAGGCATATGGAGCAAGTAGGGAACAAGCATGCAATTTCTAATCTATGGATACTTGCAAGCTATTAGATACAAATGTAAATGGCGAGTAATAAAAGAGAGATATAGAGAAATTGCAAAATCAAGTCATAAGAGATTTTTAGCATGGTTCGGAAGATCACCTAGTCCACTTTCTTTAGGTGTACGAGCCCGTTCCACTAATTCACTTCTTTTTCAAAGACACACGTTGCGCACCCGCAACCAAGAACCCTGCTTCTGGTGGAGGCTAAACCAACACATCTTCTACAAAGACCTCAAGTTGCTCAACATACGAGCAACACTTCACTCTTATAAGCTCGTCGCTTTTCTCTCTATAAAGATACTCTACTCTCTTACAATGGCAAGCTTGCACTCAAGATCCCAAACACAAAGAAAGAATAGATTACACTTGAAGCACAATACTCTCAAAAGAGTTTACAGTTAAGCTTAATTAATACTCAAGAAGATGGATATCAAAATATAGCTCTTGAGTGTGTGTATGTGAGAGATTAGATAAGAAAATGAAAATCTTTTTGAACTCTCACAAGATGTGGGATTTTTCTCTCTTTATCACTTAGGAATTTAGTAAACTGAAAAATTGGGTAATTGGAGCTCAAAAAAACCAACCCAAAACTCTATTATAACCCCCACACAAAAAATTGGCCATTATAAGTCAAATCAGTATTTTTCCTGTAAGAACAGACGTCTGAAGAACAACAGGACAAACGTCTGAAGTTTTAACAAAATAAAACCCAATGGATATATTTTCCAAAACTTATAATGCAGACGTCTGTCGAATATAGGTTCAGACATATGCCGTGGGTTTTCAAATATAGCCAGAGAAAGTACAAAGAATAAACGGATGTCTGAAGAACAAAAGACAAACGTCTGAAGAAGAAATGGTTTTCAAAGATTTTGAACTGCAGACGTTTGTTGCCTATATCTGCAGACATTTGTTCCTTAAAAAAATTCATTCCAATGAAAGCACAGAGAACAAACAGACGTCTGAAGAAGTAATGGACAAACGTCTGTATCTCATAAAAATAGGCCATATGAAAATACAGAGAAAAGACAGGCGTCTGAACAATCAAGGGACAAACGTCTGAAGCACAAAACGTATGAAAATTGATATTTCTGACATTTAGAGATTTTATAAAAACACAATAAGCCGACAGACGTTTGAAGCACATAGGGACAGACGTCTTAAGTGTAAAAACTCAAACTTGTGTTTTATGATGAAAATCAATTTTAATTCGAAAACTCCAAAACTCATGCAATGTAAAAAGTTTGTACAAGCGTGTATGAGTGTTCAAGACCTCTAATTGATAATAACCATATTCAATAGAGTATTTACATAGAATCCTATGGCAATATCGTATTTCTTCAAAATCTTGAATCTTCGACATTTCGACACGAGCTTTTGAAACTTTGACGCTTTACTTGAATTTTTCGTTGGTCGATTGATCTTCAATTAGCTTCAACACTTGACATTTCAAACTCGAACACACCATTCCACTAACTTGTATTTTGAAGTCGATATTTGATTTTCAAATGAACTTCGCTTCGATTTCAATCTTTGACGCTTCAAACTTGGACTTGGTTTCTAGCTTCTTGGCTATTCGTAGCTTGAACTCTTGAATCCTTGTTTCTTGGGTATGTAGTTTGAACTCATGAAGCTTGATATGCAAGTTGGGAAGCTCTCGTCTATATCCTCCAACCTCCATTAGATATATCCATTTAAGCTTAATTTCCTCCATCCTCCTTTGTATGCTTGTGTCGTGAAAATATCCTGAAAACTTATCTTGAACACGACCAAACATATCATATACGGTGTTATGGAACAAACAAGATATTAATCACAAGTATATGAATATGCATTGTCTTGATATCACAATCATGAATATTATATAAATATCAAGATATAACTCAAACTCAAAGCATAAAATATTGATATGCTAACTTTATATACATTATATAAGAGAAGCAAGAAATGGATCACATGTATATACAAATTCATATTATGAATTACCAAAATAATGAATAAGAGTAATATATCGATATCAAGAATATAACACAAGTATAATATAAGATATTGATATATTACTCGGTATATACAAGATAAATGATAAGCAAGCTAAACAACAAGTGTATACGAGTTTAGTATCGATATGATAGGCAAGATAAGGAAGTGACACTAAATGAACTATTAATATTTAAACTATCATCAAAACTAAATAAATGGATTATCGAAATCCATAAGCTATCAGTTTTCTATACATCTAATTTTTATGCGATATGTATGCAATTGTCTACGATATGTATAAGAAAATTAGATATAGCAGGCAACTATACAGATACTGTAATACCCAGCTCTTTTGTAAATATTTTCCATGTTTATAAATGAATGTTTCCCAATTTTTTTTATATTTTTGAATATTTCTTATAAATATTTCACTAAATTTTTTCTAATTAAAAAAGTTACTAATTCATTTAAAATACCTATTTAAAACCCTACCCCAAACCCAAACCCGACCCAATAGCCACTCCCTAACCCAAACCCCTAACCCAATCGACCCGACCCGATCTGACCCAGCCCTCTCCCTTTCTTCTTCCCTCTTTTCCTCTCTCTCTCCTCTTCCTTCACTCTACCCTAACTGCCTCCCCCATGACCCGCGCAGCTCCTACGAACCGCGACCCCCTCCACGACCCCGTCTCCCTAGCAACTGCCCCTTCTTTCGCGCTCATCCCCCGTGCTCGACCCGCTCTTCCCCACGATGAAGCCCACACCCCAATTGCTTCCGAGATCCCTTCGCTGAACTCCTCATCTCCCTCCTCTCTCCAAACTCGCCAACCGATCCATCACGGTCGCCCCCTCCACGAGAAGCTTCGCCGCCGCCGACCGCCACTGTCACGACCCGAAGGTACGGAACGTGACTGGCACTTAGATTACGAGACGTCTCAAGACGTAACGTAACCTAAGTCAGCCAAAGGCCAGAAAACCTAAACCATAAGCAATAAGAGTGAAGGAAAACCTTTTATGAAAACGATTTTAAACCAATTAAGTTATATTAGTCCCTTTTTAAAAACATCAAAATTTTCCGGAAATTTCGGCAGAGTCTCCTTTGTAAATACTAGCCCCCAAAATGGGTACAACAAAATATATAAACCTGTAATAACAAAATGGCATCCCCAAGCGGGAGCTAGCTCTTCGCCCAAGGCGGATCACAACCACATGCAATATATATGCAATATCAAGCAAATAAGCATAAAGAAATGCAAAAAAATAAGGAAAACATAACGTCGGCTCAAGTGAGCTCGACCCCAAAGAAATCACATATACACAAATCTCTCAGTCTCATCACTAGGTCGCATATACAAATAAGAAGTGGTAGATGGAGAATACTAGATACAAAGATAGTACAACAAAATAAAAGTGTCCTCGCAACCCACTTAAGAGCAATGTCACGAGTCTGAGCAAAAGAAGCCCATGATAAGATAAGCCCGCCGCTACAAAGCTGACGGGTCCGACCTGCAAGACACTGTGGCACAAAGGGGGTGAGTTTCCCGCTCGTGAGTAGAATATAACATCTAATAAGGCTATTATAAGAATGCACGCAATGCGTCACAACATGTATGTGTAGATATGATATAATGCCACTAGTATGTATGCACATGTATGCAAAATCAATACGAAATCTTTAAGTGTTTAAATACGATGATCTCTGCATTCTTAACTTAGAAAAATATCTGTACAATAGTTAAGATACCATCAATGAAATCAGCCGAAAACCGTGTCAAGCATCGACACCAAATATGGAAATATTGTTGGAGATAGTGCCCTCAGAGTCAATTATTGGATCACAGGCACGTGATTGCAATGATTGAGGGAGGACCTATCCCGGTAGAACAGTCTTACTCGAGATGATAGTTTGCTATCTGGTTTACCTTTATCATCGTGTACTGCTTTAGGTGACCTGACAGGTTGCTATTACACGCTGATAGAGCCCCTAGGATTCTTGCTTGACCACCAGCAGTATGAGGGCGATCATATAAGTGGGAGCTAAGGGTCTACAATCACATCCTTAAAAGGTCCCTAGTCGTGGGAGATTCGAGACAGGGCATCGATTCTCCAGAGTAGACTAGTGTATACAGTCGAGACCCCGACGAGGGGCGGTGGCCGGTCTCACAAGCCACTGGTGTCAGTTGGATCACCTAAGATGTATACAGGTGCTCATTGGGTTATGAGTACACCGGACAGGACTCGCCGGGAACATGCTAGTTGGTAATATACCAGACGTCAGATGGCAGTTCCCTGGTGACATGTGTGCAGGTTAGTTCATCGACCTGGGGATCGTCATTTGTCTCGTGTGAGTTCCCACTGTACTTTGATTACTACCCTACCACGGCTCAAAGGAGTCGTGCAAACAGGTTTTAGTTGGGTACAGTCCCGAGCCACATGGAGGCAGTGAGCGTATCTTCAGGGGTTCGTCTCTCCCGGTATTGGGGGTGAGGTCGTGCTGTGTCTAGGAGAGCCATTACACAAAGTCCTTGGCCAAGGCAAGGAGATTTACTGGTAGGTATTCCAGTAGTATCTCAGGGTGTTCTGCGCTACACTCCGACACGACTTGTACCGCTTTTGGGGGTCTGACTTTTACCAACCCCCTAGGCCCGCCATGCGATACTCATAGACGAACGGACCGGACTGCACGGATATTGTCACTGACAGGCTCAGTAGGGTGTCAGGATGAGTTCGCTCATCGACGTCCCTTTTAGTCAATAGCTGGTGGCCCGTCACGTATTGGCTTATACCTCTGACGTGCTAGTGGTTAAATCCACAGCCATTGTATTGACGAGTCTTTAGAGTCCGCCACACTTTCAGTTACTCAAGTTTCGGGCGAAACGCTGTAGAGGCCGTATGGAGATATGGCAGGGTCCGATCAGATACGTGCGGTATTGCACGGATCAGGATCGGACGGTTTGTACTAGTAGCCGTATAGGTATATGGCAGGGTTCGATCAGATACGTGCGGTATTGCACGGATCAGGATCGAACGGATATTACTAGCCGGCTTTGGTTTAAGCCGGTCCTAGTTTAGTACAGTGTAGATTTTGTCTCTTTGCATTTGTATCCGGACGGAATACAGATGCGGGTGTGTATGCACAGTATCGGGGTTTTCCTGTAATTTATTACGGGACCAGTTTTCTGGAGTTGCCAGTTTGCATTCCGTTCCGGCCGGTTTTCCTTTGTTCTTTCCCGGCCGGACTTTTCCGATGGAGGGAGTTATTTGCAAGTTTGCAAATAACACTTTGTGGAGGGTTTTATTGCAATTGTTTTGATTATGATAGCATCATTATCTTTTGCTCCATCACTTGCATTAATGAGGGTATGGGTTTGATTAATGCTTGAAGCATGGTTGATGTTTCTTTGTCTCTTGATGTGGTCACCTCTTCTATTCTCCTACACTCACCTCCCTTATTGCTTCATATTCTTTCCTCCTCCATTTCTAAGTTCATAAGTTTTTTCCATGGTTGAGTGAGAAGAAGATGAGAGCTTCATCTTTGAGAGAGTAGCATTCTTGATCTCATTTTCGATGCTAGAAAAATGCAAGCACCATTTTTCTTCTTGATTCCTCCATCATCTTTCAAAGGCAACAAACCCCAAAGTGAGACATGCACTCTACACTTCACTTCCTACAGCAAATCTTGGACGCGTCGATTCGCCAGCTTCGCGCCCGAGTTGCCTCGGTATTGAGGTGGAAGCCCGTAAAAGCTACAGGCGATGTGGTACCCTTTCCGACGAGGAGGAGACGGACGGAGATCCCGCGAGGAGATCGGAGTGGAGATGAAGACCGGAGGACTCGGATCAGTCGGTACATCTCTTCCCTTTCTTGTTAGTAGCTTAGACTTGTTAATGGTTACGATCCGGAGTTTAGTGCGCAGTGGTACCGGTTTGCAAAGTCCGCAAAATTAAAGTTTATCACCGCTTCCGCATTTGACCGTCGGATTGACGGCCGGGGCGCCGCCGTGCACTTACAGTGGTATCAGAGACTCGCCATTAACTTCGTCTAGCTTTGTTTAATGTGTTTTACGTTTCCGATCGAACAAAATCCCGAAAACGCGTATTTCAAGCACATCAGTTTCTGTCGAATTTTTTTTGAGTCCAAAAATTTTTCAGGTTGTCTCAGAGTGATGTGCAGGGAATTAGAAGCATACTGTAAAAATTTTTTGCCATGAACTCACCATTCCACCGCGGAAGAGCGGCCAAAACCCTACTTGGGCCGCGCTTCCGCGGCAATGTTTACTGTTCATGCCCCCAAAACTTTGCAGAATGCTCCTGAGTTGAAAATGTGCTTTCTGGAAGGTTAAAGTTGGGCCAATTTTTTCTGTGAGTGCTACAGTTTTCTTTGGGGCCCACTTGTTAATTGTTTGATCAATCGGAAAATTTTAAACACATTTTTCACAGTATTTACATTATATCTGCGACCGTGAATGTCACTCGATCGGTAAATCCGGTCTAACTGCTATAGCCCGGTTAGACGGATTTGCGAACGTGACTTTCACGTTGATGTTCTGTGTTTTGCTGTGATGTTGCGGATCGGTCGTGGGGGATAGCCTGGATGCAATGCTAGTACAGTGTTGTTGTATTATGTACATTTGTTGTTGCGGGGCGAGCGTCCGACATGTGGATTGCCGTCACTGCCTGATTGTATTATTCTTTTGGGGCACGACCTGGTTGCGGTCGATGTACCCGGTGTATGTATATTTTACTTTCTGTACTAGGGTTACCCCGCGGAGGGGTGCACGGATAGCCGGGTTCTAGAAGGCAACAAGCCCGCATCTCATGGCTTTGGGACGGAGGGGGCTTCACTCCAGGATTGGCTGGCTATTCGCCGCACTCGTAGGGGGTATAGGATTTCATTGCACAGGCTATCCACACGACCAGGGGAACGTCGGGTTTCAGTAGTGGCTCTGTGAAACCCGGGGATCCCAGATATCTGTATTGTTTCTGTGATGCTGTTCATTCTCTGTGATGTTGCATTTTATTCACGCCTTGAGCGAATATAATATATTGGTATATATATTAGTAGATGTTGTATATGTTTTACATCCGCGCTAGTCCAGTCCCCGCTCTGTCGTTAGTAAGCTAACCTAACGGGTGATGACGGGACCCAGTGGCGAATGCGGATGGCATATACGTACGTCAGTATATTTTCGTTCTTTGTGGTGTGATCAATTGATGGGACTGCATTGATTCGGATCAATGCAAGTTAAACAAACCTAATCTGATGTTGTTGGAACACTTTTCAAAAAGCTGTTATTGCAAGGACGTTCACTTTTGTTTTGCATCGCGGTATTCATTTAGAATATCCTGCTCCTCAGTCGACGAGGCAAGGGCCGAGATCCCTTCACCGGGAGTGACCCCTTGGACAATAAGTTTGCGTCAGGGCATTAACTTCACTATAGCCGATTACTTTTGCTTTGCACCGTGGTATTCAGTTGGAATATCCTGCACCCCATTCTACGGGGAAAGAGCCGAGATCCCTTCACCGGGAGTGACCTCTTTAGCGGAAGTTGTCGTCACTATATTTCTAAAAAGCTATCCGTTCCTTCAACGATATCAAGTTCATTACGTTAAAGGTTTTCGCCAGAAACCATTCGTAGCCCTCCGTCGTTTCATATGGGTAGTCAATAGTATTCAAGCTGTGTTTGTTGGCCAAAGTCAAGGCACAGTGTTTGGTAGCTGTTGGTTATTCATATGCAGCATAGATAGATGCGTTGGTTTGGAACAGTCGTACTGCCTTGTTGGCCAAAGTCAAGGGTATGTACGGGTGGATTCAAATTAACCTGGAGAATGACGGGCAGAACTTGACATGTGACTTATGATTTGTTGGCCAAAGTCAAGGTCATAAGAGCATGGGGCAGAAATCACATCGGGAGTTTCAAAAGTACTGAAACTTGCCAGATATGCGCATACCTTCTGGAGTGTGATACCATGAGCGGATTCCGTCACGTTATCATGCGATGAGAGTTGGATCCCGATTCCCACTGATGAGTTGGTTTACTCCTCGGGTGACCCCGACTAATTCTTCTTTCAGGTTTGGAGGAGAATTTGAGGTACAGTGGGAGGTTTCCAGATTAGATAAATTGGTAACCATTCTGATCTAGGATAGAGTGCACGCTGAGTGTTTCTTTTCTCTCTCTCTTTGGCAGCGACCATTGACCCGACCCTAAGACTATGACTCAGAGACCAAGTTAACCGAACCTTCTTTACACCGGCTTTTGGATTGTCAGAGTTGCAGACCTCATTGCCACTCCTACTTTTACCCTTTTCTCCAGGACACCCCGTATTACTGCGAACGTCCACTTCCATTGGACAAAGCCATCGTATGGTTAGATACGAACTCGAAGGAATTCGAGGATGGTTTCCGGTTCTGGAGAAAACGGATAGGATTATTCAGTTGTCTTTTCCCTTTTACCTTCTCTCAAGTTACGAGTACTCCTTAGAATAGGAGATAGTACACCTATTACGCAAATTGGATAGTCTTCTTCCAAACCTTAGGCTGGTGCCGACCGGTAGGGAATGAAGAAAACCAATTAGCATAACGACGGTGTGCAGAAGGTATTAAGATTAAGACAAAACAAGGGATTAGTAAGAGGGCAAAGTGAATTGCGACTGATATTCACGACCAAACCAAGTATTTCTTCGCCAATCCTAAATCACCTTTGTATTTCTGCAGGACACTCCGTATCACTACGAAGATCCACAGTTTATTGGATACTCCATCGTATGGTTATATACGAACTCGAAAGGAACTTGTTCCAGTTCGGGGATGGATTCTGGTCCAGGAGAAATAGGAATAAGGTTTATTCGGTTGTCTTTTGTTTTCACCTTCTCTCGCATTGCGAGTGCTCCTAGGACTAGGACAGTACACCCATTATGCTTATTGGATAGTCTTCTTCCAAACCATAGGCTGGTGCCGAACGGTAGGGAAGGAAGAAAACCATTTGGCCTAAGGGGTGTGCAGAAGGTAATGACTAAAGACATATAAAGGGATTTGGAGAGGTGGCAAAGAATTATACGGTTATAGTTGTGAATCTGGATAATGGAAGAGGCATTACTAGGAATACCAGGATACCCCAACGAAACATTTCAATGTTTCAGTTCACTGTGTACTGTTAAAAGAAAACTGATTTCCCGATTAGATACTTACTCCAGGGTATGTATTTACCAGGTATGATTCTCACATCTGTATGGTTTTACAGATGATGAGTGGGAGTAAGTCATTGGGAATTGGATGATCATCCTCATTATATCGGGATTCGTTGTAATCGGTGATATTTGAGGAGATCACCTGGGCTGTTTGCCGGTCGGCAAATATTTGGTTTTGAATATCCGCTGTTGTGCACCAATTTCAAGTTGATATATTTGTACGTCTATTTTCATAGAGTGAGATATACCTTTTGATATTATGTCGATGACATTTACCTATATCAGTGGATGGTTAGGTAAGGAGCATTAAACAGCGGTGTAATTCTTCTTAACCATAAGTACAGTTTTCAACCTACGACACACAGTGAAAGAGTTGTTAGACTCAGCGGACTTATACAGAGTATTGTATGTTGTCCAGTGTCCATTAGGACAGAGGGGTTGGTCCTCATACTATATTCTGTTTACTTTTAACTTCTCTAGTTCTTAGACATGTGTTTCGTAGAAACACAGGGTCTAAGTTTTGAGGAGTTATAGGTATTTGAATAGAGTAGAGAACCAGGTGTAGTAAGTATCGGGATTCTTCAAGGTGATCGAAGATGTAGATACTTGTGTATGGTATTCAGTTGATAGTAATGATAAAGAGAAATTGCTTCTCTTTCAGGTTACTCATAATTGGAAGAATTCCTAAGTTGAGTAACGCTGATCGGCCTCTCTCCATTTAGTTGACATGCGCTGGAGACAGCTGCATGATTTGAATCTGGTTAAATTAAATCAGTGCCTCTGGTTCTATATTGGATATAGAACAGTTCATATCTTAACGTTGTTAAGGTACGGGGAGTTGTCTGGCTTATGATTAAAACCAGACTCCGGATAACTCATAGGCACGTTTCAGTAGTGGCTGTTTGTGGGTTGACCCAGGCTATGACGAGGGTTGATTTTCTACCATCTGGAAGATCAATAGTGATATTGTTCTTGACTCGCCACAGTTTTATTAAAAATGGATTTTTTTCAGAAAACATTAGTGGGAGTATGGTAGAACTGGAAGTGATTCCAGAACCACAAACGATTACTGAAGATTTGATAGGAACCTAAAGATTCAATCTGATTTGATATTCCATTGGCCACTCCGCAGATAAGATGGGTAACTTCAGGCACCCGAGAGGTACTTCGGTAGCCTCAAGGACGGTGACAGGGAAGTTCTTGTATACCCACACTTGCCATTGTTGTTGTTCCAGGCTGCGAGACCCGGCAGGAGGATGAGTATAGCGTCGTTCTAAACTTGCTTTAGAAGTGCACGTCTGTATGACTCTGCCAGAGGGTTGTCGTAGTCAGTGGGAGAAGCGGAAGCATTGGTGGACATCAGGCTTATGTCTATTTATAGACTAAAGCAGATGTAGCGGAGATAGATCATCTATTTCTGATGTGACAGTCATAGGTTTGACGTCATCAGAATTGGGGATGGATCTGTTGAGAAGGTAGTAGGAAGTGATATTCCTTTACTACGATCGGTTATACTTTGGTTGTCACACAGTGGTTTCTCCACACAGGACTTGGATATTATATCAGACATTCTGGTTACTAGATCTATGGTTTTAGATCTAGATTTGGGTGGTTTCCCAATCTGGGTACTTGGACAGCATTCTAAGGGTATTTAGAATGGACGACTCCATGCACGGTAGTGTACCTGCAGAAGATGGAGTCACCCTCTCTAAAGGTGTCTTGCAGACTAAAGGGGAGAGGGACGTGCATGATTGGCAGATCACTTGCTCAGGCAATTGAGTCAATCATGAGATGTCAAGTACCACACCAGATGTTGTTCTTGCACTAGATGCAATAAGTTGACATCAATCCAATCCTGGAGAAACAGTCGGAAGCAATTTTAGAACATAAGTGGATGTTCTAGGGATATGATAACGACAGCCTCATTCGGGAGACAGTTATCATTCCAGGCTTCCAAGGTGACATGGACGACAAGGAGGTTGTCAGAGTTATAGTTTTCCTTCTGACGAGGGGCAGTATTTTGGACAGGTGGTCCAAGGCAATACTGAGGGTGGCATGGCGCAGGATACTGATTAAGTTCAGTTGACGATACAGTCTAAGAAGTTTGGATTTGGAGTTCATTTATGAGCTAGGTCCCATCAGACATCCAGACATTCTAAGACAGGTATTGCTCATTTCGGGAGATGGCTTTCTCCGCGAACTTGAGATATAGAGAGACATAGAAAGAAACATCAGAGCGGATCCACTCGCTGAGGCTATTCCTCGAACGCAATAGTTTCGCAAACAGGCTTTGTGAGACTGACTAGTAGAGGAGTTGGGTGTTCGGTATCACACGGGCTGTGAGTATGCAACATCGCAATAATTAGCCTTGAGTGCAAGTGGGAGATTGTTGGAGATAGTGCCCTCAGAGTCAATTATTGGATCACAGGCACGTGATTGCAATGATTGAGGGAGGACCTATCCCGGTAGAACAGTCTTACTCGAGATGATAGTTTGCTATCTGGTTTACCTTTATCATCGTGTACTGCTTTAGGTGACCTGACAGGTTGCTATTACACGCTGATAGAGCCCCTAGGATTCTTGCTTGACCACCAGCAGTATGAGGGCGATCATATAAGTGGGAGCTAAGGGTCTACAATCACATCCTTAAAAGGTCCCTAGTCGTGGGAGATTCGAGACAGGGCATCGATTCTCCAGAGTAGACTAGTGTATACAGTCGAGACCCCGACGAGGGGCGGTGGCCGGTCTCACAAGCCACTGGTGTCAGTTGGATCACCTAAGATGTATACAGGTGCTCATTGGGTTATGAGTACACCGGACAGGACTCGCCGGGAACATGCTAGTTGGTAATATACCAGACGTCAGATGGCAGTTCCCTGGTGACATGTGTGCAGGTTAGTTCATCGACCTGGGGATCGTCATTTGTCTCGTGTGAGTTCCCACTGTACTTTGATTACTACCCTACCACGGCTCAAAGGAGTCGTGCAAACAGGTTTTAGTTGGGTACAGTCCCGAGCCACATGGAGGCAGTGAGCGTATCTTCAGGGGTTCGTCTCTCCCGGTATTGGGGGTGAGGTCGTGCTGTGTCTAGGAGAGCCATTACACAAAGTCCTTGGCCAAGGCAAGGAGATTTACTGGTAGGTATTCCAGTAGTATCTCAGGGTGTTCTGCGCTACACTCTGACACGACTTGTACCGCTTTTGGGGGTCTGACTTTTACCAACCCCCTAGGCCCGCCATGCGATACTCATAGACGAACGGACCGGACTGCACGGATATTGTCACTGACAGGCTCAGTAGGGTGTCAGGATGAGTTCGCTCATCGACGTCCCTTTTAGTCAATAGCTGGTGGCCCGTCACGTATTGGCTTATACCTCTGACGTGCTAGTGGTTAAATCCACAGCCATTGTATTGACGAGTCTTTAGAGTCCGCCACACTTTCAGTTACTCAAGTTTCGGGCGAAACGCTGTAGAGGCCGTATGGAGATATGGCAGGGTCCGATCAGATACGTGCGGTATTGCACGGATCAGGATCGGACGGTTTGTACTAGTATCCGTATAGGTATATGGCAGGGTTCGATCAGATACGTGCGGTATTGCACGGATCAGGATCGAACGGATATTACTAGCCGGCTTTGGTTTAAGCCGGTCCTAGTTTAGTACAGTGTAGATTTTGTCTCTTTGCATTTGTATCCGGACGGAATACAGATGCGGGTGTGTATGCACAGTATCGGGGTTTTCCTGTAATTTATTACGGGACCAGTTTTCTGGAGTTGCCAGTTTGCATTCCGTTCCGGCCGGTTTTCCTTTGTTCTTTCCCGGCCGGACTTTTCCGATGGAGGGAGTTATTTGCAAGTTTGCAAATAACACTTTGTGGAGGGTTTTATTGCAATTGTTTTGATTATGATAGCATCATTATCTTTTGCTCCATCACTTGCATTAATGAGGGTATGGGTTTGATTAATGCTTGAAGCATGGTTGATGTTTCTTTGTCTCTTGATGTGGTCACCTCTTCTATTCTCCTACACTCACCTCCCTTATTGCTTCATATTCTTTCCTCCTCCATTTCTAAGTTCATAAGTTTTTTCCATGGTTGAGTGAGAAGAAGATGAGAGCTTCATCTTTGAGAGAGTAGCATTCTTGATCTCATTTTCGATGCTAGAAAAATGCAAGCACCATTTTTCTTCTTGATTCCTCCATCATCTTTCAAAGGCAACAAACCCCAAAGTGAGACATGCACTCTACACTTCACTTCCTACAGCAAATCTTGGACGCGTCGATTCGCCAGCTTCGCGCCCGAGTTGCCTCGGTATTGAGGTGGGAGCCCGTAAAAGCTACAGGCGATGTGGTACCCTTTCCGACGAGGAGGAGACGGACGGAGATCCCGCGAGGAGATCGGAGTGGAGATGAAGACCGGAGGACTCGGATCAGTCGGTACATCTCTTCCCTTTCTTGTTAGTAGCTTAGACTTGTTAATGGTTACGATCCGGAGTTTAGTGCGCGGTGGTACCGGTTTGCAAAGTCCGCAAAATTAAAGTTTATCACCGCTTCCGCATTTGACCGTCGGATTGACGGCCGGGGCGCCGCCGTGCACTTACAGCATCGACACCAAATATGGAAATATATCTGTCTCAATGTCTCACTATATCAATATCTCGATACATCGGGCTCCGTCAGTCCGGATCGGCCCATATCATCAATCCCACGACAACGGTCGGTATCCTCCGGATATTCGCCGCGCCAGACATCACCGGTAGGTAGTCTTCCCCTATCAGGCTCATCGTCTACAACTCGATCTTCTTGCCCCGGGGTACCACACCGGGCCCACCATATACCCGAGACGGTTCATCCACTTCTCGAATCGGGTCTCGAAATCCAATAGAAAATATGAAAACTCATGGTGGACGACACATACATCACGAGAAAACCGCAACTTTATATTAAAAATGATGATAATAAGCTTTTGTTAAATTCTTGCGGTTTTCCCTAAAAATCCAGAAATCTCATCAATACTGAAATTCTCAAGAAAATCATAATACTCAACATGTTGTATATGATAATGCTTATGATATCAAGGGTATGCAATATGATTTATGGCTAGGAATCTATATAAGCATGATGATGAAGTGAGGTATATACATGCTATGCAATTCAATGTTCATGTATGATGTAAGTGTTTGATACTGAACTAAGCAGGTTCTACAGTGCTCGTGGTATGGCAATTACCAAAGGCGTGTGTGTCACATGAATAGTGCGCGTGCAACATGACCCAATGGTAATGGTGTAAGTGTCCTAAGGGGTGATATCACACATGTGTATATAGATAACCAGAAAGCTATGCATATGAATGAGATGGTTAACTAAATAACTATGCATATAGTTTGCAAGTAATAAAGTGATCCTAACTATGGGGCGTCTCGCGCCATCCAGACGATTTCCCCATAGATGTATACATCTACTCATCCGGACGCCTCGCTAATCTGATCCAACCACCGCTTTGCCTTTGCGCGCCGTGTCCGATGTTTCCGCAACCGATCCTAAAATTGCATAACACACAACATTAGATTACACATCATGAAACAACGCAAGTCACAATATGAAAAGATCGACGCTCACAAGTTAGGCACAATGTGCACTCGGTGCGCGGAAAACACACGAAAATCACTAGGCCTTAACTAAAATTGTCGTTTCGGGGCAACCGTCAAAACTAAAACCTGATTAAACCAAACTCCGCATTCGCACACCCTAAATGTTGTAGGAGATGCCAATAATATTGTCAAGATATCGCAATTAAATCACTTCCTAATTTTATGAAAAACCTAGTAAGCATTAACATATCAATTTCGATGCAAACATCGCGAATTAACGATATAGCGATCACAATATCGCACAAACATCTAAACTAACCTACTAGATGGCCACAACACTAATTTTAACCCAATGCTTCAAACCCTAATTACAACATCAACCCTTTTCTTGAATTTCATTAAACAAGAAATTACAACCGTTTTCACACTTTAAATTTCTATTTTAGCATCTTTAAACTACAAATTAATCATTTAGATTAGAATTATACCTCCCAAGTTTTGAAGCTCTTGCACTTAGCCTCCAAAGTTGCCTCTTTTCTCCATGTTTTAAACAAATTTTGGCTTGAGAAGAGGTAGAATAGGGGTTAGTGTTGAATTTGTGAAGGAAATTGTGGATTTCAGTGGATTTTTGAATGAATTTTGAAGCAAAAAGAATTGGGGAAAGATGGGGAGCTGGTGCAGTTTGGTTTCGGCCAGAGCTAGAAAGGGGGGTTGTGAGGGATTTGTGTAGAAATTTCTACACAAAAAGTCTTCCTCAAGCTCATTTAATGTCCATCACATCATTTTCTTATTAAAAATTCATTTTATTTCCATTTTAAACCGTAGAAGCAACTAAACTTGCAATAACTTGTTAAAATTTATGTTACCACTAGGTTTTAGGTTGTAATGGATCCTAAGTGTATAATTCACCCATTCAAATTTGTATTTACCACTAATTTAATGTATTTTTAAAAGCTTAAAAAAATATTAAAAATAATTAATAAAGGAATTTTTTTTAAATAACTAGAAATTTTTAAGTGACAATTAATTAACCAATTCCTAGCAATTTCTTATCTAAATTTTGTATAATTAAGCCCATATTGAAAAATAATTATTTTGACTTTTTACGGAAAAGACTGATTATTTTACCGATTATCGAAAAACCACCTAAACGGATTTTGAAGTGTTACAATTTTTCCCCCTTAAAGAAATTCGGTCCCCGAATTTAAAATTTAACTACGCATACCTTCAAAAAGATGGGGATATTTCTTCCTCGTCTCGTTTTCAGTCTCCCAGGTGACCTCCTCGCTGTTCGGGCCATGCCAAAGAACCTTAACGGACGGTATAACCTTCGACCTCAATTTCTTCACCCGCCGATCCAAAATGACCACCGGCTGCTCGGTGAATCAAAGATCGCGCTCCAGCTGGATCGTCTAGTGCTGAATCGCATGGGAAGGATCTTGAAGGTACTTACGGAGGATTGAAACATGGAACACGGGGTGAACATCGGGGAAGCTGGGCGAAAGAGCTAACCGATAAGCCAACGAACCAACACGCTCTAGGATCTCGAAGGGACCAACATATCTAGGACTAAGCTTCCCTTTCCGCCCAAATCTCATCACACCCTTCATCGGAGAGACCCTCAGGAAAACATGATCGCCGACAGCGAACTCGAGTCGGCGACGACGCCTGTCAACATATGATTTCTGCCTACTCTGGGCCGCTCTCATCCTGTCCCGAATCAGCTGTATCTTTTCGGTCGTCTCCTGTATGATATGCGGGCCCAAAATACTGCTCTCTCTGAGCTCTGTCCAACATACGGGCGATCGACATCTTCTCCCATATAAAGCCTCAAAAGATGCCATCTGAATCGTCTCCTGGAAGCTATTATTGTAGGAGAACTTGATCAAGGGCAAATGACGATCCCAGCTACCATCGAAATCTAAAACACAAGCTCTGAGCATGTCCTCAAGAGTCTGAATAGTACGCTCTGACTGACCGTCAGTCTGCGGATGAAAAGCTGTGCTAAAACTCAATCAGGTGCCCAAAGCCTCCTGAAGTTTCTGCCATAATCGGCTGGTAAACTGGGTACCCTGGTCGGACACGATGCAAGTCGGGACGCCATACAGTCGTACGATCTCGTCAATATAAACCTGGGCGTACTGAGCAAATCCAAAAGTGGTCTTCACTGGCAGGAAGTGAGCCGCTTTCGTCAGTCGATCTACAATCACCCAAATAGAGTCATACCCTCGGCTGGTCCTGGGTAGACCCACAATGAAGTCCATGGAGACCTGTTCCCACTTCCACTTAGGAATGGGTGTTCATATCATAATTTTGCATTATTATATTCCCCATTCTTATTCATTTTACAAATAAACAGGTGCTTTTGATCCATGTCTGCTACATAGTTGCAGGTTACATGTTCTCGGAACAAAACAGTTAAAATGATGAAAAGACGCTACAAAAGTGAGACTACGACCAACAAATAGAGAATCATTATCATGCCTACAGTTTGAAGAATAAATGAAGATCAATGAACAATTTCACGAAGTACAAAGGCAGCGCAAGATTCAAGACTTCAACACGAAGCGAACGGTAAAGTCTACAATATTCTGCACTGTGGGAATCTAGAAAAAACTAGAAGACAATCTGAGAAACCAAGTGAAGAAACCAGAAGACAAATGCAACAGGAAGCAGCCCAGAAGAACAGAGCCAATGACTCCACCATATGGCCGCTGATCCGCGGCCAAACAGGGCATTTGGCCGCGGATCCACGGCCGTTCTAAGCATGTGTCGGTGCAAACTTTGACGGCGGCGGCGGTGCGTTGACTAGGCTTCTTAGGGTAATTTTGTAAATGCAGATAGGGATCAGATGTAACCTTAGGGTTTCTAAAATCTATAAATAGGAACCCTACAGCTCTTTTTAGAGCATGCCTCTTTTTATTCATCAATTTCAGAATTTTAATTCTTGTAATGTTTGAAGAGTGCATCAAATAAAGTAAGTCTTTTTCTTTACCTTGCCTTAGTTAATTTTCTTTTCTGCCTTAGTATAGATTTTCTTTATCTGCCCTAGTTATAACTTTTATTTAATTGTCATAATTTAGATAATTAGGTTATTAAAATCAATCATAAAAATGTCTCTTTTTATCAATTCCCTAATGAGTGAGTAGTTCCTCACTTGTTAGTGTTAGGAATAGGAAAGGTTTGAGAGATGAAAATCACTCACCCCTTTCTTGCCCATTGCTCCATGCATACGTACACACACCGCTCACTACGGCACCCTATCCCATGAGGTAGCGGTGATACCGTAGTTTAAAAGACTGGTTGTGTATGTTTTCCATGGAGATTAGGGTAAGAATTAAGAAAGGACGGATAAGGACCTAGAGGAAGAAACATAGTTTCTTCTCGATCGTGCTAATCCCCTTTATTAATTATTACCATAACACCTAAATAGATCTTAATTAGGGCATAGAAAGCGGTGAGAAATAATTAATTTCCAAATTTAACCTAAACCTAACCCTAGCAAGGTTTTAATCCTAATCTAAATCAACCTTAGTTTTTATTGATAATCCAATCCACCACAATTGGAATTAACTCGTTTGAACAATTAGAAAATACACAAAATCCCTGTGGACCGACCCATACTCAACCGGCTAGCTACCAAGCGTCGCCGTTCTTGATTGTGGTAAATTCTTTGATCTCAAAACACGCATGCGCAAAATTCGTAACAATCAAACGGCGCCGTTGCCGGAGATGGCGTAGTTATTTTCTTTTTGCAATTTCGGGTTAATATAAAAATCATAAAAACTGAAAAAAAAAATTATAAAAAATTTATCATCTTGTTATTTTTTGAAGGGTGTTTCGTTTGAATTGTGCAGGATCGACGAACGAATTCAGATCTGGAAAAATCCAGTGAGGAAAACAGCAAACAGCAGATCTGAACCTACACAGGAGAAGCACAACAGAGAAACAAAAGAAGTTTGGAGATTTGAACCGATCGATTGACCGCGTTTCCGCCGCGGAAGCAGCCTTTTGACCGCAGAACCGCGGCGCCTTGGTGACGTCAGCAGGTGGAAACCCCTCTGTAAGCCTTCTTTTCTTCTCTGTAACCCCCTGATCTCCTCTGAAAATTTTTCTTGCAGGGTTCTTTACGCAAAAACTTCTCTCCATTCTCCAATAACTTGATCTTGTGCAGAATTCTTTGCGCCGCAATAAAATAAAATTTGCAAGTGGCTTAATTGTGTTTACTGCTCTGCATTCTTTAATATTGACTTTAAGGGGCTTTAACACCAATCCAGATTGGGTGGGGATTTCATTACCCTTCCTAGGACCCCAAAAATCACAAAAAGCATATTGCATTGACCATCGAGTTAATTAAAAAAGATTAGACTCAGCCTTAAAGACTGTCGCGCTCAATAGGACAAAGGAATAGTTGTAGGTATCGATCGTTTATCTAAACCAGAGTTTGTGGTGCCTAGGCTAGAAAAGTGGGGAAAGGTAATTTTAAAAGGCCCGCCTCATGGTGATTCGTGAGCGGATCCCTCCTTTCTTTACTTGTGCTTACCTGGCCACAATTGGCGGTAAAGAGGCGATTTGAGGACCTCACAAGTTGCCCTTTGGAACAGTTAGGAGCAGTCTAGTTGACCTAGGTGACCCTAGATCTAGGCTTGATTGTGCATATTGTGATTGATTAAACGTGTGTCTAAGCTTTTTATTGAAAATCTTTTTGCAAAAAAGCTCCTTATAAAAAAAACACAAAACAGAAAATTTTTACAAAAACTTGCCACATGTCGCTAAGAAATCCATTGCATCCCACTTGCACTCACTTCTTCTCATTGACGTTTTCTTACCCCCACCTTCTGTTTTCACCTTTTGACTACACTACACCTCTTTAGTGTATGTCCGGTTGGACTAGAGACACTAGTGCCCGTTTAGTCCGTGTCTCGTTAGTACCGACTAACGACGCTTTCAACTCCGAAGTCGAAATTCCTTCCACTTCTTTACCTTCATCATCATATTCTTCACCTTCTAAGGAGATGTCGGGATTCAATCCTAACAACCCCTTACCCGCGGGACTGATTCCACCTCCACTAGGTGCGAATAACCTACAACACCCACCTGTTGAAGCACCCCAACGAATCGTGCTCCAGGATCTTTTCTACCCTATCCGCACCGCACTTCCAACTTGTCTTTCACTTCCACCGGCTAATGGGGATAACTTTGAGATTAAACCCCACTTCATCAACATGTTGCCCAAATTTCACGGGCTGGAATCCGAAGATGCCTACATCTTCATAAACAAATTCCAGAATGTTTGCGCAATGATGAAGACAACACAACTTTCTGATGATGCTATAAGGCTACGTGTCATTCCATTCACTCTATGTGACCTAGCCGAGAAATTGTTATATAGCACAGTATCACACTCGATTAAAAATTGGGAAGAGTTTGTTAAGACTTTTCTTAAAAAGTTTTACCCACACCACAAGACCGCGAGAATTCGCAACGAAATCATTCAATTTTCCCAGCTTCCTTCCCAACCATTTTGGAAGTGTTTTGAAAGATTTAAAGACCTACTTGTTCAGTGCCCTCACCACGGTATCGAGAATTGGTAACTTTGCCAAACTTTATACGAAGGATTGAACCCAGCAACTAAGCAGTTGTTGGAAACCATTTGTCAAGGTCACTTTCTTACAAAATCTAGCGAGGAAGCTTGGCAGTTTCTCGAAGATCTTGCTGAACAAACACTTCAGTGGGAAAGCACTAAGACCATCTCATCTTCTTCATCAGGTCAGTCTAGGGCAGTACATCAACTAGATATGTCGATTGCAATGAAGCCCGAAATGGCCGCACTTACGAAAAAGCTAGAAGCAATTGAGAGAAAATTCTCATTGCCTTCTCCTGCCCCTGCTTTAGCCCCACGCACTGTTTGCGCTTATTGTTCGGATCCGTCCCATCTTACTGAAGAGTGTCCTTACAATCCACCTGTTCAAGGACAAGATCAAGTCAATACTGTCTTTCAGCAAAGACAAAGAAATGATCCATACTCTTCAACTTATAATCCTGGTTGGAGGAGCCACCCAAATTTTGCTTGGAATCAAAATCAACAATTCCAAGGCAATAACAACTTTCAAAGGCCTCCTCCTCCACAACAACAAGCACCTCAACAAACTCAATACCAGCAACCTTTCCAACCCCAACCTTACCCAAACCAAATGAACAATTTTGTACCTAACATTTCTTATCCTCAAAATAATTTTGTTCAGCCAAATAATGATAAGGTTTCCTCGCTAGAACGAAGTCTAGATGTGTTTCTAAAACAATCTACACAATCCGCAGCAAGGTTGGAGACTTCCATTTAATCTTTGGTGCAAAACAGTGCTTCACATGATCAAAGTATCAAATCAATTGAGGCCCAAATTGCATAACTAAATGCTGCGTTGAGCGAGCGAGAAAAGGGAAAGCTTCCGTCTCAATCATTGCCAAATCCCGGTCACACACACAACACACATGTTACTTATGAACATCAAAATCATAATGTAAATGCTGTGACCACGTTGAGATCTGGAAGAGTGTTGCACAATAATGTGGGTAATAGTGATGACACCCTCTGCCGGTGCTTCTTCTTCATCTTCTTCTTCTTCTTCATCTTCATTTTCTTCAGAGCCTATTCTTCATTCTTCACAAGGCTCTACTTCTACTTCTTCTAACGAACCCACATCTCACTCTACGAACACACCAACACTGGGATCCGTTCCAACTCCACAATCTACTCCACAAATATTGGATTCAACAAATTTTCAAAATGTTCCATTTCCAAACAGGTTGAGATCCAATAAACCAACTCTATAAATGGAGAAGATTGTGGAGTTATTCAAACAGGTTAGCATTAACATACCTCTCTTAGATGCAATCCAACAAGTCCCTTCTTACGCGAAAATCTTAAAGGACTTATGCACCAAGAAGAGGAAGTCACAAGTCCCCAAGAAAGTTTTCGTGGCTAGTGCTGTAAGTGATGATCTTATCCAACCTTTACCATAAAAACATAAGGACCCCGGCTGTCCTATAATTTCAATAATAATTGGGGATAAGAACATCAATTGAGCACTTTTAGATCTTGGTGCCAATGTCAATTTGCTACCCTATTCAGTATATGAACAATTAGGCGTTGGAGAGCTTAAACCCGCTCGTTGTACTCTCCAAATGGCCGACCGATCCATCACCCATCCTAGGGGTGAGTTAGAGGATGTGTTAATTAAAGTAGGGGACTTCATTTTTCCTGTTGATTTCATTGTTATGGATACACAGCCTGTAGCTAACCCCCGGAGTCAAATTCCGGTGATACTCGGTCGACCATTCCTTGCGACTTCTAATGCGGTGATCAATTGTCAAAATGGTTCGATGAACCTATCTTTTGGAAATATGACAATTGAACTCAACATTTTTAAGTTGGGGAATCAGCCCTCCGAGCCTAGTGCTAGTATACTTGATGTTTGCTCGATCCATGAGATCACGCAGGAGGACCGTGAGCTCAAAAATTTTTTGTTCGATTGCAGCAGTTTTGACGCCTCTAGTGCGTTCCTCCTAGAATCTGACACAGCTTTCACACCGGAAAACGATTACGAGTGTTTCACTTTTTTGGACGATTTTGAAGACTCACCACCTGAGTTTGAGTCCTTTGATTTTTCGGATGAGTTAGTTGAACCATCCGATTCGGTTGCTTACACTCGCTTTGAACCATTGTTGGAATCCTTCGAGTTCGAGACAGTTTCACCAATGTTACCTTCAATTGTTTCACCTCCGAAACTCGAACTCAAGCTTTTACCGTTTCACCTTAAATACACTTATCTAGGTGAGAATAAGACCCTTCCTGTTATCATTTCGGCATCTCTAGCTCTTGAGCAAGAGAAAGCCCTTTTAATGGTCTTACAAAATAACCGGCAAGTTTTTGGCTAGACTATGGTGGACATCAAGGGGATTAGTCCCCTCATAGTTGAACATCATATATATATGATGGATGATGCCAAGCCGGTAAGGGATCCACAAAGACGCCTCAACCCCATAATGAAAGAGGCTGTCAAGAAAGAGATTGTAAAATGTCTTGATAGTGGTATCATTTACCCTATCTCGGATAGCCAGTGGGTTAGCCCCATTCATGTTGTCCCAAAGAAATCGGGTATAACGGTCATAACCAATGAGGCGAATGAGTTAATACCTACTCGCACCCAAACTGGGTGGCGAGTTTGCATCGACTATAGAAAACTCAACGCCGCGACAAGGAAAGACCACTTTCCGTTACCTTTTATTGACCAAATGCTAGAACGATTGGCTAGGCACGAATTTTTCTGCTTTTTGGATGGCTATTCTGGATATAATCAAGTTCCCATCGCCGAAAAGGATCAAGACAAGACCACATTTACTTGTCCTTTCGGTACATTCGCTTACCGTCGCATGCCCTTTGGGTTATGCAATGCAACCGCTACTTTCCGACGGTGTATTATGGAGATCTTTTTAGACATGGTTGAGAAATTTTTAGAGATTTTTATGGATGATTTCTCCATTTTTGGAGAGTCCTTCGATGAGTGTTTGCTACACTTAGACACAGTTCTTACCCTCTGTAGGGATAAGAACCTCACTTTAAATTGGGAGAAATGCCACTTTATGGTACGAGAGGGTATTGTCTTAGGACATATCATCTCGCAAAACGGCATTGAGGTTGATAAACCCAAGATTGAAGTCATTTCCAATCTTCCACCTCCTAAATGCGTCAAAGACATCCGAGCCTTCCTTGGCCATGTCGGTTTTTATAGACGGTTCATCAAGGATTTTTAGCAAGATAGCTAGACCCTTGACTCTTTTATTGGCCAAGGACACCACTTTTTATTTTGACTCAACTTGCATGGAAGCGTTCGAGTCATTGAAACACTCACTTATTTCTGCGCCCATTCTTTCATCTCCCGACTGGACGCATCTATTTGAAATTATGTGCGATGCATCTGATTTCACTATTGGTGCCGTCCTTGGACAGCACATTAATAAGATGCCGCACGTAATTTATTACGCTAGCTGAACATTAAATGAGTCCCAATTGAATTACACAACAACAGAAAAAGAATTTTTACCCGTTGTGTTTGCACTTGAAAAATTCAGGCCCTATTTAATCGGCTCTCCAGTGATTGTTTACACGGACCATTCAGCTCTTCGCCATCTTTTTGCGAAGAAGGATGCTAAATCCCGGCTAATACGTTGGATCCTCTTGCTATAAGAGTTTGACCTTGTCATAAGAGACAAAAGAGGATGTGAAAATGTAGTTGCCGACCACCTTTCACGACTTCCTTCTTCGCCCACACTTGAAATTCCTATTAAAGACGTTTTTCCCGATGAGCAGCTCTTAACCGTATCATGCGAACCTTGGTTCACTGATATAGTCAATTACTTGGCCACCGGACTGATACCAAAAGATTGGTCGAAACAGGACAAACTCCGATTCCTGTCCCAAGTAAAACATTTTTACTGGGATGAACCGTATCTCTTTAAATACTGTTCCGACCAAATCATTCGTCAGTGTGTCCCCAAAAACGAGTTTAATAGTGTGCTGTGTTTTTGCCACGATCAAGCGTGTGGCGGGCATTTTGGCCCCAAGAAAACAGCAGAAAAAATCTTGCAGTGTGGTTTCTACTGGCCACGACTCTTTAAAAATGCATACGAATACTGCAAGACATGCTCCCGGTGCCAACACTTGGGCCGGATATCGCGGAGAAATGAAATGCCACTCCAACCAATTTTAGTTGTTGATATTTTTGATGTTTGGGGAATAGACTTCATAGGACCATTTCCCAATTCCTTTGGGAATATGTATATTCTATTGGCTATTGACTGTGTCAAAATGGGTCGAGGCTGTGCCCAGCCGAACGAATGACAACAAGGTTGTTGTTAGATTTCTTAAAGAAAATATCTTTTCTCGGTTTGGGCATCCTCGAGCGATTATAAGTGATAATGGATCTCACTTCTGTAATAGGACTTTTGAGTCCTTAATGCGCAAATACTCCATTACTCACAAATTGTCAACACCATATCACCCCCAAACTTGTGGGCAAGCCGAGGTTTCGAATCGGCAGATTAAACAAATTTTGGAGAAAACGGTTTCTAAAAACCGTAAAGATTGGTCAACAAAACTGATTGATACACTATGGGCATTCCGTACTGCCTACAAGACCGATCTTGGTATGTCTCCGTACCAGTTTGTTTATGGGAAGGCTTGCCACCTTCCTGTTGAAATTGAGCATAAGGCATTTTGGGCGATTAAAGAGTTGAACTTATCCATGGGAGATGCGGGCAGCAATAGAAAGCTGCAATTGAATGAATTGGATGAGCTGCGGGAAGAGGCTTATGAAAATGCGGTAATTGTTAAAAACTGAACGAAGGTCATGATAAACACCTTATGCGCAAAACCTTCAAACCTGGTCAACAGGTTTTGCTTTATGACACTCGGTTACACTTCCATCCCGGCAAGCTCAAATCTAAATGGAAAGGGCCGTTTTTGGTACGCACCGTATATCCGCACGGTGCGGTAGATCTAGAAAACCCGGAGGACGGTACATTGTTTAAAGTAAACGGACATCGACTCAAACCGTTCCTTACTGCGAACCCGTCGGAGGAGCTCCTGTTTTTACAGGAGCCGATTTATACTAACTAATCTTCCTCCATTTACCCCCAAATTTTCGATCATCTAGCCAAAACATTATTTCAAACAAGTTTAGGGGTATGTATCATTTGTAATTATATAAATACAAAATAACATAAAAAAATAAAAAATAATTGAAAATAAATTTTTTTTGGGGTATTTTTGTAAATTTCCAGTTTAAATAAATAAAAATTTTATTTGCAAATAATTTCCTCTTTTTGAGGGGTTTATTTGCAAATATCCATCACTTCCTCCCTATATAAAGAACTCGACCCTCTCTTTGTTTTCATATCCTAAAAACAAAACTCCACAGCAAACCCTAGCCGCCGCCGCTTTTCTGCAGAGCGATCTCGCCATCAGGCTGCTGAACCGCCGCCGAAGGCCCCTTCCCGCCGCTGATCCGCCTCGCTCTCTGGTCTTCACCCCCTGATTTTTTCAGGGGAGGTTCGATCTCTGTACCCATCTCTGTTTTTATTTTCTGTAGATCAGTAACTTATCTGATGGCACCCAGTATGCAACCAGAGCGTGACTTTTCACAAATTTTTTCACATGCGGTGTATGGAAGTTATTTTGCAAATGAGATAGCACGTAGGGGTTGGAATTTTTTGATGTATAATCACCCAAACGCCTACGCCCTTCCGGAATTAGTCACTCGTTTTTACGAGTGCATGGAAGATGGGTGTCTCACCCAATTCGGCTTTATAAAATTGCAGTGGGGTGATAGGGAAGTTATCATCGATAGAGACTTCATACATGAAGTCACCTTAATCCCTCGGATACCCGCTCATGATCAACCATTACAATTTGAGGATTACATACCCTTGATGGGCAATGATTGCTCAAGGGAACCGGGGAAGGGGATCCAAGCGAGAACCCTTTTCGCCAATGTTTTAACTGTGTGCCGGTGAGCACAAAACAATATTTTTGGTAGTTTCCACAACACCACATTTTTTACACCCTCATTGCATATTATGCACACACTCATGACAAGAAACACTTGTTTCGACATGTGCACGGTTTTACTGAACTCTATTGGTGCGGGCAAAAGAGCTGCAAACTACCCTTGCCCAATGCTTGTGACACAACTGTGTCGATATTTCCTCCCCGTGGAGGAGTTCGAATTTTACATGCTTGGAGGCATACCTGCCAGGCCTCTTGTTGAGGGCGTTTCTACGTCCTATACACGATTGACGGATGTGTGGTCAAGAACTGAATCGGCGGAGCACGTGCCCGCCCAAGCACCTAGCTCCAGCTCGACCGCGAGCGAGGGAGAACTCACCCCATTAGAACATGCAAATTTGATGCGTAGAGCTGTTAGGGGCATTGATGAGTTGAGGGGGATAGCGAGGGATCATGATAGGCGGTTGACTGAAGTAGAGCAGGGGATCCGAACCATGTTCGGTAGGGAGGAGCGTTCCCGTTCACGCTCGAGGGCACGGCATGGGGCCGAGCAATGAGGGTACTGCTTTTAGATAAGTTTGGGGAAGGTGGTGGTTGTAAATAGTTATCATTTGCATTGCATACCTTTTTTTAAAAAAAAATTCCTTTTCTTTTGCATGTTTAAAATTCTGCATTGCATCTTTATAAAAAAATTCATAAAAATTGAAAAATGAAAAAAAAATATAAAATAGAAAAATATAAAAATCAAATAAAAACTGAAAAATTTGAAAAATTATAAAAATTGAAAAATTCAATTTTGGCCATAATTGACTTGAGTTTGACAAGAAAGTTAACTAGCTAGAAAAAAAAACTAGATCCTAGACTTAGTAAATTAAAAACCCTAAAAATAAATTTTCTTAAAGTTTAATGGTAGAAAATATAGGTCTTTGTGGTTTACTTAGAAATAGGCAAATTTTGAGTTCACTTCTTGGGCTAAGTCAAAATAAGGGAAGAGTATTGATATTTTTTATTAAAGTATAAGTTTGAAAAATAATTTCTAAGCTTAAGTCTAAATTCTCTTGTCTAAAGTCCTTAGTATGAAGGAAAATAAAATAAAAATACAAGTGTGAATAAAGAGATATAAAAAAATGAACACTGGTTTTGTAATTACTTAAGGCTGCATAAATAGAAAAAAATATTTAGCGAGGTTGATTTATCACCTAGTGCCTTAGACCAACTGGTTTGGGAGTCACTGCTAAAGCCTTAGGTATTACAAGATGAGAAATTACGTCTTAATGTGCAAATACATTTTGTAATCGGTCGTTGGTATCTCAAGAAGTATTAACGGTCGCATGAAGAATGTGTGAGCAATTTCATCTAAAAATTCACCAACTAAAAAGTACTTTGGACGATGGACAAGAGTATAAGAGCTTGAATTGAATTTCCAAGTATAGGGGTGATACATACACACACGTAGGGGCATATGATTGGGTTTAGATGAGAGATAGGAATGAAATATAGGACTTATATCTTTAGTAGAGATGATAAAAATTCCTAAGTTGAGATGGAACCTAGAAGGAAAACTCAAAAGATACTAAAACCTAAGTAAATTTACAGAACATATACAATCATAAGTTAAATGATAAGGAAGCGTGAAAAATATTGGTGGATAATTTCTGAATTGAAGATAATAAAATTTCTTGTTAGAAAACCGAATTGGAGAATAAAAGTCAATAGGCCGAATTGATAGGATTTTGTGGGTAGTATCCGCTGAAAATCCTCAGGAGACAACACTCCTCCTACTAGGGACACCTAGAGGTTTAACGGCTTGTTGCACGAGCTCAGTGCAATCGCGTTTCCCTGCGAAAATGAGGTTAGGTCTTTTTCGAGAATAAAACTAGTTTTGCTCGAGGACGAGCAAAAGATAAGTTTGGGGGTATTTGTTCATATCATAATTTTGCATTATTATATTCCCCATTCTTATTCATTTTACAAATAAACAGGTGCTTTTGATCCATGTCTGCTACATAGTTGCAGGTTACAGGTTCTCGGAACAAAACAGTGAAAATGATGAAAAGACGCTACAAAAGTGAGACTACGACCAACAAATAGAGAATCTTTATCATGCCTACAGTTTGAAGAATAAACGAAGATCAATGAACAATTTCACAAAGTACAAAGGCAGCGCAAGATTCAAGATTTCAACACGAAGCGAACGGTAAAAGTCCACAATATTCTGCACTGTGGGAATCTAGAAAAAACTAGAAGACAATCTGAGAAACCAAGTGAAGAAACCAGAAGACAAATGCAACAGGAAGTAGCCCAGAAGAACAGAGCCAATGACTCCACCATATGCCCGCTGATCCGCGGCCAAACAGGGCATTTGGCCGCGGATCCGCGGCCGTGCTAAGCACGTGTCGGTGCAAACTTTGACGGCGGCGGCGGTGCATTGACTAGGCTTCTTAGGGTAATTTTGTAAATGCAGATAGGGATCAGATGTAACCCTAGGGTTTCTAAAATCTATAAATAGGAACCCTACAGCTCTTTTTAGAGCATGCCTCTTTTTATTCATCAATTTCAGAATTCTAATTCTTGTAATGTTTGAAGAGTGCATCAAATAAAGTAAGTCTTTTTCTTTACCTTGCCTTAGTTAATTTTCTTTTCTGCCTTAGTATAGATTTTCTTTATCTGCCCTAGTTATAACTTTTATTTAATTGTCGTAATTTAGATAATTAGGTTATTAAAATCAATCATAAAAATGTCTCTTTTTATCAATTCCCTAATGAGTGAGTAGTTCCTCACTTGTTAGGGTTAGGAATAGGAAAGGTTTGAGAGATGAAAATCTCTCATCCCTTTCTTGCCCATTGCATATTTTTTATAGGATTCCATGCATACATACACACACCGCTCACTACGGCACCCTATCCCACGAGGTAGCGGTGATACCATAGTTTAAAAGACTGGTTGTGGATGTTTTCCATGGAGATTAGGGTAAGAATTAAGAAAGGACCGATAAGGACCTAGAGGAAGAAACATAGTTTCTTCTCGATCATGCTAATCCCCTTTATTAATTATTACCATAACACCTAAATAGATCTTAATTAGGGCATAGAAAGCGGTGAGAAATAATTAATTTCCAAACTTAACCTAAACCTAACCCTAGCAAGGTTATAATCCTAATCTAAATCAACCTTAGTTTTTATTGATAATCCAATCCACCACAATTGAAATTAACTCGTTAGAACAATTAGAAAATACACAAAATCCCTGTGGACCGACCCGTACTCAACCGGCTAGCTACCAAGCGACACCGTTCTTGATTGCGGTAAATTCTTTGATCTTAAAACACGCATACGCAAAATTCGTAACAATCAATGGGCAAAGGCTGTAACTCGCCGGTTGGCCTATGGTGTTGGAGATAGTGCCCTCAGAGTCAATTATTGGATCACAGGCACGTGATTGCAATGATTGAGGGAGGACCTATCCCTGTAGGACAGTCTTACTCAAGATGATAGTATGCTATCTGGTTTATCTTTATCATCGTGTACTGCTTTAGGTGACCAGACAGGTCGCTATTACACGTTGATAGAGCCCCTAGAATTCATGCTTGACTGCCAGCAGTATGAGGGCGATCATATACGTGGGAGCTGGTAGTCTATAAGCACATTCTTAAAAGGACTCTAGTCGTGGGAGTTTCGAGACAGGGCATCGATTCTCCAGAGTAGACTAGTGTATACAGTCGAGACCCCGACGAGGGGCGGTGGCCGGTCTCACAAGCCACTGGTGTCAGTTGGTTCACCTAAGATGTATACAGGTGCTCATTGGGTTATGAGTACACCGGACAGGACTCGCCGGGAACATGCTAGTTGGTCTTATACCTGACGTCAGATGGCAGTTCCCTGGTGACATGTGTACAGGTTAGTTCATCGACCTGGGGATCGTCATTTGTCTCGTGTGAGTTCCCACTGTACTTTGATTACTACCCTACCACGCTCAAAGGAGACGTGCAAACAGGTTTTAGTTGGGTACAGTCCCGAGCCACATGGAGGCAGTGAGCGGATCTTCAGGGGTTCGTCTCTCCCGGTATTGGGGGTGAGGTCGCGCTGTGTCTAGGAGAGCCATTACACGAAGCCCTCGGCCGAGGTAGGAGATTTACTGGTAGGTATTCCAGTAGTATCTCAGGGTGTTCCGGGCTACACTCCGACACGACTTGTACCGCTTTTGGGGGTCTGACTTTTACTAACCCCCTAGGCCCGCCATGCGATGCTCATAGACGAACGGACCGGACTGTACGGATATTGTCACTGACAGGCTCAGTAGGGTGTCAGGATGAGTTCACTCACAGACGTCCCTTTTGGTCAATAGCTGGTGGCCCGTCACGTATGGCTAATACCTCTGACGTGCTAGTGGTTAAATCCACAGCCATAGTATTGACGAGTCTTTAGAGTCCGCCACAGACCAGTTGCTCAAGTTTCGGGCAAAACGCTGTAGAGGCTGTATGGAGATATGGCAGGGTTCGATCAGATACGTGCGGTATTGCACGGATCATGATCGGACGGTTAATACTAGCGGGCTTTGGTTTAAGCCGGATCCTAGTATAGTACAGTGTAGATTTTTTCTCATTGCATTTGTATTTCGGTCGGAATACAAATGCGAGTATGTATATACAGTAGCGGGGTTTTCCTGTAATTTATTACGGGATCTGTTTTTGGGGTTACCAGTTTGTTTTCCGTTTCAGCCATATTTCTTTGTATCTTTCATTGGCTGAAGATTGGTGGAGGAGGGCTTATTTGCAATTATGCAAATAAGTATTTTGGAGGGTTGTCTTTGCATATTATTGCTTCATGATGGTTGCTCCACCATTTGACTTCTTGACCTCATGATGGCTTGACCTTTGGGTGTGATGATGATTGATGGAGTGTTGGGTTTGGCTTGTGATCATTTCTTTACATCATCACCTTTTTTCTCTCTCTTGTATTATGAGAGACTCTCATTCTTTTGATACACACTCTCCCTCATTTTTCTCTCTCTCCCCTCACCATTTTTTGCCGGCCATGATAGAGGGAGGGGGCTGTCCCAATTTGGAGTGGGGGTTTTTCATCTCTTTTTGCTTGGAAAAATCCCCAAGTTCATCTAAAAATGCTATCACTTCATTACCTCCACCAATACATGGCAACTTCAACCCCTAGAGACATATAGAGTCACTACACTTATTCTACAGCAAATCTTGGGCACGTCGACTCGCCAACTTCGTGCCCAAGTTGCCTCGGACCAGAGGTGGGAGCCCATAAAAGAAGCCGGCGATGTGGTGCCCTTCCGGCGAGGAGATGAAGACCGGAGATTCCGCGGGAGATCGAGACGACGGCGAGAAGACCGGAGGACTCGGATCACTCGGTATATCTCTCTACCCCTTCTCTTGTTAGCTAGGACTAGATTAATGGCACGATCCGGTTTTATAGTACGCGGTGGTGCCGGTTCAAAAAGTTTAAAGTTAACCATCGCTTCCGCATTTTAGCCTCGGGATGACGGCCGGGGCGCCGCCGTGCACTTACAGTGGTATCAGAGCCTCGCCATTAACCTAGTCTAGCTTGGTCTAATGTGTTTACACTTTCGATCGAACAAAATTCCAAAAACCGCGTTTTCATGTGTATCAGTTTCTGTCGAATTTTTTTTTTGCTCCAAATTTTTTTCAGGTAGTTGAAGAATACTGTGCAGAAAATTCTAAGCACTCTGTGAAAATTTGGTCGTGTGATCTAACTATACCACCGCGGAACCGCGGCCAAACCCATGCTTGGGCCGCGGTTCCGCCGCCATTTAGCCTCCTCACTGGACCAATTTTTTACAGAGGGTCTTGGACAGGGAAATAGGGGTTTTGGAATATTATTTTTGGGCCCAGAATTTCTTTAAGTGCTACAGTAATGCTTGGGGCCCACTTGGTAAAATTTGATCGATCAAGAATTTTAAACACATTAGCTCACAGTATTTACATTATATCTGCGACCGTGAATGTCACTTGATCGGTAAATCCTGTCTAACTGCTATAGCCCGGTTAGACGGATTTGCGAACGTGACATTTACGTTGATGTTCTGTGATTGTGCTGTGATGTTGCGGATTGGTCGTGGGGGATAGCCTGGCCGCAATGCTAGTACAGATTTGGTTGTATTATGTACATTTGTTATTGCGGGGCGAGCGTCCGACATGTGGACTGCCGTCACTGCCTGTTTGTATTATTCTTTTGGGGCACGACCAGGTTGCGGTAGATGTACCCGTTGTATGTATATTTTACTTTCTGTACTAGGATTGCCCCGCGGAGGGGTGCACGGATAGCCGGATTCTAGAGGGCAATGAGCCTGCATCTCATGGCATTGAGACGGAGGGGGCTTCACTCTAGAATTGGCGGGCTATTCGCCGCACTCGTAGGGGGTACAGGTTGACCCAGGAGGGGTGCCCAAGTTACCGGATTCCGTGAAGTGCTGGGTGGTCCATTCACGTTGCTGAAGGGGGCTACCTCGCTTCAGGTTTTGGCGGGTAACTTGCCGCGCCCGTAGGGGTCAATTTCATTGCACAGGCTATCCACACGACCAGGGGAACGTCGGGTTTCAGTAGCGGCTCTGTGAAACCCGGGGATCCCAGATATCTGTATTGTTCTGTGATGCTGTACATTTCTGTGATGTTGCATTTTATCACGCCTTGAGCGAAATATTATATATTGATATAAAAACTAGTGGATGTTGTATATGTTTTGCATCCGCGCTAGTCCAGTCCCCACTCTGTCGTTAGTTAACTAACCTAACGGGTAATGACGGGACCCAGTAGCGAATGCGGATGGCATATACGTACGTCATTATTTTCGTTCTTTGTGGTGTGATCAATTGATGGGACTGCGTTGATTCGGATCAATGCAAGTTAAAAACAAACCTAATCTGATGTTGTTGGAACATTTTTCAAAAAGCTGTTATTGCAAGGACGTTCACTTTTGTTTTGCATAGTGGTATTCAGTTGGAATATCCTGCTCCTCAGTCGACGAGGCAAGGGCCAAGATCCCTTCACCGGGAGTGACCCCTTGGACAAAAGTTTGCGTCAGGGCAATAACTTCACTATAGCCGATTGCTTTTGCTTTGCATCGTGGTATTCAGTTGGAATATCCTGCACCTCATTCTACGGGGAAAGAGCCGAGATCCCTTCACCGGGAGTGGCCTCTTTAGCAAAGGTTTTCGCCACTATATTTCTAAAAAGCTATCCAGTTCCTTCAACGATATTAAGTTCATTACGTTAAAGGTTTTCGCCAGAAACCATTCGTAGCCCTCCGTCGTTTCAGACGGGTAGCACGTAGTATTCATGCTATGTTTGTTGACCTTCATCAAGGCATAGTGTATGGTAGCTGCTTGTTACCTTTCTGTTGCATAGATAGATGCGTTGGTTTGGGACAGTCGTATAGCCTTGTTGACCTTCGTCAAGGGCTTGTACGGGTGGGTTCAAATTAACCTGGACAATGACGGGTAGAACTTGACATGCGACTTATGATTTGTTGACCTTCGTCAAGGTCATAAGAGCATGGGGCAAAAATCCACATCGGGAGTTTCTAAAGAAACTGAAACTTGCCAGATATGCGCATACCTTCTGGAGTGTGATAGCATGAGCGGATTCTGTCACGTTATCATGCGGTGATAGTTGGATCCCGATTCCCTCTGATGAGTTGGTTTACTCCTCGGGTGATCCCGACTAATTCTTCTTTCAGGTTTGGAGGAGAATTTGACGGTACAGTGGGAGGTTTCCAGATTAGATAAATTGGTAACCATTCTGATCTAGGTTAGAGTGCACGCTGAGTGTTTCTTTTCTCTCTCTCTTTGGCAGCAACCATTGACCCGACCCTTGACTATGACTCAGTGACCAAGATTAACCGAACCTTCTTATAAGACTGGCTTTTGGATTGTCAGAGTTGCAAACCTCATTGCCACTCCTACTTTTACCCTTTTCTCCAGGACACCCCATGTTACTACGAACGTCCACTTCCATTGGACAAAACCATCGTATGGTTATATATGAACTCAAAGGAATTTATTCGAGGATGGTTTCCGGTTCTAGAGAAAACGAATAGGACTATTCAGTTTTCTTTTCCTTTTTACCTTCTCTCAAGTTACGAGTACTCCTTGGTTTAGGAGATAGTACACCTATTACGCAAATTGGATAGTCTTCTTCCAAACCATAGGCAGGTGCCGAACGGTAGGGAATGAAGAAAATCAATTAGCCTAACAATGGTGTACAGAAGGTATTGAGTTAAGACAAAGAAAAGGATTAGAAGGAGGGCAAAGTAAATTGCGACTGATATTCACGACCAAACCAGGTATTTCATTACCACTCCCACTTCACCTTTGTATTTCTCCAGGACACTCCGTATCACTACGAAGATCTACGGTTTATTGGATACTCCATCGTATGGTTATATACGAACTCGAAAGGAACTTGTTCCAGTTCGGGGATGGATTCTGGTTCGGGAGAAATATGAATAAGGTTTATTCGGTTGTCTTTTATCCTCACCTTCTCTCGCATTGCGAGTGCTCCTAGGATTAGGACAGTACACCCATTATTCTTATTGGATAGTCTTCTTCCAAACCATAGGCTGGTGCCGAACGGTAGGGAAGGAAGAAAACCATTTGGCCTAAAGGGGTGTACAGAAGGTAAAGACTAAAGACATATAAAGGGATTTGGAGAGGTGGCAAAGAATTATACGGTTACAGTCGTGAATCTGGATAATGGAAGAGGCATTACTAGGAATACCCAGATACCCCTACGAAACATTTCAATGTTTCAGTTTCACTGTATACTGTTAAAAGGAAACTGATTTCCCAATTAGTCCTTACTCCAGGGTATGTATTTACCAGGTGTGATTCTCACATCTATATGGTTTTACAGATGATGAGTGGGAGTAAGTTATTGGAAATTGGGTGATCATCCTCATTATATCGGAATTCGTTGTAATTGGTGATATTTGAGGAAGTCACCTGGGTTGTTTGCCGGACGGCAAATATTTGGTTTTGAATATCCGCTGTTATGCACCAATTTCAAATTGATATATCTGTACGTCTATTTTTTATAGAGTGAGATGTACCTTTTTGAAATTATGTCTATGACATTTACCTATATCAGTGGATGGTTAGGTAAGGAGCATTAAACAGCGGTGTAATTCTTCATAACCATAAGTACAGTTTTCAACCTACGACACACAGGGAATGAGTTATTAGACTCAAGGGACTTATACAGAGTATTGTATGTTGTCCAGTGTCCATTAGGACAGAGGGGTTGGTTCTCGTACTATATTCGGTTTACTTATGACTTCTCTAGTTTTTAGACAGGTGTTTCGTAGAAACACAGGGTCCGAATTTTGAGAAGTTATAGGTATAAGAGTAAAGTAGAGAACCAGATGTTGCAAGTATCGGGATTCTTCAAGGTGATCGAAGATGTAGATACTTGTGTATGGTATTCAGTTGATAGTAATGATTAAGAGAACTTGCTTCTCTTTCAGGTTACTCATAATTGGAAGCATTCCTAAGTTGAGTAACGCTGATCGGCCTCCTTCCATTTAGTTGACATGCACTGGAGACAGCTGCATGATTTGAATCTGGTTCAATTAAATAAGTGCCTCTGTTTCTGTATTGGATATAGAACAGTTCATATCTTAACATTGTTAAGGTACGGGGAGTTGTCTGGCATATGCTTAAAACCAGACTCTGGATAACTCAAGGCATGTTTCTGTAATGGCTATTTGTGGGTTGACCCAGGCTATGGCGAGGGTTGACTTTCTACCATCTGGAAGATCAATAGTGATGTTGTTCTAGACTCGCCACAGTTTTAATAAAAATGGATTTTTTCAGAAAACAGTAGTGGGAGTATGGTAGAACTGGAAGTGATTCCAGAACCGCAAACGATTACTGAAAGTTTGAAAGGAACCTAAAGATTCAATCTGGCTTGACATTCTATTGGCCACTCTGCAGATACGGTGGGTAACCTCAGGCACCCGAGAGGTACTCCGGTAGCCTCAAGGACGGTGACAGGGAGGTTCTTGTTTACCCAGACTTGCCATTGCTGTTGTTCCAGACTGTGAGACCCGGCAGGATGATGAGTATAGCGTCGTTCTGAACTAGCTTTAGAAATGTGCGTCTATATGACTCTGCCAGAGAGTTGTCGTAGTCAGTGGGAGCAGCGGAAGTATTGGTGGAAAAGTGGCTTATGTCTATTTATAGACTAAAGCAGATATAGCGGAGATAGATCATCTATTTCTGATGTGACAGTCATAAGTTTGACTTCATCAGAATAGGGGATGGATCTGTTAAGAAGGTAGTAGCGTGTGATGTCCTGGTATTTGGATGACATACACAGAGTAGGAAAGGAAACTCCTATACTACGATCGGTTAAACTTTGGTCGTCACACAGTGGTTTCTCCACATGGGACTTAGACATTATATCAGACATTCTGGTTACTAGATCTATGGTTTTAGATCTAGATTTGGGTAGTTTCCCAATCTGGGTACTTAGACAACATTCTATGAGCATTTAGAATGGACGACTCCATGCACGGTAGTGTACCTGCAGATGATGGAGTCACCCTCTCTAAAGGTGTCTTACAGACTAAAGTAGAGAGGGATGCGCATAATTGGCAGATCACTTGTTTAGGCAATTGAGTCAATCATGAGATGTCAAGTACCACACCAGATGTTGTTCTTGCAGTAGATGCAATAAGTTGATATTAATCCTATCCTGGAGAAAAGATCGGAAGCAGTTTTAGAACATAAGTGGATGTTCTAGGGATATGATAACGACAGCCTCATTCGGGAGACAGTTATCATTCCAGGCTTCCAAGGTGACCTGGACGACAAGGAGGTTGTCAGAGTTATAGTTTTCCTTCTGACGAGGGGCAGTATTTTGGACAGGTGGTCCAAAGCAGATACTGAGGGAGGCATGGCGCAGGATACTGATTAAGTTCAGTTGACGATACAGTCTAAGAAGTTTGGATTTGGAGTTCATTTATGAACTAGGTCCCATCAGACATCCAAACACATTCTAAGACAGGTATTGCTCATTTCGGGAGATGGGTTTCTCCGCGAACTTGAGATTTAGAGAGACATAGAAAGGAACATCAAAGGGGATCCACTCACTGAGGCTATTCCTCGAACGCAATAGTTTCGCAAACAGGCTTTGTGAGACTGATTAGTAGAGGAGTTGGGTGTTTCGGTATCACACGGGCTGTGAGTATGCGACATCGCAATAATTAGCCTTGAGTGCAAGTGGGAGATTGTTGGAGATAGTGCCCTCAGAGTCAATTATTGGATCACAGGCACGTGATTGCAATGATTAAGGGAGGACCTATCCCGGTAGGACAGTCTTACTCAAGATGATAGTATGCTATCTGGTTTATCTTTATCATCGTGTACTGCTTTAGGTGACCAGACAGGTCGTTATTACATGTTGGTAGAGCCCCTAGGATTCATGCTTGACTGCCAGTAGTATGAGGGCGATCATATACATGGGAGCTGGAAGTCTATAAGCACATCCTTAAAAGGTCTCTAGTCGTGGGAGTTTCGAGACAGGGCATCAATTCTCCAGAGTAGACTAGTGTATACAGTCGAGACCCCGATAAGGGGCGGTGGCCGGTCTCACAAGCCACTGGTGTCAGTTGGTTCACCTAAGATGTATACAGGTGCTCATTGGGTTATGAGTACACCGGACATGACTTGCCGGGAACATGCTAGTTGGTCTTATACCTGACGTCAGATGGCAGTTCCCGGGTGACATGTGTACAGGTTAGTCCATCGACCTGGGGATCGTCATTTGTCTCGTGTGAGTTCCCACTGTACTTTGATTACTACCCTACCACGCTCAAAGGAGACGTGCAAACAGGTTTTAGTTGGGTACAGTTCCGAGCCACATGGAGGCAGTGAGCGGATCTTCAGGGGTTCGTCTCTCCCGGTATTGGGGGTGAGGTCGCGCTGTGTCTAGGAGAGCCATTACACGTAGCCCTCGGCCGAGGCAGGAGATTTACTGGTAGGTATTCCAGTAGTATCTCAGGGTGTTCCGGGCTACACTCCGACACGACTTGTACCGCTTTTGGGGGTCTGACTTTTACTAACCCCCTAGGCCCGCCATGCGATGCTCATAGACGAATGGACCGGACTGTACGGATATTGTCACTGACAGGCTCAGTAGGGTGTCAGGATGAGTTCACTCACAGACGTCCCTTTTGGTCAATAGCTGGTGGCCCGTCACGTATGGCTAATACCTCTGACGTGCTAGTGGTTAAATCCACAGCCATAGTATTGACGAGTCTTTAGAGTCCCCCACAGACCAGTTGCTCAAGTTTCGGGCGAAACGCTGTAGAGGCCGTATGGAGATATGGCAGGGTTCGATCAGATACGTGCGGTATTGCACGGATCATGATCGGACGGTTAATACTAGCTGGCTTTGGTTTAAGCCGGATCCTAGTATAGTACAGTGTAGATTTTTTCTCATTGCATTTGTATTTCGGTCGGAATACAAATGCGGGTATGTATATACAGTAGTGGGGTTTTCCTGTAATTTATTACGAGATCAATTTTTGGGGTTGCCAGTTTGTTTTCCGTTTCAGCCATATTTCTTTGTATCTTTCATTAGCTGAAGATTGGTGGAGGAGGGCTTATTTGCAATTATGCAAATAAGCATTTTGGAGGGTTGTCTTTGCATATTATTGCTTCACGGTGGTTGCTCCACCATTTGACTTCTTGATCTCATGATAGCTTGACCTTTGGGTGTGATGATGATTGATGGAGTGTTGGGTTTGGCTTGTGATCATTTCTTTACATTATCACCTTTTTTCTCTTTCTTGTATTATGAGAGACTCTCATTCTTTTGATACACACTCTCCCTCATTTTTCTCTCTCTCCCCTCACCATTTTTGGCCGGCCATGATAGAGGGAGGGGGCTGTCCCAATTTGGAGTGGGGGTTTTTCATCTCTTTTTGCTTGGAAAAATCCCCAAGTTCATCCAAAAATGCTATCACTTCATTACCTCCACCAATACATGGCAACTTCAACCCCTAGAGACATATAGAGTCACTACACTTATTCTACAGCAAATCTTGGGCACGTCGACTCGCCAACTTCGTGCTCGAGTTGCCTCTGACCAGAGGTGGGAGCCCGTAAAAGAAGCCGGCGATGTGGTGCCCTTCCGGCGAGGAGATGAAGACCGGAGATTCCGCAGGAGATCGGGACGACGGCGAGAAGACCGGAGGACTCGGATCACTCGGTATATCTCTCTACCCCTTCTCTTGTTAGCTAGGACTAGATTAATGGCACGATCCGGTTTTATAGTGCGCGGTGGTGCCGGTTCAAAAAGTTTAAAGTTAACCATCGCTTCCGCATTTTGGCCTCGGGATGACGGCCGGGGCGCCACCGTGCACTTACATATGGTGCTCGGTCTTGACTTGCTGACAAGTCAAGCATCTCGATACAAAGTCTGTAACATCCTTCTTCATCCCGTCCCACCAGTAAACCTCTCTCTAATCATGGTACATCTTGGTGGAACCTGGATGCACACTGTACACTGATCTATGTGCCTCCTCAAGAATATCACGCCTCAGTCCCTCAGAATCTGGTACGCACAGTCGAGTCCCAAATCGAAGTATCCCCTGATCATCAATCACGAACTCGGAAACTCTGCCCTGCCGAATCTGCTCGATAATATCTAAAATACGGGCATCGCCGGACTGTGCCTCGTGGATACGGTCAAGTATCTGTGGGCGTGCTCTGAAATGGTCCAGCTGTCCCCCTGTAGGAGTAAACTCGAACTGCACTCTGCTGTCACATAAAACCTGCCAATCCGTCGTCGACTGTATCTGTACTATGCTCAAATAAGATAAGCTACCTCCGGGCCTCCTACTCAAAGCATCTTCCACCACATTCGCCTTGCCCGGATGGTATAGAATCTCGCAGTCATAATTTTTCACCAACTCCATCCAATGGCGCTGTCTCAGATTCAGATCTCGCTGTTGAAAAATATACTTCAAGCTCTTGTGGTCAGTGAATATCTAGCACGACTCGCCTGGCACGACTCGCCGTATAGGTAATGTCTCCCGATCTTAAGTGCAAATACCACTGCAGCCATCTCTAAATCATGAGTGGGGTAGTTCTGTTCATGTTTCCTCAACTGTCGAGAAGCATACGCGATAACTCTGTCGTACTGCATCAATACACAGCCCAACCCCACTCAAGAAGCATCACAATAAACCATGAAACCGCCCGATCCAGAAGGCAATGACAACACTGGTGCAGTAGTCAGACGAGTCTTCAACTGCTGGAAGCTATCCTCAAATGCCTCGGTCCAATCAAATGGAACCCCCTTCCGGGTCAACCCGGTCAACGGTGCAGCAATACGGGAGAAATCCTGGACAAAACTTCGATAATAGCCGGCCAAACCTAGAAAGCTGCGAACCTCTGTAACTGATACCGGTCTGGGCCAACGCTGAACTGCCTCGATCTTCTTCGGGTCCACATAAATACCATCTTTCATCACCACATGACCCAAGAAGTCGACACTGTCAAGCCAGAATGCGTACTTGGAAAATTTAGCGAATAGCTGATGCTCCCTCAAAGTCTGCAATGTGATACGCAAGTGCTGCTCGTGCTCCTCCCGGCTCCGAGAATATACCAAGATGTCTTCAATGAACATAATGATGAACTGATCAAGATACGGCCTGAAAACACGGTTCATCAAGTCCATAAATGCTGCCGGGGCATTGGTGAGCCCGAACGACATCACCAAGAACTCATAATGACCATAACGTGTACGGAAAGCGGTCTTCGGAATATCCTCCTTCCGAACCCGCAACTGGTGATAATCTGACCGTAAATCAACCTTCGAGAAATACCCTGCACCCTGAAGCTGATCGAATAAGTCATCAATGCGGGGTAAGGGATATCTGTTCCGCACAGTAACCTGGTTCAGCTGACGATAATCAATGCATAAGCGCATACTGCCGTCCTTCTTCTTAACAAACAGGACGGGAGCACCCCAAGGTGACACACTCGGTCGGATAAGCCCTTTATCCAGCCAGTCCTGTAACTGATCCTTCAGCTCCCTAAGCTCCGCCGGGGCCATCCGATAAGGCGGTATAGAGATAGGCCCCGTGCCGGGGATCAAGTCAATGCAGAACTCAATCTCGTGCTCTGGCGGCAGACCAGGCAGCTCATCAGGGAATACATCAGGGAACTCTCTCACAACAGGGACCTGGTCCAACGGAACCTCGGTGGTGCTAGTATCACAAACATAGGCTAAGAATCCCTGACACCCTTTCCGCAAGAGCTGACCAGCGTGAAGAGAAGAAATCAAGCTGGGAAGGGTAGCGCTACGATCTCCCTGAATAACAAGAACCGGCTCACCAGGAAAACTGAATCTGACTACTTTCTCACGGCAGTCCACGGATGCATAATAGGTGGCTAGCCAGTCCATACCAAGAAGAACGTCGAAGTCTAGCATATCGAAGAGAATCAAATCAACTGAAGAATCTCTCTCCCCAATACGAACGGGACACGATCGGTACACAAAACGGGCAAGAAACGACTCGCCTACCAGAGTAATAAGGACAAGCGGATGATCTAACGAAGAAGACTCTCGGCCCAACCTCGGTGCAAAGTATATGGATACATAAGAATGTGTGGAGCCTGGATCAAATAATACCTGTGCATCAAAAGAACATACTGGCAGAGTACCTGTCACAACGGCATTGGATGCCTGTGCATCCTGAGGAGTCAACGCGAACACTCGGGCCTGTCCACCACTAATAGCTGGCTGTCCTCTGTCTCTACCTCTGCCTCTGCCTTTGCCTCTGCCTCCTCGTCCTCTCTGAACCGGACCGCCATACCCACGACCTCTAGGAGCATCTGCCTAGCGTAGAGTCTCATCAGGGGTAGGAAGTAGAGCTCTCCAAGGAGGTGGTGAAGGAGGTAAGGTTACATATGGCACTGTCGCCATGCCCTGGCGCCCCATGGTACAGTCTCTGACACGATGGTATTGACTCCCTCACTAAAAACATCCTGGCGATGACTGTTGGGTCTGCGGATATGAACCAAATAACTGACCCCGTCTCAATCCTCTGCCGCCACCATCTCTCGGAAAGAATCTATCATGGTGTCTACCCATCTACCGCTGGGCTGGCGTATCAGTACGAATCCGCTTCGGCCCAGAAAACGACCGGAGTCTCAGAAATGCGCTCCTCCAAAAGTAAGGCTGCATCCATCGCGGCTGCGTATGTGTCAAAGTGCTGGGTGCCGATGGCAAGGAATAACTGTGTGTCGAGTCCTCGCACAAACCTCTTTATCCTCTTCTCTTCAGTGTCTACTAGGTACGGAGCATATCGAGACAACTGAGTAAACTGTATGTCATACTCGGACATTTTCATCCCAGTAGTCTTGTGCAAAGACTTAAAACTACGGGCTCGAGCATCTCGGACACTCTCCGGAAGAAAACGGGCAAGAAATGCAGCTGTGAACTCGTCCCAGGTCATAGGAGGTAGACCTGCAGCTCGGTCTCTCTCTACTGAATCGTACCACGTCTGAACAAGGCCCTCCAGACGAAAACTCGCGAACACCACCCATCTATCATCAGAACACCTCAACGAACGACAAATCCTAGCCATCCTATCAAGAAATGCCTGCGGGTCCTCTGTCGCATCCGTGCCGGTAAAAGCTGGAGGTCTCAGCCTCATAAACTCCTGTAATGAAATGGGGATAGTCGCAGTAGTAGCAGGAGAAACAGCCTGGGCAACAGGTACAATCGTGGTCTGTGCGGTGGAAGGAACGTCCTCGGATCTCTGTGCCCGACTGGACTCAACTAAAGATCCCATCAGCTGTCGCAACTCCTGTATACCGGCCTCTAATCTGGCAATACGGTCGGGAGAAGGCAGATCAATCTGACCCTGAGGGGTAGGCGTATCTTCCCGCTCGATCCTCGCCTCAGACGAGCCCGCTCGAAACACATCCCTAGTGGCAGCCCGCTGAGCTCTCGTAGTCTTTGGCGGCATCGAAGCTGGAATAAGAAATAGGAGCGATCAGAATATTGCAATTGAATCAAGGGATGCATGGAATTAAGAGGGGAAATACAAGCAATTATGTCCTAAGGTCACTTAGGCGGAGTACCGTATCGTAAGTATGCCGCGGTACATACCCACGCTACACCACTCTGCTTAAGTTACCTACTCCATCTACCAAGGGTCGTCCTACACTCAGAAAGGTAAAACCTGGCTCTGATACCAACATTGTAACGACCCGAAGGTACGGAACGTGACTGGCAGTTAGATTACGAGAAGTCTCAAGGCGTAACGTAACCTAAGTCGGCCAAAGCCCAGAAAACCTAAACTATAAGCAATAAGAGTGAAGGAAAACCTTTTATGAAAACGATTTTAAACCAATTAAGTTATATTAGTCCCTTTTTAAAAACATCAAAATTTTCAGGAAATTTCGGCAGAGTCTCTTTTGTAAATACTAGCCCCTAAAATGGGTACAACAAGATATATAAACCTGTAATAACAAAATGGCATCCCCAAGCGGGAGCTAGCTCTTCTCCCAAGGCGGATCACAACCACACGCAATATATATGCAATATCAAGCAAATAAGCATAAAGAAATGCAAAAAAATAAGAAAAACACAACGTCAGCTCAAGTGAGCTCGACCCCAAAGAAACCACATATACACAAATCTCTCAGTCTCATCACTAAGTCGCATATACAAATAAGAAGTGGTAGATGGAGAATACTAGATACAAAGATAGTACAACAAGATAAAAGTTTCCTCGCAACCCACCTAAGAGCAATGTCACGAGTCTGAGCAAAAGAAGCCAATGATAAGATAAGCCCGCCGCTACAAGGCTGACGGGTCCGACCTGCAAGACACTGTGGCACAACGGGGGTGAGTTGCCAGCTCGTGAGTAGAATATAACATCTAATAAGGCTATCGTAAGAATGCACGCAATGCGCCACAACATGTATGTGTAGATATGATGTAATGCCACTAGTATGTATGCACATGTATGCAAAATCAATACGAAATCTTTAAGTGTTTAAATACGATGATCTCTGCATTCTTAACTTAGAAAAATATCTGTACATTAGCTAAGATACCATCAATTAAATCATCTGAAAACCGTGTCAAGTATCAATACCAAATATGGAAATATATCTGTCTCAATATCTCACTATATCAATATCTCAATACATCGGGCTTCGTCAGTCCGGATCGGCCCATATCATCAATCTCACGACAACGGTCGGTATCCTCCGGATATCCGCCACGCCAAACATCACCGGTAGGTAGTCTTCCCCTGCCAGGCTCATCGTCTACAACTCGATCTTCTTGCCCCGGAATACCATACCGGGCCCACCATGTACCCGAGATGGTTTATCCACTCCTCAAATCGGGTCTCGAAATCCAACAGAAAACATGAAAACTCATGGTGGACGACACATACATCACGAGAAAACCGCAACTTTATATTAAAAATGATGATAATAAGCTTTCGTTAAATTCTTGCGGTTTTCCCCAAAAATCCAGAAATCTCATCAATACTGAAATCCTCAAGAAAATCATAATCCCCAACATGTTGTATATTATAATGCTTATGATATCAAGGGTATGCAATATGATTTATGGCTAGGAATCTATACAAGCATGATGATGAAGTGAGGTATATATATGCTATGCAATTCAATGTATCATGTATGATGCAAGTGTTTGATACTGAACTAAGCAGGTTCTACAGTGCTCGTGGCATGGCAATTACCAAAGGCGTGTGTGTCACATGAATAGTGCGCGTGCAATATGAGCCAATGGTAATGGTGTAAGTGTCCAAAAGGGTGATATCACACATGTGTATATAGATAACCAGAAAGCTATGCTTATGAATGAGATGGTTAACTAAATAACTATGCATATACTTTGCAAGTAATAAAGTGATCCTAACTATGGGGCGCCTCGCGCCATCCAGACGATTTCCCCATAGATGTATACATCTACTCACCCGAACGCCTCGCTGATCTGATCCAACCACCGCTTAGCCTTTGCGCGCCGCGTCCGATATTTCCGCAACCGATCCTAAAATTGCATAACACACAACATAAGATTACACATCATGAAACGACGTAAGTCACAATATGAAAAGATTGACGCTCATAAGTTAGGCACAACGTGCACTTGGTGCGCGGAGAACACACGAAAATCCCTAAGCCTTAACTAAATTCGTCGTTTCGGGGGCAACCGTCAAAACTAAAACCCGATTAAACCAAACTCCGCATTCGCACACCCTAAATATCGTAGGAGATGCCAATAATATCATCAAGATATTGCAATTAAATCACTTCCTAATTTTATGAAAAACCTAATAAGCATTAACATATCAATTTCGATGGAAACATCGCGAATTAACGATATAGCGATCACAACATCGCACAAACATCTAAACTAACCTACTAGATGGCCACAACACTAATTTTAACCCAATTACAATACTTCAAGCCCTAATTACAATATCAACCCTTTTCTTGAATTTCAATAAACAAGAAATTACAACCATTTTCACACTTTAAATTTCTATTTTAGCATTTTTAAACTACAAATTAAACATTTAGATTAGAATTATACCTCCCAAGTTTTGAACCTCTTACACTTAGCCTCCAAAGTTGCCTCTTTTCTCCATGTTTTAAACAAATTTTGGCTTGAGAAGAGGTAGAATAGGGGTTAGTGTTGAATTTGTGAAGGAAATTGTGGATTTCGTGGGATTTTTGAATGAATTTTGAAGCAAAAAGAATTGGGGAAAGATGGGGAGCTGGTGCAGTTTGGTTTCGGCCAGAGCTAGGAGGGGGAGTTGTGAGGGATTTGTGTAGAAATTTCAACACAAAAAGTCTTTCTCAAGCTCATTTAATGTCCATCACATCATTTTCTTATTAAAAATTCATTTTATTTCCATTTTAAACCATAGAAACAACTAGACTTGCAATAACTTGTTAAAATTTATGTTACCACTAGGCTTTAGGTTGTAATGGATCCTAAGTATATAATTCACCCATTCAAATTTGTATTTACCACTAATTTAATGTATTTTTAAAAGCTTAAAAAAATATTAAAAATAATTAATTAAGGATTTTTTTTTAAATAACTAGAAATTTTTAAGTGACAATTAATTAACCAATTCCTAGCAATTTCTTATCTAAATTTTGTATAATTAGGTTTATATTGAAAAATAATTATTTTGATTTTTTACGGAAAAGACTGATTATTTTACCGATTATCGAAAAACTACCTAAACAGTTTTCGAAGTGTTACAGCCACCCTCACCAATATTCCATAGCTCCTCGTATCTACCTCCACCATCACCACGAGCCACATCTTCGCCATCAGCCCCAAGCCGACCCCTCACTGCTTACTTCAACCTCCTCCAATCTCCGTCACCAACAACCACCTTTTCTACCCCAAACTCCGCTCCACCTCCTCGTCGTCGCCGCCCCCGACAACTCAGTCCCAAACCGAATCGAGCCTCCACTCGAGCCCTACACCTCCTCATCGGAGCCGACCGCCACCGTGCTGCCACCACCATCACCTCCTCTCCTCCTCTCACCGAAGAGACATCTCCATCGGCCTCATCCACTTCCAGCCCCTACTGTCTTCTTCACTGCATCATCGAAACCAACACCAAACCCTTCACTACCGACCTCTACTCGTCGCCAGAGCTCCCCCGACCACCGCTGGACCCCAAGCTCACCGCTGCCATCACCGAGTCTTCTCCATGCATAAGTGCCCGCTTCGTGCCAGCCTCGAACCACGACGTGCCCACTGCCATGCACAACACTATGCTAGCAACCTCTGCAGCCATCCCGTCATAGATCATCGAGGCCAAGCTCAAGCCACGCCGAGGCCGAGGCCAAGCTCGAGCCATAGCCAGAACCCTAGCCGAGCTACTGTTGCTGTTTGTGCTACCGTGCATGTCGTGCCCGTGCATGCGATCGTTGTCGTCATTGCTGTGCCGTTTTCATCTTGAGGCAAGTGAAATCCCTATTCACTTGTTTAACATGCTATAATAAGCGTTAGCTAAAGAAACTATATTATAACTAGATATATAAATAAATATAATTGGATCGAAACTTATACTTGAATTTTGTGTAGCGAATCATCATGCCGTTTTACTTGAGTAGAGCCCGACTGGGATTTATTACTGTGTTAGTAACACATATAAATTAAGTGGTTAACATCTAATTTAGTTTGTTAGAAGAAACGTTAGTTTCGATCGATGACCGAATGTTGATCTCAGCTGTTCGATGCGAACCTTATGCGAAAACAATATCTAAAATTGCGGAACTCATGGTATTTAGACCCTAACACTGTTAACAAATATTCTGTAGAAATTTGGTGGCAAATCGATACCGTTTTCACACATATAGTGACGCCTTAGCTTCTATACCGAAACTCGCGTTTTACTGAACACTTGACACCGTTAACTTCCTAATTAATTACATAAAAATCCAATCGCAGCGTTCCTGGGTTATTTGTGAAGGGAACTGCATAATTTTTAACACAACGTGTAGCTTTACTGATAGATATATCCTATGAACATCGAAAACAAAGAACTCACCTGATCTTGGACTGAAGTCCAGAACAGAAATTTGCCCCTTGACATGCTTTTATACACATGGAACTTTACTGTTACTTATTATAGTGTGCAAAGACAATTACCGCTGCATATAAAATTGTTTTAGCTTTCTAATGGTACCGGTTTCACTAAATTCCAGTATCATTTGGTATTTAAATCATATTTTAAACGGATGACATGTACGGCAGTTTTCTGTCATTTCAGTTTGCACCCTTCATCATTAATCTGATCATAACTTCTAAACCAAGGTTACTATTGTTAATCCGTATGATGCATGAGAAACATAACAGATAAATCTACATATTATCTAACTGTAGTGTCGCCTAATTATGATCCCAACAGGGAGTGAAACGTGTTATGAAATGGACTTCCAGTTCAGAAATTGGATTTCCAGCAGTAAACACTTAAAATGGAATGACCATAACTAACAAACCTGAAACCCAATTGATACAAAACTAATTTTGATGTACAGATAATTAAATATACCGCTTATCCCTTTTATATTGCTTTGCTTAATTCTGCACGTGTGATTTATAGTAAATTTTGCAAGTTGTATGACACCGGCTGCTATATTTTTATCCGTATCATAATTAGCTGCATTCTTATCATATCATGTAGCGGCTATACCCTCATTAAATAGTGGTCATATATACATTGATAATCTAGTGACCGTGTTACATTACCAAATGATAAATGTTAGATATTGGATTATCGTAAGTACGTTAGTGTAAAAGCGTGATTGAATAAGTGAAGTGACACGTACTTGTACACAATAAGCGGAACCAATTAATTATTGCATTGTCGACGCCTATGAGACCTATATAAGTGTAATTATAACTGGTATGGGAAGATTATGAAATCACTTATATTAGTGTCATGGGTAAGACATCGAGCACTGTCCATTTATCTTGGATACCAGTCGAGACATACTTGATGGAGACCCTGTCTCCAGTTCTCGTGTAGACTTGTCATGGAGCGAGTAGTATTTAGATTCGTGGTCAGTGTTTGATATAGAACGCGGGGTGTGGGATAGTTTGAGTGTGAGTTCGATCAACGGAATCTCAGGAGTCCCACTGCCGGCTTCTGTAGTGATTTCGGGAGTTGTGCTGATAATGATTCTGATTCTTACTAATAGTGATTCGGATCCGTGTTCCCTTGCCCCTGGGGCTTACCCTTGGGTTTGGGATACTTTTGCGGTAGTTGACGCTCACACTTGGACTGATGATAAGTTTAGTGACCTGAACATTGACACTTAGAGACTGATAGCTTTAGTGACATGGACATTGCATTGATTACTGATCTGCTACATTTGTGTTATAGTTACATGTACCGGTTATTTCATGCTCGCGTCATTACTCTATGTTACTACTTCATATTTATCATCATTGCACATATTACATATTCATGTATATTGCTATTGTGTCGCTCTGACGACCTGAGTATGCATGCTCAAAGTGAGAAGTGGACTTAGCTCGGATCAGGACCCGTCTTACCTCGAGAATATTGCGGATATCTAGATTAGCGACGTCAGCGCTATCCTTAACTTTGAATCTATCTGGTTAGTTTTACATCTGTTTTGATGGCATTAGTGACTGCATTTCTCATTATTTGCGCTGTGATCACTGATTACCACGTAATGCTAGAAGCCTAAGTGTGATTACGGCAGGATATTTTCTTGACCGTAGGAGCATGGCTGGCCTTGTCACCCCTCGTATTCCGTATTTTGGGAAGCGGGGCGTGACATGGTTTTGTTGGTATCAGAACTAGGTTTGGTTTAGAATGAGATTGCAGTTTCCGACTAGGGATTGACAATTTAAGTAACCCATTCGGTCTAGTTCGTAAACTTGTTATCCTTGACTGGAATCCCTATAGTTTGTCAAGCTACATTTTGACTCCATCCGCTAGAGTTTTGGGTGACTTAGTAGAGTTATGTTATTGTAACTATGAACTGCAGTATAGTTACAAGACAGCGCTGTGCTTGAGTGACTTGGAGTTCTGCATTTGATTTCCGCTCGATTGAGTTTCACCTCACCACATATTCTTGTTTCGTTGTCAATTCTATATCTTATTCTGATTCTCATATTTTAAACCGGCGTCCAAAACTTTTTTAATACGGAATCATGGCTTCCCACGACTCTCCTTCCACCTCCGCTTTCCAGAATCACCCTGCCAAGATTTTGGGCGTACTGCAAGGATTGAGAGAAGCCCAGGAGAGGACGAATGATCTTTTAGCTGAGGGGTTAAGGAGGCATCTAATTCGAACACCAGGAGGAGCCCCACTCGTAGGGGAATCTCTGTTAAAGAAAGAGGAGGTGTGCAGATGAAGCGTTTATTTGTTCCTCAGCAACAGAAGCAGCGGGGAATTCAACGTTGTGGTTATTGCAAGAGACCAGGACACCTTCAGAAGGACTGTCGCCGGGCCAAGAGGCAGTGCTTGATTTGTGCATCCGGCGAACATCTTGTAAATGGTTGCCCTAGAAAGAAAGAGCTGTAAGGAGGAGATTCGTCAACACCTTCCACATCTTCTTGAGCGACTTGGTTGTTTTCGTATCTTGAATTTCGATGACGGTATGAACCCAACACATGATTCAAACTCGCTTTACGGGATCACAGCGATCTAGATATCAACGTGAGTTGTCACCCGTCCTGCTTTCAATAAAGACCTTATTATTTTATTTAGTAATCATTTCTTTTCGTCTGAATCTTGGATTTTGTTGGACCCCTTGGTTTAAATGAAAAAAAATGTGGGTTGTGATTTATATATCATTTCCTTACTACTCACTTCCATATACTACTCACTGCATCATCACTCAAGTTTGTGATTTAGATTTTATCCACCTTATATTTTTTCCATGAGCTCCACATCTTTAGTTGTTTTTTGTGTGTTCCACTATCTAATCATGACTCTTTCTTTTCAGGCCATGGCCAACCCTGGGGCAGCGCCGCCTCTCGATGTGGACACTCGGTCCAACGTTTCTTTTGACTGCAAACTAGTGAGTTCAGATGACGAGGTCGATGGCCCACAGGTTATTTTAGATAACAGCGATCCCGAGGATGAGAAAGTCGCAGATGGAACTCCAGAAGTCAATATGATCAGTGACTATGACGATGAAGAAGAGGACCCCAAAGAAGACCCGGTAGAGGAAGATCCTGAGGAGGACCCAGTGAAAGAGGATCCAGAAGAGACGGATCATGTGGAAGAAGACCCCGATGAGGAAGCTCCCACCGAGGAAGAAGGACCAGGAGAAGGAAACTCCATGGGGGAAGAGCCCGAAAACGAGGTCCCGGCCAAGGAAGAGTCGGAGGATGAAATCTCGAGCGAGGAGGAACTCAAGGCTGAAGAACCTCCAGTAGCAATCCCTGCGAGGCGCTACGGGAATGGACGCCCCTATCTTAACGCGAGAGCTTATCGTAACTTATTGAACTTCCACAATCGCGACTGACACGACTTACTTTCTTTTCTGACCAAATAAAATCAATGTTTAGCTAGGGCCTTGTTTATCTCTCAATTGTGCTCTGTCCAATTTTTTTCGGGATAATAAATTACGGTTCGGGCAAAAATTTTCCTTGAAGTTTTGTACCTTTAAAGACCGCATGATGCATTGATTATATCTTCTTACAATAATTTCTTTCCCTCCTGAAATTCATTACTGTTACTTCGTCTTTGGACCTTATAGTAACCTGATCCCCAGTTTGGTGGATTATAGACTAGCGCCGCATTCCCGACTTCTTTTCGATTGGGCCGTATCTTACTGTAATCTATGCCCTGGCTAGTCTCTTATACATTACTAGTATTATTTCCTATTACTAAAATTTCATTCAGTGATGTTTGTTATTCAAAATTTAGTTTTCTCTATTTTTGTGTTTTCCCAAAATTGCGTATTGTTAACTACTTTTGTTTTACTTATTTTAAATACTCTACTATTCTTCACATTTTCAATAGTACAAACTTACATCGCGTATATTATTTTTGTTTTATTTTCTCTTGTATTTCTCCGTATGAGTATTCTTAAGATAATTTTTAACTACCTGATTTGTAGTTTTACTAATGTAGTTTCGGAGCTTAAGACTTATCAGCCAATCCTTCACCATTGTTATTTGTTGTCATTCTATTCTTTTATGTATTGTATATATAGTTTATTACTATAAATTGTTATGCCTTGTGCTTACTTATGACTATTATTTTAGCTGCGTTATTTCTTATATATATAAATATTTGATTTTCATCTAATTGGTTTTACGTAAATCGCTAAATAGTGGTATTTGATTTTTCATTGCTTTTCGCATGGCATTTTATAGCTTATCGTTATTTTAAATTTCGAGGACGAAATTTTATATAAATGGGGTATGACGTAATACCCAGCTCCTTTGTAAATATTTTCCATGTTTATAAATGAATGTTTCCTATTTTTTTATTATATTTTTGAATATTTCCTATAAATATTTCCCCATATTTTTTCTAATAAAAAAATTACTAATTCGTTTAAAATACCTATTTAAAACCAAGCAGGGAAGATGGTCTGTCCCACAGCCATCAGTACGTCGTACTGGAGATAATATGCAGGTGCTCATTAGGTTATGAGTACACTGGACAGGACTCGTCGGGAACTGTTGGTGGGTATTATACCTATCGTCGGGTAGCAGTTCCCAGGTGACATGAGTACAGCTTAGTCCGTCGACTTGACACTGCTATTTCGTCTCGAGTGTGTTCCCATTGTACTTTGATTACTACCCTACCATGTCTCAAAGGAGTCGTGCAAATAGGTAGTAGTTGGGTGCAGTCCCGAAGCACTTGGAAGCAGTGGCGGTTAGATAGGATTCGTCTCTCCCGGTGTTGGGGATTGATATCGCGCTATGTTCGGAAGGCCATTACAAAAAGTCCTTGGCCAAGTCAAGCGAGATTTACTGGTAGGTATTCTAGTAGTTTCTCAGGGTGTTTTGGGCTACACTCCAACACGACTTATTATGCTATTAGGGGTCTGACGATTACCGCCCCCCTAGGCCCGATATGCGATACTCTTTGACGAACAGACCGAACTGTACGGAAATTGTCACATACAGGCGCAGTAGGAGTTCGGATGAGTTAGCTCATCTACCTTCTTATCGATACATACCTGGGTAGCCATTACGTGCAGCTAGTACCGCTTGCGGCTTGTGGTTAAACCCACTGCCAGCGTAGTGTCGAGTCTTTAGAGTCCCACACAGAGGCTTTCCCTGCACCGGGCAAAAGGTGTAGATGTCGTATGGTTTTATGACCGGGCTTCGATCACTTACGTGTACTTGCGCACTTATGATGATCGTGCGGATAATACTAGTGGGCTTTGGTTTAAGCCGGATCCTAGTATTATATTGATGGATTATTTTCGTCTCTTTATATTTGTGTTCTTCGAAATATAGATGTGGGTATGTATATACGGTTGAGGGGCATTCTCGTAATTTCTCGGGAAAGCTTCTAGAAGGAAATGCCAAATTAGGGTTTTGTTTTTCATTTTGAAATAAAACCTAATTTGGGTGGAGAAATGAGGTAGGGATATTTCTTGGATGAGCTATGACTCATCACTTGACAAAATAGATATTTTGTGAGCCATGGTTGATATTTGTGAGATATTTATTTATCTCATCAATTATCACATGGTTCATAATTCATCACAAATGAGAAGTCATTTCTTCATCCAAGCTCTCTTCTCCTCTCTCATTTTCTTCAAGTGAACTTCTTCTTCCTCATAACCCTAAACCTATCATGAGTTGAGAAACCTAGGGTTTCAAGAGACAAATCAATTCATCTTCTTACTCTACACTCTCTAGGACTTCTAACTTAGCGAATTAGAAGCCGTAGTTATATCATATTCGAGGTAGGAACTCGAACTATAGACTCCCGGGTGGATCGTCTTTGGCTCGAGGAGGCTGTCGAGGTTACCCGATCCGTTTTCGATCCTTGGAGCTGACGTCGAGATGGAGGACAACGAAGAAGACCCGAAGGACTTGGTATTGTGAGGTATAACTTCTTTCCGAGTAGTTAAACCTCATTGCAAGTTAGCTAGTTAGGGTTTAGTATCGATCCTGGAGTTCAAGTCGGTGTTGCGAGCTTTGAAAAATCGTTTTTTGCATATTCCGCCTCCCCGAGAACACGCGGGGTGCGCGATATCGAATTACAGTGGTATCAAAGCCTAACTAAAGCTTAGCTAACTGTTTAGACAACGTATAAAACTACGAAACCAAAATAATTTCGAAACACGAAACCTAGAATCCAAGTTTTTGTCAAATTTTTCGGAGGCTCTAAATTTTTTTTAAACAATTGCAGAGTGCTCTACTTGTTGTGATATAAACACAAACAAAAAATGAAGCAATTTCACCTGAATTGGCCTGCTACATTCACAAAAAAACCAGCGTCACCTTTTTTATTTTGGTGGAATGCTTTGAATTTTGGTCTATGTTCTAGTTGCTTGGATTTAAGGTCTCAGGTGTTGTTTGTTTTTGCCAATTTTGGATATACTGTTATCTTTTTACTGTGGCAATACAGAGTATTTCGAAGTCGCAGTTTTAACGTCGTTTAAAGTTTCAAGTTGTGATATATGTGTTTGGAAACGTCGACTAATTTCTATACGTCGATTAGTCGGGGTTGCACATATCTGTGTTGCTGTTCTTGTTGGTTTGTGTATATGAACTTTATTGGATCGTCGTGGTTGAATAGCTAGAGATGTGAGATAAGGGTATTAATTCTTTCATTCAATGTAAATTGTAAAGTGATGTAATATTCTTTTGCGGGGTACATCCGGATTGAGGTTGTAGCCACCGTTGTATTATTTCTTTTACTATTTTCTGCTCTTACGATAGACCCAAGGTGGGGTGCACAAACTTCCGGGTACTTTGAAGTGTTGAGTGGCCTACTCATGTTACTGAGGGAGGTTTCTTCGCTTCGGGTATTTGGCGGGTAGTTTGCCGCAGCCGTAGGGGTTTGGGGTGGGGTTTGAATATTCATCACGACCGTGTAATCCATCTTTCGTTACAGGCTTAAACGAAAAGCGAAGTTCCTAGTATATCCAATATGTTCATCTGTGATCTGGAATGCCTATTATTGCGTCAGACAAATGTTTATTATATATATGCTATATAGTAGACGTTGCTTATGTTTTTCACCCGCGCTAGTCCAGCCCCTGCTCTGGCGTTAGTTAAGTAACCTAACGATATTAGACGGGGCCCAGTGGCGAATGCGGATGGTATAAGTAGACGCGATATTTTCGTCTTTTTCTGTGATGATAGGTGTAAATGATGGGACTGCATTATTAATACAAAGCAAACAAACCAAAGTTGAATCGTTGGAAATTTTTTTAAAACCACTCGGTTTTTTGAAAACTGCAGACTTTTAAATGCAGAGCTTAAACTACTCCTTTTAAAAGCTATCAGGTTCCTTCGATTATATCAAGTTCACTACATTCACGGTTTCTCCAAAACCATTCGTAGCCCTCCGTCATTTCATATGAATATTCAGTAGTATTCAAACTATATTTGTTGACCTTCACCAAGGCATAGTGTTTGGTAACTGCTGGATATTCATATGTAGCATAGATAGATGCGTTGGTTTGGGAAGGTCGTATTACTTTGTTGGCCTTCGTCAAGGGTATATATAGGTGGGTTCAAATTAACCTGGACAATAATGGATAGAACTTGACATGTGACTTATGATTTGTTGGCCTTCGTCAAGGTTATAACAGCATGGGGCAAAAATCAACATCGGGAGTTTCTAAAGAAACTGAAACTTGCTAGTGCTGCATACCATTTGGAGTGTGATAATATTGGTAGAATTCTTTCAGGATTATCAAACAATGATATTTGGATCCGATCCTACTGTGAATATATGCTACTCCTCGGGAGATTTTTCACTTAACGATCAAACTATAAATCAAGTAGGTGTCTAGAACAGTGTTAGCGGGGCTATGCCTCCAGGAAAAAGAGGTTATTTAATTAAGGAACCTCGCGAAAGCATCGTAAAACCTCCCTCGAAGTACCGACACTAGCCTGGACGAACGGTTAAGCAAGAATTGTACAGTGAGATTAATCCTGACTAATTCTTCTTTTATGGTTTGAGAAAGGATTCGAGAAACAGTGGGAGCCATCCTTTTTAGATAAAATAAAAACCAATCTAAACTTGCAAGAGCATCATGCTGAGTGTTTTCTTCTCTCTCCTAATTGCAGCGACTGGGTGACCAGATTAGGTTACAGATAAATAATAAAATGACTAAGTTATACTATATTGACTGGAAAAGGTTTGTCTAGATGTCCATTACTTATGACAAGCTAGACCACCTCATTACTACTCAAGCCACCGCCGTCCCAAGTCCAGTTTCCACCATCGTGGATGTTGATATCCGTAAGACAAGGGAAAAAACTGTGCGAATGCCAAGCGCCTTGTGTTGGCCTCAGTTGATGGTGAAAACCAGAGGCAGCACGAGATGATGGACTTAGTTTTCCATCTTCCTCCATAATAATGTTTTATATGGAGAGTAATCTCATATCGCAAAATATGGGATCTCGAAGGAATTGCTTCAAGCGAAGTTGGCTGTCGAGTCATCTGTAGGGGACCACGTCCCTAAAATGATCAGCTATATTGAAAAGCTCACGGACCTGGAGACCACGTTGGAGAACGAGTCATGTACTGACTTGATTCTACAGTCCCTACCTTCTACTTACGTCCAGGGGAAGAAAGTTATACTTCCAGTTGAGGGCACCCTGAAGGAAACCAAGGAGACACCCTCTCTGCTTATTGGGGAATCTTCCTCTTCTGGATCCAAGGCGAAAGCCAAGGGTGAGAAGAAGAAGACCTCCACAAAGCCGATAGGCGGTGTCAGTAAAGTAGAAGGAAAGGGCAGGGCAAAAGTTTCGGGGTCAATAGTAGGTAAGGAGGGATGTTTCTATTGTCACGGGAAAGGGTATTGGCAGAAGGGATGCAGGGCTTGGAAAACCAGAATCCAGGATCTGAACCACGTTGTGGCTTCGACTTCGGGTGTGTTTGTGATTGAAAACAGTCTATCAGTTAACTCTACTTCCTGGATACTAGATACCGGATCAGGATCTCATATCTGTAATTCATTACAGGTTTTGAGGAACCGTAGAGTTATTAGGGCAGGTGATATGACTCTCAGGGTTGCTAACGGAAGGAGCGTGGACGCTGTATCCGTAGGGAATATCACCTAAGATTAACAAGTAGGCAAATATTGATTCTACGTAACTTTTTGTGTGTACCTAGTCTAGTTTGTAAGCGATGTGGTCCACATCTACTTAAATCAAAGTTTGATTAGGTTAGGTACACTAGAGGACAGTATATACATGTTAAATCAAGCTCAGGTTTTCAACGTCTAGAACACACTTAAAAGAAAGTCTCTAGAATTAAATAAGGCTTTCTAATGGTATTGTAGACAGGGTCACATCAATGATACACGGTTGTCGAAGTTACATAAAGAGGGATATTTGGATCCGTTCGAATATCATTCTTATGCAACTTGTCAATCTTGTCTCATAAGAAAGATGACAAAGACTCCATTCACTGGACACGGAGTAACAGCGAGCGAGCTCTTAGGACTCATACACAGCGACGTGTGTGATCCAATATCTACAGATGCATGAAGTGGTTATTCCTTTTTCATTACTTTTACGGATGATTTCTCTAGGTATGGACATATCTTCTTAATGAAGTATAAATCCGAGACCTTTGAGAAATTTCGAGAATATAAGAATGAAGTGGAAAAACAAACAGGCAAAAGTATCAAGACACTGAAATCTGATTGATGTGGTGAATACTTAATTGCCAAGTTCCTGGGTTACCTAAAAGAGAATGGAATTCTTTCTCAGCTTACTCCTCCATACACACAACAACACAACGGTGTATTGGAAAGGCGGAACCGAATCCTATTGGATATGGTTCGTTCCATGATGAGTAATGCTGAGTTACAGCGATCCTTTTGAGGTTATGCACTAGAATCAGCTGTATATCTTTTGAATAAGGTTCCTACCAAGACTGTGCCTACCACACCATATCAGATGTGGAGTTGGAAGAAACCCTGTCTTCAGTATCTGAAGATATAGGGATGTCCAGCTTTTGTTAAAAAGCAGTAATCGGACAATTTCGAGGCACGCTCAATACTGTGCAGGTTTGTGGGATACCCAAAGAACTCTAGAAGGTATCTTTTCAATTACGCAAAGGTACAAATGGTTTTTTGTTCCTCGTTATGCCCACTTTTTAGAAAATCAATTTTTGGAAAAAAAAATAGTGGGAGCACAATAGAACTGGAAAAAATTCGAGAACCACAAACTGTTACTGAAAGTATGGTAAAACCAGAGATTTCAAAATAATAGGACATCCCTGCGCCAATCCGCGGACTAGTAGACTGTATCATCTGCCCGAGAGATACTACGGTTTTCTCATAGATGGGATAGAGAGGATTGCATCATTGACAATGATAAGCCAACTAGCTTCCAGCAAGCCATTCGGAGCAGCGACTTGGTAAAATGGCTGATGCAATGCGGACCGAGATGGAGTCCATATACACCAATAAAGTATGCACTTTGAACATTGCTCCAGAAGGGGTAAAACCCATAGGCTGCAAATGGATCTTCAGAAAGAAGATTGGTGTAGATGGGCAGGTTGAAACCTATAAGGCTAGACTTGTTGCAAAAGGTTTTCTTCAAAGACCTGGTTTGGACTTTGATGAAATAATTTCTCTAGTGGTTATGCTCAGATCCATTCGGATCCTTCTTACCATTACTTCCTTCCAAGATTTTGAGATTCGGCAGATGGACATAGAGACGGCTTTTTTAAATGGTTATTTGGAAGAGTGTGTCTATATGAATCAGCCATAGAGTTTCAATCAGAGTGGGAGCAGTGGGAGAGTGTGTAAGTTTCTTAAGTCCATTTATGGACTAAAGCAGGTATCGCGGAGTTGGAACATCTGTTTTAATGAGACAGTCAAAAGATTTCGACTTTATCAAAAATCCAGATGAACCATGCATTTATAGTAAGATTGGAGCGAGAACTGTGGGATTCCTCGTCTAATACGTGGATGATATTCTCTTGATAGGAAATGACATTCCTATACTACAATCAGTCAAACGATTCTTTTCACAGAGGTTCTCCATGATTGACCTGGGTGATACCAACTACATTCTGGGGATCCAGATCTATCGTGATAGATCAAAGAGGATGGTGGGACTTTCACAGTCAAGGTACATCAACACCATACTGAAAATATTTAGTATGGACTATTCTAAGCGCGGTAGTCTACCGGCTTGTCACGGAATCATCCTCTCCAAAGAGATTTCTCTCAAGACTGATTTGGAAAGGGCTCGCATGTCGATTATACCCTACGCTTCTGCGGTAGGCTCTATAATGTATGCAATATTGTGTACCAGACTAGATATTGCTTACGCACTCAGCGTGCTAAGTCTGTATCAGTCAAACCCAGGGGAGAAGCACTGGATAATAGTAAAGAACATTCTCAAGTACCTGAGAAGGACTAAGGAGATGTTCTTGGTGTATAGCGAAAAAGTCCTCCAGATCAAGGCCTTTGCTGACTCCAGCTTCCAGAGTGACAAGGATGACTCCAAGTCCATGTCAGGTTATGTCTTTACCCTCAGTGGAGGGATGGTCTGTTGGAAGAGCTCCAAGCAGGACACCGTTGCAGACTCGACGATGCAAGCGGAGTAGATCGTTGCATGAGACGCCGCAAAAGAGGCAGTCTGGATAAGGAAGTTCTTAATTGAACTTCAGGTAGTTCCTTCCATTGTTGATCCAATACTTTAGTATTGTGACAACAAACGGCACTATAGCTTTAGGGAAGGAATCCATGTCCTATCAGAGATCCAGACATATTTTGAGGCGGTACCACCTGATCAGGAAGATCGTTGATCCACAGGAGATCGAGGTGAGGAGAGTAGATACAGAGAACAACACTGCAGATCCACTCACAGAGGCCATCCCTTAGACAGTGTTCGAGAGGCTATTCGAGATCTTAGGTCTGCGATATGCCAGTATATGGCCTTAGTGCAAGTGGGAGATTGTTAGTGATATATGACTTAGAGGCCATTATTGTATTATACTGGATTATATATTATTTAATGGAAGCTTGGGATATACACGGATATAGTAATAGTCTTGCTCAAAATGGTAGTATGCTACCTGGTTTGTTTCTACCTCAATATGTGAATGTGTTTCTTTTGGCATATCGCTTATACATATTGTAGAGCCCTTAGGATCTTTGCTTGATTACCAGTGTTGTGATGGCAGTCACACTAGTGGGGGCTGGGTAGTCTATAAGCGCATCCTATACAGGTCCCTTGTCTTAGGATTATCGAGACAGGGTATCGATACTCCAGAGTAGACTAGTGTATACACTTCTCGTCCCAGCAGGGGTGATGGTCTGTCCTACAGCCATCAGTACATCGTACTGGAGATAGTATGCATGTGCTCATTAGGTTATGAGTACACTGGACAGGACTCGTCAGGAATTGTTGGTGGATATTATACCTATCGTCGGGTAGCAGTTCCCAGGTGACATGAGTACAGTTTAGTCCGTCGACTTGACACTGCTATTTTGCCTCGAGTGTGTTCCCACTGTACTTTGATTACTACCCTACCACGACTCAGAGGAGTCATGCAAACAGGTAGTAGTTGGGTGCAGTCCCGAAGCACTTGGAGGCAGTGGCGGTTAGATAGGATTCGTCTCTCTCGGTGTTGGGGGTTGATATTGCGCTGTGTTCGGAAGGTCATTACACAAAGGCCTTGGCCAAGGCAAGCGAGATTTACTGATAGGTATTCCAGTAGTTTCTCAGGATGTTTTGGGCTACACTCCGACATGACTTATTGCGCTATTAGGGGTCTAACGATTACCGCCCCCCTAGGCCCGATATGCGATACTCTTTGACGAACAGACCGGACTGTACGGAGATTGTCACATACATGCTCAGTAGGAGTTCGGATGAGTTAGGTCATCGGCCTTCTTATCGACACATACCTGGATAGCCGTTACGTGCATCTAGTACCGCTTGCGGCTTATGGTTAAATCCACTGCCATCGTAGTGTCGAGTGTTTAGAGTCCCACACAGAGGGTTTTCCTACACCGGGCAAAAGGTGTAGATGTCGTATGGTTTTATGACCGAGCTTCGATCACTTACGTGTACTCGTGCATGTATGATGATCGGACGGATAATACTAGTGGGCTTTGGTTTAATACGGATCCTAATATTATATTGATGGATTATTTTCGTCTCTTTGTATTCGTGTTCTTCGGAATACGGACGCGGGTATGTATATACGGTTGAGGGGCGTTCTCGTAATTTCTCGGGAAAGCTTCTAGAAGGAAATGCCAAATTAGGGTTTTGTTTTTCTTTTTGAAATAAAACCTAATTTAGGTGGAGAAATGAGATGGGTATATTTCTTGGATGAGCTATGACTCATCACTTGACAAAATAGATATTTTGTGAGCCATGGTTGATATTTGTGAGATATTTATTTATCTCATCGATTATCACATGGTTCATAATTCATCACAAATGAGAAGTCATTTCTTCATCCAAGATCTCTTCTCCTCTCTCATTTTCTTCAAGTGACCTTCTTCTTCCTCATAATCCTAAACCACTCATGAGTTGAGAAACCTAGGCTTCCAAGAGACAAATCAATTCATCTTCTCACTCTACACCCTCTAGAAATTCTAGTTTAGCGAACTAGAAGTCGTAGTTATCTCAGATTCGAGATAGGAACTCGGACTATAGACTCTCGGGTGGATCGTCTTTGACTCGAAGAGGCCGTCGAGGATGCCCGATCCGTTTTCGATCCTTGGAGCTGACGATGAGGTGGAGGACAGTGAAGAAGACCCGAAAGACTTGATAACGTGAGCTATAACTTCTTTCCGAGTAGTTAAACATCACTGCAAGTTAGCTAGTTAGGGTTTAGTATCGATCATGGAGTTCAAGTCGGTGTTGCGAGCTTTGAAAAATCATTTTTTGCATATTCCGCCTCCCCGCGAACACGCGGGGTGCGCGACATTGACTTACACCGGCAACTCAGTCCCAAACCCAACCGAGCCTCCACTCGAGCCCTACGCCACCGCTGCACCAACTACCACCCTCCCTGCACCTCTTTACCGGAGCCGACCGCCACCGTGCTGCCACCGCCATCACCTCCTCTCCTCCTCTCACCGACAAGACATCTCCATCGGCCTCATCCACTTCCAACCCTTACTGTCTCCTTCACTGCATCCTCGAACCCAACACCAAACCCTTCACTACCGACCTCTACTCGTCGCCGGAGCTCCCCCGACCGCCGCTGGACCCCGAGCTTACTGCTGCCGTCGCTGAGTCTTCTCCATGCATAAGTGCCCACTTCATGCCAGCCTCGAACCACTATGTGCCCACTGCCCATGCCCAGCACCATGTCAGCAACCTCTGCAGCCACCCCGTCACAGATCATCGAGGCCAAGCTCAAGCCACGCCGAGGCCGAGGCCAAGCTCGAGCCATAATCAGAACCCTAGCCGAGCTACTATTGTTGTTTATGCTGCCGTGCATGTCGTGCCCGTGCATGCGATCATTGTAGTCGTTGCTGTGCCGTTTTCATCTTGAGGAAAGTGAAATCCCTATTCACTTATTTAACATGCTATAATAAGAGTTAGCTAAAGAAACTATATTATAACTAGATATATATGTAGGGTGTTTTTCGTCACCCCATTGAGATGGGAATACGCGCACGCTTGTCAGGCGTATACTACAGATTCCCCCTGCCTAGGGTAGGCGGGGGTTTAATGATTGTGGGGATCCGAATCTCCGGCAGCCGCGGACTAAGCTGCCGTTAATTACCCCTCGCCTTTGGGGCGGGGGAACCTCCGATTAACGGGTTAAACTGGTCATGCGAACTCAATGTGCAGTGTGCGTGTGTTTTGTTTTGAAAGGGGGGTTTTGGATATATCGGGAGCCACGCAGAGTTTTTACGGGGGTCCCGCTACCCGGATAGCGGGCTGGGGGTCAAGGGGGCTAGCAGCCCCCTTGCGGGGTTCGGGGCAGCGCCCCGGCCCGAAATTTTTTTTTGAGGGGGAGAGTGTGGCGGAGTATGTGTATATGTACATTTGTATACATATGTATATATATACATGTATATATAAATAAAGGGGAAAAGGGCATCCAAAGGATGCGTGGGGCAGCACCTTGGGCGCTGTGCGCTCAGGCGCAAGCGCGCCACGTGTCGGCACGTGGGCGCTTTGCGCATGAGCGCTGCGTGCAGGTGCGCAAGCGCGCCACGTGTAGGCACGCGGGCGCTTTGCGCACTTGCGCAAGCGCGCGCGCCACGTGTCGGCACGCGGGCGCTTTGCACACTTGCGCAAGCGCGCAGGTGCGCAAGCGCGCGCCACGTGTCGGCACGCGGGCGCTTTGCGCACTTGCGCAAGCGCGCAGGTGTGCAAGCGCGCGCGCCACGTGTCGGCACGCGGGCGCTTTGCGCACTTGCGCAAGCGCTTAGGTGCGCAAGCGCGCGCGCGCCACGTGTCGGCACGCGGGCGCTTTGCGCACTTGCGCAAGCGCGCTGGTGCGCAAGCGCGCGCGCCACGTGTCGGCACGCGGGCGCTTTGCGCACTTGCGCTGCGCGCTGCTAAAACAAATTTCTCAGAAGAGAAATCAGAGAGGAGTTGGACTCCTGAGTGTGTGTGTTTTTTTTTTTTAGGTTTAGTGAACGATGTTCTTCTTCCTCCTGTTGCTTGCTGGATCTTGAAGATCAAGAGATGTGAAATCTCAAAATCTCTTCTTTTTCAGATCTAATGATAGATCCAAGTTCCCCTTTGTGGGTTTTGTGGTGAAAAACTAATTTGTTTTGAAAAAGGAAGAGTAAAACTCTTGATTTAATTCAAGAGAAAGAAGAAGGTTTTGGAACCTTGAAGATGGAAGAAAGAGCTCAGCTCTCAGACTTTTTTTTTTGTGAGAGAAAAAGTTTTTTTTGAGATATTTCCATTATCTTTGCCTTTATAGGCTATACACTTTACACATAGCCCCTTGGGCTTCACAAAATGGCATTTTGCCTATCCCATGGCTCATGTGCCATTTCTTTTTGCACATAAGCCATGGGCTTTACAAAAATTTGGCTTTATTCCTATTTTTCTTACATTTATCCATAAAATAAAATAAAAGAAATACAACAAAATTATTTATTACAAAATTTTTATCTTGGCATGGGGGAAGCCGGCCGCTTCATGTTCGGGCTCGACCCGGACATGGGCCCACTGGATCTGGGCTTGGGCCCACTTGGCTTGGGGTTGACTTTGATTTTGACTTGGTCAACCGGGGTGTAAATTTTTACCCCAACAAATTGCCCCCCATCGATAAATGCACACCACATATGTGGGTCGTGTGCATGAAATTGATGGATCTTCTTTCACGTGGAGGCGACTTGATTTGGTTTCCGCTTTTTGGGAAGCTGGCACTGCCCCTTTTTACGACATGGACGGTCGTTGCTTGACATGTCTCCGAGACGGAGTGTCCGTGATAGACGTTTTCCCTGGCCCGGAGTTATCTGGTTCCCGCTTTGTAGGAATCCTGCGCTACCCTTTTTGCGACGTGGACGGTCGGTGCTGCCCTTTTTGCGACTTGGACGGTCGTTGCTGCCCTTTTAGCGACGTGGACGGTCGGTGCTGCCCTTTTAGCGACGTGGACTGTCGATGCTGCCCTTTTAGCGATGTGGACGGTCGGTGCTGCCCTTTTAGCGACGTGGACGGTCGATGCTGCCCTTTTTGCGACTTGGACGGTCGATGCTGCCATTTTAGCGACGTGGACGGTCGGTGCTGCCCTTTTAGCGACGTGGACGGTCGGTGCTGCCATTTTAGCGACATGGACGGTCGATGCTGCCCTTTTTGCGACTTGGACGGTCGATGCTGCCATTTTAGCGACGTGGACGGTCGATGCTGCCCTTTTTGCGACTTGGACGGTCGATGCTGCCATTTTAGCGACGTGGACGGTCGATGCTGCCCTTTTTCCGACTTGGACGGTCGCTGCTGCCCTTTTTGCGACTTGGACGGTCGGTACTGCTCTTTTAGCGACGTGGACGGTCGATATTGCCCTTTTTGCGACTTGGACGGTCGATGCTGCCATTTTAGCGACGTGGACGGTCGGTGCTGCCCTTTTAGCGACGTGGACGGTCGGTGCTGCCATTTTAGCGACGTGGACGGTCGATGCTGCCCTTTTTGCGACTTGGACGGTCGATGCTGCCATTTTAGCGACGTGGACGGTCGATGCTGCCCTTTTTGCGACTTGGACGGTCGATGCTGCCATTTTAGCGACGTGGACGGTCGATGCTGCCCTTTTTGCGACTTGGACGGTCGCTGCTGCCCTTTTTGCGACTTGGACGGTCGGTGCTGCCCTTTTTGCGACTTGGATGGTCGGTGCTGCCCTTTTTGCGACTTGGACGGTCGGTGCTTGATTTGACTTGCTCTGCTTCTTGCAGTGTCAGGGGTACACTTGACTTGCTCCGCTTCTTGCGGTGTCGAGATTGGATTCTGACTCGCCCCGCTTTCCGCGGTGTCGGAGTGGAAGTTGACTTGTTGATTTTGATTTGGGTTGACATCAGCATCGCTATACTGGAATATGGTACCAGGAGCGAATCATCATCTGTCATTGAGAGGATTTTGGGATTTTGGTTTTTGTTTGGCATCTGCATTGCTGCACTGGAATAATGCCAGGAGCAACTCATCATTTGCCCCGGGAGAATATATATATTATTTTCTTTGGACTTTGAATGTGGTCTCACCGGTAGGACTTGGGAGAGATTAGGATTGTTTTACGCCCGTGGATTGTATACGGTTTTGCAGGATGTATGATCCAGACCGTAGGGCCGGAAAAATTTCGGGACTTTGTCGGCGTCTGCATCGCTACACTGGAATATGGTACCAGGAGCGACTCATCATTCGCCGTTGGGGTATGGGATTTGGAATTTGGTTGGCATCTGCATCGCTGCACTGGAATATACTACCAGGAGCGACTCATCATTCGCCATTGAGGGGACTTTGAATTTGGGTCTTGTTTGGCATCAGCATTGCTGCACTGGAATAATGCCAGGAGCAACTCATCATTTGCCTTGGGAGGACTTGGGATTTGGGTTTTTGGTCGGCATCAGCACCGCTAACACTGAAGCGAAATGCCAGGAGCGACTCATCATTTGACGTTGCCCGTCGGGGAAGGATGGCTTAGGAGACAGGTTTGGGTTCCTGTCACCTAAGGCTTTTCAATTTTATGGGCCGTGAGGGTCCCATAAAAGCATTTTCTCCCTACGAGTCATAAGGATCCCGCAGGTGTATTTTCTCCTTAAGAATCGTGAGGATTCCTAAGTGTTTTGCTCCTTTGTGAGTCGTAAGGATCTCACGCAGGGTTTTCTCCTCACAAGATCGAGGGGACTTTGCGAGTGTATTTTATCTCTTTTCACGAGTTTGCGCCCTTTCGGGTTTTCACAGACCCGCCGGTAGTCCTGCTGTTTTTACTCACGGAGCCCTTTCGGGTTTTCATCCGTGCCCGTTTTGCTTGTGGACATACCATTTTTTTTTTTTTTGGCTGGTGGGACTTTAAAAGTAGTCACACCGGAAGGATTTGGGAGAGATAGGGGTCATTTACGCCCGTGGATTGTATACGGTTTTGCAGGATGTATGATCCAGACCGTAGGGCTGATGTGCTCAATTCGCCTGCGACTTGGAGCATTCACATGTAGTATTTCTTGAGATATCGGCCATTGATGGGTGGCATGGGCCTTTCTCCCTCGGCGCTTATTAGTTGGTAGGCTCCTCCATCAAACACTTTCTCGATGACGTATGGTCCTTCCCAGTTTGGCTCGAATTTTCCCTTGGCATGTCGATTGGGGATGATCGGTCTTTTGAGGACCAACACCAATTCACCTTTCTTGAAAGCGCGGAGACGGGTTATCTTGTCATAGGCCCGTGACATTTGGGCTCGGTATAGCTCCAGACTTTGCTGCACCGCGAGCCTCTTTTCTTCAAGGGAATCGAGTTCATCCAGTCGGAGGAGCACGTTTTCCTCCTCCGTCAACTCATGCTGAACGGCCATTCTTAAGCTTGGAACTTCGACTTCGAGGGGGAGGACCGCCTCCACTCCGAAAAGCAATGAGTATGGAGTGGACTGGGTTAGAGTACGGTGCGTGGTACGATATGCCCAAAGCGCCTCGTGAAGCTTGAGATTCCAGTCCCTCTTGTTGGCTGAAGCATTTTTCCTCAGGAGCTTGCATAGAGTCTTATTGAAGGCTTCGGCGAGCCCATTGGCTCTTGGATTATAGATGGAGGAATATCTCCAGTCTATCTTGTGCTGAGTAGCGAACCTTGAGACATTGAAGCTCTTGAAAGAAGGCCCGTTGTCAGAAATGATTCTTCTTGGTGTACCGAAGCGGTATAGAATATTATGCTGGAAAAATGTCAGAATATCTTTTGTCTTGTCTTCTTTTAGCGGGACAGCTTCAGCCCATCTGGAAAAGTAGTCTGTCGCAGCCAGTATGAACCGGTGGCCTTTGGATGACGGAGGATCAATTGGGCCAACAATGTCGGTGCCCCAGACTTCGAAGGGCCATGACGCCACCGTAGGATGCAACGGATTGGGATGCTTGTGAATGAAATCACCATGGATTTGGCAGATCTGACATTTCTTTGCATGCTCTCCGCAATCCCATATCATGGTGGGCCAGTAATACCCAAGCCGTTTGATTTGAAGTCGCATCTTGGGGCCAGATTGGTGAGCACCGCAAACGCCCGAGTGAACATCTTTCATGACCTTTTGGGCTTCGGCCGATGACAGGCACCTGAGCCAGAGTTGGTCATATGACCTGCGGTATAACGTGTCATTTACAAACACGTATCGGAGAGCTCTTTTCTTCAGCTGAATCCTCGGAGATTTTTCTTCGGGCAGCTTGTCGTATCGGAGGTACTCTATGAAGGGTTCTCTCCAATCGGGCTCGTCTTGGATGATCGAAGCTTCTTCGGCAGGACTGCTCTCCTGTTCCGCGCTTTCCTCTTCTCGTAGAGAGACTGGGGGTAGAATTTGTCGGCTCCTGACTGTGATCAGAATTTCTTCCAAGTCAGGATCAGCCAGCTCCTTGGCTAGGCGAGCGAGTATGTCGGCTTTTCCATTCAATGCTCTAGGGACTCTTGTTAGTTCAATGTGAGTGAACCGTTTCATGAGTTCCACCACCCGGCTTCTGTACCGAGCTAACTCGGGTTTGTATATCTTATAGGTGCCGCTTACTTGGTTGACGACAAGCTGGGAGTCACCGTAAACCCGTAGCCGAAGGATTTCCATTTCTATGGCGAGCTCCAAACCAGCTATCAGAGCTTCATACTCAGCTTCATTGTTTGTCCGAGGCTCGGTGAGAGCGAAAGAACGCCGTAAGGTTCCCATTGATGGTGTGATAAACACCAATCCTATCCCTGCTTTTATCTTCGGGACGTTTGATCTGCCGGAGCTCCTTATTGATGAGGCCCCATCGAAGTAGAGCTCCCAATATGGCTCGTCTTCCTCGAGGTGCAGCACTTGTTCATCGGGTAACTCACAATTTAGCGGCGACCCTTCTGGTATGGGATGAGCAGCGAGAAAGTATGCAAGAGCTTGCTCTTTTACTGCTCTCTGAGGAGTATAAACTATGTCAAACTCAAGTAGCATGACAGCCCATCTTGCCATTCTGCCTGCTAGGCTTGCTTTGGTCATCAAGTGTTTGAGCGGGTCAACCTTGGAGATCAGCATAACCCGATGAGCAATCAAATAGTGCCTCAGCTTCTTCACAGCAAATATTAGAGCCAGGCATTGCTTTTCGATTGGGGAGTAGTTGTGTTCCGCCCCGACTAGAGTTCGACTGAGGTAGTAGAGGGCATTTTCTTTTCCCTCCTCGTTATTCTGGGCAAGGAGCGCACCGAGTGACTCGTCCAGCGCGGCAGTGTAGAGAATCAGCGGTTTATTTGGAATGGGAGCGGCCAGCACTGGAGGGTGCAACAAGTATTGTTTGATGCTTTCGAACGCTGCTTGACATTCGGCATCCCAGATAAAAGGAGCTCCTTTCTTCATGAGCTTTGAGAAGGGCCTACATCTCCCTGATAAATTTGAGACAAACTTCCGTATATAAGCAAGCTTGCCTTGAAAAGATCTTAGCTGCGTCAGACTCTTCGGAGGGGGCATCTCCATGATGGCCTTTATCTTTGATGGGTCAACTTCGATCCCTCGATGTCGGACTATGAAGCCCAGGAATTTTCCCGATGACACGCCGAAAGCGCACTTCAGAGGATTCATCTTCAGATCGTATTCCCTCAGCCTGGTGAGAACGGTCCTGAGATCTTGGATATGATCGGCCTTGGCTTCAGTCTTGACGACCAGATCATCAACATAACATTCGACGACTTTATGGATTAGGTCATTAAAGATATTAGTCATTGCCCTTTGATATGTAGCACCTGCGTTCTTCAGTCCGAATGGCATTACCTTGTAGCAATATATTCCGATCGGGGTTCGAAATGCTGTGTGCTTCTCATCCTCAGGCGACATCTTGATCTGATTATATCCAGACGAGCCGTCCATAAAAGTGAACAGTTCATAATTTGAGGTGTCATCGACCATCATTTCCATGACCGGTAGCGGGAAGTCGTCTTTAGGACATGCCTTGTTGAGGTCCCTGAAATCGACACAAACTCGGATCTGCCCATTTTTCTTCTTCACTGGGACTATGCATGCGATCCAGTCTGCATATTTTTCTTCCCTGATGAAGCCGGCCTCGATGAGTTTCTTGGTTTCCTCGATGACCTTTTCCTCTAACTCCCTTCTCATTCTTCGAGGAGCTTGTTTGACTGGCTTAGCATCAGGAGATATAGCCAGCTTATGCACGGCTACCTCAGGAGAAAGGCCAGGCATTTCTTTGTACGTCCACGCGAAGCAGTCGACGAACTCACGCAGCAGGGCAATTATCTGCGCTTTCATTTCCTCTGACAAGAGCGAGCTGATGTAGGTCGGCCTTGGATTATCGGGCGTTCCTAAGTCAATCTCGGTTAGCTCGTCAAAGGTTGCTTGTCCGCCATCTTCGAGCTCTTGAGGAGCTTCTTCTGGCTCGGCTATCTCATCATCATCATTTGATCTTTCGCTGGCCTTACCAACATGGATCATGTAGCACGCCTTGGAATCAGGTTGAATGTAGCCTATGCCCCGTCTATCTGGAATTCGTCCATCGATGAGTGCTCGGACCTGGGGCGGATACCATAGCCCTTCGTAAAACTTTGCTTCAGACTCCGTTTGGTACAACCGGCATCCGCACTTCTTAAAATATTCCCGCATCTCGGGCGCATAGTATCTGGGATTGAGGACGGCTCTTATTCCTCTTTCATAGGGAAGGCACGTGACAGAAAGATCGTCCGGGTGCACAACGGGGTTTGACCCGTAAAACAGGATGCCCTTCTGTCCATTTTTCCTCCCGGGCACGTAGAAAGTTTTCAGCTGGTCCACGGTAGAGACTGACAATGCATCAAGCTCTTTGCACATCCGTTCCGGCACCCTTGTGATGGCCAGGGACCCTTCTGCGACTTCGAAGGTCTCTCGTAGTTTCGCTTGCTGCATGGGGGTCCAATCTGCACAGCTGTTGCACGGCAGGTCCTCTTCTTCTGACTCTTCAGTGTCATTGCCGAGATGAGGGCGGACTTTGCTGCTAGATGGGCCTTCAGTAACAGATTCGTCCGTATCGCTGCCGAAACGAGGGCGAGTTTTACGGAAGGACGGGCTTCCAGCGTCGGACTCTTCAGTGTCGCTGCCGAAATGCGGGCGCACTTGGGCGTTTTTGCTTTTGAAAGTGACAGCCGGCGCAGATTTGCTTTTGAGTCTTGGGGCCGGTCTATCCTCAGTCAGTTGTGGCTTAGCATTTTGGTGGTTCATAAAGTACCGAGAATCTTCATAGCGGACTTCATGCACACCGAATGGCTGGATGTCTCCGTCAATGCGTCTTTCTTCGCCATTTTTAGTATACTTTATACATTGATGGAGAGTTGACGGAATGATGCCGTAATCGTGGAGCCACGGCCGCCCCAAGAGAATCTTATAAGACGTGTCTGCGTCGATCACGTATATCTTAGCTTCAGTTTGCAGATCCCCGAATTTGATTGGCAAAGCTATAGACCCCAGAACTTGCTGGCAATTTTGGTTGAAGCCTTGAATGACAATCCTTTCTCTTGACAGGTGTCGGATGTCCATTGACAAACTCTTCAGAGTTCGCAAGTTCATGATGTTCACTGAGGACCCCGGATCAATCAATATGCGATTAATTCGATCTCCGTCGCTGTACCCGGTCACGTAAAGCGGCCGATTGTGCTCAGCTGTTCCCAGTAGCAAGTCTTCATCCTTAAATGTGACTGCGGCGGCATGCAAAGCGTGCTGAGCTTCTTTCATATTAATTTCCGCGAAGTGAGCCTGATACCGCTCGGGGTTTTGTAGAGCGTGAATAAGAACATCTCTAAGCCCCTTAGATAGGACCAAGGCATCGTAGATGCTCAGGAGATACGGAAGCTTCCGGAGATGTGCCAAGACATTATAGTCCACCGAGGAAGGACTTATGTTTTCATCAGCCGGTTCTCTGCCCTCTTCTTCATTAGCGACTTGTTTTTCCTTCCCTTTTGGGGCGTTGCCCTGATTTGGCGGTAGAGCCCTGCCGCTTCTGAGCTGGATTTGATTGGCCTTTATGGTGAGCTCATCGTCCTCTTCGGGAAAACAGAGCTCATCCTCGGAGTCGCTGCCAAGATGGATGGCGTAGCAGGTCACTACTGGGATCTCTTCGTTGGAGTCTTCTTCTAACTCCTCCAGAATTTCAGCTGCTTGTACAGGGAAGAACTCATTCAATTGAATCAATGTTCTTTCCTTTTGTTTATATTTTTCAAGGGAATCGATATATTTTTGAATGGTCGATCTCCCTGCAGACCCTTTTTCGCGCCGAGCTGCACTTTTCTTCTTCTTGAGCTTCTTGGATTTTGAGCCTGATGGAGCCGCATTGGCAGCTGGACTGGTAGGCTTCTTCTGTCCTTCCCATTCCATCCTGGGCTCTTTCTGAAGTAGCTTTAGCATCTTCTTCGTCTTATTAGATATGTTTGTACTCCACGGAGGCCGCGATGAGTCGGTTTCTTTTTTCAGGGCAGCAGGTTCAGCTGTCTGCTCCCAGAAGGCTTCAACTTCTGTCTGTATAAAGTTGGCGGTTGCAACTTGATTGTTCACCAACACGCTTTTGGACAGCTCGATCTCTCCAGCTTTGTACTGCTTCTCGACCCAGTCCTTGAAGATATAGCAATCCTCGATCGCATGGCTCACTACTCGGTGGTACGGGCAATACAGGGGATTGTCGGTCATTTTTGCTTCTTGGGGTCTTTTCGACTCCGGCAATTGTAGGCCGTTGTTCAAGGCATCTTTAAATATCTTGCGGACCTTGTCCCTTCTGAAAGAGTAAACCTTGTTCTTTTTCTCTTCTAGGGTGGGCCCATCTCCTCCCAGCATTGGCTTTCGAGACCGGTTAGTTTTGGATTCGGACGCCCTTCGCTTTACTTCATTGTCGGACGCATTGAAGACACTGGTACTACTGGAACTCCCGCTTCTACGGTTGTCGTCCCGCTTGCTTTTCCAAGTTTTGTCTCTCTGAGGATCCGACGGGGACTCCTGCTTCGAGCGTTCCAGCATTTGGACTTTCTTGGTTAGCTCCTGAAATGTCTTAAGGCCCGATGTACACAAGAATGGGACCATCCAATTGTTGAGGTTCCCGATGAGAAGGCTGACGGACTGGTCCTGCTCCAGCGGCGGTTCGCACTTGACTGTGAGATTACGCCATCGAGCGATAAAGTCGGTGTTGCTTTCATTCTTCCCCGGCTTGGTCCTCACAAGGTCGGCAATGGAGATTTTATCACTGACACTCATGAACCTTTGCCGGAACAGGGACTCCATTTGGGCAAAGGTAATGACGGACCCGTCCGGTATACTCGCATACCAGTCGAAGGCGACGCCGATCAGGCTGTTGACAAACTGACGAAGAAGGAGCGCGTCATTGCCCCCTGTATTTCCGCACGATGCTTTGAAGTGGGCGACGTGCTGATTTGCATTCCCCGTTCCATCAAATCTTCCGAACTTAGGAATGACGTAGCCGCTTGGGAACTCAATCAGATCGTACTGCGCGGGATATGGCCGCCCACTACTGCCGATTTCTTTCTGAGCTTCAGCTTCGGCCACTAATGTTTTAACCTTGCTGGTGACCAAATCTATTATCCGATCCTGTGTTAGCGGGATAGTGCTATCTGGGGCCAAGGCATCCCCAGAAGCGGAGTGTGGCCGGCTTTCATGCGGCTCGACCAGTCTTGGTCCCAAAGGAACAGGCATTGGCTGCCTCGGATTGTCATCACCCGGCTGATTAGTAGAGGCTTGTGCTTGATTGGGAGGCGCTCGAGCAATTTGAGCCGTAAGCTGCATCACCACGTTCGTTAAGTCGTCAATCTTCGAATAGAGCTTGGCCATCTCTTTATCTTTGCTCCTGAGCTGTTTTCGAAGCTCTTGAAGCAGCTCTTGCTCTGCAGTCCTGGGGCGGAAAGTAGGCTCTTCCTCGCTGTCCGAGCTTGACTCTGCATGGACCGAGGGGTCTTTCTGCCTATCATCCTCATCGAGAGGGTTTTCTTCATCCAGCGGGGGCGGCTGCTCTTGGGCGGCGGCAACCACATTCAGGCTAGATTGGGCTTGGGATGTGGTGGCCCTATCCTTGCTTTTGCTGCGAAGGTTGTCGCTGGGGCGCCCGCCCGCCATATAGACCGTATGGATGATATATCCGGCCGTCTTTCGATCATTGGTGGCTGATTTCACGGATCGCTGTCTTGACCCCCTTGCTTCGGTAACTGGTAGTCGATTGAAGGCGGCTGGCTTAACCAGCTTCTTGAATGGTGTTGGCGCTTCTTTTCTGGATTTGCCCCGCTGCTTTCGTGCGACACAGAGCGCCTGATAGACCCTTGAAGAGACAGTGTCATATTTTTTCTGTTGGGGCCGGGACACGTCTCTTTGTGGCACTGTTCGGACTGATGTCTTCTTGATTCTGGCGGTCATGGCATTTTTCTGAACCCACCTCAGAGGCTCGAAGGAATTGCTGATTCTTACGTCCGACTCAGCTGTCATCGCGGGGCAACCCTGCACTTGGAACTTCACACAATTCCATTTGGCTGAAGCCTTGGCCCTCTTGTTGGCTCGATACCTGAGACGCTTCTGCCTTAACTTTTCTGTTCTAAGCTCCTGGCAGACTTCGGCTTTTCGGGAAGACACCGCAGACTGGGCGATGGCGGGCTTTGGAGATACGCTCGATTGCGCGTTTGTTGGAGTCATCGTCTGAGCTCGTCCGCGACATTTGATGTTGCCCTTCGCACCGGAAGTCTTGCCCCCAGCTAGAGCGCCAGGGAGTCGTTCAGACACCATCTTAAGTTTCGGTTGTGGTGCCTTAGCAATCACAACATTCGGCCTCTTGCCCCTTGGGACTGGCTTGGCCACCTGTTCCGCCGGGATTTCCGCCAGATGAGCGCTTCCAGCAGGGTAGATGATGACGGAGCCAAACTGGCGGGGAGGTTCCTCCCACTGTCGACTGAGGCTTGCAGGGAGAACTACGCGAGCATTGATCTTGACTACGTACGAGATCGGGGTCACGTTGGAAGCTGAATTCGTCTGGAGAGACATTGCCGTTGAAGGTTGATTGCTGCACGAAAGAAAGAAATTATTTCAGTACAAACATCGGCGTATATGTTAGATGAGTTCGTATGAACATTTAACCCGAAATATGGGAGGAGAGATTGGTCCCACCGGGCGTGCCAGAACCTGTAGGGTGTTTTTCGTCACCCCATTGAGATGGGAATACGCGCACGCTTGTCAGGCGTATACTACAGATTCCCCCTGCCTAGGGTAGGCGGGGGTTTAATGATTGTGGGGATCCGAATCTCCGGCAGCCGCGGACTAAGCTGCCGTTAATTACCCCTCGCCTTTGGGGCGGGGGAACCTCCGATTAACGGGTTAAACTGGTCATGCGAACTCAATGTGCAGTGTGCGTGTGTTTTGTTTTGAAAGGGGGGTTTTGGATATATCGGGAGCCACGCAGAGTTTTTACGGGGGTCCCGCTACCCGGATAGCGGGCTGGGGGTCAAGGGGGCTAGCAGCCCCCTTGCGGGGTTCGGGGCAGCGCCCCGGTCCGAAATTTTTTTTTTGAGGGGGAGAGTGTGGCGGAGTATGTGTATGTGTACATTTGTATACATATGTATATATATACATGTATATATAAATAAAGGGAAAAAGGGCATCCAAAGGATGCGTGGGGCAGCACCTTGGGCGCTGTGCGCTTAGGTGCTGTGCGCTCAGGCACAAGCGCGCCACGTGTCGGCACGTGGGCGCTTTGCGCATGAGCGCTGCGCGCAGGTGCGCAAGCGCGCCACGTGTAGGCACGCGGGCGCTTTGCGCAAGCGCGCAGGTGCGCAAGCGCGCACGCCACGTGTCGGCGCGCGGGCGCTTTGCGCACTTGCGCAAGCGCTTAGGTGCGCAAGCGCGCGCGCGCCACGTGTCGGCACGCGGGCGCTTTGCGCCCTTGCGCAAGCGCGCGCGCCACGTGTCGGCACGCGGGCGCTTTGCGCACTTGCGCTGCGCGCTGCTAAAACAAATTTCTCAGAAGAGAAATCAGAGAGGAGTTGGACTCCTGAGTGTGTGTGTGTTTTTTTTTTTTTTAGGTTTAGTGAACGATGTTCTTCTTCCTCCTGTTGCTTGCTGGATCTTGAAGATCAAGAGATGTGAAATCTCAAAATCTCTTCTTTTTCAGATCTAATGATAGATCCAAGTTCCCCTTTGTGGGTTTTGTGGTGAAAAACTAATTTGTTTTGAAAAAGGAAGAGTAAAACTCTTGATTTAATTCAAGAGAAAGAAGAAGGTTTTGGAACCTTGAAGATGGAAGAAAGAGCTCAGCTCTGAGACTTTTTTTTTGGTGAGAGAAAAAGTTTTTTTTGAGATATTTCCATTATCTTTGCCTTTATAGGCTATACACTTTACACATAGCCCCTTGGGCTTCACAAAATGGCATTTTGCCTATCCCATGGCTCATGTGCCATTTCTTTTTGCACATAAGCCATGGGCTTTACAAAAATTTGGCTTTATTCCTATTTTTCTTACATTTATCCATAAAATAAAATAAAAGAAATACAACAAAATTATTTATTACAAAATTTTTATCTTGGCATGGGGGAAGCCGGCCGCTTCATGTTCGGGCTCGACCCGGACATGGGTCCACTGGATCTGGGCTTGGGCCCACTTGGCTTGGGGTTGACTTTGATTTTGACTTGGTCAACCGGGGTGTAAATTTTTACCCCAACAATATAAATAAATATAATTGGATCGAAACCTATACTTGAATTTTGTGTAGTGAATCATTGTGTCGTTTTACTTGAGTAGAGCCCGAATGGGGCTTATTAATGTGTCAGTAACGTGTATAAATTAAGTGGTTAACATCTAATTTAATTTGTTAGAAGAAACGTTAGTTTCGATCGATGACTGAATGTTGATCTTAGGTGTTCGATGCGAACCTTATGTGAAAACCAAATTTAAAATGGAGGAACTCATGGTATTTAGAGCCTAACACTGTTAACAAATATTTGTAGAAAGTTGGTGGCAAATCGATATCGTTTTCACACATATAGTGACGCCTTAGCTTCTATACTGAAACTCACGTTTTACCGAACACTTGACACCTTTAAATTCCTAATTAATTCCATAAAAATCTAATCGCAGTGTTCCTGGGTTTGTTACGAAGGATACTGCATAATATTTAACACTACATGTAGGTTTACTGATAGATATATCCTCTGAACACCGAAAACAAAGAACTCACCTGATCTTGGACTGCGGTCCAGAACAGGAATTTTCCCCTTGACATGCATTTATACACTTGGAACTTTACTGTTTAATTATGATAGTGTGCAGAGACAATTACCTATGCATAGAAAATTGTTTTAGCTTTCCAATGGTACTAATTTCACTAAATTCCAGAATCATTTGTTATTTAAATCATATTTTAAACGGATGACATGTACGGCAGTTTTCTGTCATTTCAGTTTGCACCCTTCATCAGTAATCTGATCATAACTCCTAAACCAAGGTGACTATTGTTAATCTGTCTAATGCGTGGGTAACATAACAGATAAATCTACATATTATCTAACTATAAGGTCGACTAATTATGATCCCAACAGGGAGTAAAACGTGTTATGAAACGGACTTCCAGTTCAGAAATTGGATTTCCAGCAGTAAACACTTAAAACGGAATGACCATAACTAGCAAACCCGAAACCCAATTGACATGAAACCAATTTTTATGTACAGATAATTAAATATACTGCTTACCCTTTTATATTGTTTTGCTTAATTCTGCACGTGTGATTTATAGTAAATTTTTCAAGTTGTATGACACTGGCTGCTATATTTTTATTCGTATCATAATTAGTTGCATTCTTATCATATCATGTAGTGGTTATACCCTCATTGAATAGTGGTCATATACATTGATAACCTAGTGACCGTGTTATATTACCGAGTGATAAATGTTAGCGATTGTATTGTGGCAAGTACGTTAGTGTAAAAGCGTGATTGAATAAGTGAAATGACACGTACTTGTACACAATCAACGGAACCAATTAGTTATTGCATTGTCGACGCCTATGAGACCTATATAAGTGTAACTGTAACTGGTATGAGACGGTTATGGAAGCACTTATATTAGTGTCATAGGTAAGACATCGAGCACTGTCCATTTATCTTGGATACCAGTCGAGATATATTTGATGGAGACCCTGTCTCCAGTTCTCGCCTAGACTTGTCATAGAGCGACAAGTATTTAAATTCATGGTCGGTGTTTGATGTAGACCGCGGGGTGTGGAATAGTTTGAGTATTAATTCGATCAACGGAATCTCAGAAGTCCCACTGCCTGCTTATATAGTGATTTCGGGAGTTGTGCTGATAGTGATTCTGATTCTTACTTATAGTGATTTGGGCTCGTGTTCTCTTGCCCCTAGGGCTTACCCTTGGGTTGGGGGTATTTCTGCGACGGTTAACGCTCACACTTGGACTGATGATAAGTTTAGTAATCTGGACATTGAGACTTAGAGACCGATAGCTTTAGTGATATGGACATTGCATTGATTACTGATCTGATACACTTGCGTTATAATTACATGTACCGGTTATTTCATGCTCGCGTCATTGCTCTATGTTACTGCTTCATGTTTATCATCATTGCACATATTACATATTCATATATATTGTTATTGTGTCGCTCTGACGACCTGAGTATGCATGCTCAGAGTGAGAAGTGGACTTAGTTCGAATTAGGACCCGTCTTACCTCAAGGATACTGCAGACATCTAGATTAGCAACGTCGGCACTATCCTTCCCTTTGACTCTATCTGGTTAGTTTTACATATGTTTTGATGGCATTAGTTACTGCATTTCTCATTACTTGCGCTGTGATTACTGATTACCACGTAATGCTAGATGCCGAAGTGTGATTACGGCAGGATATTTTCTTGATCGTAGGAGCATGGCTGGCCTTATCACCCCTCGTATTCCATATTTTGGGAAGCGGGACGTGATAGATACTGCAAGAAAATGCAAGGGTTTTTGACAACCGCTTCGGGACCTAGGATTTTATCAGCGGTAAAACCTGCTTAGCTTTTTTGGCAATTTACCCTTATTTTTTTTAATCATGGTTTCGTAACTTGTTTATTTAAAACGAAACTACGGATTGCAAACATGAAAGCCACCTATTGGTAAAGTTGGTATTTTGCAAAATTAAACATAGTTTAGGAAACTAAGGTTTTCGTTTAACTCATACTATATAAGTTTTTGGAGAGAGAATAAAAAAATGGCATGAAACTTTACGAACATAACTTTACAATACTGCACTCATAATAGATTTTAGGAAGACGGGATCGAACCACCGAAACATTTTGGATCCGCGGTTTGGAAAGCTCTTTTTTGGTTTCCAAACAAATCACGATTTTATTTTTGGAGTTTGGTGTCAAAACCTACGAAACAATGGTTTTCGGAAACTGTAACCCCGTTTCCGAACGAGGCCTGATTGGTCTGGACAAAGCATGTGAACGACATACGAGAAGAAGGTCTACTTCATTGTTGATGAGAAAAAATTCAACGATTTACCAAAATGTTTTTTTTAATGATCGACTTTATTTATTTTAATCAACATGTTATTACAGATACACAAACTAAAAAATCATGTGATTACAACACTTCTTACACTTGAAATGGTTATCTCAAATCCAACTGTTCACATATTATAGAACATTTAAAGCCAAATCAATATTCCAAAAGAATCAAAATTATAAGAAAATCCGTATACTTATGTTTTAGGCTATCAAAATCATGATGGAGGATGATGATCGAAGGAAGAAATTATGCGTAGTTGACTTTTTAACCAACCTTTCAAGAAAATTCTAATGCTTTTGTACCCACATTTCCGACATTTCTCTTGATATAATATTAATTAATAATTTTTATTGTTCTTCAAATTCATTCATATCACATTTCATTTGACGATCCTTTGTCATAAATTACTTGCATTGTATATCTAGATATAATAATTCTCATGAGGTGGTTATTAAGCCTAACTCACTGCTACATATATATTGTATATAATTTTACAGAAATTCTATTTACCAAACTCATCATTTCTGAGTATGTTGTATCCCATAATAACTGTGTATTAATGAAACGCGGGGACGCTTTCACCTTCCTTTTAATCAAATAATAGTTGTTGTGTCCCATAATTTCTTTTCCATACGGTTAGAAAATCTCGGTCACTCACCCTAGATAAAAAATATCAAATTTTTCAGCTCACCTGTTTTATCCCCGTTTCCACCGTTACATGTCATAGCAGGGAATAAACACGGCCAGAATAACAATAGGGATCACAGGTCCACGGAAATATATGAGAATTTACAGAATTTTGCGCAGAAAATAATCTACAGCTCGCATGTTATTGGCCATGAATATCGAACAACGAGACAATTTTCCTATCATCCAAATACAGTAACCTTGCATGCTGTAGTTTACAAACATTGATGTAAAAAATATCATGTTTTCTTTTCTATAAAATCATCATCAATATAAGCATTCCATTAGCCTTATTCAATTTGATAAAAGTTTAGTTTTTGCCAAAATCGCAAAAAGTGACGAGGCTCTGTTTAAACAAACATATCACCTCTTGCGATCTCTTTTCGGAAAAGATTACACGTTCTTTCTTTTCACAATTGATAACATAACATAAAATAAAGTGGACAAAGATTTCATAATCACACATCAAACAAACCTAATTAAACCTGTACTTTTGGTGGCTTCTTGTTAATCACCCATCACCACATTAACCAACAGGCTATTTGGTTGCTCAATAATGCAAAAGAGTTCAACAAGATGGGTTGTTCATTACTATTTCTCTTTTGCGGAGTGTGCGGGAACATCCTTAGAGAGGATGTGCTCACAATTTAACACGGTCCGCATCAATCCTTGAGACCCCTCGGATGTGTGTGTATGTGTGTGAGTGGGTCAGACTTACATGTCGGTTCCAAAAAAAATGGCTTAAGTCAGTGAAATCCCCAAAGGTTTTTCAGTTTAATATAATATGATCCCTTTTAAAAATATTTTAAAAAAATGTTTATAGATTAAATAAATTATGAACTATTTGCCGACGGCAGATGGTAGCTAGGCCGGTGGGAGGTGGTGATGGAGGAGAAGCCGAGAAGAAGAAGATAAAGAAGAGAAGAAGAAGATAAAGAAGAAAGTAGGAAGATAGGGTTGAAAGTGGAGCAAAGATATTTGGAAGGGGAGAGGGGAGATTTAGGGACAGGCACAACGGGGCTAAGATGCAAGTTGGGTTGGAGGAGGGGTGGGGGGGTTGAGATGTGGGCAGGCACCAACCGGGAATTAGGATACCGGTAGCCGGAGTTAGCATAAGAATTACTAGAGTTAGGGTTACATTAGTACTGGGAAAGGATATCGAAGATGAGGGTTTTTTTGAATTTTAGTAATTTGTTAAAGATGATGGGGCAGTCTAAAAAACTTCGCTAACGTGGCAATGTCGCGTCGTGGCATTATCGGTGCTGACGTGTCACCGTTATCCGTATGATACTTTCTTGTAATTTACAAACTATGCAGTAGTTTTCTAAAACAACTAGTAAACCTTTTAGGAGTTTAGTAACATTAACCCTTTTAGTACATTACCAACAACTATATTTTCTCAATTCACTAAAAGTATCAAAGGAAAAAAAAGGTTAGTAAATTACAACAAACCAACAAAATGCATCATATTAAAACTGTCTCTTTTCTTTTTGTAAATTTTGTTTGCTTTTATTTCTTGTAAATTGACACAATGAAATTACAAACCTACCAAAACCCCATTGCATTAGTCCAATCCAATTATCCAAACCATACCAAAATCCAAAACCCAAAGCAAACCATGAAGCCCAATAGCATACAAAAAAGTTTCCCATCATTTTTCTTCTTTTCGCAGTTTGAAACAAGCAAGCTTTCATGAAAATTGATATCATGACGATAATGTAGAGATCCGAATATTAGCTTTTTCGAAAATGAAATACTAATATAGATGTATCCTCCATTGATCGAAGATTTTAAATCAATCTATTGTGATGGTAATCTATTCGGTTTCGATCATAACAACTACCTTTAATTTACATAAAAACGTTCTATACATTCACACACATTCAGAGGACGATACAAGATGATTTCATGCATCTACCGTACAGGGAAAAATCTTCAACGTACCGGCTTTATGTATACAAATCATAACTCCATGAAAGAAATAGCTTTGAAAGCAGCATAGTAAATAACTTGGCATGTTATATACTAAACAACGGTGACCATCCAAATAACCATTGGGGGCTTATTTTACTGACCTTCGTGGAATGAGTAACAAAGCTCTTCGTTATAAATTTGAAATTTTTTCACAGTCAAATTTCCAACCGAAGAAGTTATGATGTGACCAAATTTGCAAAAAATCTAAGATACAAGTAAAGATAGTTGATGTTTACTTCGGATTGGATAATTGATAATATATAATGAAATATGCAAAAATACAAAAATTTGTTGCATCTTTTCTTTTCAATAGTTTGCACGGTATAGCATACAAGCATTACGAATTTTTTTTAAATATCAAAATTTTTGTTTTATTAGTTTTTCAATATTTTTCATTATATATAGCATAAGAAAATGATTAAATCTTTAAAGAATAAATTTTTTTTTCTTCAGATTTTCAATATTGTCCATGGTATACAACAAGAAAATCACAAAATTTTCAAAAATCTAAAAAATTGAAAAAGAGTGGCTGCTCTGCAACAAATAATGACAGGGGTGCTCTGCTCCAATTATGGCCACAAATCCTACATGCAAAGCACGTAGGATACACTAATACTAAATTCCTCCTATTTCACAATAATCTCGACCGTTCATTTCTATTGTGGATGGATCTGAACCGTTGGATGTAATAGCATGGATATTATTTTGCCCATAATAGCAGTCACTCCGAGTCCCTCAAAAATCCCCCTCCCCCCTCCCTTTTTCAATATTATCCTTATCATTGCACACGAAAATCATGAAATTTTCGAAAATCAGAAACTTTTGTCATTTTCTTTTCTTTTTTTTTTTTGAATATTTTGCATTCCACATAACAATCACGAGTTTACAAAAATCCCTATATTATTTATTTTCTTAAAATTTTCAATATTTTGCACCCTAGCAAACAAAAATTATGTAAATTTTAAAAATCTCAAACTTTTTTGTTATCTTTAATTATTTTAATATTATGTTTGCCAGCATCCGAAAATCGCGAAATTTTCAAAAATATCAAAAAAACTAAGTTTTCTTCGATTCTTAAATATTTTGCATGCTGTATAACACATGAAAATCGTAACATTTTCAAAATAATAATTTTTTTTTTGAACTTTATTTTTTCAATATTGTTTTTGCTAAAACACATGAAAATCAAAATATCTTCAAAAATCCAAAAAATTTAATATTTTGCATGTAAATTGCAAAATATTAAATTTTTTGGATTTTTGAAGATAAAGAAAATTTTCAATATTTTTAATATATATAACACACGAAAATCGCAAAATTTTCAAAAATCGTAACATATGAAAATTGCAATTTTAACAAACATTCCTGTCTCTTCAAATTTTCAATATTTTTAATACATATAACACACGAAATCGCAAAATTTTCAAAAAGTCTCAGTATTTTCTGTTTTATTTGGTTTTTCGATAATTTGTTTGTTATAGCATATAGGACCACAAACTTTTAAAAGAAAAAATCAAAATTTTCCATTTCTCCCATTTTCCAATATTTTGTTTTTAACAGGTCGCACGGAACTCGCTAAGTTTCAAGAAATCTAAAAAAAATTCAATGGTTTTACAATTTTTTTATGTAATACATAGCACATGAAATCATGAAATTTTCAAACAATTTCAAATTTTTCTGGCTTCTGCGGATTTTTTTTATTATTTTGCTTGTAATATATAAAGTATGAAAATTGCAATATTTTAAAAAATCCCAAAATTTCCGTTTTATTCAATTTTTAGACATTTTGTTTATTATAACAATCGAAAAATCTCAAAATTTTCATACATCTAAAAAAATTATGTTTTCTTTGCTTTTTCAATGTTTTGCATTATATAATTCATGTAAATCACAAAATTTCGTAAAAGAAATATGTTTCCAATATTTTTCATTCTCCCTCTCTGTATATGAAAATTATGAAATTTCAAAAACTTCCAGAATTTTGTGTTTTCTTCGATTTTCCTCTATGTTACTTGTATTTTTTTAATGAACTTTTGGGTATCAAGAAAACAAAAGGCTATATGAAGTAAGTGAGGAAAAAATCGTCGAATACTACTAAGAATTTAATAAAACAAAGAAATCCGGTCCGAGTGATTTATATTTTTGTTGAGTGGGAACCTATGGCAAACATCAAAATCGCATAAATTTAAACTATCCCAATTTTGTTGGTTTTCTTCAAATTCCCAATATTTCACATACAACACACAAAAATCTTGAAATTTTCAAAATCTCAAAAAAAAAAATTGTTTAGATTTTCAATATATTGTTTGTTATAGCATACAAAATATCAAAATTTTCAAAAATCTAAAGAATTTTCGGTTTTATTTGGTTTTTCAATAGGACATGAAAATCGTGAACTTTATAGTAAAAGTCCCAAAATTTTCTATTTTCTTCCAGTTTTCTATAGTTTATGTGGTATAACACTAGAAGATCGCAAGATTTTCAAAATTTTTGGTTTTCTTCCATTTTTTCAATATCATGTATGTTATAGCTTACTTAAATCGCGAAATTATTTAAATTTTACGTTTCTTTCAAAATTTTAATATTTTAAATGTTATAACAAATGAAAATATCAAATTTTTTAAAAATGTCAAAATTTTCTGTTTTCCTTGCTTTTTCTATTTTTTTGTAATACCAAACGAAAATCGTGAAATTTTAACTCTGAACTTTCTTTTCTTGCAATTTTTCAATATTTTACATGTAGCACACAAAAATCGTGAAATTGTTGAATATTTTACAACTAAAACCAAAGTAGTAAGAGAAAAATAGAAAGATATTAAAGAAGAGAACGGATCAGAATTTTCTACTATGTAAGTGTAGCTATTGTTACGAATATGTATGCCCTATAAGCTATTATTATATGATATAGTGGATGCTTGGACATATATATAGAGGACTTTCTTGTTCGACATGATAGTATGCTATCTGGTTGACTTTATCAACATATTCACTGGTATTATTATACTGTCTCTATGATACATATTGATAAAGCCCTTAGAATGTTTGCTTGACTATCAGGACTATGATGCAGATCATACTACTGGGACTTGGATAGTCCACATGCACATCTTTCAATTGTTCCTAGTCGAGAGAATATCGAGACAGGGCATCGATATTCCAAAGTAGACTAGTATGTACGTTTTTTGACCATGTATGGGGCGATGGTTGATCCCATATCCATTAGTATTTGACATTAAAGATTGTACACAGCTACTCATTAGAGAATGGGTACACTGAATAGGACTCGCAGAAAACTCCTAAATGGTACTATACTTAACGTCAAATAGCAGCTCTCTGGTGACACTGGTACAGGTTAGTCTGTAGAGCCGAAATCGTCATAAATTCTTGTGTGGTTCCTACTGTGCTATGATTTCCTCTCTACCACGGCCTAAAAGAGTCGTGCAAACAGGTGAATTTTGAGTACAGTTCCGAGTCACATGGAGGAAATGAGCGATATGAGAGATTTCATCTCTCCCGGTATAGGGAGTTGATGTTGCGTTATGCTCGATTGGCTATAACAAGAAGTTCTTGGTCATGGTTGTTGATGAGATTTACTGGAAAGATTTATGAGTAGTTTCTCGTACCGTTATAGGCCATACATCGGCATGACTTATCAAGTTATTGGGGTATGACAATTCCACCTCCAGACTCGATATGCGACATATCAGACGAAAAGAACGGACTGTACGGTAAGTGTTACTTATAGGCTTCATGGGAGTTTGGACAAGCCTGCTTATTGATTTTCTATTCGCTCAATAGCTGGGTAGCCATTACGTCCAGCTAGTACCGCTGACGGCTTGTGAGTGACTAAAATGATCATCACCTACTGCGGGCGTATTGACGAGTCTTCAGAGTCCCACACAGAAGTTTCCTAGTTCAAGCGAAACGAAATAGTGCACACATGCTGATATGCGGGGGGCCTGATTAAATACGAATATGTGATACCGTATTCTAATCTGACGGTTATTTGATATCGGTTAGGTTATATGTGATATACCCGGATTATTGAATCAAGTGTTGATTTGATAATATGATATACAGATAAATAATATTAGTCGGTTATATATGAGATAACCCGATTATTAAAGCAAGTGTTGATTTAATATTATGATATATATTTATATTTGATATAATTATATATTAACTAATATTATTAGCTCACTATTTATTTTGTTTTCTTTATATATATATATATATATATATATATATATATATATATATATATATATATATTTTTTTTTTTTTTCCTTTTTCCATAAACCAGAGAAGAGCATACATGTCCTGAATTATAAAGTAAATGATAAATAATAATAAGAATAATAAAAATTTATTATTATTATTATTCCCGATAATGGTAACCCACCGTCACTACTACAATAGGGGGTTGGCCCTACGGATAGTGAAATCCGTAGGGGCAGATTTATTTTGGCCCTACGGATTAATCCGTAGGGCTATAGGGTTGCCCTTACGGTCCTTACATATTTATATAAAAATTATTAAATCTTAAATTGTTGTTTGCCCCTACGGAGCCGCAAACCAAGAACCTACGGACTTATCCGTAAGGGCATCTAAACAGGGATTTAAATTAAAAGCTCAGATCGATCCCTACGCTCATTATTCCCAATTTATCTCGCGCGAACAAAAAATTTCCAAACCCTCGTTCCCGCCGATCGATCGTCGTTCTCGTCATCGCCGGCGCCGCCGATTCATCGTAGCCACCGCCTGCTTTCGTCGTAGCCACCACTTGCTTTCGTCGTCGCCGGCGCCGGCTCATCGGAGTTCTCGTCGTCGCCTCTGCACAGGTAAGGAATTCTTCAATTTATCAAATTTTTTATTGGGGGTGCGGCTGGGGCTGCGGGCTGCGGGCTGGGGCTGGGGCTAGGTCTAGGGTTGGGGCTGGGGCTCGGGCTGCGGCTAGGGTTGTGGTTGGGGTTGGGGCTGGGGATCGGGCTGCGGCTAGGGCTGTGGTTGGGATTGGGGCTCGGGCTGGGGCTGCGGCTAGGGCTGGGGTTGGGGTTGGGATACTGGCCGGGGCTCGGGTTGGGGTTAGGGTTAGGGTTAGGGTTGGGGCAGGGGGTTGCGGCAGGGGTGGGAATTTTTCTAGGTTTCTTTTAAAGCTTGTGAAGGAAATTTTGAGCCCCGAAAAAATGAACATTTCTAATGATTTTGATAAGAGACAAGGGAGCAATAAAGTTTGTTTTCTATTTGTCTAGATTCAAATGTCTACTTATATATATATATATATATATATATATATATATATATATACAATCTCAATATTCGTAGCATGTTGGTTATAAATTTCTCTCTCTGTTGAGATATATAGCCTACTTCAGCACATAGCTAGGTATGCGATAAAATTATTTTTGATAAAACAATGCATGATATAATATGGAAATATATTTGTTTCTTTGCTTCAATCATACAAACGTGTTCCAAATTAACGTAATTCAAATAGCAATTTCTTGGAATTTTTTAGTCCAGAGAATCTTGATCGAGTCTCGGGATCATATTGATTCAACAAAACGCATCCACTTGCAATGGTACTTAATTCATCATTTACTAGTTATGTTACCTACATTGAATTAGCATGTCATGGTTATCATATTTGACTTGTATTGTTGCACTTTGTGCAGTTAAGGCTGAATCAGAATAGACTTACCATCAGAGAATCTTACAAATCCTTGACCAGCTTGAAGCTGAGGTAATCAAACAAACCACTTTTCTGTTTAGCCCAAAACTAAGGCTGCTTTTTGCAGGCATTAGAAATAAATGCAAGTTAAGTTCTGCCGAGTAATTTCCCAACAATTTTTGCACATCTCTATGTTTGATAAACAAATGGCATCGGAGCGGCCAAGAATTGAAGCATGTCCAAGCCCAGTTCTGTAGGTTGTACATTCATATCAAGCTGAGTCAGATGTGGAGCTTAACTTGTCTCTTGTAGACTATGCCGTAGTTAGAAAGGTACTACTTGTTTTCATTTTGTACTTCTAGCTTACAAATCCTAAGCCCAATGTTTTAGTTCACTGTGTTAGATAGTAAAAGATCACTCTGCACATTTCCGTAGGAATTTGTCTTTTAGATGTTTTTCTGAGTGTCACATCGTTCTCACCCAAATTTGTAAGCCATGTTCATTATTCTTTCAATTCTTTTAACTTGAATATGCCAGTTATTGTTCCGTTTACTATAAAGTTGCAACAAAGAGTCTCTGTTAGCACTTCCATGCACCCTTTACATGTTTTTATCATATCCACTCCTATCTATTCAGAAAGTCAACATCTTCTGGTATTTGTTTTCAAAAAGAAAAGATAAGAGACGAAAAGATATTTGTCCGTCTCATATTTGAGCCATACTTTTGATTTTCTTGCAGATTCTGGGTTGATTTTCTGTGATAATTCATAAACATAGTAATATTTGTAATATTTCTTCTTGTTAGTCTAGCTTTCCTCTTATGAATGCCAACACTGTTTTTGCCCTCCTTTTCTTCGGGGCACATGATATCTTGCACCTCTCCTCTCGAAAACTTATTTCTCTTTTATTTTCTATATCTTTATTTTATTTTATCTTATTTGCTACGCTTTGTTTTGTTTTATTATATTTTTTCTCTGCTAATTATATTCTTCTAGATCATGTTTGCCTAATCTATCCGAGGCTTAGCATAATCTAGTTGCGATAAACAATTCCATCTTCTGCTACTATGGTGGCACTGAGAAACTTCCATTTAGAAATGACAGCACGTATTTTGTGGAAGTACTGTACATAAGTAAAACCACAACGGGCACAACAAATTTGTTGACCAAGTTCCGATTACTGTGTGAAAGTTGTTCGGATGAAATTCTAATTCTGGTGGAATTGAAACCGATAACCGGTTCATATGGTGATTTAGGCTGCTTCAGTGATATTTGTGCCTACATTGATGCCTCAAGCAACGAATCAATGATGTGGATCACAAACTAATTAAATAAATTTTGAATACCAATCTGGACTGGGATTTGTGATTGGGAAGAAGTTTGTGTGCTCATGGGCATGACACAAGTCGGGAAAAGTACAACTTACAACGATCGTGTTCCAAATTAACGTAATTCAAATAGCAATTCCTTGGAATTTTTTAGTCCAGAGAATCTTGATCGAGTCTCAGTTCCATATTATTGCTAGTGGATGCGTTTTGTTCAAAGAGTCTTTTCCTTTTAGTAATTTTCCTCTTTAGAGAGTTTTCGACATTGAAATCTCACTAGTTGATAATGTTAAATGAGTTCTAGTCCTAGTTTGCTACATTTTTTTATATATAGTAGATGGTGATACTTCTTTAAGTAAAAACAACCATACACTTAAGCGAAATCATAAATCGAAACACACATATATAGAATACAACTCATACACGAGTATCCTCAAATCTAACTTTAATTATCGATAATTTATTCTTTTCAACGACAAACGCACACACAAAGCATATACACGGATTTTCTCCTTTGTCAGTAACCATCCCGTTCTTAGATTTCTCAATATAGTCATCATAACCTACAATTTATATGATACAGTCTAACATGGCCCATGAATACGTCAGGGTTATGGACTGGATGTATGTGAATTGGCAACAACGTATGCAACCTAAGTTTGTCACTGGAGTTTCTGCTTTCATTGAATTTGCACGCGCACTTGAAATAACAACCTTTATACTAAAAAAATTGTGTATGCTATTACTTAGTAGTTTATGGTTTTTAGACGCAAAAGCCATTTGAGAAATACTTTTCCTACCCACTATTAATCCGTATTCTCAATATAGTCATTGAATTTGCACGCGCATATAATAAGAAGGAGAAGACAGTAATGTGGCAGAAGAAGAAGGAGAAGACAGTAATGTGGCAGAAGAAAAAAAAAATGACATTCCATGTTCTCTATTTTAGCATCAATCTTCTGATATGAACTAATGATGGCTTTCACATTGGCTTTTCGTTTTAGATACTTCTTAGTGTCCAATAGAAAGTTTACATCAGATTTGTGCAGGTCAGGTTCTTCTATGACTTTCAAGAGTCTCAACTGATTCTGTAAATTACACCCTAGTTGGGTGATACTTTTACCACTTCTCACTGCAGGTGCGCTCTCTAATATCCATTTTGAATGTAATATTATAGATATTCAAAATGGATATTAGAGAGCGCACCTGCAGTGAGAAGTTGTAAAAGTATCACCCAACAAGGGTGTAATTTACAGAATCAGTTAAGACTCTTGAAAGTCATAGAAGAACCTGACCTGCACAAATCTGATGTATGCTTTCCATTGGACACTAAGAAGTCTCTAAAGGGAAAAGCCTATGTGAAAGCCATCATTAGTTCATATCAGAAGATTGATACTGAAACAGAGAACAATGAATGCCATTTTCTTCTTCTTCTGCCACATTATTATCTTCTTCTTCTTCTCCTGCCACATTACTGTCTTCTCCTTCTTATTATGTGCGCGTGCAAATTCAATGACTATATTGAGAATATGGATTAATAGTGGGTAGGAAAAGTATTTCTCAAATTGTTTTTGCGTCTAAAAACCATAAACTACTAAGTAATAGCATACATAATTTTTTTAGTATAAAGGTTGTTATTTTAAGTTTTCCCTTATAGAGATATGATCTAACTGCCTTTATAAACTATAAGTGTGCAGAAAATTATGATAAGAAACCATAAGAAAGGGTCGTAGCCATACATAACCTTGAATCTACATACCAAATCATGCACAAGCATGCAATTATTATCACCTTGCCTTGGAATATAAAATATCTTGGAAGACTATAAGCGAGCATTTAAATCTTGATAGCTTTTGACTTCAACATATATTTTTCTCAAGTACCATGAAATATACTTCCTCCGTATAAACCGTTTTCAGAAAGATGGATTAACAATGACAAATTATCCATTGTGGCTCACTAGGTTAGCATTTTCTCTTCTATTGACCATCTTACTAATCTGCTTGGTAAATTTATTCGGAACCGGCTGCGAATCATTAAAAGACATGCATAAGAAAGAAAGCTAAAATACAGATATATAGCATACCGATATATCGAAACTTCAAAGTTGCGATGACAATCCAGAGATATGTTAGTGTATATGCCCTAGAGGCCATTACTGTATCATACTAGTTTGTATATTACTTAATGGAAGCTTGGGATATTCACCTTGTATACACAATCTTGCTCAAAATAGTAGTATGCTAGTTGGTTTGTTTCTACTTCAATGTGTACATGTGTTTATTTTTGTATATCACCTATACACATTAGTGGAGCCCTTAGGATCTTTGCTTGATTACCAGCGATGTGATGGCAGTCACACCAGTGGGGCTGGGTAATCTATAAGCACATCCTTATGCAGGTCCCTAGTCGCAGGACTATCGAGACAGGGCATCGATACTCCGGAGTAGACTAGCGCATGCGCTTCTCATCCCAGTGTGGGAGACGGTCTGTCCCACAGCCGTCAGTGCGTTGTACTTGAGATAGTATGCGGGTGCTCGTTAGTTTACGGGTACACTGGACAGGACTCGTCGGGAACTGACTAGTTGGTATTATGCCTATCGTCAGTTATCAGTTCCCAGGTGACATGAGTACAGCTTAGTCCGTTGACTTGACACTGTTACTTCGTCTCGAGTGTGTTCCCACTACACTTTGATTACTACCCTACCACGGCTCAAAGGAGTCGTGCAAACAGGTAGTAGTTGGGTGCAGTCCCGAAGCACTTGGAGGCAGTGACGGTTAGACATGATTCGTCTCTCCCGGTATTGGGGGTTGACATCGCGCTGTGTCTAGGAGAGCCATTACACGAGTAGTCCCTGGCCAGGGCAAACGAGATATACTGGTGGGCTTCCAGTGTTATCTCAGGGTGTTTTGGGCTTCACTCCGACACGACTTGTACCGCTATTGGGGGACTGACGTTTACCGCCCCCTAGGCCCGCCATGCGATGTATCAGACGAACAGACCGGACTGTACAGAGAATGTCACATTCAGGCTCAGTAGGAGTTCAGATGGATTTCACCTCGTCAGTCTTCTTGTCGGCATCAACCTGGGGACCGTTACGCACAGCTAGTGCCGCTTGCGGTCTGTGGTTAAACCCACTGCCAGCATAGTGTCGAGTCTTTAGAGTCCCACACAGAAAGCTATTCACCTTTAGGCAAAAGAGTAGAGGTCGCATGGTTTTGCGACAGGTCGCATGGTTTTGCGACAGGGTTCGGTCACATCCGTGCACTTGTGCACGTACAGTGTCCGGACAGTTTACACTAGCGGGCTTTGGTTTAAGCCAAATCCTAGTGTACCTTTTGGGATTGGATTTATCCAGTATGCATTCGTGTTCCTCGGAATGCGGATGCGGGTGTGTATGCACAGTCGACGGAGAGACGGAGGCAGAGGATTCTCATTAGGGTTGTTGATAGTTGACCGTTGACTATTGACTTTTTGCTCAACCCTAATGAGAATATGATATGTGATTAACAATTATATTAATTAAGTATTATGGTGACATGGTTGTTGAGGGGTTGACTTTGTTGACTTGTTGACTTTGTTGACCGGTTGACTAGGCTTGACTAGTTGACCATCATGATAACCATAGCTATCATTTCATGGCAAAGACTTTTGCTTGCTTGCTCTTTTGTGCAAAATGAGTGCATGTAATGATATGGCTATGGTTGCTTAAACCATCATATAATACTTGATTGATATGAGGTGTTATGATTGTTTTGGATTATGAGAGCCAAATGAGAAAAGTCTTCTCTCATTCTTTCATGCTCATTCTCTCTCTTGTTCTTGAGCTCTCATCTCCTCCTCTTGCTCTCCCTCTCTTGACTCTATGGTTCACTTGTCTCATGAGTTGAGAACCAAGAACCATAGATAAAATCCCATATAAACTCTTCTCTACTCACTCTAGTTCACAAGGTTTAGCAAACCGAGTGAACTAGTTTCTTCAAAGATCGAAGAAGGAGCCAAAGGTTGAAGCTTTCAGGTGGATCTATCTTCGGCGTAAGGAGACGACGGGAAGAAGCCGATCCGGACCACCATCGAGGTTTGAAGACAAAGGAGTTCAAGAAAAGAAAGGTATAAACCCCCTAACCGAGTAGTTAACGACTCCTAGTTAGGTTGTTAGTTAGATGTTTAACAAAGATCCGGGTTTTAAGTCCATGTTACCACCTCTAAGAAAATCGTTTTTCATCAAATTCCGCATGCCCAAAAGTACCGGGAGAGGTAGCATGGACTTACAGTGGTATCAGAGCCTAGTTAAACTCTATCTAACATGTTAGCAAAGTAGCTAGAAGATCGATCAAAGAAAAGTCACGAAACGAACCCGAGATTTTCAATTTTCTGCCGATTTTTATTCTGTTCAAAATTTGATAAATTTTATCTTAAAAATCGGCTCAGGCTTTTGTGTGAACACCCACCAAATTTGGTCCAACGATCGAGTCAAAGCACCGCGGAAACGCGGCGGGAGCACGCTCCCGCCGCGGTTCCGCGGCCGAGTTGACTCGGCCGAGGTCCAAGTTTGGTGCAGTGTTTTCCTGGGGTTGTTTTGGGATTTTTGGAATATGTATTTTCATCCCAGATTTTCCAGAACGAAAATTTTATTTTTGGGGTCCTAAAAATCCGTATTTTTGATCGAACTTCTAAAAGACTTTAGCTGACGGGTTTTTCTGTAATGTGATATTTGTATTGAACGTCTGCTAATCGCTATATGTCGATTAGTGGGGGTTATACAAATCTGTGATCTGTAATGTTGCTGGAATGTGTATATGAATATGTTGGATTGTCGCGGGTGAATAGCCGGGGGGTTGTGAGACGAGAGTTTTTCTTTTCTTTCAATTCATGTAAATTTGTAAATTGATGTGATAATTATTTGTATGGCCGCACAACCGGGTCGGGGTTGTAGCCGTCATTGTATAATTTCTTTTTACTGTTTTTGCTCCTAGGATAGACCCATGGAGGGGGTGCACAAACTACCGGGTATGCCGAAGTGCCGAGTGGCCTACTCACGGAGATGAGAGAGGTTGCTTCGCTTCGGGTACTTGGCGGGTAGTTTGCCGCGCCCGTAGGGGTCTTGGGTAGGGTATTGGCTATTCACCGCGACCGTGTAATCTGCTTTTCGTTACAGGCTCGTACGAATTACAGATTCCTAGTATATCCAATGTATTCATCTGTGATCTGAAATGGCTATCATTGCAATATATCTATATATGATATTATTTAGGCGTTGCTTATGTTTTACAGCCGCGCTAGCCCAGCCCCCGCTCTGTCGTTAGTTAAGTAACCTAACGGGTAATGACGGGGCCCCGTGGCGAATGCGAATGGCATAAGCGTACGTTATATTTTGGTTGTTTTCTGCAATGGTAGGATTAAATGATGGGACGCATTAAAAGAACTAATGCAAGAATATCACGCATTAAAAGAACTAATGCAAGATAATAAACCAAGTAAAAGTCGTTGGAACACTTTCGAAAAACCACTCGGTTCTTTTCAAAACCAACTTTTAAATGCGGAGCTTGAGCCACTCCTTTTAAAAGCTATCTCGTTCCATCGACTATATCAAGTTCACTACGTTCACGGTTTTACCAAAACCATTCGTAGCCCTCCGTCGTTTCACATGAATAGTCAATAGTATTCAAGCTATGTATGTTGGCCAAAGTCAAGGCATAGTGGTTGGTAGCTATTGGGTGTTCATGTGTAGCATAGATAGATGCGTTGGTTTGGGAAAGTCGTACTGCCATTTTGGCCAAAGTCAAGGGTAGGTACAGATGGATCCAAATTAACCTGGATAATGACGGGTAGAACTTGACATGTGACTTATGATATTTTGGCCAAAGTCAAGGTCATAAGAGCATGGGGCAAAAATCCACATCGGGAGTTTCATAAGTACTGAAACTTGCTAGATTTGCATACCATTTGGAGTGTGATGATTCTGGTAGGATTCCTTCAGTTTCGTCACGCGATGATATTTGGATCCCGATCCTACTGTGAGTATATGCTACTCCTCGGGAAATTTCTCACTTAACGATCAATGCTATAAACCAAGTAGGTGTCTAGAAAGGTGTTAGCGGGGCTACGCCCCCAGGGAAAAGAGGTTATTTAATTAAGGAACTTCGCGAAAGCGTTGGAAAACCTCCCTCGAAGTACCGACACTGGCCTGGCCGAACGGTTAAGCAAGTATTGTACGGTGAGATTGATCCTGACTAATTCTTCTTTTTTGGTTTGAGGAGGGATTCGAGAAACAGTGGGAGCCATCCTGTTTAGACAAACTAAAAACCACTCTAAACTTGCAAGAGCATCATGCTGAGTGTTTCTTCTTCTCTCTCCTAATTGCAGCGACCAATCGACATGACTGGACTTAAGTTACTTCTAGATAAAAACATACTGACAGGGCCAAACTACAAAGATTGGCTCAGGAATGTCAAAATGGCAATCACTTACGACAAGCTGGGGTATCTTCTTACCACCAAAGCTCCCCCTGTCCCTGGTCCCACTTCCAGCGTCGCGGATAAGGAAATCCATAAGACTTGGGAGATTGATAGCGCGAAGGCCAAGTGCCTCGTGCTTGCCTCTATGGACAATGAACATCAGAGGAGGCACGAGAATATGGACCTGGAATCCATATTTCTTCATACAAAAGAACTGTATGGAGAGCAGTCTCGTATCGCAAGATACGAAGCGTCGAAAAAGTTATTTTCGGCAAGGATGGCCGTCGGATCATCAGTAGCAGAGCACGTGCTTAAGATGATCGGCTACATTGAGGAGCTCGCGGACCTAGGAACCACATTGGAGAGTGAGCTCTATACGGACTTAGTTCTCCAGTCCCTTCCTTCCACTTACGCCTAGTTTATACTGAACTTCAACTTACAAGAAAAAGAAGTTGAACTTTCAGAGCTCCTCAACATGCTGAGGAGCGCAGAGGGCACCCTACAGAAAGGTAAGGAAACATCCACTTTGTTTGTAGGAGGATCATCTTCTTCTAAGTCCAAGGCGAAAGCCAAGGGAAAGAAGAAGAAAGCCCCCGCCAAACCAAGGGGCGGTGTTAGTAAAGTGGATACGAAGGGAAAAGCAAAAGCAACAAAGAAAGCGGGGAAGCTTATGGATAAGGAAGAATGCTTCTATTGTCAAAAGAAAGGACACTGGAAGAATGACTGCAAGGCTTGGAAGGCCAGAACAAAGGAATTGAAGCAAGTTGCAGCTTCAGCTTCAGGTGTGTATGTTATTGAAAACTGTCTTTCAATAAACTCTACTTCCTGGGTATTGGATATCGGATCAGGATCTCATATCTGTAATTCTTTGCAGGCGTTGAGAAACCGTAGGGTTTTGAAGGCAGGTGACATGACCCTCAGAGTTGCGAACGGAGCTAGCATGGATGCTAAAGCCGTGGGGGACTATCACCTGGGAATGTCAGATGGACATGTTTTGGTTTTGCGTAATTGCTTTTTTGTACCCAACGCAACTTTTAATATCATTTCTGTATCTTTGGTTTCTAAAGAAGGTTATGAATTTGCGTTTGTAAGCAATGTTGTAAACATTCACCTTAATCAAGTTTTGATTGGGTCAGGTACATTGAGTAATGGTATATACGTATTAAACCAATCACAGATTTTCAATGTCCAGAATACACACAAAAGAAAGTCTCCAGAAATCAATCAGGCTTTCTTATGGCATTGTAGACTGGGTCACATCAATGAGAGAAGGTTGACGAAGTTACATACAGAAGGATATTTGAATGCGTTCGAATATCAATCGTATGCCACTTGTCAATCCTGTCTCAAAGGAAAGATGACAAAGACTCCGTTTACTGGACACGGAGTAAGAGCGAGCGAGCTCTTGGGACTCGTACACAGTGACGTGTGCGGTCCAATGTCTACACATGCACGAAGCGGTTATTCTTACTTCATTACTTTTACGGATGGCTTTTCAAGGTACGGTTATGTCTTCTTAATGAAACATAAGTCCGAAGCCTTTGGAAAGTTCCAGGAATATAAGAATGAAGTAGAAAAACAAACCGGCAAAAGTATCAAGATTCTAAGATCGGATCGAGGTGGTGAATACTTGAGTGCCGAGTTCCTGGACTATTTAAAAGAGAACGGAATTCTCTCTCAGCTTACTCCTCCATACACTCCGCAACATAACGGTGTATCGGAGAGACGGAACCGAACCCTATTGGATATGGTACGGTCCATGATGAGTAACGCTGAGTTACCGCGATCATTCTGGGGGTATGCGCTAGAATCAGCTGCATACCTTTTGAACCGAGTTCCCACCAAGACTGTGCCTACCACACCATTTGAGATGTGGTGTGGGAAGAGGCCCCATCTTAATCACACTAAGACATGGGGAAGTCCAGCTTTTGTCAAAAAGCAGCATGCGGACAAGCTCGAGGCACGCTCAGTACAGTGCAAGTTTGTGGGATATCCAAAGAATTCCAAGGGATATTTCTTCTACTACGAAGAGGAACAAAAAGTTCTTGTTTCTCGTCATGCCCACTTTCTAGAACACCAGTTCTTAAAAAAGGAAATTAGTGGGAGCGCAGTAGAACTGGAAGAAATTCCAGAACCATGGGCTATTACTGAAAGTTTAGTGGAACCAGAGGGTTCGGAAGAACAGGACATTCCTACGCCGCTCCGCAGAAGTAGTAGGCAGACTCATCCGCCCGAGAGATACTACGATTTTCTCATAGACGGGGATAGAGAGGATTGCATCATAGATTATGATGAGCCTATTAGCTTCCAGCAGGCCGTTCAGAGCGTTGACTCGGCAAAATGGCTGGATGCAATGCGGACTGAAATGGAGTCCATGTACACCAACAAGGTATGGACGTTGGACATTGCTCCAGACGGGGTAAAACCCGTAGGATGCAAGTGGATCTTCAAAAGGAAGATTGGTGTAGATGGACAGGTTGAGACCTATAAAGCTAGACTGGTAGAAAAGGGTTTTCGTCAAAGGCCTGGCTTAGACTATGACGAAACCTTTTCTCCAGTGGCTATGTTGAAATCCATTCGGATCCTTCTTGCTATTGCTGCCTTCCACGATTATGAGATCTGGCAAATGGACGTAAAGACCGCTTTTCTAAATGGAAATATAGAGGAGTGTGTCTATATGGACCAACCAGAGGGTTTCATTCAGAGTGGGAGCAGCGGAAAGGTGTGCAAGTTGCTTAAGTCCATCTACGGACTAAAGCAGGCATCGCGGAGTTGGAACATCTGTTTTGATGAGACGGTCAAGGAATTTGGCTTTATCAAAAATCCAGATGAACCATGCATCTATAGTAGATTTGTAGCAAGAACTGTAGTATTCCTCGTTTTATACGTGGATGACATTCTCTTAATAGGAAATGACATTCCTATGCTACAATCTGTCAAGGGATTCTTGTCGCACAGGTTCTCCATGAAAGACCTGGGTGATGCCTCATACATCCTGGGGATCCGGATCCATCGTGATAGATCCAAGAGGATATTAGGACTTTCTCAGTCCAGGTACATCGACACCGTACTGAAAAGATTCAGTATGGAAGATTCCAAGCGCGGTAACCTACCAGCTTGTCACGGGATCACCCTCTCTAAAGAGATGTCTCCCAAGACTGATTTGGAGAGGGATCGCATGTCTATTATACCCTACGCTTCTGCGATAGGCTCTATAATGTATGCGATGTTGTGTACCAGACCGGATGTAGCTTATGCACTGAGTGTGGTAAGCCGGTATCAGTCAAACCCTGGGAAGAAACACTGGATAGCAGTAAAGAACATTCTCAAGTACCTGAGAAGGACTAAAGAGATGTTCTTGGTATATGGCGGAAAAGACCTCCAGATCGAGGCTTTTGCTGACTCCAGCTTCCAGAGTGACAAGGATGATTCCAAGTTCATGTCGGGTTTTGTCTTTACCCTCAATGGAGGGGCGGTGTGTTGGAAGAGTTCCAAACAAGAAACCGTTGCAGACTCGACGATGGAAGCGGAATACATTGCTGCATCTGATGCCGCAAAAGAAGCTGTCTGGATGAGGAAGTTCTTGAAAGAACTTCAGGTGGTTCCGTCCATTGTTGATCCAATACCTCTGTATTGCGACAACAACGGGGCTATAGCCTTAGCGAAGGAACCCAGGTCCCATCAGAGATCCAGGCACATCTTGAGGCGGTATCACCTGATCAGGGAGATCGTAGATCGCCAGGAGATCGAGGTTCGGAGAGTCGCTTCAGAAGATAACACTGCAGATCCATTCACCAAGGCCCTGCCCCAGACTCAGTTCGAGCGGCTGATCGAGATGATAGGTCTTCGATACGCCAGTACATGGCCTTAGTGCAAGTGGGAGATTGTTAGTGTATATGCCCTAGAGGCCATTACTGTATCATACTAGTTTGTATATTACTTAATGGAAGCTTGGGATATTCACCTTGTATACACAATCTTGCTCAAAATAGTAGTATGCTAGTTGGTTTGTTTTTACTTCAATGTGTACATGTGTTTATTTTTGTATATCACCTATACACATTAGTGGAGCCCTTAGGATCTTTGCTTGATTACCAGCGATGTGATGGCAGTCACACCAGTGGGGCTGGGTAATCTATAAGCACATCCTTATGCAGGTCCCTAGTCGTAGGACTATCGAGACAGGGCATCGATACTCCGGAGTAGACTAGCGCATGGGCTTCTCATCCCAGTGTGGGAGACGGTCTGTCCCACAGCGGTCAGTGCGTCGTACTTGAGATAGTATGCGGGTGCTCGTTAGTTTACGGGTATACTGGACAGGACTCGTCGGGAACTGACTAGTTAGTATTATGCCTATCGTCAGTTATCAGTTCCCAGGTGACATGAGTACAGCTTAGTCCGCTGACTTGACACTGTTACTTCGCCTCGAGTGTGTTCCCACTGCACTTTGATTACTACCTTACCACGGCTCAAAGGAGTCGTGCAAACAGGTAGTAGTTGGGTGCAGTCCCGAAGCACTTGGAGGCAGTGACGGTTAGACAGGATTCGTCTCTCCCGGTATTGGGGGTTGACATCGCGCTGTGTCTAGGAGAGCCATTACACGAGTAGTCCCTGGCCAGGGCAAACGAGATATACTGGTAGGCTTCCAGTGTTATCTCAGGGTGTTTTGGGCTTCACTCCGACACGACTTGTACCGCTATTGGGGGACTGACGTTTACCGCCCCCTAGGCCCGCCATGCGATGTATCAGACGAACAGACCGGACTGTACGGAGAATGTCACATTCAGGCTCAGTAGAAGTTCAGATGGGTTTCACTTCGTCAGTCTTCTTGTTGGCATCAACCTGGGGACCGTTACGCACAGCTAGTGCCACTTGCGGTCTGTGGTTAAACCCACTGCCAGCGTAGTGTCGAGTCTTTAGAGTCCCACACAGAAAGCTATTCGCCTTTAGGCAAAAGAGTAGAGGTCGCATGGTTTTGCGACAGGTCGCATGGTTTTGCGACAGGGTTCGGTCACATCCGTGCACTTGTGCACGTACAGTGTCCGGACAGTTTACACTAGCGGGCTTTGGTTTAAGCCAGATCCTAGTGTACCTTTTGGGATTTGATTTATCCAGTATGCATTCGTGTTCCTCAGAACGCGGATGCGGGTGTGTATGCACAGTTGACGGAGAGACAGAGGCAGAGGATTCTCATTAGGGTTGTTGACAGTTGACCGTTGACTATTGACTTTTTGCTCAACCCTAATGAGAATATGATATGTGATTAACAATTATATTAATTAAGTATTATGGTGACATGGTTGTTGAGGGGTTGACTTTGTTGACTTGTTGACTTTGTTGACTTGTTGACTTTGTTGACCGGTTGACTAGGCTTGACTAGTTGACCATCATGATAACCATAGGTATCATTTCATAGCAAATACTTTTGCTTGCTTGCTCTTTTGTGCAAAATGAGTGCATGTAATGATATGGCTATGGTTGCTTAAACCATCACATAATACTTGATTGATATGAGGTGTTATGATTGTTTTGGATTATGAGAGCCAAATGAGAAAAGTCTTCTCTCATTCTTTCATGTTCATTCTCTCTCTTGTTCTTGAGCTCTCATCTCCTCCTCTTGCTCTCCCTCTCTTGACTCTATGGTTCACTTGTCTCATGAGTTGAGAACCAAGAACCATAGATAAAATCCCATATAAACTCTTCTCTACTCACTCTAGTTCACAAGGTTTAGCAAACCGAGTGAACTAGTTTCTTCAAAGATCGAAGAAGGAGCCAAAGGTTGAAGCTTTCAGGTGGATCTATCTTCGGCGTAAGGAGACGACGGGAAGAAGCCGATCCGGACCACCATCGAGGTTTGAAGACGAAGGAGTTCAAGACAAGAAAGGTATAAACCCCCTAATCGAGTAGTTAACGACTCCTAGTTAGGTTGTTAGTTAGATGTTTAACAAAGATCCGGGTTTTAAGTCCATGTTACCACCTCTAAGAAAATCATTTTTCATCAAATTCCGCATGCCCGAAAGTACCGGGAGAGGTAGCTGTTAGTTATATGTATGCCCTAGAGGCCATTACTGTACATTGGATGTATATTGTAGTGGATGCTGGGACATATATAGGGAGGACTTTCTTGCTCGACATGATAGTATGCTATCTGGTTACTCTTTACCTTAACGTGTACATTGATTGTCTCTCTGTTACATGTTGGTAAAGCCCTTAGGATGTGTACTTGACTACCTGGACTATGATGCGGATCATACTAGTGGGGACATGGTAGTCCATAAGTACATCCTTCAAAGTCCCTAGTCGTGGGTGTATCGAGACGGGGCATCGATATACCAGAGTAGACTAGCGTGTACCTTCTCGACCCATACAGATGGGCGATGGATGATCCCATATCCATCGGTGTTTGACATCAGAGGAGATATACGGGTGCTCAGTAGAGACTGGGTACACTGGAAGGACTCGCCGAGAACTCCCAGATGGTATTATACCTTACGTCAGATGGCAGTTCTCTGGTGACACTGGTACAGAGTAGTCTGTTGACCCGAGATCGTCATAGAGTCTTGTGTGGTTCCCACTGTGCTTTGATTTCCATCTTACCATGTCCAAGAGGGCCTGCAAAACGGTGGTTTTTGGGTACAGTCCCGAGTCATATGGAGACAATGAGCGATAGGAGGGGATTCGTCTCTCCCGGTATAGGGGGTTGATGTTGCGCTGTGTTCGATTGGCTATAACAGGAAATCCCTGGCCAGGGTTGCTGAGATTTACTGGTAAGTGTTACCAGTAGTTTCTCGAATTGTTATAGACCTCAGATCGACACGACTTATCGAGCTATTGGGGTCTGACGTTTACCACCCCTAGGCAAGATATGCGACATATCAGACGACGAGACCGGACTGTACGGTAGTTTTGCTGGTTGGATTCACTGGAGTGTGAGCGGGCTTGCTCGTCGATCTTCTGATCGCTCAATACCCGGGTGGCCGTTACGTTTAGCAGACCGCTTGCGGCTTGTGAGTGCTTGATATGATCATCATCTGCTACCGGCGTATTGACGAGTCTTTAGAGTCCTACACAGAGGTTTCCTGGCTCAAGCAAAACGAAATAGGAGCGCATATGAGATATGTGCGGGACCGAGAATAATGCGTGTATGTGATACCGTATTCTATTCTCGGGAAGAATGTATCGATTGGTTGTATGCGATATAACCTGGTTATCGAATCATGGGTTGATTCGATAAGCCGATACATTGGATATTAGTCGGTTGTATGCGATATGACCGGATCATTGAATCAAGTGTTGATTTAATGATTTAATGCATAATTATATATTTGATATATTACTTTGCATTAACTAGTATTGGTTCACTTTAAATGGATTTTCTCACTTGGATTGTGCACATTGTATATATGATATACTTTTGTACACAAGTTTGTATCATGTTTGATGATACATGCTCACTAGGGTTTGTGTAAAGATTAAACCATGGTTGTATATTGGTTAGGGTTTTCATTTTCTTATTCATTCATTTATTTATTTATTCTTTTTGGAAAATGAAAAGCATAAAGAGAAAATGGTGGCTAACTTTGTTTGATTTTGAAGCTTCATGAAGCTTTGACTAAGTCACCATTTTGTCTCATGCTTAACCCTAACCATTCCACTTAACCATGATTCATTCTCTACACTTAACCATGGTTTGAATATGATAAGTATTCATTTTTCTTTTGGATTTAATTAACTTATCATATTCATTTCTTTCTTCTCCTTCTTCATGAGCAAGAAAGAAAATCTTTCTACATCAATGTCAACTCTTGAAAATGAGTGAGAAATCCAATTCTAAAGTGAACCCACTTCCTATTTCTTCATCCTCTACCTCTTGCCAAGTAGTAGAGTGTGTTTTCTTCACAAGTTTCATGACTTGGTGAAGTGGGAGCTTGATCTTGTGATGCATCGACGTAGATCATCTTCGGTACGAAGCCGACGACCTTGCCCGCCCATTTCTCCGATGAAGCCGACGCTAGAGCCCGGTTTTCCATTTGGACAGTGAGGAGAATTCATTGCGGAGCTATGGAGGTGGAGGACCGGATCTACAAAGGTTGTATTTCCATTCACTTAGTTAATTTGTTAACTAGTTGCTTTTGTCGCCTAATTTTCTAGTTAACGATCCGTAGTCTAGGGTTTCTCGGCACCGTAAAATTATAAATTGGCATGGTTGATGCCTTGTGAGACCTCTTGAGAGTGCCTAGGAACCCTACACCAATGAAAGATTCCTAGGCACACTAATGAGGTCTCACAAGGCATCAACCATGTCAATTTCAAATTTTAACGGTGCCGAGAAACCCTAACAAGATCGTTGGCTAGATTTTTAGGCGACAAAACGAGCTAGTTAACATCTTAACTAATAGTAAACGAACATACAACCTTTGTAGATCCGTTTTTCCACCTCCATAACTCCGCAATGAAGTCTCCTCGCTGTCCATATCAAATCCCGGGCTCTAGCGTTGGCTTCATCGGAGAAAAAGCGGGCTAGGTCATCGACGATGTGCCGAAGATGATCTACGTCGAGGCATCGCTAGATCAAGCTCCAACTTCACCAAGCCATGAAAACTTGTGAAGTAAACACCCTATACTACTTGGCAAGAGGTAGAGGATGAAGAAATAGGAAGTGGGTTCACTTTAGAATTGGATTTCTCACTCTTTTTCATCAATCACCATTGATGAAGCAAGCTTTTCTTCTTTGAATATGAAGAAGAAGAAGATGATATACTTTTGTACACAAGTTTGTATCATGTTTGATGATACATGCTCACTAAGGTTTATGTAAAGATTAAACCATGGTTGTATATTGGTTAGGGTTTTTATTTTCTTATTCATTTATTTATTTATTTATTCTTTTTGGAAAATGAAAAGCATAAAGAGAAAATGGTGGCTAACTTTGTTTGATTTTGAAGCTTCATGAAGCTTTGACTAAGTCACCATTTTGTCTCATGCTTAACCCTAACCATTCCACTTAACCATGATTCATTCTCTACACTTAACCATGGTTTGAATATGATAAGTATTCATTTTTCTTTTGGATTTAATTAACTTATAATATTCATTTCTTTCTTCTTCTTCTTCATGAGAAAGAAAGAAAAGCTTTCTACATCAATGGCAACTCTTGAAAATGAGTGAGAAATCCAATTCTAAAGTGAACCCACTTCCTATTTCTTCATCCTCTACCTCTTGCCAAGTAGTAGAGTGTGTTTTCTTCCCAAGTTTCATGACTTGGTGAAGTGGGAGCTTGATCTTGTGATGCCTCGACGTAGATCATCTTCGGCATGAAGCTGACGACCTTGCCCGCCCATTTCTCCGATGAAGCCGACGCTAGAGCCCGGTTTTCCATTTGGACAGCGAGGAGAATTCATTGCGGAGCTATGGAGGTGGAGGACCGGATCTACAAAGGTTGTATTTCCGTTTACTTAGTTAATTTGTTAACTAGTTGCTTTTGTCGCCTAATTTTCTAGTTAACGATCCGTAGTCTAGGGTTTCTCGGCACCGTAAAATTATAAATTGGCATGGTTAATGCCTTGTGAGACCTCTTGAGAGTGCTTAGGAACCCTACAGTGGACTTTTTCTGAAAACGTGGATTTTTCCAAATTAAAAATTGCTAAAAAATTCAGCAGGGAATTCTAAGAATTACGACGCAAAATTTATCTCCTGAACCCTCTAATGCGCGGCGGAACCACGGCATAAGCCTAGCTTATGCGGCGGTTCCGCGGCCATAGTATGACGTCAGCCTTTAAAATTTGCACAGTAATTCATTGTTTCAGATGCTGAGTTTTCTGGGATTTTTTAATATTTATTCAAGAGTTGGATTTTCTGGGGTTGTTTTGGGGATTCGGTGTTTCGATCGGAGTATCAGATTTTGTCTATGTTAAAAAGTTTCCAAGTGTTGACCGTCTTGAACTTTCCGGATAAATTTTAGAATATGTTAAAAAGTTCGACCGGATATAAATACCCAATTTTTCCCCTGTCGGAAAATTTCCAAGTGTTGGATTTTTCCGTGGTTTAAAGACGTTCTAAGTAGTGCAAGTAACTCGATGGACCCTCTAGAAGACAACAAACCTTAACTCGATTATGTGACCGTCTTGAACTGCCCTTTGAACCTTAGGGTTTAGGGCAGTACGGCGTGCCACATATGAGGCGTTGGCTTGACCCTTCTACGGCTGGACCGTTGGTACTGAGGCACGAACTGAATGTTTTTAGACTTGTTTCATGTGTTGATCTGTATCGGGAAAACCTGGGTGTTCGATTGTTCGATCGGAAAGTTTGACATTTTCTATTTATCCGGAATGGGATACAATAATTGGAATTCACAAGAAGTTATGAGATAACTGAATGAATGTTATAAACATAGCAGTTTAGTCTCACTTGATCGGTTGCCACGGAATTTTGATGCGATCAAAAGTCCGTCGCAATCATGTAGCGTACGCGGATACTCGCCGGGTAAACTTAATAGACAGCTACATCCCATAGCCCCGACCAAGTGACTGGAGGAGAACCCCGTCGCCGAAAGCATCCGTTCGGGTGCTCCCGGTAGCGGTGTTCCGCCTTGGTGCACTTCGTCGACGGTATCGGGGGTGCTACCGTCTACTGAAGTTTGCGACGAGCATTCGATCAGGATGTCGGGAATCTTGTTGAATTGCCCGACTTGATATTGAAAAGAGTTTTCGATTTTGAGACTAAAATGCGGGGTTTATAATTGTTAGGCATGCGATGTCTAAAGAATTCATTTGGTCAGCCATGCGATGTCTGAGGTGATTGCGGATTCCAACTGTTGTAGTTTTACACTTTCTTTTCTGTGACCGTAAGTGTAATATGTGATATCGCCGGTTTCGTTGCTATATGTCAACGACAATTGGGATACGCATGTTTGCTTATGTTGATGACATATGATGTTATGTGTTGCTGGATATGTTATATTGGATCGTCGTGTTTGAATAGCCGGGGGGTTTTTATGTGAGATGAGTGTTTTTCATTTTCATTCATGTAAAAACTTGTATGTAATATTCTTTTATTGGGGCACTTCCAGGTTGCGGAAGTTGTCACCGTTGTTGTATATTATTTACTTTTCCGCACTAGGATAGACCCAAGGAGGAGGGCACAAGTAACCGGGTTCTGGAGTCCAGTGGGAGACCAACTCGAGGAGTCGAGTCCGGGTCTCCTAACTCTAGAATTGGTAGGGTTGCTTGCCGCTCTCGTATGGGTCTTGGGGTGTGGGTTTGGCTATTCATCGCGACCGTGGAATCCGTGTTTTATACTGGCTCGTATTGAAAACACGGACGTCCTAGTATATCCAATATTTCATATATGTTTCTTCTGCTGCGATATCTGTGATGTGATCATGTGATGTTCTATGATAGATACAATATATAGTATATATGATATATTATATAGACGTTACTTATGTTTTACACCCGCGCTAGCCCTGCCCTGCTCTGCCGTTAGTTACCTAACCTAACGGTGCACGACGGGACATCGAGGCGAATGCGGATGGCATAAGTGTATGTCGTATTTATCTGTGATGTTTAGGTACTTAAATGATGGGACTTCATTAATGAGATTAATGAAATAAAAGAAACCTAAGATATTGTAGAATCGAATTTCTAAATAAAACAGGTAGCTACAGTTCTTGCTTTGCACAGCGGTATATATGATATATCCTGCACCTTATTCGATGAGGAAAGGACCGAGATCCCTTCACCGGGAGTGACTCCTTTAGCAATAACTGGCAGATGCTACACACTCGGTTTGTCTTTGATTGATTTTAAGTGTTTTTGCTTTGCACAGTGATATATATGATATATCCCGCACCTCATTCGACGAGGAAAGGACCGACGATCCCTTCACCGGGAGTGACTCCTTTAGCAAAACTAGAAAAACCTCAAAGACACTCCATTTCAAAATCATTTGATTCTACAACGATATCAAGTTCATTACGCAATAGGTTTTCAGAAAAACCTGTCGTAGCCCTCCGTCATTTCAGATAAGTCCTATTTAGTATTCGTGCTACGTTTGTTGACCTCCGTCAAGGCGTAGTGTGCGGTAGCTAACTAGTATTTATCTGTTTATGCATATGATGCAGATTGAGTTAGGGTAGTCGTGCGGCCTTGTTGACCTCCGTCAAGGGTCGTGCGGGTGGGTTTAATTCGATCAAGAAATAACGGGTTGAACTTGACTAGTAGCCTATGGTTTGTTGACCTCCGTCAAGGTCATAGGGTGCTAGGGGCAAAATATTATCGGGAATTTCAAGTGTTGAAATTTGCAATGAGATTGCATACCTTCTATGAGATAGTTGGATCCCGATACCCGCTACGAGTAAGAGTTACTCCTGGGAGAGTTTTATACATTACAATTAGCCGATCAAGTAGGTGTCTAGAAAGGTGTCAACGAGGTTACGCCTCTGGGAAAACGAGGTTTACATTAATTAGGTTCGTGCGAAAGCACGGGGGACCTCCCTCAAAGTACCGACACTGGCCTGGCTGAAAGATTGGTGAACTTGTAGTGTGTAATTAATCCCGGCTAGTCTTTCCTTTTAGGGTTTGAAGGCAGATTTGATAAAAAGCAGTGGGAGCCATCCTGATTAGATAAAATAATAACCAATCTATTCTTGCAAGAGCGCACGCTGAGTGTTTTCTTCTCTCTCTCTCCAGGTAGCGACCATGTCACGCCTTAATCAAGAAAATAATACGGATTATTGACCGAACCCGCTTGTTATACTGAGCTGGGGAACGTTGGTCCCGCTCCAACTTATAATTGTTATAAGACAGAGCAGGAAATTGGGGAATATCAGATTTCCCGTGCCGCCCAAACGAAGAGAGTGCATGCTGATGCATCATCTTCGGGTGTGTTCATTACAAAGAACTGTTTCTCTGTATCCTCTACGTCCTAGGTATGTGATACCAGATTAGGATCCCAGATATGTAATCTGTTACATAGGGCTACAGAAAGGTAGAGAACTGAGAACGGGTGATAAGTTTCATGAGGCAGAAAACGGGGCAAGTGTTGCAGCCAAGTCTGTTGCTCACTGTCACCCTGTATTATCAATACATTGATTCTGAACAAATGCTATTAGATACCGAACCTGATATACAAAATCATATCAGTCTCTTTATTAGTAAAGAAATGATAAAATTTTGTATTTTTGGATAATGTTTTGAACATTTCCTATATCAAAAGTTGATCGGTTCAGGCACGTTATCTAAAAACATTAATGTTCTAAATCAAACTACGGTTCTTAGTATATAGAACACACGCAAGAGGAAGAGTTCAGAAATGAACGGATCCTTCTTGAGGTATTGTAAACTAGGTCAGATCAATGCGACCCGACTGGCTGAAGTTACATTTAGATGTATATTTAAATCAGTTTGAATTTACATCTTCTGAAACTTGCCAGTCATGTCACAAAGATAAGATGACCATAGCTCCGTTTACTGGAAACAGAGAAAGAGTTAGTGAACTCTTGGGATGATATATGTTGATGTATGTAGGTCCCCTGTCTACACATACCAGGACTGGTTCTTTATACTTTATTATATTCTCTGATAATCTCTCAAGATTCAGACATATGTTCCTGTTGAAACACAAGTCCGAACCTTTTGAGATATTCACAGAATATAAGTTAGAAGTAGAGAACCAATACGGGTATAAGTATTGTGTCCTTTGATGAGATTAAGGAGGAGAATACTTGAGCATGGAATTCCTGGACTATTCTAAAGGAGAATGAGATTCTCTCTCAGCATTACTCCTCCGTATACACCATAGCACGATGGTATATCGGGGCGGAGCAATCACACCCTATATGATATGGTGTGCTCTATGATGAGTACTACTGAGTTTCCTATTTCCTTTTTGGGAGTTATGCACTTGAGAAGCTGCATACCTATTGAATTGGGTTCAAATCAAATCAGTTGCCTACCGCTTCATATGTGATATGGAATGGGAAGAGCCCATGTCTTAAGTTAGTTAAGATTTAGGGTTGTCCGGCCTATGTCTAAAAGCAAAATCCGGACACGCTCGAGGCAAGGTCTGTTAAGTAGAACTGGAAAGGTTCCAGCTATACAAACTACAGCAGATAATTTGGTACAACCAAAGGATTCAATAGATTCCAACGAACCTCAGCCTCTCCGCCGATCTAGTAGGGTTCCTCACCCACCTGAGAGATACTTCGGTTTCTCTATGACAGTGGGAGCGAGGATTGCATCATGAGATGATGACCCAACTAGTTTCGAGCTGGCCATCAGGAGTGTGACTTTGTAAGAATGGTTGGATGCTTATCGATCTGAGATGGAATCCTTATACACCAACAAAGTATGGACTTTAGTTGCTATATCTGAAGGGTTAAATCTCCATCAGGAGCAAGTATATCTTGAGAAGATTACTTGGTGTAGATGGAAAAGTTGAGACTTTCAAAGCTAGACTTGTTAAAAGTTTGCATCATTGACCAGGTGTGGATAATGATGAAGCCTTTTCAAGTAGCTATGCTTAAGTCCATCCAGATCCTACTTGACACGGCTACATACCATGACTACGATATCTGGTGGTTGGGTGTCATGACTGCTTTTCTCAATGATGTTTTAGAAGAGTGCGTCTATAAGTACACAGCCAGAGGGCTTCGTAGACAGTGGGAGCAGCGGAAACGTATGCAAGATGCTTTATAGGATTAAAGCAGGCATCGCGGAGTTGGAACATCTATTTTGATGGATTAGTCAAAGAAGTTGACATCATCAAAATGGTAGATGAACCTTGTATAAACAAAAAGGTAGTAGGGAGTATGGTGACGATCCTCGTAGAATACGTGGATAACATACTCCTGATAGGGAAGGAGTTTCTTATGCTACGCTCGATCAATCTCCGCTTATCACAATGATTCTCCACATAGGATCAAATTGATACCTACTAAATCCTGGGTTTTGGATCTATGAGATAGATCTAAATGGATGTTAGGATACTCACTAGTTGTAGTGAGATGGTATCAGTTGATCCTGGGGAGAATCACTGGAAGGGTTCCGGGGTGATAAAGACGACTGAATGTCAGTCACAGGTATTGTCTTTACCCTCAGTAAAGGGACGGTATGTTGGAAGAGTTCCAAGCTAGATACCGTGGCTAACTAGACGATAAAGGCAGGATACATCGCTACTTAAGATGCTACCAAAGAGGCAGTCTGGATGTATATTGGTTCATGAGATGAACTAGGTTCCTACCATTGTGTAACAATGGAAGTGTGGCTTTGGCCCGGGAACCCCGGTCCCATCAGTGATCCAGACATATTCTAAGGCAGTGTCACCTGATCGTGGAGATGGTTGATCTCCAGGGGATCGAGGTCAAGAGAGTAGACTCAGAGGACAACACGGCGGATCCACTCGCGAAGGCCTATTCCCAGAGAGAGACTTTTATGGGATGGTTGAGTATGAGATACTGCAACCACTGCTATCAGATGGCCCTAGTGCAAGTGGGAGATTGTTAGTTATATGTATGCCCTAGAGGCCATTACTGTACATTGGATGTATATTGTAGTGGATGCTGGGACATATATAGGGAGGAATTTCTTGCTCGATATGATAGTATGCTATCTGGTTACTCTTTACCTTAACGTGTACATTGATTGTCTCTCTGTTACATGTTGGTAAAGCCCTTAGGATGTGTACTTGACTACCTGGACTATGTACGGTAGTGTTGCTGGTTGGATTCACTGGAGTGTGAGCGGGCTTGCTCGTCGATCTTCTGATCGCTCAATACCCGGGTGGCCGTTACGTTTAGCAGACCGCTTGCGGCTTGTGAGTGCTTGATATGATCATCATCTGCTACCGGCGTATTGACGAGTCTTTAGAGTCCTACACAGAGGTTTCCTGGCTCAAGCAAAACAAAATAGGAGCGCATATGAGATATGTGCGGGACCGAGAATAATGCGTGTATGTGATACCGTATTCTATTCTCGGGAAGAATGTATCGATTGGTTGTATGCGATATAACCTGGTTATCGAATCAAGGGTTGATTCGATAAGCCGATACATTGGATATTAGTCGGTTGTATGCGATATGACCGGATCATTGAATCAAGTGTTGATTTAATGATTTAATGCATAATTATATATTTGATATATTACTTTGCATTAACTAGTATTGGTTCACTTTAAATGGATTTTCTCACTTGGATTGTGCACATTGTATATATGATATACTTTAGTACACAAGTTTGTATCATGTTTGATGATACATGCTCACTAGGGTTTGTGTAAAGATTAAACCATGGTTGTATATTGGTTAGGGTTTTCATTTTCTTATTCATTTATTTATTTATTTATTCTTTTTGGAAAATGAAAAGCATAAAGAGAAAATGGTGGCTAACTTTGTTTGATTTTGAAGCTTCATGAAGCTTTGACTAAGTCACCATTTTGTCTCATGCTTAACCCTAACCATTCCACTTAACCATGATTCATTCTCTACACTTAACCATGGTTTGAATATGATAAGTATTCATTTTTCTTTTGGATTTAATTAACCTATCATATTCATTTCTTTCTTTCTTCTTCTTCTTCATGAGCAAGAAAGAAAAGCTTTCTACATCAATGGCAACTCTTGAAAATGAGTGAGAAATCCAATTCTAAAGTGAACCCACTTCCTATTTCTTCATCCTCTACCTCTTGCCAAGTAGTAGAGTGTGTTTTCTTCACAAGTTTCATGACTTGGTGAAGTGGGAGCTTGATCTTGTGATGCCTCGACGTAGATCATCTTCGGCACGAAGCCGACGACCTTGCCCGCCCATTTCTCCGATGAAGCCGACGCTAGAGGCCGGTTTTCCATTTGGACAGCGAGGAGAATTCATTGCGGAGCTATGGAGGTGGAGGACCGGATCTACAAAGGTTGTATTTCCGTTCACTTAGTTAATTTGTTAACTAGTTGCTTTTGTCGCCTAATTTTCTAATTAACGATCCGTAGTCTAGGGTTTCTCGGCACCGTAAAATTATAAATTGGCATGGTTGATGCCTTGTGAGACCTCTTGAGAGTGCCTAGGAACCCTACAGTAGCATGGACTTACAAGATATTTATTTCTACACACGTGGTGTGCGTGCGAATGCGTCAGGCATCATGGACAAATATTTGAGAACATGGAAAGTATTATTAGTATAAAGTAATTAAAACTTTTAAACACGTTGGGTAGATATTTTCTTAGTTGATGCAATCATATCATGATGACTAAATTTAAGCTATTATACATATGCATATGTATTTTTCTAACCTAATATATCACTCACACACACACACACACAGAGAGAGAACACCAGTTTGGTAGAGAAATCAGATAGCAGGACCCTGAAGAAATGGAGTCCATAGCATTGCTCATCATCATCATCCATGATCCCTTTGAAAAAATATTATCAAAAGGGATCATGGATGATGATGATGAGCAGTACTATGGACTCCATTTCTTCAGGATCCTGCTACCTGATTTCTCTACCAAACTGGTGTTCTCTCTCTCTCTCTCTCTCTCTGTGTGTGATATATTAGGTTAGAAATATACATATGCATATGTATAATAGCTTAAATTTAGTCCTTATGATATGATTGCATCAACTAAGAAAATATCTACCCAAAGTGTTTAAAAGCTTTAATTACTTTATACTAATAATACTTTCCATGTTCTCAAATATTTGTCCATGATGCCTGACGCATTCGCACGCGCACCACGTGTGTAGAAATAAATATCTCTGGATTGTCATCGCAACTTTGAAGTTTCGATATATCGGTATGCTATATATCTGTATTTTAGCTTACTTTCTTATGCATGTCTTTTAATAATTCGCAGCCGGTTCCGAATAAATTTACCAAGCAGATTAGTAAGATGGTCAATAGAAGAGAAAATGCTAACCTAGTGAGCCACAATGGATAATTTGTCATTGTTAATCCATCTTTCTGAAAACGGTTTATACGGAGGAAGTATATTTCATGGTACTTGAGAAAAATATATGTTGAAGTCAAAAGCTATCAAGATTTAAATGCTCGCTTATAGTCTTCCAAGATATTTTATATTCCAAGACAAGGTGACAATAATTGCATGCTTGTGCATGATTTGGTATGTAGATTCAAGGTTATGCATGGCTACGACCCTTTCTTATGGTTTCTTATCATAATTTTCTGCACACTTATAGTTTATAAAGGCAGTTAGATCATATCTCTATAAGGGAAAACTTAAAATAACAACTTTTATACTAAAAAAATTATGTATGCTATTACTTAGTAGTTTATGGTTTTTAGACGCAAAAACAATTTGAGAAATACTTTTCCTACCCACTATTAATCCATATTCTCAATATAGTCATTGAATTTGCACGCGCACATAATAAGAAGGAGAAGACAGTAATGTGGCAGAAGAAAAAGGAGAAGATAGTAATGTGGCAGAAGAAGAAGAAAATGGCATTCATTGTTCTCTGTTTCAGCATCAATCTTCTGATATGAACTAATGATGGCTTTCACATAGGTTTTTCCCTTTAGAGAGTTCTTAGTGTCCAATGAAAAGCATACATCAGATTTGTGCAGGTCAGGTTCTTCTATGACTTTCAAGAGTCTCAACTGATTCTGTAAATTACACCCTTGTTGGGTGATACTTTTATCACTTCTTACTGCAGGTGCGCTCTCTAATATCCATTTTGAATGTAATATTATAGATATCCATGCCTGTTTATGTCAAAATTACTTATATTGTCAATGTTTGATTGTTTAGTTGTTGGTGATGCGTCCATATCAGGGACAGAGGCCACTCCCGTTCCTCCAGGTATGTTTATATATCATATAGGGCATGTATATTGATTTAGAATGTTATATCATAAATATACACACATTCCTTTTGCTCTTAGTAATTTTTATTATTGTCTAGCTGTAGGTGGTGACAGTAGTTGACAATAAAATTTGTCATCCTAGAAACTATGATTTTTATATGTGCTCGCATGCGGGAATGATTGTAAGTCGTGGACCTTGTTTAGTCGTCCAACTCATTATCATGGGCTGCTTGATGAGATTAGATTTGCGCCTGATGATCTATAAGAGATTGTTCACTCTCTGTCATATGTGTAAGCAGCGCTATATGCGAGTTTACCTTGTTAATATGTATGTACTGAAATTAATTAATATTATTCAAATTTTGATACGTGCAGATACCAGAGGAGCACATCTTCTATCTCTGTAGGTAAGGCTTTGAATTTGTTGATTTTGGTATTTCTTGTCAATTTTATAGACCAGTATGTGCTAAATATAATGTTCTGACAGTTGCTAGGGAGAAGGCAGCATTCGAGGCTGCTGACCCCAGTCCTGGACGCCGCACACGGACGGCACCACGGAGGTTGGGAGAGAGGCCGAGGACTGGGCTCTAGCAGGGCCCATATAAGATTGGACTCCACCCCGATGGTTACTTCCTCCGTCTCCAGTGAGCGACGTATCCAGCAGGAACTGGAGAGCTTGAAGGCCACCGTTCATGAGTTGAAGGAGATGCTGGTATGTATACTACTTAATAGTAAAATATCATGTCATATTATAGATATCAACATATCCAATATCAGTACGTAGCCTGAGCTTATTTGGTTGTAGACTTAGGTTTTATTAATCATACATGTACATATCTAATTAAAATAAACTACAGTTTTCCAAACTAGATATCCAAATGGGGTTTCGAAATAACTCGATAATGATAAGAATTCGAATAAAACAGAGTTCTTACACGCTTATTGCACACGTTAGGTCCAGACGCGACGGGGTAGGCGCAAGATTCTAGCGTTTATCAGAGGTGGAGCTGGACCGAGCTAGGCTAGCATTTTGATTCTTATTTTTTGAAACATGTATTTATTTATTTGATACATATTGTACTACATTTTGAAACATTTTGGGCGATATTGATTTTGGTTTATATTTATATCATATTCAGTTTTTTGGTTTCTTTTGTATATTATATGCATGAGATGTGAATATGAATACTGCGATATATGTTGTGTGATGATTAATTTTATATTTGATTGATGTATATATTATTGTGCATAGGGCGGAAAAAAATCTAGCAGCCCATTTTTTTAAAAAAAATACAGATATTATGTACCTACGGATTAATCCGTAGGTACACCTGTTGCCCCTACGGCTACGCCCGTAGAGGCACAATAACAGCAGTAACTGATATTTTCTCCCTGATCACAGTACCAGGGGTTGGGAGTGCCCCTACGGACACAACCGTAGGGCCAACAGCCTAGCCCCTACAGCGTTATCCATAGGGGCCAAATATCAGGAATTCTGATATATGGCCCCTACGGATAGGTTCCTACGCCTATATCCGTAGGCGTTAGAGCATGCCCCTACGGTTATGTCCGTGGGTACAGTCAATATATTAAAAAAACCATAAATAATATAACTTTTTTTTACCCTACGCATTACTCCGTAGGGGCAACAGGACCTACACAGATATCCGTAGGGCCAAGAATTTGCCCGTAGGGGCAAGTTCAGGGCTTCAACTTGCACCTGCGGCCTTTGCACCTACGGGATATTTTTTAGCCCCTACGCATATGCCCGTAGGGACAGTGGGTTGCCCCTTCGGATAAATCCGTAGGGGCAACCCATATTTGTAGTAGTGGGTGAGGATGACAAACTTCAATGTTTGTTCAATAATCAGCAGTGAATATTACAAATTCCACAGATGGCAACAAATTAAGATACGTGGGTCATGTTGTCATTTCCATATAATTTTTAAATAATCAAAACAACTTTATAATAAGCAATAATAAAACTAGGAAAAATACAAATATATGGTGTCAATAAAATTTTTTTTTGGAATACAACACAGTTGAGAGTAAGAAATTTCTATTTAATTAATCAATCAGTACAGTAGAAATTGCGGGCCGTCAATGTTTTTGTCTATAACGAGTGCAATAATGATTGTATTGGAAGTTTGCATTGTTACAGTTAGGAACATATGTGGGTAGCTCTGTTACCAAATTAAAATGTGAGTGGTATCATACCAAAAATCCAACATTAATTATGATGAAGATCGAGAAAATATATTTTATATCTAACGGTTACGGATATAAGAAATTTTGTGGTATTGGGAGCATTTGGATTAGAGTAATGTAGAAGTTGTTTTGATCAAATTTTAGGAGCAGAATATTTCCATTGAAATCTCAAAATTTCTTTCTTACAAGTATTTTACTGAACTCAAACCTCACAATAATTACAAGGTTTAGATGCATGCAGTGGCAAGGGCATTTTAAAATGATTTTGTTAATGTCATTCATCAGGGATCCCACTGCACTTGCATATGGTACTCGAGACATCTTTTCTTTTCCCTCCGCTGATTTTGGACACTTCTTGGAGGACAACTTAAAATAACCGGCATTGGGGTACTCATCTGTCTTGAATCCTTCATGTTGAATCTCTTCAACACCTTCTCAATATATGTGATTTGGGATAACGATTGCTTTCCAGCCTTCCTATCTCAAATAATTTCCATCCCAAGAATCTATTTTATTTCACCTAAGTCTTTAATGTCAAATTCTGCGCTTAATGAAAATTTGAGCGTCTTTAATTCTGCCATACTCTTAGTCGTGATTAGCATGTCATCAACATATAGTAGTAGATATATCGACGACCTATTCTTAAGCCGCTTCAAGTACATGCAGCTGTTATACTTACATCAAGAGTAATTGGTCTTCCTCATGAACGAATCGAAGCGTTTGTACCATTACCTTGGAAACTGCTTCAATCCATATAAAGACTGCATGAGTTCACATACATGATTCTCCTTATCGGGCTTTATAAATCCTTTATGTTGATTCATGAAGATTGTCTCTTCCAACTCCCCATGCAGAAATGATGTTTTAACATCCATTTGCTCCAACTCTAAATCTTGGGTAGCTATTTTCGCCAACAACACTCAAATAGATGTATGCTTGACTACCGGCGAGAAAATCTCGTTGTAGCCAACCCCTCTTTCTGAGCAAAACCCTTCATAACTAAACATGCTTTATATTGCTTGTTGTCTTTATTCCTGAACACCCACTTGCAGCCAATGACCTTTTTATTTTTTGGTAGCTCTGTTAATATCCATGTACTATTCTTTCGAAGTGACTCCATCTCCTCCGCCATCGCCATAATCCATCGATCGCTATCCTCTTGCCAATGGCCACCTGATAAGAGTTAGGATTTCCGCTTTCGGTCATTAGAGCAAATGCAACCATATTTTCAAAACTGTATCTAACTAGTTCCTTATGAGTACATATCGATCTCCTTAATGTCATTGCCTGTGGGTCCTGTTGGGATTGGTCCTCACTTTCTTTCTCCATAATCTGCATGTTCACCTCCCCATCAATAGGCTGAATTTGTGCTTCGATGTCGTATCCTTATGAGCGCCAGATAACTCGACCTCCACCGAATCATTGTCCCTTAATGCTCCACTTGCCTCCTTATTATCTCCAGCCATGTCTTTCAACATGAAATGCTCATCGAAAATCACATCTCGGCTAGTGAATATCCTTTTGTTTTTGAGATCCCATAACTTGTACTCTTTAACATCAAATTTGCATCCTGAGAAAACACACCTTTTAAACTATGATTCCATCTTGGACCTATCTTTATGATTCACGAGCGAGTAGGCAAGGCACCCAAACACATATAAATAATCATAATTGACCGTTTCTCCTCTCCATATTTCTTCTAGGATCTGTTGACCAAATAGCACGCATGACTCACTGCTTCTATCCAGAAGTCCTCCGAAAGTCCAGATTGCAACCGCATATTTCTGGCTCTCTCTAATAGTGTCATGTTCATGCGCTCCGCTATCCCATTCTGCTCTGGCTGTCTTGGAACAGTCCATTGCCGATGTATGTCCTGTTCTTTACAGAAATTCTGAAATTCCTTTGATGTGTATTCACTTCCATTATCTGTCCTTAAATACTTCACTGGTCACCCCTTTTACTTCTCCACAGATACTTTTCACTTCTTAAACCTGGTAAACACGTTTTATTTGTATTTAAGGAAGTGGACTCATATCTTCTGTGAGAAATCGTAAATGAAGGTGACATAATACATAACACCTCTCTTTGATGCAACCGGCGATAGCCCCCATACGTCTGAGTGAATGTAATTGAGAAGTCTTTCGGTCTTATGCATGGCTTGCTTGAAACCGACTTTATGTTAATTTCCCATCGTATAAAATTTGCAAAAATCTAGTTTGCATGAGGTACGCCTTTTAGCAACTACCTTCTATGTAACTCACAAAGCCCCTCTCACTCATGTGGCCAAGACACATATGGCACAATTTTGCAGTATCCTTCACCTGTTTCTCCGTAGCTATAGCCGTACCACCAGTTACTGTGCTGTCGCCCAAACGATATAAATTCTTTAGTCATTTTCCCTTTGTAACCATTAGGGCACCTTTGACAACCTTCAATACTCCATCTTGACCAATGAACTTATATCCTGCTGCATCTAATGCTTCAAGAGAAATTTTATTTTTCTTTAGTTCTGGAACGTGTCACACCTTCACAAGCGTTTGCACCACCCCATCAAACATGCGGACATTGATATTTCCTATTCCAATGGTCTTGCACGCCACATTATTTCTTATGAGAATACCGCTGCCATTAAACTCTTTATAGGTGTCGAACGGCTCATTTTTCGGCACATGTGGTATGAACATCCAGAATCAAGAATCCAACTATCAAAATTTGCCTCCTTTATATGTACAACTGGTACGTCATATGGATCTTTTTTGCTTCAGTTGCAACACTGGCTTGATCCGAACCCTTTGAATTAGCACATTTACCCTTCTTCTCTAACCATTGCTTTTACTTTTGGCATTATTTCTACAGATGCCCTGATTATTTGCAAAAGAAATATGGTCCACTCTCTTGTCCGGATGATTTAAATTTCCTCCCTTATATTCTTGCCTCCGTCTCTATTTTTTGGTCTTCCCCTTTCACCGGCAAACAACTCCGATGACTCCTCCGATAGATTTGATTCTTCACGATCCTATTGTTTAAAAGAGTCGTTGTAATCTCTTCCATTTCAAGAGTCTCTTTCCCATAAAGGATCGTTGTCACCAAATGTTCATACGAATTCGGAAGTGAAGATGGGAGCAATATGTAACATTTTGAAATATTTTAGATAATTAATTATTTTATTTATTTAATTAAAAATGTTATTTAAATTTATATTTTGTAATAAAAAGACCTTTTGATATATAGTAGATTAAATTAGTAAAGAAATAGTTTGTTTATATAATAATAAGTATCATGAGGGGTTTTGTGAAAAGTTTAGTTATTTGTGGGAATTAGAAATTTTGTGAGGGTTTATGTGTAAAAAGGGTAAGGCCATGGTTTGTTGCGCCACGGCAGCGCCACGGCCGTCTATCCGAGGCCAAAATACGGAATCAAAATTTTTCTTAACTTTTAAACTGGCGCTACCGCGGACAATATGCCCGGATCGTGACCATTAACCTAATCCTAGCAATCAAGAGAAAGGGGTGAGAGATATACCGAGCGATCCGTGTCCTTCGGTCTTCGTCTCCACTCCGATCTCCCGCGGAATCTCCGTTTATCTCCTCCTCGTCGGAAAGGGCAGCACGTAGCCGGATACTTTTACGGGCTCCCACCTCTGGACCGAGGCAACTCGGGCGCGAAGTTGGCTAGCCGACGCGTCCAAGGGTACTATAGGTTGTAGTGTAGAAAGCATGTCTCGATGCGGGTATGAAGTTACCATAGAGATGATGGAGAGGAGAGAGAACTTTGGAGAGGATGAAGGTGTATATATTTTTCAAGCATGAGGAATGAGATGAATAATTCCCTCATGAAAAATGAACTCCTCTCATTTCCTCTCTCTCCCTTTGTGGCCGGCCCCCTTCAATCCTCAAAAATGGTGAAGGAAAAATACAAATCAAGAAGGGAGGTGATGGTAGTAAAAGTAAAGGGGTGACCACATCCAAAGGAAATGATAACCATCTCAAATCACATTCTAATCACAATAAAGCAAGAAAAGATGATAGGAAAGAATGGTATCAAAAGATGCTTTCATAATCTATCATTTCACAAATAAACCCTCCACAAAATTTTATTTGCACACTTGCAAATAACCCCCTCCATCGGAAAAGTCCGGCCGGGAAAGAACAAAGGAAAACCGGCCGGAACGGAATGCAAACTGGCAACTTCAGAAAACTGATCCCGTAATAAATTACAGGAAAACCCCGCTACTGCAAATACATGCCCGCATTTGTATTCCCACTGAACACCAATGCAAAGAGACAAAATCTACACTGTCTAATACTAGGATCCGGCTTAAGCCAAAGACGGCTAGTAAAATCCGTCCGATCACGATCCTTGCAATACCGCACGTATCTGATTGAACCCTGCCATATCTCCATACGGCCTCTACAGCGTTTCGCCCGAAACTTGAGTAACTGTCTGTGTGGGGGACTCTAAAGACTCGTCAATACTATGGCTGTGGATTTAACCACCAGCACGTCAGAGGTATTAGCCATACGTAACGTGCTACCAGCTATTGACTAAAAGGGACGTCGATGAGTGAACTCATCCTGACACCCTACTGAGCCTGTCAGTGACAATATCTGTACAGTCCGATCCGTTCGTCTATGAGTATTGCATGGCGGGCCTAGGGGGTTGGTAAAAGTCAGACCCCCAAAAGCGGTACAAGTCGTGTCGGAGTGAAGCCCAGAACACCCTGAGATACTACTGGAATACTTACCAGTAAATCTCCTGCCTCGGCCGAGGGCTTTGTGTAATGGCTCTCCTAGACACAGCGCGACCTCACCCCCAATACCGGGAGAGACGAACCCCTGCAGATCCGCTCACTGCCTCCATGTGGCTCGGGACTGTACCCAACTAAAACCTGTTTGCACGACTCCTTTAAGCCGTGGTAGGGCAGTAATCAAAGTACAGTGGGAACTCACACGAGACAAATGACGATCTCAGGTCGATGAACTAACCTGTACACATGTCACCAGGGAACTGCTATCTGACGTCTGGTATAATCCCAACTAGCAGGTTCCCGGCGAGTCCTGTCCGGTGTCCTCATAACCCAATGAGCACCTGTATACATCTTAGGTGAACCTACTGACACGAGTGGCTTGTGAGACCGGCCACCGCCCCTCGTCGGGGTCTCGACTGAATACACTAGTCTACTAATGGAGTATCGATGCCCTGTCTCAAAACTCCCATGACTAGGGACCTTTTAAGGATGTGCTTATAGACCCCAGCTCCCACGTATATGATCGCCCTCATACTGCTGGTAGTCAAGCAAGAATCCTAGGGGCTCTATCAACGTGTAATAGCGACCTGTCAGGTCACCTAAAGCAGTACACGATGATAAAGATAAACCAGATAGCATACTATCATCTTGAGTAAGACTGTCCTACCGGTATAGGTCATCCCTCAATCATTGCAATCACGTGCCTGTGATCCAATAATTGACTCTGAGGGCACCAACTCCAACAATCTCCCACTTGCACTTAAGGCTAATTATTGCGATGTCGCATACTCACAGCCCGTGTGATACCGAACACCCAACTCCTCTACTAGTCAATCTCACAAAGCTCGTTTACAAAACTATTGCGTTTGAGGAATAGCCTCAGTGAGTGGATCCGCTGTGATGTTTCTTTCTATGTCTCTCTATATCTCAAGTTCGCGGAGAAAGCCATCTCCCGAAATGAGCAATACCTATCTTGGAATGTTTGGATGTCTGATGGGACCTAGTTCATAAATGAACTCCAAATCCAAACTTCTTAGACTGTATCGACAACTGAACTTAATCAGTATCCTGCGCCATGCCTTTCCCTCAGTATCCACCTGGACCACCTGTCCAAAATACTGCCCCTCGTCAGAGAGAAAATCATGACTCTGACGACCAAGCTGTCGTCCATGTCACCTTGGAAGCCTGGAATGATAACCGTCTCCTAAAGGAGGTTGCCGTTATCAAATCCCTAGAACATCCACTTATGTTCTAAAGCTGCTTCCAATTGTTTCTCCAGTATTGGATTAATATCAACTTATTGCATTTACTGCAAGAACAACATCTGGTGTGGTACTTGACATCTCATGATTGACTCAATTGCCTAAGCAAGTGATCTGCCAATCATGCACATCCCTCTTCCTTTTAGTCTGTAAGACACCTTTAGAGAGGGTGACTCCATTACCTGCAGGTACACCACCATGCCAGGAGTCGTCCATTCTAAATACTCATAGAATGCTGTCTAAGTACCCTGATTGGGAAACCACCCAAATCTAGATCTAAAACCATAGATCTAGTAACCAGAATGTCTGATATAATATCCAAGTCCTATGTGGAGAAACCACTGTGTGACAACCAAAGAATAACCGATCGTAGTGTAGGAATTTCACCTCCTACTCTGTGTATGTCATTCAAATACCAGGACATTACACCCTACTACCTTCTTAACAGATCCATCCCCTATTCTGATGAAGTCAAACCTATGACTTCACATCAGAAATAGATGATCTATTTCCGCTATATCTGCTTTAGTCTATAAATAGACATAAGCTACCTGTCCACCAATGCTTCCGCTGCTCCCACTGACTACGACAACCCTCTGACAGAGTCATATAGACGTACATTTCTAAAGCTAGTTCAGAACGATGCTACACTCATCCTCCTGCCGGGTCTCACAGTCTGAACAACAGCAATGGCAAGTCTGGGTAAACAAGAACCTCCCTGCCACCGTCCTTGAGCATACCGAAGTACCTCTCGAGTGCCTGAGGTTACCCACCATATCTGCGGAGTGGCCAATGGTATGTCAAACCAGATTGAATCTTTAGGTTCTTATCAAATCTTCAATAATTATTTGCGGTTCTGGAATCACTTCCAGTTCTACCATACTCCCACTACTGTTTTCTGAAAAAATCCATTTTTATTTTAAAACTGTGGCGAGTCAAGAACAATATCACTATTGATCTTCCAGATGATAGAAAATCAACCCTCGTCATAGCCTGGGTCAACCCACAAACAGCCATTACAGAAACGTGCTTTGAGTTGTCCAGTGTCTGGTTTTAAACATAAGCCGGACAACTCCCCGTACCTTAACAATGTCAAGATATGAACTGTTCTATATCCAATATAGAAATAGAGGCACTGATTTAATTTAACCAGATTCAAATCATGCAGCTGTCTCCAGTGCATGTCAACTAAATGGAAGGAGGCCGATCAGCGTTACTCAACTTAGGAATACTTCCAATTATGAGTAACCTGAAAGAGAAGCTAGTTCTCTTAATCATTACTATCAACTGAATACCATTCACAAGTATCTACATCTTCGATCACCTTGAAGAACCCCGATACTTGCAATACCTGGTTCTCTACTTTACTCATATACCTGTAACTTCTCAAAACTCAGACCCTGTGTTTCTACGAAGCACTTGTCTAAGAACCAGAGAAGTCATAAGTAAACCGAATATAGTACGAGGACCACCCCCTCTGTCCTAATGGACACTGGACAATATACAATACTCTGTATAAGTCCCCTGAGTTAAATAACCCATTCACTGTGTGTTGTAGGTTGAGAACTGTACTTATGGTTAAGAAGAATTACACCGCTGTTCAATGCTCCTTACCTAACCATCCACTGATATAGGTAAATGTCATAGACATAATTTCAAAAAGGTATGTCTCACTCTATAAAATAGATGTACAGATATATCAATTTGAAATTGGTGCATAACAACGGATATTCAAAACCAAATATTTGCCGTCCGGCAAACAACCCAGGTGACTTCCTCAAATATCACCAATTACAACGAATTCTGATATAATGAGGATAATCACCTAATTCCCAATAACTTACTCCCATTCATCATCTGTAAAACCATACAGATATGAGAATCATACCTGGTAAATACATACCCTAGAGCAAGTGTCTAATTGGGAAATCAGTTTTCTTTTAACAGTACACAGTGAAACTGAAACATTGAAATGTTTCGATGGGGTATCCCGGTATTCCTAGTAATGCCTCTTCCATCATCCAGATTCACAACTGTAACCATATATCTCTTTGCTATCTCTCTAAATCCCTTTATATGTTTTTAGTCATTACCTTCTGTACCCCCTTTAGGCCAAATGGTTTTCTTCCTTCCCTACCGTTCGGCACCAGCCTATGGTTTGGAAGAAGACTATCCAATAAGCATAATGGGTGTACTGTCCTAGTCCTAGGAGCACTCGCAATACAAGAAAAGGTGAAGATAAAAGACAACCGAATAAACCTTATTCCTATTTCTCCTGAACCAGAATCCATCCCCGAACTGGAACAAGTTCCTTTCGAGTTCGTATATAACCATACGATGGAATATCCAAATAAACTGTGGATTTTCGTAGTGATACGGAGTGTCCTGGAGAAATACAAAGGTGATTTAGGATTGGCGAAGAAATACTTAGTTTGGTCGTGAATAGCAGTCGCAATTTACTTTGCCCTCTTACTAATCCCTTTCTTTGTCTTGACTTAATACCTTCTGTACACCGTTTAGGCTAATTGGTTTTCTTCATTCCCCACCGTTCGGCACCAGCCTAAGGTTTGGAAGAAGACTATCCAATTTGCGTAATAGGTGTACTACTCCTAAACCAAGAAGTACTCGCAACCTGAGAGAAGGTAAAAGAAAAGACAACTGAATAGTCCTATTCGTTTTCTCCAGAACCAAAAACCATCCTTGAATTCCTTCGAGTTCGTATATAATCATACGATGGTTTTGTCCAATGGAAGTAGACGTTCGTAGTAATAAGGGGTGTCCTGGAGAAAAGGGTAAAAGTAGGAGTGGCAATGAGGTATGTAACTCTGACAATCCAAAAGCCAGTGTTTTAGAAGGTTCGGTCAACTTGGTCACTGAGTCATAGTCTAGGGTCGGGTCAATGGTCGCTGCCAAAGAGAGAGAGAAAAGAAACACTCAGCATGCACTCTAACCTAGATCAGAATAGTTATCACTTTATCTAATCAGGAAACCTCCCACTGTAACGTCAAATTCTTCCCCAAACCTGAAAGAAGAATTAGCCGGGATCACCCGAGGAGTAAACCAACTCATCAGTGGGAATCGGGACCCAACTATCATCGCATGATAACGTGACGGAATCCACTCACGTCACTACACTCCAGAAGGTATGCGCATGCCTGGCAAGTTTCAGTTTCTTTAGAAACTCCCGATATGATTTTTACCCCTAGGACCCAAGTGACTTTGACGAATAATCAACAAATCAAAAGGTCCTAGTCAAGTTCAACCCGTCATTATCTTGATTGCGTTAAACCCACCCGCACGACCCTTGACGAATAATCAAAAAAGTCGTACGACTGTCCTAACCAATCTACATATCCATGCGACAGAAAGCATTACAGAGCTACTGCACACTACGCCTCGGCGAATAGCAATGACAAACGTAGCGTGAATACTAAGCAATACTAATCCGAAATGACGGAGGGCTACGAATGGTTTTTGGCGAAAAACCTTTTACCGTAATGAACTTGATATCGTTGAAGGAACTGGATAACTTTTTATAAAAATATAGTGACGAAAACCTTTACTAAAGAGGTCACTCCCGATGAAGGGATCTCGGCTCTTTCCCCGTAGAATGAGGTGCAGGATATTCCAACTGAATACCACGATGCAAAGCAAAAGGCAATCGGCTATAATGAAGTTATTATCCTGATGCAAACTTCTGTCCAAGGGGTCACTCCCGGTGAAGGGATCTTGGCCCTTGCCTCGTCGACTGAGGAGGAGGATATTCCAATTGAATACCACGATGCAAAACAAAAGTGAACGTCCTTGCAATAAGAGCTTTTTGAAAAATTGTTCCAACAACGTCAGAATAGGTTTGTTAATCTTGCATTGATCTGAATCAACGCAGTCCCATCATATGATCACACCAATAAAGAACGAAAATAATGATGTACGTATATGCCATCCACATTCACCACTGGGTCCCGTCATCACCCGTTAGGTTACTTAACTAACGACAGAGCGGGGACTGGACTAGCGCGGATGCAAAACATATACAACATCTACTAGTATATATATCAATATATAATTTTTCGCTCAAGGCGTGATAAAATATGCAACATCACAAAAATGTACAGCATCATAGAACAATACAGATATCTGGAAGCCTCAGGTTTCACAGAGCCGCTACTGAAACCCGACGTTCCCCTGGTCATGTGGATAGCCTGTGCAATGAAAATCCTAGACCCCTACGGGCGCGGTAAGTCACCCGCCAAAACCTGAAGTGAGGCAGCCCTCTTCAGCAACGTGAATGGACCACCCAGCACTTCACGGAATCCGGTAACTTGGGCACCCCTCCTGGGTCAATCCTATACCCCCTACGAGTGCGGCGAATAGCCCGCCAATTCTAGAGTGAAGCCCCCTCCGTCTCAATGCCATGAGATGCGGGCCCGTTTCCCTCTAGAACCCGGCTATCCGTGCACCCCTCCGCGGGGTAATCCTAGTACAGAAAGTATAATATACATACAACGGGTACATCGACCGCAACCAGGTCATGCCCCAAAAGAATAATACAAACAGGCAGTGACGGCAGTCCACATGTCGGACGCTCGCCCTGCAATATCAAATGTACATAATACAACAAAACTGTACTACCACTGCAACCAGGCTATCCCCACGACCGATCCGCAACAACACAGCATAAACACAGAACATCAACGTGAATGTCATGTTCGCAAATCCGTCTAACCGGGCTATAGCAGTTAGACAGGATTTACCGATCAAGTGACATTCACGGTCGCAGATATAATGTAAATACTGTGAACTAATGTGTTTGAAACATTCGATCGATCAAATATTACCAAGTGGGCCCCAAAACATTACTGTAGCACATAAAGAAATTCTGGGCCCAAACAAAGTATACCAAAACCCCTATTTTCAGCCCAAAAGCCCACTGCAAAAAAATTGGTGAAGTGAAGCCGACATACTGCGGCGGAACCGCGGCCAAATAGGGGTTATGGCCGCGGTTCCGCGGTCGTATGGAAGGATCAAGTTACCAAAATTTTACAGTGTTCTTAGAATTCTATGTACATCATTTTGCAACATCCTGAAAAATTTTTGGAGCTAAAAAAATTTCGACAGAAACTGATGCACGTGAAAACGCGGTTTTTGGAATTTTGTTTGATCGGAAATGTAAACACATTAGACAAAGCTAGACTAGGTTAATGGCGTGGCTCTGATACCATGTTGCGCCACGGCAGCGCCCCGGCCGTCTATCCGAGGCCAAAATGCGGAATCAAAATTTTTCTTAACTTTTAAACTGGCGCTACCGCGGACAATATGCCCGGATCGTGACCATTAACCTAATCCTAGCAATCAAGAGAAAGGGGTGAGAGATGTACCGAGCGATCCGTGTCCTTCGGTCTTCGTCTCCACTCCGATCTCCCGCGGAATCTCCGTTCATCTCCTCCTCGTCGGAAAGGGCACCACGTAGCCGGATACTTTTACGGGCTCCCATCTCTGGACCGAGGCAACTCGGGCGCGAAGTTGGCTAGCCGATGCGTCCAAGGGTACTGTAGGTTGTAGTGTAGAAAGCATGTCTCGATGCGGGTATGAAGTTGCCATAGAGATGATGGAGAGGAGAGAGAACTTTGGAGAGGATGAAGGTGTATATATTTTTCAAGCATGAGGAATGAGATGAATAATTCCCTCATGAAAAATGAACTCCTCTCATTTCCTCTCTCTCCCTTTGTGGCCGGCCCTCTTCAATCCTCAAAAATGGTGGAGGACAAATACAAATCAAGAAGGGAGGTGATGGTAGTAAAAGTAAAGGGGTGACCACATCCAAAGGAAATGATAACCATCTCAAATCATATTCTAATCACAATAAAGCAAGAAATGATGATAGAAAAGAATGGTATCAAAAGATGCTTTCATAATCTATCATTTCACAAATAAACCCTCCACAAAATATTATTTGCACACTTGCAAATAACCCCCTCCATCGGAAAAGTCCGGCCGGGAAAGAACAAAGGAAAACCGGCCGGAACGGAATGCTGGAAACTTCAGAAAACTGATCCCGTAATAAATTACAGGAAAACCCCGCTACTGCAAATACATGCCCGCATTTGTATTCCCACTGAACACCAATGCAAAGAGACAAAATCTACACTGTCTAATACTAGGATCCGGCTTAAGCCAAAGACGGCTAGTAAAATCCGTCCGATCACGATCCTTGCAATACCGCACGTATCTGATTGAACCCTGCCATATCTCCATACGGCCTCTACAGCGTTTCGCCCGAAACTTGAGTAACTGTCTGTGTGGGGGACTCTAAAGACTCGTCAATACTATGGCTGTGGATTTAACCACCAGCACGTCAGAGGTATTAGCCATACGTAACGTGCTACCAGCTATTGACTAAAAGGGACGTCGATGAGTGAACTCATCCTGACACCCTACTGAGCCTGTCAGTGACAATATCGGTACAGTCCGATCCGTTCGTCTATGAGTATCGCATGGCGGGCCTAGGGGGTTGGTAAAAGTCAGACCCCCAAAAGCGGTACAAGTCGTGTCGGAGTGAAGCCCAGAACACCCTGAGATACTACTGGAATACTTACCAGTAAATCTCCTGCCTCGGCCGAGGGCTTTGTGTAATGGCTCTCCTAGACACAGCGCGACCTCACCCCCAATACCGGGAGAGACGAACCCCTGCAGATCCGCTCACTGCCTCCATGTGGCTCGGGACTGTACCCAACTAAAACCTGTTTGCACGACTCCTTTAAGCCGTGGTAGGGCAGTAATCAAAGTACAGTGGGAACTCACACGAGACAAATGACGATCTCAGGTCGATGAACTAACCTGTACACATGTCACCAGGGAACTGCTATCTGACGTCTGGTATAATCCCAACTAGCAGGTTCCCGGCGAGTCCTGTCCGGTGTCCTCATAACCCAATGAGCACCTGTATACATCTTAGTTGAACCTACTGACACCAGTGGCTTATGAGACCGGCCACCGCCCCTCGTCGGGGTCTCGACTGCATACACTAGTCTACTAATGGAGTATCGATGCCCTGTCTCGAAACTCCCACGACTAGGGACCTTTTAAGGATGTGCTTATAGACCCCAGCTCCCACGTATATGATCGCCCTCATACTGCTGGTAGCCAAGCAAGAATCCTAGGGGCTCTATCAACGTGTAATAGCGACCTGTTAGGTCACCTAAAGCAGTACACGATGATAAAGATAAACCAGATAGCATACTATCATCTTGAGTAAGACTGTCCTACCGGTATAGGTCCTCCCTCAATCATTGCAATCACGTGCCTGTGATCCAATAATTGACTCTGAGGGCACCAACTCCAACATGGTTAAACTGAAATTTCACTCATGGAACATCATAACCTAGATGACACTTCAGGCTTGCATGAGACATTCATGGTGACACATCCTCTTTGCATGAAAACACCACCATCTTTCATGCTTATACCTCCTACTTGCATGGATACACCACACTTCTTATTGACGACTCCTCCTCCTACACCTCATCACTCACCTATTCTTATCCTTTCTTTTGCTTCAGTTGAGAGATCAAATTAAAAATAAATTGGCAAAACTAAAAAATAAAGAAAAACTTAGATCACACCAAAAAAAGAGAAGAGAAAAGAAACTAAGTTCTAAGGATCACTACCACCATCCTCATGTTAGAATCTTGTGTGCTTGTGCATCTTTGAAGGAGCCTTTCAGTGATCATTCAATAGGTATAAGTTTCAACCCTGCAAACTTAAGTTTAGTGTCGTTAGTGTAGAATTGTGATGTCGGAAATATCGTATTTTGATAAATTCAGGCTCTATTTTGAATCTGCTATAGTCAAGGCAATCTTTAACAAAATCAAACAGTACCTTCATATTGTAATCTAGACCTAGAATAACCACTCGAAACACGGACCCATTCCTCGGAGTTTTGGCCGGCGACATTCAATGAAAATCCGGCATCGCCGGTTTTGTGTGGGAGTTGGGTGTTGAAATTGTAGGGTATCTCTCTGTATATGTGTTAGGATATCTGGTATTGCTAGTTTATGTTATTTATTCAGTATATAAAATCTGGAAACAAATATCTGTTTTGGGTATAAAAAAATCTAATACGATACGGATACCTTGAGTTTGTGATTCTGTTTTTTCTGTTACGAGCAGCGAAGGGTTAGATCAGATTAGTATAAGTTTTAGATAGTTCACAATATTCGCACGTCGCATGTTTAGTATGTGCAGTATCATAAATTAGGATATTTGTGATATTTAGCATACTGATATTGAATCTGAAACCAATAGGTGTAACCACTAGAAAAACTAGCAACACCATAAGTATCATAAGATCACTAGGAGACTTCACCTAAAGCCCGAGACCCCATCTTCAAAATTGGACCGGCGAGAACCCCATAAAGTCCGAGCTTGCCGGATTTCTGGTGGTATTTGGTGTTGAATTTTGTTCTGTAGGATTATTTTGATAATTTATAAGTTATTGTGTTTCTTGATTTGTCCCAATAATTATACAGTAAAATCTGGGAATGCATTAGTAAAGCTTTTATCAAGTTCCGATATTCCGATACGGGTTTTTCGTATTTGGTACTGCGACTGAAACATCGACGTTCGTAGTTAATTTCAGTGGTATATTATCGTTTTTGGGTTTAGTTTGCCATAGGTTCTAACCTATGGTTGCCGATTTCATTGTTTTGAGTTTTGATATGATATTTAGGTCGATATGATATAACTACGATTATAGGTACGATCGCGAAGATTTCCAAGATGGAGCTGACAGACATAGCAATCGTGGAATCTACGAGCTCGACAAGTTGGTGAGTAGATTTACATCTACGAGGGGGAGTCGGATGGATGGCGTATAGCACCCCCGCAACCTTATAGATAGTAATATGATATTTAGTCGGTTTTAGTGTTTATTCAAAATATTGATATTTGAGTAAATTTGCATTTAGAAGGACATTCATTTGCATGTAGTAAATTATGGTTTGGGTAAATTGGTATGAAAGACCATGCCGTATTAGAGTTGAATTTGATATTGTGATAATGTGAGGTATTGTACGAGATATTATACTGTAGTAATGATGATGAGATTAGTATGCCAAATAACTGCCAAGTTACCTTTAAACTCGTAGATTAATGTTTTATTTCGTTTTAGAATGTAATACTTGAGTGAGCTATACTCTTTTAAAAACTAACGATTCATCTCTCTTTTTGGATGATAAATGATAAGGATGCGATGCTAATTTCCAAAATAAATATTCATTTTCAATCCGAGGCGGCTTCCTAAATTTCAAAACCAACGTTTCGTTCATTTTCAAAGATAATGGTATAGCTCATAGCAAGTAGTTACATTTATTAGATACGCCTAGATTTACTATATTGGTTCACCTTATAATTATTGATATTATACGTTTCCGTAATACGAATACTCTGATAGAACACTGCACAACTACCAATGAGTACTATGCGGCACAAGCACATACACATATGTTACACTACACCTCATTGGTACTGCCATGTCATTGTAGGACCGTTATGATATATAATGCGTATGTAGATGTCGATATGAGTAGGCTATTACACTTTTAGAACACTTGCACAAATACTAATGATTGCCATGCTGCACGAGCACAGACGCATATATTACACTACACATCATTAGTAGTGCAATGACATTGTAGAATTGATATTTTTGTGCCTGTATGATTTATTTACGCAGTCTTACTTTATTTCCTGTTGCACATTGCAAATACCAGTACTATAGATGTTGATATTTGATTTTTATGAATTTTCTAGATGTTTTACTCCTGATGATGTATATCAGTGGTATGGGACGCTGTTATATATGTATATATATAATATATCATCAGAATGATCTATGCAAGTATTCTTATTCTTTACTTGGTATTTCTGGATATGATGAGTTGACGTCCTCAATGAGTTTGATGTTTTATGATTGTTTTATTCCGAACCGAGTGGGGGAGCTATACGGTTTCGGACTTGTTACTTATTCGGAATGAGTAGGGGAGATATATAGTCGGATACATGGTGGACCCGGATCGAGACCGAGGGGCAGGATTGCCGCATTGAGGCAAAGGAGTCTAGCGAGGATACTCGATACCAGAGATAGAGATGAGCACGGCAGATATCCAGAGGATACTGACCGAGGTTCGATTGGGTGCGACGGATATCCATGGGATACCGACCGGGGCCAGGGATATCGGGTGGAGATTATCTGTTAAGATGGTGTCGACGGTATCTGTATTTGCGTGTCGGTGATGGACACGAGAGATTTGAGGATTTGCATGTTGGTGATAGACATGAGGGATTTCTGATTTCGAGTGTCGATGCTGGACATCCATATATATTGATATGTTGATATCATAAGGTACCCAGTTATATTATAGTTATTGTAGCCAACCAGGACTGATCCGGGGGACAGTACCTGCATATCTCTTTACTGGTAATTGCATATATTAAAAAGGAATTCAAATCAAGCTATAGTCTCATTATTTTGACATGTCTGGTATGACATTGAAATCTTTTAAATCGTAAACCTCTTAACACTATTCATTAAAACAGCAGGACGTATATCTTAAATAAGATACCTATTTTATTTCATACTATCAACTCTTCTTTTATGCCGTGACATATCTATTCCGCGCCTATTTTAAAGAAGAGATTTATATATATATATATATATCTGTGTGTGTGTGTGTGTGTGTGTGTGTTCGGCTACTTATGGCCTTTTACCTAGATACAGGTCATGTATAGGATATGTTCCACTTTGGGATAGCATGATAAATAGTGTTGCAGTTACGATACATACACATATCATATATTATATTAGTAATGGATATAATAGTAGCATATCTATGACTTAGGTATCGTTGTGCATTTCTATTTCTACCTTGTGATGTACTTTTTACTCGCTGAGTCGGCAACTCACCCCCGTTGTGCCATAGTTTCTTGCAGGTGTTACCATTTGGATTATCAGCGGCTTGGGGCACATATTCCTTTCGGTGATTGCTTTAGTAGGTGAGTTACTGTTGTATCGTACTCACACTTGTATATTCATGTCTTCTTATATCTAGTAAAATTCCATCAACTTAGAAAGGGTATATTGTGGACTTAGAAGCGAGACTTAGAATTGTGTGTTGTGAGTGTTGTACTATTGGGAGTTGACCTTTTTATATGGTTGATTTTGTTTCACTTTTCTTTTCTTCGCCATTGTGCGTTGTATATTATTGTTTGGTTGCTCCGCCGTTTGAGCGTGGAAGCTAGCTCCCGTTGGGATGCTATTTTATTGTTATGTTGTATCGGGTTTTATTCAAATTACAAAGGAGGTGCTGTCGAATTTCAAAACATTATAGATGCTTTTCAAACATATTTAGTTAAACTTAAATATTTATTTTAAACTGATTCCATCTGATGACTATTTTAAACTTCACCTCCAATATTTTCAAAAAGGGTTTAGATTCTAGGTTTCAGCTTACTTGAACCGTGTCGACGTCTTTTGATGTCACGTGATTTAAGTGTTGGTCACGTGCCACATTCGGGTCGTGACAAAGTTGGTATCAGAGCGTTTGGTTTAACATTTGTTCGAGTCTAGGTTTGATTATATGGAGTCTGGACATACACTTTTGTTACCTAGGCTTACCTTATAGGACTTAGACTTGACTTTGGGGGTCTTATACCCGAACTTTCATTATATAGGATGTCCTTTGTTGATGGAGTAGGTGCTAAGTAGAGTGACGTACCGTACATATGTTCCGCGAAAAATTTATGATATGATACTCCGCTGTTACCTTATTATATATGTTATGAGATCTTCCTTCTATTCATACCGTTGATCTATTCTCGTCAATGCATGTTGATTGTTCCAGTCACCATGGGAGCCGAGAAGGCTGCAAATAGAGTTACGGTCAGAGCAGACTTGTCTAGGACAAGGATTGACCAGGGTGACATTCCGGTGATATAGAGACATGTCATTTATTTATATTCCATCGGATTCTAATGTTAAAAGCGAGATTCTTCGGGATCCGCACTAGATGGTCGAGTCATTGCTGGAGATCAGTCGGACTTGAGGCGTGATGCTTTCCCCTCTCCGAAGATCGTGGTGTTGTGTACTGTTCAGACAGCGGTACCAATCATTGCTGAGGTTATCGAGGTATTGTTTCCAGATTTCAGGAAGTAGACAGTTGCAAATGTTTACAAGTGTAGATGGAACAAAGGGTTCGTAGTCGTTCAGATGCTGGGTGGCTAGGACATTTAATCCGTAGTGGCGCTCCGATATGAAGTCGGGGAAGTTAGTTAGCTTCTTCCGATGGGTCTTGATCAAGACCAGATGCAAGTCGATTGAGAAAGAGATTGTGCGGTAAGTTTTCCTCTGACAAATTGGGACGAGTTTTCGAAGGTGAGCTTAGCTAGATTCTTCTACAGAGTATCAGAGATACCGGATTTGTGTTTTTGGAAGTCTTGTAAGGCTCTGGGCATGGTCATAACCAAGTATGACTTGCAATTCGCGTGACTATGGTGATACGCTCCTTAATTGATAGATTGGGAGAGTAATGGAATAGGAGATAGTTGCGAAGTTTCAGTAGACAGTTATTCTTTACCGTCGATATTGGAGAATTGATGCATATACTTAGACGCGTACGACCAAACTTCCATAGGAAAATCTTGAGGAAATGGTAGTGGATACGAAAAAGGAAGTGGATTCAGTAATGAGTGCAAGTTTCGGGAAGGCTGGATAAATAATATCAGCAAGAGACTTGATGGATTCTCTTCAGGAGTTGCTAATAAGTAAGATTAGACCCAGGATCAGTCGTTGGAGCACACGCAGAGATTAGAGATCGTCGTCATCAACGCGTTGCGGGAGACTGGACTACTGGTCAAGAAGATGTAATGAGATGTATCAGCAGTGGGACTGATGGTGTCGTTGTTCTTCACCGGACAATTGTATAAAAGAGGCATGACGTTACAGATCCGCAAGAAGAACCTGAATTCAGAGACAGAGGACGTTAGACCGTGGCAGACGGCAAGTGGAAATCCTTGCTATGCCAGTTCCGGGTGTTTAAAATACCTTTCGACATTGAGGAAGATACACTTCAATGTCATTATTTCTGATTTACATTTTTATGATCTGAAGATATTTTTTTAATGTTAAAAAAGGGACAACTGAATGTCTGTTATCTTGATTTATGTATTTTGAGGATTTGAGGGTCACATAAATGTTTTGTGCACACCAGGTACACTTGTTTGAGATTTTCGTGCGTGATGACTGCACTCGATTGGAGTGTTGTATACACCGGATGCACTAAACTGATATTTTCTGTGCACATCAGATGTATATGATATATATATATATATATATATATATATATATATATATATATATATATATGCTCTAGGTATACTTGGTACAATTTTTTGCACACCGGTTGCACATTTTGATATTTTGTGCACCCCGATACACTTGAGATTTGTTTTGTGCACCCCGATACACTTGAGATTTGCTTTGTGCACTCCAATGCATTAGATATTTATATTGTGCATTCTAAATGCACTCGGTAATTGCTCCCTGCACATTGATACAGTGGATATTGTTTTTTTGTGCACACTTGCTGCACTTGATGCTGTTTTTGGTTTTCATGCACACCGTGACGTGTGATTTGATATTTGCACGCAAACCCATTAGGGTTGATTTTGTTTTCATGCTTTACACTTGAAAGAATATCTTATATATTTGATTTATATATTTTCGCTTGGTCGTGTGTGTTTCCTCCAATCAGAGCAAGGCTCTGTTTGAATTTCAAAAATTCAAATTTTGAAGCAATGCTTCAAATTCCGTGCGCTACGCGCAACGCGCCACGTGTCAGAAGCTGATACGTCAGCGCAGCGTCCAAGGCAGTGCGTCTAATCAGAGCAAGACTCTATTTAAAACAAAAATTAAAGAAAGCAACGCTTCATTTGCGCAAGCACTGCGCTGCGCGACACATGTCAGCGCAGTTGCGCAAACGCTGCGCTGCGCGACACGTGTCAGCGCAAACGCAGTAGCGCTGTGTTGCGCGCTGCGCGACACGTGTCAACACGTGTCAGCGCAGTTGCGCTGCGCTGCGCGACACGTGTCAGCGCAGTTGCGCTGCGCTGTGCGCTGCACGACACGTGTCAGCGCAGGTGCGCTGCGCTGCGTGACACGTGTCACGCGCTGGGGCGTTTGCGCCAAACAGAATTAAAATTCTGATAAGATCTTTCTGTTTTTGTTAAAACAAGAAGATTGTATTCTGTAAAACAAAAGCCCTTGGATCAAAGATCTAACGGTGGGGAAAATTCCCCAAATCACTCAGAGAAAGATCACTTTACCAAATTTAACAAATTTATGGTCACTATATAAAGGCCCCTAGACCCCAATTCAAAGATGATCAACATCGAGAATCATCAAGAACTTCAACTCTGAAGAAACTTGTAAAGAAACTCAAGAAAAAGGTAAAAACCTTTATAAAATAGAAGAATTTCTTCTAATAGATCATTGATCTAAGAACAAGATCAATGATCTTCAATAAAAAACAAATAATAATAGTGCCTTGCACTTTTTATGAACCATTGGTTCTGGAATCTTAAACATTCTTTTCTTGAATCCAAAATTGGATCAAGATTTTGAAACAGTGCCTTGCACTTGCAAAACTGCACTGTTGCGCTCCTGGGTTGGCGCAAGCCACCAGAGAGCGCCATGTGTCAGCACCAGGACCATTTGCGCCATGCGCTTTTAAGATAGAGCATTGCTCTCTGAAATTGGCGCAACTCGCCGGAGCGCGCCACGTGTCAGCAGCGCAACAGCACAGCGCACTGGCGCAGCGCACTGCGCTTACGCGACACGTGTCACCACCATAAGCGCTTGCGCTCAGTGATTGGCGCAAAGCGCCTGACAAATGCACTGCATTGTTTACTGAAGGGTTAGGCCCAAATCAAAAAAGCTTAGCAGGATAAAATAAAATGCAATGCAATAAAAGGGCAGAGCCCCAAAAAAAATAAAATGCAATAAAAGGGAAGAGCCCAAACAAAATTGATGCTCTGCATCATTTATAAAAGGGCAGAGCCAAACAAAATAAGAAATGCAGTGCATTATTTAAAAAGGGGCAAAGCCCTAGCACAGGCCTAATAGGCCAAAGACAAATAAAAATGTTGAACATTTTTTTAACTGGACTTAGCCCAATCATGGCCGTAAGTCCTTAAATTAAATTGACTGAGCACGGCTGCTCTCCTAAATCAATTTACATCCGGTTCGAGGGTACATCTCCGAACTCCTCTGACTCCTATCATTGTAATCTTTCAACGACGTCAGAGAGGTGACGGGTCCCGACAACCATACATCAACACGGACTGTGGGGTCCTTAAACCCACGGACTTATTGTTAGTTATATGTATGCCCTAGAGGCCATTACTGTACATTGGATGTATATTGTAGTGGATGCTGGGACATATATAGGTAGGACTTTCTTGCTCGACATGATAGTACGCTATCTGGTTGCTCTTTATCTTAACATGTATACTTTCTGTCTCTCTGTTACATGTTGATAAAGCCCTTAGGATGTGTACTCGACTTCCAGGACTATGATGCAGATCATACTAGTAGGGCCTGGGTAGTCAATGAGTACATCCTTCATTGTTCCTAGTCGTGGGAATATCGAGACGGGGAATCGATATTCCAGAGTAGACTAGCGTATATCTTCTCGACCCATGTGATGAGCGATGGATGATCCCATATCCATTGGTGTTTGACATTAGAGATGGTATGCGGGTGCTCAGTGGAGACTGGGTACACTGAACGGACTCGCCGAGAACTCCCAGATGGTATTATACCTCACGTCAGATGGCAGTTCTCTGGTGACACTGGTACAGCTTAGTCTGTAGACCCGAGATCGTCATAGAGTCTTGTGTGTCTCCCACTGTGCTTTGATTTCCACCCTACCACGGCTCTACTGAGTCGTGCAAACAGGTGGTTTTTGGGTACAGTCCCGATTCACATGGAGGCAATGAGCGATAGGAGGGGATTCGTCTCTCCCGGTATTGGGGGTTGATGTTGCGCTATGCACGACTGGCCATAACAGGAAATCCCTGGCCAGGGTTGCTGTGATATACTGGTAAGAGTTATCAGTAGTTTCACGAAAGTTATGGACCCTACGTCGGCATGACTTATCAAGCTATTGGGGTCTGACGTTTACCACCCCTAGGCGAGATATGCGACATATCAGACGAACTGACCGGACTGTACGGTAAGTGTTACTGGTTGGATTCACAGGAGTGTGAGCGGGCTTGCTCGTCGATCTTCTGATCGCTCAATACCCGGGTGGCCGTTACGTTTAGCAGACCGCTTGCGGCTTGTGAGTGTTTGATATGATCATCATCTGCTACCGGCGTATTGACGAGTCTTTAGAGTCCTACACAGAGATTTCCTGGCTCAAGCGAAACGAAATAGGAGCGTATATGAGATATGTGCGGGACCGAGAATAATGCGTGTATGTGATACCATATTCTATTCTCGCGATGAATGTATCGAATGGTTATATGCGATATAACCTAGTTATCGAATCAAGGATTGATTCGATAAGCCGATACATTGGATACTAGCCGGTTATATGCGACATGACCGGATCATTGAATCAAGTGTTGATTTAATGATTTAATGTATAATTATATATTTGATATATTACTTTGCATTAACTAGTATTGGTTAACTTTAAATGGATTTTCTCACTTGAATTGCACATTGTATATGTGATATATTTTTTGTGCACATGATTGTATCATGTTTGATGATACATGTTTACTTGGTTAAGTGTAAAGAATTAAACCATGGTTAAGTTTATGATTAGGGTTTTCTTTTTTCTCACTTATTTATTTATTTATTTATTTTTGGAAAAGATAAGAAATGAATGGTGGCTATGTTTGTTTTTAGTTGAAGTTTCATGAAGCATTGACTAAGTCACCATTCTTGTCTCATCCTTAACCCTAACCATTCAAGTTAACCATGGTCCATTCTCTACAATTAACCAAGGGTTAATATATGATAAGTATTGATTTATTTATCTCATTATTCAACACTTATCATATCTTCTTCTTCTTCTTCATCTTCTTCTTCCATGAAAAGAAGCTTGCTACATCAATGGTGATTGATGAAAAAGTGTGAGAAATCCAAATCTAAAGTCTACCCACTTCCTATTTCTTCATCCTCTACCTCTTGCCAAGTAGTATAGGGTGTTTCCTTCACAAGTTTTCTTGACTTGGTGAAGTTGGAGCTTGATCTAGCGATGCCTCGACGTAGATCATCTTCGGCATCGTTGTCGATGACCTAGCCCGCTTTTTCTCCGATGAAGACGACGCTAGAGCCCAAGATCCGATTTGTACAGCGAGGAGACTTCATCGCGGAGCCATGGAGGTGGAGGACCGGATCTACAAAGGTTGTAGCCACTTTCCTTTAGCATTTAATTCGTTTACATGCTTGCATCGCCTCATTATCTAGTTAACGATCCGTATTAGGGTTTGTAGGCACTTGTAAAATTTTAATTGGCCATGTTTGATGCCTTGTGAGACTCCATTAGAGTGCCTAGGAACCCTACACTTATGCGTCCTTAAACTAAGATACGGACTGTGGGGTCTTTAAACCCACGGACTTATGCGTCCTTAAACTATATATGGACCACCATGTCCCTAAACTGGAATATGGACCGAAATGTCCTTAAACTACCTATGGACCACTACGTCCCTAAACTGGAACAATAGAGCCCAAACGCTCTTTTGTCGGATCCAAACGATCCCGTTAAGTTGATCTTAGTCTCAAATTAGACTAACGTATCCTTGTCGAACGTTTAAGTTGATCTTAGCCTCAATATAGCTAATGTATCCTTAAACTAAAACATCAAACCCAAATCTAAGTAAATACGGATTTGGACTAATCCACGTCCTACGGGTGACGACATAACTTAGTCTCCGTATACAATCCACGGGCATCCACAAACAAAACAAACACACACGACACGAAGTGAAATTCTAGAGAAGGAGAAAGTGGCTACCGCGATGCGGTAGCGTAATTAACTGCAGGGGCTTGCGCCTGCAGGGAAGAGCGTCCCCACAATCAAAAACCCCTCTAGCTAGGAGGAATCTGACGAAGTCTGCTACATCGGCCGCATCCGTCTAAACCTCCGATATACGGTGCCATAAATCAACTTGGCATCTTCGGAGAGGTAGACGGATAAAACCAAATAGCATCTGCCCCGAATCTCAGTCGCTAAGACTTTCGCAGTCTCGTGCGTCGTCTTTCGGAGGGGAACAGATTCTGGCACGCCCGGTGGGACCTTTTCCTCTTTCCACTCCACACTTCGTGTGTCGTCTTCACGAACGAATCGCGGTTTGTTAATGGTTGCCTTTGGATTTCAAGTTACTAAGATTTGGTCTTTCGCCTGGCGCAGAAATCAAGCATCAATGGCCTCAAATTGCTCGAACTGCTCGAAGTGCCAATGCAACCGACGCTCCACCTCACCTGGAGGTGTAGCATATGGGCCTCAAGCGGCCTCCGTCCTTACTATGCCTGTGGAGAAAGTGACTCAAGCGACCACCGGCCTGTTCTTCAGGACCATGATCCCGCCAGCAAGCTTCACCATCCCCGTGCCCGTACCGGAAGCTTCAAAGAAGTCGGTCTTCGATCGACTTGCTACTCCCACGGCCCCTCTCAACGGTCGTCCAACTCTTCAGTCTTCACCAGGCTGAGCTTGAGCACCAAAGGGCCTATCAAGAAGCCCATAACACCTGAGGCGGCCATCCCAAAAAAGACAGCTACTCCTGAAGTCATCAAGGCTGCTTCTCCTCCCAGAGGATCGGTCTTCACGAGACTGACTGCTCTCGTTCCCACTCCCGCTCAAAAATCTGCTTTTGACCGGTTAGACACAACTCCTCAATGGATGTCAGTCTTCAAGAGGCTGACACCGGCAACAGTCCCTCACCTGAACAGGGGGCAAGAAGAAGCTGTCTCTGTCGTTGAACCAATACCGACAACTCATCACGCCCGACGACGCCACCGGCGCCAGATAAGGAAGACCGGGGGCAACTCCCCCTCTGGGATAACTCTGCCAGCTCCAACGGTGGAAGTTAATGCTGCTGTTCCAACTGGGACAGCTTTGAGCTGCTGAACAGGATACGCAGAAATTCACCAACTGCGGTGCTCAAAAGATCTCCTCCCCCGGTAGAGACCGCCGTAGAAGCAGGAAAGCCGGAGCAGTCTCCTCAGCGGCTGTCCTCCAGGATCTACAAGACTTGGAGATGAGTCCGAGAATCGTTGATTGATCCGAATTTCTCTCACCCGCACAAGAAGTCGAAAGGTCGGCAGGAAGAAAATCCCCTGTCAAGCAACGAAAGGCGATGACCACTTGGGTACCCAAAGCAACGGCCCCCTCAACTTCAACGGCCCATAAGAGAAGAAGGCCGGAGAAATTCCTTACGCCGACGGCGAATATCAAAGGTGGTGAACCCAAATGCCCTAAGTCCGGGGGCATCGTAGTTCATACCGTCTACATGGCGTCTGGTAAAGAGGACAGCCGCATATCCACAGGTCATAGACCGCTTACGCGATCGGTGACCAAAGCGCAGGAGTAGCAGCAGAAGCTCCAAGAAATGATGACCGCAATGGCTGCACTCACTGGGCCAAAAGAAAGCCCTGAAGCATCCTCGGATGAACGCCAGGAGCAAGAAACTGACGCCGAATTCCTTCGTCGGATATTGGAGAAGAAGGATAAAGAGACTGCTGAACAAGCAGCCAACATAAAACGTAAGACCCTCCTGTTCCAAGACATGGTGGGGATGATGATCCAACTGTAAGTCCATATTGCGACCCCCGGTTCTTACGGGGAGGCGGAAACGGTATAAAATCAAAATTTTTATCGCAAGAGGCAACATGGACTAACTTATGGTCGGGATCGTTACCTAAACTAAAACTAGCAAACTAAGCTAAAGATATTTAGCTACTCGGATGAAGACGGTTATACCTAAACTTGAACTCCTTCTCTTCAAGCTCCGGTGGTGGTCCGATGGCTCCTTCTCGTCGTCTCCGTACGCCGAAGATAGATCCACTTGAAAGCTCCAACCTTTAGCTCCTTCTTCGGTCTTTGAAGAAACTAGTTCACTTGGTTTGCCAAACCTAGTGAACTAGAATGAGTAGAGAGGAAAATAGAATGGGATTTTATCTATGGTTCTTGATTCTCAACTCATGAGACAAGAGAACCATAGATCAAGAGAGGGAGCAAGAGGTTGAGGGTGAGAGCAAGGGGAGAGCTCAAGAACAAGAGAGAGAATGAGCAAGAAAGAATGAGGCTCTCTTTTCTCTCTCACCCTCTCATAATCCAAAGTGATCATAACTCATCATATCAAAAAAGTCTTTTGGTGATGGTTAGAAGCAACCATAAGGTTATCATATCATGCACTCATTTTACTCAAAAAGCAAGCAAGAAAAAAAGTCTTTGGCATGAAATGATAACCATGGTTATCATGATGGTCAACTAGTCAAGCCTAGTCAACCGGTCAACAAGTCAACAAAAGTCAACAAGTCACCAAAGTCAACAAGTCAACAAAAGTCAACAAGTCAACAACCATATCACCATAATACTTAATTAATATAATAGTTAATCACATATCATATTCTCATTAGGGTTGAGCAAAAAGTCAAAAGTCAACGGTCAACTGTCAACAACCCTAATGAGAATCCACTACCTCTGCCTCCCTGTCAACTGTGCATACACACCCGCATCCGCGTTCCGAGGAACACGAATGCAAACTGGATAAATCCAATCCCATAAGGTACACTAGGATCTGGCTTAAACCAAAGCCCACTAGTGTAAACTGTCCGGACACTGTACGTGCACAAGTGCACGGATGTGACCGAACCCTGTCGCAAAACCATGCGACCTGTCGCAATACCATGCGACCTCTACTCTTTTGCCTAAAGGCGAAAAGCTTTCTGTGTGGGACTCTAAAGACTCGACACTACGCTGGCAGTGGGTTTAACCACAGACCGCAAGCGGCACTAGCTGTGCGTAACGGTCCCCAGGTAATGCCGACAAGAAGACCGACGAGGCGAAACCCATCTGAACTCCTACTGAGCCTGAGCGTGACATTCTCCGTACAGTCTGGTCTGTTCGTCTGATACATCGCATGGCGGGCCTAGGGGGCGGTAAACGTCAGTCCCCCAATAGCGGTACAAGTCGTGCCGGAGTGAAGCCCAATACACCCTGAGATAACACTGGAAACCTACCAGTATATCTCGTTTGCCCTGGCCAGGGACTACTCGTGTAATGGCTCTCCTAGACACAGCGCGATGTCAACCCCCAATACCGGGAGAGACGAATCCTGTCTAACCGTCACTGCCTCCAAGTGCTTCGGGACTGCACCCAACCACCACCTGTTTGCACGACTCCTTTGAGCCGTGGTAGGGTAGTGATCAAAGTACAGTGGGAACACACTCGAGGCGGAGTGACAGTGTCAAGTCAGCGGACTAAGCTGTACTCATGTCACCTGGGAACTGATAACTGACGATAGGTATAATACCAACTAGTCAGTTCCCGACGAGTCCTGTCCAGTGTACCCGTAACCTAACGAGCACCCGCATACTATCTCAAGTACGACGTACTGACGGCTGTGGGACAGACCGTCTCCCACACTGGGATGAGAAGCGCATGCGCTGGTCTACTCCGGAGTATCGATGCCCTGTCTCGATAGTCCTGCGACCAGGGACCTGAATAAGGATGTGCTTATAGATTACCCAGCCCCCACTAGTGTGACTGCCATCACAACGCTGGTAATCAAGCAAAGATCCTAAGGGCTCCACTAATGCGTATAAGTGATATACTGAAATAAACACAAGTACACATTGAAGTAGAAACAAACCAAGTAGCATACTACTATTTTGAGCAAGATTGTATATACAAGGTGAATATCCCAAGCATCCATTAAGTAATATACAAACTAGTATGATACAGTAATGGCCTCTAGGGCATATACACTAACAATCTCCCACTTGCACTAAGGCCATGTACTGGCGTATCGAAGACCTATCATCTCGATCAGCCGCTCGAACTGAGTCTGGGGTAGGGCCTTGGTGAATGGATCAGCAGTGTTATCTTCTGAAGCGACTCTCCGAACCTCGATCTCCTTGCGATCCACGATCTCCCTGATCAGGTGATACCGCCTCAAGATGTGCCTGGATCTCTGATGGGACCTGGGTTCCTTCGCTAATGCTATAGCCCCGTTGTTGTCGCAATACAGAGGTATTGGATCAACAATGGACGGAACCACCTGAAGTTCTTTCAAGAACTTCCTCATCCAGACAGCTTCTTTTGCGGCATCAGATGCAGCGATGTATTCCGCTTCCATCGTTGAGTCTGCAACGGTTTCTTGTTTGGAACTCTTCCAACACACCGCCCCTCCATTGAGGGTAAAGACAAAACCCGACATGGACTTGGAATCATCCTTGTCACTCTGGAAGCTGGAGTCAGCAAAGGCCTCGATCTGGAGGTCTTTTCCGCCATACACCAAGAACATCTCTTTAGTCCTTCTCAGGTACTTGAGAATGTTCTTTACCGCTATCCAGTGTTTCTCCCCAGGGTTTGACTGATACCGGCTTACCACACTCAGTGCATAAGCTACATCCGGTCTGGTACACAACATCGCATACATTATAGAGCCTACCGCAGAAGCGTAGGGTATAATAGACATGCGATCCCTCTCCAAATCAGTCTTGGGAGACATCTCTTTAGAGAGGGTGATCCCGTGACAAGCTGGTAGGTTACCACGCTTGGAATCTTCCATACTGAATCTTTTCAGTACGGTGTCGATGTACCTGGACTGTGAAAGTCCTAATATCCTCTTGGATCTGTCACGGTAGATCCGGATACCCAGAATGTATGAGGCATCACCCAGGTCTTTCATGGAGAACCTGTGTGACAAGAACCCCTTGACAGATTGTAGCATAGGAATGTCATTTCCTATTAAGAGAATGTCATCCACGTATAAAACGAGGAATACTACAGTTCTCGCTACAAATCTACTATAGATGCATGGTTCATCTGGATTTTTGATAAAGCCAAATTCTTTGACCGTCTCATCAAAGCAGATGTTCCAACTCCGCGATGCCTGCTTTAGTCCATAGATGGACTTAAGCAACTTGCACACCTTTCCGCTGCTCCCACTCTGAATGAAACCCTCTGGCTGGTCCATATAGACACACTCCTCTAAATTACCATTTAGAAAAGCTGTCTTTACGTCCATTTGCCAGATCTCATAATCGTGGAAGGCAGCAATGGCAAGAAGGATCCGAATGGATTTCAGCATGGCTACTGGAGAAAAGGTTTCGTCGTAGTCCAAGCCAGGTCTTTGACGAAAACCCTTTGCTACCAGCCTAGCTTTATAGGTCTCAACCTGTCCATCTACACCAATCTTCCTTTTGAAGATCCACTTGCATCCTACGGGTTTTACCCCGTCTGGAGCAATGTCCAACGTCCATACCTTGTTGGTGTACATGGACTCCATTTCGGTCCGCATTGCATCCAGCCATTTCACTGAGTCAACGCTCTGAACGGCCTGCTGGAAGCTAGTAGGCTCATCATAATCTATGATGCAATCCTCTCTATCCCCGTCTATGAGAAAACCGCAGTATCTCTCGGGCGGATGAGACTGCCTACTACTCCTGCGGAGCGGCGTAGGAATGTCCTGTTCTGTTGAACCCTCTGGTTCCACTAACCTTTCAGTAATAGTCTGTGGTTCTGGAATTTCTTCTAGTTCTACTGCGCTCCCACTAATTTCCTTTTCCAAGAACTGGTGTTCTAGAAAGTGGGCATTACGAGAAACAAGGACTTTTTGTTCCTCTGCGTAGTAGAAAAGATACCCCCTGGTGTTCTTTGGGTATCCCACAAACTTGCACAGTACTGAGCGTGCCTCGAGTTTGTCCGCATGCTGCTTTTTGACAAAAGCTGGACATCCCCAGATCTTCAGATATTGAAGATAGGGTTTCTTCCCACTCCACATTTCATATGGGGTGGTAGGCACAGTCTTAGTCGGAACTCGGTTCAAAAGGTATGCTGCTGATTCTAGCGCATATCCCCAGAATGATCGCGGCAACTCAGCGTTACTCATCATGGACCGCACCATATCCAATAGGGTGCGGTTCCGTCTCTCCGATACACCGTTATGTTGCGGGGTGTATGGAGGAGTAAGCTGAGAGAGAATTCCGTTCTCTTTTAAATAGTCCAGGAATTCGGCACTTAAGTATTCTCCACCTCGATCCGATCTTAGAATCTTAATACTTTTGCCGGTCTGTTTCTCTACTTCATTCTTATACTCCTGGAATTTTCCAAAGGCCTCGGACTTATGTTTCATTAAGAAGACATAACCGTACCTTGAGAAGTCATCCGTAAAAGTAATGAAGTAAGAATGTCCGCTTCGGGCATGTGTAGACATTGGACCGCACACGTCACTATGTACGAGTCCCAAGAGCTCGCTCGCTCTTACTCCTTGTCCAGTAAATGGAGTCTTTGTCATCTTTCCTTTGAGACAAGATTGACAAGTGGCATACGATTGATATTTGAACGCATTCAAATATCCTTCTGTATGTAACTTAGTCAACCTTCTCTCATTGATGTGACCCAATCTACAATGCCATAAGAAAGTCTGATTTATTTCTGGAGACTTTCTTTTGTGTGTATTCTGGACATTAAAAATCTGTGGTTGGTTTAACACGTATATACCATTACTCAGAGTACCTGACCCAATCAATACTTGATTAAGGTGAATGTTTACAACATTACTTACAAACGCAAATTCATAACCTTCTTTAGAAACTAAAGATACAGAAATGATATTACAAGTTGCGTTGGGTACAAAAAAGCAATTACGCAAAACCAAAACATGTCCATCTGACATTCCCAGGTGATAGTCCCCCACGGCTTTAGCATCCATGCTAGCTCCGTTCGCAACTTTGAGGGTCATGTCACCTGCCTTCAAAACCCTACGGTTTCTCAACGCCTGCAAAGAATTACAGATATGAGATCCTGATCCGGTATCCAATACCCAGGAAGTAGAGTTTATTGAAAGACAGTTTTCAATAACATACACACCTGAAGCTGAAGCTGCAACCTGCTTCAATTCCTGTGTTCTGGCCTTCCAGGCCCTGCAATCATTCTTCCAGTGTCCTTTCTTATGACAATAGAAGCATTCTTCTTTATCCACAAGCTTCCCCGCTATCTTTGTTGCTTTGCCTTTTCCCTTCGTATCCACTTTACCAACACCGCCCCTTGGTTTGGCGGGGGCCTTCTTCTTCTTTCCCTTGGCTTTCGCCTTGGACCTAGAAGAAGATGATCCTCCTACAAACAAAGTGGATGTTTCCCTACCTTTCTGTAGGGTGCCCTCTGCGCTCCTCAGCATGTTGAGGAGCTCTGATAGTTCAACCTCTTTTTCTTGTAGGTTGAAGTTCAGTATAAACTGGGCGTAAGTGGAAGGAAGGGACTGGAGAACTATATCCGTATATAGCTCACTCTCTAATGTGATCCCTAGGTCAGCGAGCTCCTCAATGAAGCCGATCATTTTTAGCACATGCTCGGCTACTGATGATCCGACGGCCATTCTTGTCGAAAACAACTTTTTCGACGCTTCGTATCTTGCGATACGTGATTGCTCTCCATACAGTTCTTTTGTATGGAGCAATATGGACTCCATGTCCATATTCTCATGCCTCCTCTGATGTTCGTTGTCCATCGAGGCAAGCAGGAGGCACTTGGCCTTCGCGCTATCAATCTCCCAAGTCTTGCGGATTTCCTTATCCGCGACACTGGAAGTTGGACCAGGGACAGGGGGAGCTTTGGTGGTAAGAAGATACCCCAGCTTGTCATAAGTGATTGCTATCGTGACATTCCTGAGCCAATCTTTGTAGTTTGGCCCTGTCAGCTTGTTTTTATCTAGGAGTAACTTAAGTCCAGTCATGTTGATTGGTCGCTGCAATTAGGAGAGAGAAGAAGAAACACTCAGCATGATGCTCTTGCAAGTTTAGAGTGGTTTTTAGTTTGTCTAAACAGGATGGCTCCCACTGTTTCTCGAATCCCTCCTCAAACCATAAAGGAAGAATTAGTCAGGATCAATCCCACCGTACAATACTTGCTTAACCGTTCAGCCAGGCCGGTGTCGGTACTTCGAGGGAGGTTTTCCAACGCTTTCGCGAAGTTCCTTAATTAGAGAACCTCTTTTCCCTGGGGGCGTAGCCCCGCTAACACCTTTCTAGGCACCTACTAGGTTTATAGCATTGATCGTTAAGTGAGAAATTTCCCGAGGAGTAGCATATACTCACAGTAGGATCGGGATCCAAATATCATCGCGTGACGAAACTGAAGGAATCCTACCAGAATCATCACACTCCAAATGGTATGCAAATCTAGCAAGTTTCAGTACTTATGAAACTCCCGATGTGGATTTTTGCCCCATGCTCTTATGACCTTGGCGTGAGGTCAAAATGTCATAAGTCACATGTCAAGTTCGTCCCATCATTATCCAGGTTAATTTGAATCCACCCGTACATACCCTTGACGTAGGCCAAAATGGCAGTACGACTGTCTCAAACCAACGCATTCTATCTATGCAACAGATAAATATCCGGCAGCTACCAATCACTATGCCTTGGCGTGAGGTCAAAATACATAGCTTGAATACTACCGAATATTTAACTGAAATGATGGAGGGCTACGGATGGTTTTGGCAAAACCGTGAACGTAGTGAACTTGATTTGGTCGATGGAACGAGATAGCTTTAAAATGGAGTGGCTCAAACTCCGTATTTTAAAAGTTTGTTTTGAAAAGAACCGAGTGGTTTTTCGAAAGTGTTCCAACGACTTTAACTTGGTTTATTATCTTGCATTAGTTCTTTTAATGCGTGATATTCTTGCATTAGTACTTTTAATGCGTCCCATCATTTAATCCTACCATTGCAGAAAACAACCAAAATATGACGTACGCTTATGCCATTCGCATTCGCCACTGGGCCCCGTCATTACCCGTTAGGTTACTTAACTAACGACAGAGCGGGGGCTGGGCTAGCGCGTCTGTAAAACATAAGCAACGCCTAAATAATATCTTATATAGATATACTGCAATGATAAACATTTCAGATCACAGATAAATACATTGGATATACTAGTAATCTGTAATTTGTACGAGCCTGTAACAAAAACAGATAACACGGTCGCGGTGAATAGCCAATACCCCACCCAAGACCCCTACGGGTACGGCAAACTACCCGCCAAGTACCCGAAGCGTAGCAACCTCCCTCATCTCCATGAGTAGGCCACTCGACACTTCGGCATACCCGGTAGTTTGTGCACCCCTCCACGGGTCTATCCTAGGAGCAAAAACAGTAAAAAGAAATTATACAATGACGGCTACAACCCCGACCCGGTTGTGCGGCCAAACAAATAATTATTACATCAATTTACAAATTTACATGAATTGCAAGAAAAGTAAACTCTCGTCTCACAACCCCCGGCTATTCACCCGCGACAATCCAACATATTTATATACACATTCCAGCACATTACAGATCATGTATAACCCCGACTAATCGACTTATAGCGATTAGCCGACGTTCAATACATGCAAACATCACAGATATAACCATCATAGTCAAAGTGCAATGAAGTTCGGAAAAATACGGAATTATAGGACCCCAAAAGGAAATTTCTTTTCTGTAAAATCTGGGCACATATAATATATCTCAAAAATCCCAAAACCAACACAGACACACACTGCACGAAAAACGACGCACTAAAGACAACAAACCGCGGCGCTTCCGCGGCGGCCAAGAAGGGTCACGCGGCGGAAGCGCGGCGGTTTAGATGAATTGGTGAATCGTTTTTCATGGGTGTTCTAACAAAACCCTGAGACGAATTTAGGAGTATGAAGTTTTTCATTTTGACCAGAAAAAATTTCAACAGAAACTCAGTTTTTGTAGTTTTCCGGTTTTGTGATTTTTTTTTTTTCGGTTCCGAACTTCGTTACACTTTACTACCTAGCTAGTTTAAGTTTAGTTAGGCTCTGATACCACTGTAAGTCCATATTGCGACCCCCGGTTCTTACGGGGAGGCGGAAACGGTATAAAATCAAAATTTTTATCGCAAGAGGCAACATGGACTAACTTATGGTCGGGATCGTTACCTAAACTAAAACTAGCAAACTAAGCTAAAGATATTTAGCTACTCGGATGAAGACGGTTATACCTAAACTTGAACTCCTTCTCTTCAAGCTCCGGTGGTGGTCCGATGGCTCCTTCTCGTCGTCTCCGTACGCCGAAGATAGATCCACTTGAAAGCTCCAACCTTTAGCTCCTTCTTCGGTCTTTGAAGAAACTAGTTCACTTGGTTTGCCAAACCTAGTGAACTAGAATGAGTAGAGAGGAAAATAGAATGGGATTTTATCTATGGTTCTTGATTCTCAACTCATGAGACAAGAGAACCATAGATCAAGAGAGGGAGCAAGAGGTTGAGGGTGAGAGCAAGGGGAGAGCTCAAGAACAAGAGAGAGAATGAGCAAGAAAGAATGAGGCTCTCTTTTCTCTCTCACCCTCTCATAATCCAAAGTGATCATAACTCATCATATCAAAAAAGTCTTTTGGTGATGGTTAGAAGCAACCATAAGGTTATCATATCATGCACTCATTTTACTCAAAAAGCAAGCAAGAAAAAAAGTCTTTGGCATGAAATGATAACCATGGTTATCATGATGGTCAACTAGTCAAGCCTAGTCAACCGGTCAACAAGTCAACAAAAGTCAACAAGTCACCAAAGTCAACAAGTCAACAAAAGTCAACAAGTCAACAACCATATCACCATAATACTTAATTAATATAATAGTTAATCACATATCATATTCTCATTAGGGTTGAGCAAAAAGTCAAAAGTCAACGGTCAACTGTCAACAACCCTAATGAGAATCCACTACCTCTGCCTCCCTGTCAACTGTGCATACACACCCGCATCCGCGTTCCGAGGAACACGAATGCAAACTGGATAAATCCAATCCCATAAGGTACACTAGGATCTGGCTTAAACCAAAGCCCACTAGTGTAAACTGTCCGGACACTGTACGTGCACAAGTGCACGGATGTGACCGAACCCTGTCGCAAAACCATGCGACCTGTCGCAATACCATGCGACCTCTACTCTTTTGCCTAAAGGCGAAAAGCTTTCTGTGTGGGACTCTAAAGACTCGACACTACGCTGGCAGTGGGTTTAACCACAGACCGCAAGCGGCACTAGCTGTGCGTAACGGTCCCCAGGTAATGCCGACAAGAAGACCGACGAGGCGAAACCCATCTGAACTCCTACTGAGCCTGAGCGTGACATTCTCCGTACAGTCCGGTCTGTTCGTCTGATACATCGCATGGCGGGCCTAGGGGGCGGTAAACGTCAGTCCCCCAATAGCGGTACAAGTCGTGCCGGAGTGAAGCCCAATACACCCTGAGATAACACTGGAAACCTACCAGTATATCTCGTTTGCCCTGGCCAGGGACTACTCGTGTAATGGCTCTCCTAGACACAGCGCGATGTCAACCCCCAATACCGGGAGAGACGAATCCTGTCTAACCGTCACTGCCTCCAAGTGCTTCGGGACTGCACCCAACCACCACCTGTTTGCACGACTCCTTTGAGCCGTGGTAGGGTAGTGATCAAAGTACAGTGGGAACACACTCGAGGCGGAGTGACAGTGTCAAGTCAGCGGACTAAGCTGTACTCATGTCACCTGGGAACTGATAACTGACGATAGGTATAATACCAACTAGTCAGTTCCCGACGAGTCCTGTCCAGTGTACCCGTAACCTAACGAGCACCCGCATACTATCTCAAGTACGACGTACTGACGGCTGTGGGACAGACCGTCTCCCACACTGGGATGAGAAGCGCATGCGCTGGTCTACTCCGGAGTATCGATGCCCTGTCTCGATAGTCCTGCGACCAGGGACCTGAATAAGGATGTGCTTATAGATTACCCAGCCCCCACTAGTGTGACTGCCATCACAACGCTGGTAATCAAGCAAAGATCCTAAGGGCTCCACTAATGCGTATAAGTGATATACTGAAATAAACACAAGTACACATTGAAGTAGAAACAAACCAAGTAGCATACTACTATTTTGAGCAAGATTGTATATACAAGGTGAATATCCCAAGCATCCATTAAGTAATATACAAACTAGTATGATACAGTAATGGCCTCTAGGGCATATACCAACAAGATCCTCCAGCTGAAGATCCCCCGATCGTCCTTGAAGACGATAGGGGAGAAACGTCGAATCCTCCACCAGCTCTGTCAATAGCCAAGGAGGAGACAATCTCCAAAGCTGACTTGGACGAGTATATAGCCCAACAAATACGGGTTCATCATGCGACTGAGGCAGCCGGTCAGGTCGTAAAAACAGGACGACCATATCCGAGTTGGTACGATCAAATCAAGTATCCGCCAGGCTATACCATACCCAAATTCTACGTCTATAAGGGGACGGGCAATCCCCACCAGCATGTTGCCCAGTTCAGGGCACTCTGCGGCAAAACCGGCGGTGATGACAAACTATTGCTTCGCCAGTTTGTCGGCAGCTTGTCAGATACAGCGTTCGAGTGGTACTCTGAGCTCCCAAACGACTCTATCAAGACCTTTGCGGAGATGGAGCTGTTGTTTACCCAGCATTTTGCAAGCGCCAGTGAACGCACCCCGATGACGGCATTGATTCATGCCAGGGTGAAGCCGGGCGAGACATGGGTCCAATATGCTATACGGTGGCGGAACTTATGGTCAAAGTGTGAGCAGCGCATTGAAGAAGCTCCTGCAGTGGGTATGTTTGTGAGAACCCTTGATCCGGAAGAAACCATCTCGCAATTTATGATGTTCTTCAAGCCGACTACCTTCCAGGCCCTGATCGACAAGCTAGCACAAATGGATCAGATGGGCCATAGACCTCCTCTTCCGAAGCCGGACTCCCGAAATGAGAAGGGGAAGGGGAAAGCGGTCGTCGTCGCTAATGCTCAACAACAGCCGAGCAACTCGAAGCCGGTTGTTCGTCAAAATAATATGCGTCCGCACGTACCCCTTGAGGAGAGGCTAGGACGCCCTTACTCGTTTCCCCGAGATAAAACGAGAAGATTATTCGAGCTGGCGTTGCTCAACCGACTCATAAATCTGTCGGATCCAAAACGTCCGTCGCAGCCAAATGATGTCAATGAGCCCAACTACTATCCCTATCACCGAGTACTGGGTCATCCGATCGAAGATTACTACGTCTTCAAAAATTGGCTTGAAGACTAGTACCAACCGGGCAAGTTCGCGTTGTCCGACAGATGGAAGGTGAGTCCGCCGCAACCTCATGCCTCTAAAAGGATGCATATGCCGGGGGCAACGTGCTCTCTCGTTGAAGAAGCCCCATGGGAGGTTGTGCTGTCAGCCAAGACAAAGAGAATGCTGAACGATCTTCAGACATGCCCTGCGATCAAGTGGAAGAACCCGTTGGAACCGCAGGTCATTGAGGGGATGTTGAAGCCACGTCCAACTCCAAAGACCGATGGTGGTGGCCCAAGCGCTCACAGCCAGCCGTCAAAATCTTCAAAGAAGAAGAAGAAGAAATCCAAGAAGCCCGTGAAGCCTGGCGACAAGCGCACGGACTTGCAAAAACAAATTGACGCGCTGGAGGAATACAACCAGAAAACACGGACTCCTATTACACTCCAAGAGTTTCTCAACCATGTCTTTCAAGAGGAAGATGAGGGAGAAAGTTCGTCGGATGAATCTGAGGAATACGTGGCGAGCTGCCATATGATCTCCCATTTGTTGACGGACGATGATGCGACTCCTTGCACTGAAAAGCTGGGGGCAGATCCTGAACCAAAAATTCTGGGGCCATCAGATGAAGTAATTGACGCATTCCTCAACGAAGCTCTGTTAAAAAGTAAAGCTGATCGGGAACGCGAAACGGTTATATTTGAAAGGGCCAAGCGCCAGCGACTTGACGAAGGAGCTGAGACACTCCCGCTAGAGCAAAATGCATCCACTACGGATAAAAACAAATTCAAGACGAGGAAAAGGGTTGCTAAGGCCATATTAATGGGCATGAAGCTACCATCCTCTGAAGGAAGCATTACTGGTGAAGTGGAAATGCACCCCTCCTATTGCTTATATCATCGGAAGATTTCGCAACCCACCGAAGAGTGCAAAGCTTTCGATAGATGGTGGCAAGGATATGTTGCTCATCGATAACATTTTAAGCGGGAAAAGCGCAAAACTCGTCGGGAGCAGAAAATACGACCGAAGGGCTTAACAGAACTACCGGCAATTGTCGCATGGTTAATGCCGGGGGATCACAAGTGCTTATATTCGGGAGAGATTCCAACGAGGAGCTAGCTTTTAGCCCCCTCTTTAAAGAGTCCACTTCGGGTAAAGAAGAAGAGCAGAAGGTCTGTGAAAATATCCGGCTGCGTAATCGTACACTACCCGAAAAGAATCTCGGACCCTCAAACAAAAAAGATAAGGGAAAAAAGAAGGTCCTTGAGAAGATCGCCGTAGATGATCAAGTTGTGGAGGAGCTAACGGCCAAGGACCCGCCGAAGAGAAATAAGGTAGATTACAACGTCTTAGCGCATCTGAGGAAGCTACCCTCGCAGCTCAGCATTCTTGACGCCCTTTTACTATCAAAAGAGGCGAGAGATTCGTTAATCAAGGCACTACAGGAGCCGGAACAATTCCAAGCTTTCCTAGCCGAAGAAAAGATGAAGGATGAATTGAAGGAAGTGCACACGGCCGATGTCACTTTTGGCGATAAAGACCTCCTCCTTAGGACGTGCGAATACAATCGCCCCCTCTATGTCTCAGGATACTGCTACGATATAAAGATAGGCAAAATCTTGGTCGACAATGGATCCTCCGTTAATCTCCTCAATGTACAGGTGTTAAAAGAAATCTGCATGAGCGTCCAGCACCTTGCTCGGGACAAGATCACCATCTCTGGGTTCGACTCCCAATCATCAAGAACTCTTGGGTCTGTGATACTGACGCTACGCTTTGGGCTACTCGTCATGGACATTAAGTTCCACGTCATAGACGCCAAGACGTGCTACAATGCTCTGCTCGGCCGACCATGGTTACACGAGTACAACATCATCCCTTCTACACAACATCAGTGTATGAAGTATTTTAAGGATGGTCTCGAGTATACCGTGATGGGAGAACTGAACCCATTCTCTGTGAACGAGGTCCGCAAATATGAAGACGCCAAATACTTCTTTCCGGATTTCGAAGATTCGGAGAGGTGTCACAGGCCGGAGAATAAAGCTAATGCCACCATCCCTGTCTTCGGCAGTGATACCGAGGAGGAAGAGGAGATGATTTATTCGGGTCCGCCCCAACACAATAAGTCGGGACAGTCCGCTCCCATGTTGATCTTTGGTAGCGACTCAGAAGACGAGGTCCATGCTGTATTCTCTGCTCGACCTTCAATACAAGCGTCCGCAGACGAAGAGCAAAGTCTGCAAGTCGCCATGGTGCCGCTTAAACACTATAAAGAACTGGATGCACTCGCTACCTACAGCGTCGAAGAACTGCGAACATTCTATGTCCCTCCCAGACGAGAAGGTGAAAAGGCAATTCTATTCTACCGCTCTGAAGAAACCAAAGTGGAGAAAGAAATCTGGCACGGTGCGGATCCTACGCTTGACAGGCTTCAGCTCATCCGTCTCCCCAGATATTATACAGAAGGCTTGAAGAGGCTACTAAAGCGCCAAGGGATATCTTTCAAACAGACCGCTCGAAAAGCCAAATTCTATGACAAGGTTTGGAACGTCCCCGGGACTCAGCACAAATTGCCTAGTGGAAGGATGGAAACAATCGGGCTTGGATACATTCGGTCCAAGAAACGAGAGCTACTCCACGGTTGCTACGTCGTGCATGACTTTGATGAAGAAGCAGATGCTCAATGGGAGGACGCTAATCCTGAACCAGTAAAAGTTCCTGATGTAAACGTGCCCAGTCCGTCGTTCGAAGAACAAATGGACAAGCTTATAAGGGAAGCTGGCCAAAAAGTCAGAGACGATCACAACCGTGAGATGGCTATTTATGAGAAAGCCAAAACGCAACGCGTCCTCCAACAGGCTGTGAAAGATGAAAATGCCGCTCCTTGTCAACCTGTTATAAAAAAGGCTCGACGCAGGGGCAGTAATAAGTCGAAAGGCGAAAAAGGGGCTCAACAGCAACAAAGCGGGACTGAGAAGCCACGCAAGCGGGAATCGAGCGGTTCCGATCTATCCCTCATGAGGAAAATGAGTCGGGCATATTCTTTTCCTCGGGACAAGACGAAGAAAATACTTGACCTCGCTCTAAAACATCAAATGCTTACACTGCCACAGTCTAAACACCCCGAACAAGCAAGCGAAGTCTCTCACCCGGACTATTGCCCTTATCACCGAGTGATAGGGCACCCTCTTGAGGACTACTTCACCTTTAAGAATTGGGTCGAAGATCGGTATCAGCTTGGCAAGTTCGCTCTGTCTGAAAACTGGAGGGTAACGCCGCCACAGAAGCACGAACCCAAAGCCATAAGAGCAGAACCAGTTCCACATTGGGCTTAGAAGCGAATTCGTACTTGTCATATGATAACGATATCAAAAGAAGAGCCCGAGAATATGGATGACCTTCCCTGATGCTTCGAAAACAGCAACGATGAGGTGATCTCAGAATTTCCACCAGCACCGAAAGAGTTGGAGGATGGAATACATACCACTGCAGATAACCTCAAGAAAATTGAGTTGGGGCGGTGAATGACCCGCGACCGATATTCATTAGTGAGCTGTTGTCTGAAGAAAAGGTGGCTGCGTTAAACGACCTGTTTATGCAGCATAAAGATTGCTTCGCATGGAACTATTCCGAAATGCCAGAATTAGATCCAGAAATTGCTATGCATAAATTGACGATATCCATGGACGTTAAACCAATCAAACAAGCACCGAGAAGAATGGGGCTCGAGCTTGAGATGAGCATCAACGCCGAGATCAAGAAGCTGATCGACTCCGGCTTTATCCAGGAGGTTCAATATCCTGAATGGATCGCCAACATCATCCCCGTGATGAAGAAAAATGGGACAGTGCGTATATGCGTGGACTTCCGGGATCTAAATAAAGCTTGCCCGAAGAATGATTTCCCAGTGCCAGTCACCGAACTGATGATAGAAAATACGTCCACTCATGAGGTTTTCTCCTTCATGGACGGCTCATCAGGGTATAATCAGATAAAGATGCATCCCGAAGACCATAAGTACACCGCCTTCAGGACTCCTTTGGGTATATTCTGCTATAAGGTGATGCCCTTCGGTCTAAAGAACGCCGGTGCCACCTATCAGAGGGCCATGACGAAAATCTTCGATGACCTTATACATGAAATCGTCGAATGCTATATCGACGATCTCGTGGTTAAAATCAAATCATATGAGGAGCATTTAGAACATCTGAAGACCGTGTTTCAACGCCTTCGACAATACAACTTGAAGATGAACCCTCTCAAGTGTGCATTCGGAGTTTCCTCGGGCAAATTCCTGGGATTCATCATCCGATACCGAGGTATTGAGATAGATCCGTCAAAGATCAAGGCGATCATGGAACTGCCTCCGCCAAGGACTCTCAAACAGCTGCAGTCTCTCCAAGGGAAGCTTGTGTATATACGGCGATTTATAGCCAACCTTTCAGGCAAGTGCCGTCCTTACAGCCACTTGATGAAGAAGGGAACCCCGTTCGTCTGGGATCAAAAATGCCAAGGCGCGCTAGACGAAATCAAGCAATACTTGCAAAACCCGCTAGTGCTGGTTGCTCCGGTCAAGGGAAAACCTCTCATTCTTTATACAACTGCCCTCGAAGGTGCCTTAGGTGCATTATGGGCACAAGAGAACGATCAAGGGAAGGAGAGAGCTCTCTATTACTTGAGTCGAGTTCTACTGGGGGCAGAAAGCAACTATTCCCCTATTGAAAAACACTGCTTGGCGTTGATCTTTGCGATAACAAAGCTCAGGCACTATGCGTTGGCGCATGAAGTCCGTCTCATTTCGAAGGTGGACCCCCTTAAATATTTAATGTCAAAGGCCATATTGATGGGGCGACTCGCTAAATGGGCCCTGCTCTTGATGGAGTTCTCGATATGTATCAACCTCTTAAGGCAGTGAAAGGCCAGGCCATCGCCGACTTCCTCGCCGAGCATCCGATACCTGCCGATTCTCCTTTGAATTGCGATCTTCCAGACGAACATGCGTTTGATGCGATCGACGGTGGTGATACCCGGTGGGAGCTTTATTTTGATGGAGCATCTTCCGTGAAGAAGCGCAAACAAAGTACCCCTATAATCAAATCGGGGGTAGGACTCATCTTCGTAACTCCACAAGGAGGGATAATGCGATTTGCTTTCTTCCTAACAGAGCCGAGGACAAACAATGAAGCCGAATACGAATCTTTGATAGCAGGCCTTGAGATCGCCATCGACATGGGAATTGAAAACCTCATCATATATGGAGATTCCCAACTGGTCGTTAGTCAAGTAAACGGCGACTACCAAACGTGCAAATCAGAGTTGGTGAAGTACGGCGAGAAGGTGCAGCAACTGTTGACCCAAATCCCTTCCTATACTTTGGAAAGCATACTGTGCGCGGAAAACAGCAAAGCGGACGCGTTGGCCAAGCTCGCTAAAGAACTGGCTGATGAGAATCTCGATGATGTGAGAATCGTGGTACAAAGCCGTCAGGTACTTGCCCCAGCGGAAATATCTCCGGAATCATCCGAAGAAAAGGGAGCGACTGAGCAGACGACCCTGCAAATAAAAGATTGGGAAAATACCGAGGATTGGAGGGAAGTCTTTATAGACTACTTCAAATACAGTCGAGCGCCCGAGGATGCGTCCTCAAGACATCAGCTTATGAAACGAGCTCTGTCTTTCGCCTTCGTCAATGATACTCTGTACAAGAGGTCGTTTGATTCTCTGTGGTTGAGATGTCTAGGACCTGACGAAGCGAAAAGAGTCGTTCAGGAAGTTCATGACGGACTCTGTGGTTCTCACCAAGCAGGCCCAAAGATGAAGTTGAAGATCAAACGGATGGGCTACTACTGGCCCACGATGATCCAGGACTGCCTTGAATATGCGAAGCAGTGCCACTCATGCCAAATCCATGGGGACTTCATCCATCAGCATCCAAATCCACTCCATCCAACGGTGGCTAGCTTGCCATTCGAAATGTGGGGAACTGACATAGTCGGCCCCATCGAACCAGCATCGTCCAGGGGACATCGTTTCATCCTGGCGACGACAGACTACTTCTCCAAATGGGCAGAAGCAGTACCGTTAAGTGAAGTGAAGACGGAGAATATCCTCCATTTCTTCAAAACGCATGTCATTTATCGGTTTGGAACTCCGCGACGGATCATCTCCGATAACGGGCCAGCTTACAGAAGCCACAAGATCAGTCGCTTCGCGCAGCAACACAATATAGACTGGAGATATTCCTCGGTTTATAATCCGCGAGCTAACGGTCTGTCCGAGGCCTTTAACAAGACCTTGACAAAGATCATGAAGAAGACGGTGTCCCGAAATAAGAAGGACTGGCACGAGAGACTGCAAGAAGCTTTCTGGGCATATCGAACTACGTTCAAGACAGCCATGAACACAACACCATATGCGTTGGTATTCGGTACAGAAGCAGTTTTCCCCCTCGAGATAGAGTTACCCTCTGTACGAGTGGCAATCCACTATAAGCTGACGGACGAAGAAAATGCTCACCTTCGGCTTGAAGAGCTTGATGCCCTTGATGAAGCCCGGCTCATAGCGCAACAAAATCTGGAGGCCTATAAAGCAAAGATGATGCGCTCATATGAAAGATTGATTCGGCCGAGGACATTCCGCCAAGGCGAACTCGTGCTAGTGGTCAAAAGGCCTATGATCTCCAATCGCGCCAAGCGGGGAAAAATCAAGCCAAACTATGAAGGCCCGTACATAATAGACAAGGTCTACCAGGGTGGAGCCTATCTACTCATAGATATGCACGGTGAAAGGCCTTACAGGCCAATAAATGGTCGATTCCTAAAGAAATACCACGCTTAGCGAGTTACTACCTAGCTCAATGATAGATGACGACGACTATGTCCGCTCGCTATCTCCCTAAGTTCAAACTTTATAAGCAGTAGCCAGCCTTCTCCTGGATGGACCGAAACGTCTTTAAACTAATGGCGGACCGAAACGTCCTTAAACTAATCACGGACCGAAACGTCCTTAAATTACTATTGCAGCATCCTTAGGCTGACGAGATGAATAAAAAAAAAGAAGGAAAAAAATAATAAATATAATAAAAAAACGGTATGTCCAGAAGCAAAAAGGGCACGGATGAAAACCCGAAAGGGCTCTGTGAGTAAAAACGGCAGGGCTACCAGCGAGTGTTCGTGAAAACCCGAAAGGGCGCGACCTCGTAAAAAAATATAAAAATAAAAAGAATAATAAAAAAAGGTATGTCCATAAGCAAAAAGGGCACGGATGAAAACCCGAAAGGGCTCAGTGAGTAAAAATAGCAGGACTACCGGCGAGTGTTTGTGAAAACCTGAAAGAGCGCAATCTCGTTAAAGGACACTTGCAGGGTCCTCTCGACCTTGTAAGGAGAAATCACCCGTGTGAGATCCTTACGACTTATAAGGGAGCAACACACTTAGGGATCCCCACGATTCCCAAGGAGAAAATACACTTGCGAGATCCTCAGGACTCGTAAGGAGAACTCTATTATGGGACCTTCACGGCTCATAAGATTTGAAAGTCTTAAGTTACAGAGGCCTAAACCTGTGCTTAAGTAACCCCCACAACTTCCGATATTTCCCTACAAGTGGTTCAATACTGACCCTTGTATACAATCCACGGGCGCGAATAAACATTTCCCTAACCAAGTCCCATCCGTGACTGGGGATATGTACGCATGATGAACAACCCTTATAAGTCCTCTCGACTTACAAGGAGAAAACCCTCTTGTATGATCCTTACGACTTACAGAGGAACATATACTTAGGAATCTTCACGATTCCTAAGGAGAAAATACACCTACAAGATCCTCACGACTTGTAGGGAGAAATACCTTTGTGGGACCCTTACGGCTCATGAAGTTAAAGGCCTTAGTCGACAGGACCTTAACCCTGTTCGCTAAGCCACCTTTGTTCGACATCGACAGAGGCAAATGATGATTCGCTCCTGGCAATATCCCAGTTGTAGCGGTGCCGATACCGAAATCGGTGTCTAATTTCAGGTTTACGGCGAAAAGCCAGTAAGCTGCACATGCATACAAAATAGCCGAAATGATGGGGCAACTTGCAATAAAAAGCAGCAAGTAAAAACGTACGCATATAAAACAGCCGAAATGATTGGGCAACTCGCAATAAAAAGTAGCGAGTAAAGATAAAATAAATAGCCGAAATGATTGGGCACCGCGAAAAATAGCCGAAATGATTAGGCAATCGCGACCTTCGCGATATAAAAGCTGAAATGATAGAGCATCACGGAAATAAAACAATAAAAATGAATGAGACTTTTGCCCTACAGTTGAGATCACATCGATCCCTGTATACAATCCAAGGGCACAAACAAAGAGGGAACCATACCTTTCCAACATGCTCCGCCAAAACGCTAAGCCAAATCTCGACGGTTCATCAACAGCCTAGAGATAACCGCGACATTCGTCTCAATACAGCAGACGCAGTGCCAGCAAATGAAGCGAAGATCAAATTCCTAGCTTCACGGTTTTGATGGTAACTTATATAAAACCAGAAAGACCACCACAGATCAGTTCAACTCAGGGAAACTAGTGTCCTTGACGAAGAAAATCCTGATTCACGTCGGCTCGCAGAGAAACCAGTGTCTCCGCGGGAAATTCCCGGTTCGTTTCAACCCCAGGGAAACAAGTGTCCTTAGAAAATACCTCAACTCAAGGAAACTAGCGTCCTTGATGAGAGCCTCCTGATTCGTGTCGACTCGCAGAGAAACCAGCGTCTCCGCGAGAAATTCTCGATTCGTTTTAACCCCAGGGAAACAAGTGTCCTTGGAAAATACCTCAACTCAGGGAAACTAGCATTCTTGATGAGAGCCTCCTGATTCATGTCGAGTCGCAGAGAAACCAGCGTCTCCGTGAGAAATTCTCGATTCATTTCAACCCCAGGGAAACAAGTGTCCTTGGAAAATATCTCAACTCAGGGAAACTAGCGTCCTTGATGAGAGCCTCCTGATTCGCGTCGGCTCGCAGAGAAACCAGTGTCTCCGCAAGAAATTCCCGGTTTGTTTCAACCCCGAAGAAACCAGTGTCTTCGGCAAAATCCTTCGACTCAAGGAAACAAGTGTCCTTGACGAAGAAAATCCTGATTCGTGTCGGCTTGCAGAGAAACCAGTGTCTCCGCGGGAAATTCCCGGTTCGTTTCAACCCCAGGGAAACAAGTGTCCTTGGAAAATACCTCAACTCAGGGAAACTAGCGTCCTTGATGAGAGCCTCCTGATTCGCATCGGCTCGCAAAGAAATCAGTGTCTCCGTGAGAAATTCCCGGTTCGTTTCAACCCCGAAGAAACCAGTGTCTTCGGAAAAATCCTTCGACTCAGGGAAACAAGTGTCCTTGACGAAGAAAATCCTGATTCGCGTCGACTAGCAGAGAAACCAGCGTCTCCGCGAGAAATTCTCGATTCGTTTCAACCCCAGGGAAACAAGTGTCCTTGGCAAATACCTCAATTCAGGGAAACTAGCGTCCTTGATGAGAGCCTCCTGAATCGCGTCGGCTCGCAGAGAAATCAGTGTCTCTACGGGAAATTCCCGATTCGTCTCAACTTGCAAGATAAAGCCTCAGGCAGCAGGGATTAAAAAACTTGTTTCCTGAGCAATGGGACCCTGCAAGTCAGTCTAAAACAGTCTCTTGCATACTATTCACGGGTCTCACTCTCCAAAGTCGAATCTCGACAAGGAGGGAAACAACCGTTTACGGGTCCTCTCGACTCGTAAGAGGGAAAATTCTCTTGTAGGATCCTTACAACTTATATGAGAAAATGCACTTAGGAATCCTCACGATTCCTAAGGAGAAAATACACCTATAAGATCCTCTCGATCCGTAGGGAGAAAAGCTTCTATGAGACCCTCACGGCTCATAGAGTTGAAAAGTCTTAGGCGGCAGATCTGAACCTGCGTCCTAAGCCATCGCTATCTCTTGGAAAAACTAAGTTATCTGCCAATTATGTTTATCAAGACAGCATGCTGATAATAAGATAAGGGAGAAAGTAAAAGAGCATACAAGACATTGCAAAGAAAAAAATGTGTATCTGTATTTATTAACTTCAATCAAGTACAAGGTGAATCGTACAAAAGAATAAAGAATGGATACATGTTATTCGGAAAAAAATTTTTTACAAGTATATTGATACAAAGGCAGCTACTGGGAAGGAAGCGTCTTAAGCAGCCCTGTCAATTGTTCGCACACCTCCTTCCACGCTTTCTCCTGATCGGCCGCCACCGCCAGTTCGGCCTTCACTTGAGCCCGCTGCTGCATGAAGGATGCAAGCTGCTCCCCAACGACCTGCTGAGCTGCTTCGCGGCCTTGGGCATCATGCTCGGTGGCATCAAGCTTCCGCTTCAGTGCTAGCCCATTAGAGATACGCTCCAGAAGGCCTTCGAAGACAGCCTTCACCTCGGCAGCGTTTGCCTCAACTTCAGCATGTAGGCGAGCAGTTTCGCTTGAAGACTCCTGACATTCCTTCAGCCTTAAAGCTACTTCTTGTTCCAAATGGCGGAAATAAGAAGTGCTTTGCTCGAGCCATGCTTCCCGTTGAGTACTCACGGCCAAAACCTCAGGGGCAGGACACATCGACTCCAGCTAATGCAAGCAGGCCTCGATTTCCCTGCAGTGATTAACCCAAGATTTGACGACGCCTTCGTTATGAAAATTTACAAGCGCCGCCAACATGGGGTTAACCTCCACAGTGAAATCTGGGGCAGATGGGAGAGCGTCTGCGTTAAGCTCTTCGATGTACCCGCTCAACATGCCAAAACTCATCACGGCACCCTTTGAAGATGGACGCTTCAGGAAGGGGCCTGCCGGTGTTAGGATGCGAGACTCAAGAGGGACCGGAACCGGAACTATAGCTGCAAAACAAAACACAGTCAAATGACGGTTCAAGAGATGTAGAAGAGTCATCAATAAGGAAATTTACTATACCAGCTACAGCATACGGCAAAGCCGGAAGGGCCGGTGGCGTGGTCAATCCTGCATCTCCTCCTTTGATTTGAAGCACTGCAATTAGGGCAAGGAAAAATCAGAAACAAGTCCATTGCTGGAAAGAGAAGGAGTAGTAATTGTAAATTATGCTCACCGATGCCACTGGATGAAGCGAGCTCCAATGGGAAGGAGAAGTGTGGGTGCAGCACCTGGTAGAGGTGATCAAAAAGCGCTCCTACAAAGGCGTAATAATACGACATCAATACATAAATAGTGCAGCAAAGATGAAACCGACAAGGCATAGGGACCATACCTTCTAACATTTGCGATGGCACGAGAGAAGGTGCAGAGGTGGACATTGTCAAGACAGTAGTTGACGGTGCCCCCTTGAGCAGTGGAGCATTGGCACTGGCTGCACCTGCGTTAAAAACAAAGATAAGCTTGTCAGAAAGGGTTGCGAGATAAAAAGGGACAGTAACTCGAGATTTACCTGATGAACCGTCGGCCGAAATAGAGGCATCTCCCTCCTCCATTGATACGAGTCCACCTCCCGTGGCCTCGTCACCGGACTCAACCGGGGCTGTCGTTGTGCTTGCACGACCAGGAGACGGTGGAAAACCGTAGACGGGGAGAGCAATGATCGGAGCATTGCCAGACTCCTGAGAAAGACCGGCTGGCTCGTCTCCGAGAGTCACACCCATCTCATCTGCTACTCTTTCAGGCTCAGCGGCTGCTGCTGTTTCATCCGCCGTTGCCATAGGGTCGCTGGTCTCAGGCACCTCGACCGCTACTGCCCTAGGCTCAGTTATGATGGTCATTTCATTTGCCGTTACCTCGGGCTCGGCATCAACGACCCTTTCGAGTGCAGCTCCCTCAGCCCCCAACTCAGGCTCAGCAGCCCCAGCAACGTTGCCCACCGTTGACTCGGGTTCGGCAGGTGCTTCTTCCTCTGGCTCCTTGGATTCGACGGTTTCCGCCTCCCCTTCGGTTGGACTCGGCCCTGCAAGACAAAATATATAAGAACCGATTGGATTACAATTCTTACAACGAAATCTTGAAAGGTACGTTACCTGAAGTGGACTTATCATTGGCTTCCCGAACTACACGCGCCACTTGTCTGCGTGCGGTAGATAGGCCGGCCGGGTGGTCTTCGGAGGGAGAACCAATGGGAATGATGGTGCTTGGACCCGCTCCCGCGGCTAAAGCAGCCCTGCGTGCCTTCGCCTCGCGCCTCAGCCGCTTTCTCTCCTCCCGAGCTGATGAGACGGACCTCACCAAAGCCTCTTTCATGGAGACGTCCTCGTCCGTGAACAGGGATGCCTCCAAATTCTTCAAGGCATCACTCATCGACTTGTCGAGTTGAGGCTCTCGCAACAGCCCCGACGAGACTGGGACTTCAGTAGCGGGCCCCGGGAGAGTCCCTGCATCAGCTGGTGCAGCCCCTGTAAAGAAAACAAAGGAAGAAGGTTAGGTTGGCCATTAAAACAGGTAACAAATTTTTTTGATAAGGCAAGACATACCAACGCCCATTAAGGCGCGCTTCTTCTCCTCCTCCTCGAAGGTCTTTAAAGAGGCAGTAATGGCTTCTTCGGTAGTGATACCTGTTTAAAAAATGGAGGAAAGTATTAGTCAAAAATAATGATAAAAATGCAATAAAGTGACGAAGAACACAGCTAACGATTACCTGACTGAGCGAGTTTATTCAGCATCGCTTCGAGCCTCGCTGACCGCTCGGAAGCCGCAATGGCGGCCGCCATGTCGGTGTCTGCGGGATCTACCGAGAAGCCTTCGTTGCTTCCATACTCGCTTATACCTTCGATTAGAGGGACCTGAGGCTCTAAACCGAGGATAGCGTCGAGGGAGAGGAGCGACTTCTTCTTCTTCTGCCCACCAGCCCTGGGTGCACCCGGGATCGATTTGCGCTTTGCGGGCACCTTGGGACGGCGGGTCCCGATATCCGCACCTACGCCTGACTCCGGCGATACCACATTGACCCTCTCCCTTGGAGCACGGGGCGCCGGTGGCACATTCACCGTAACAGGCAGCGGCAATCCACGCGGGGGGCTCAGCACGCGTGGTCGATCAACTCCGGCGTCTTTCAGCGGAGGAATGACCGGGGTCCTTGGCTTCAAGGGAGCCTTGCGATCACCGCCGGGAGGCGCACCCTTGCGGTCAACCAGCAAGCGCTTCTCCATATGGATAACTGGACCCATGGCATGTGCATACCAAGCCACGTACGCGTTGAGGACCTTGGGGACACAGCTCGGCTCGCTGATAAAAAAATAGGAGCCCATGTTAAGCCGCATGAAATGGTGTATTGCGTTCCTCATCCCCTCTTGGCTGACCACGGGCTCTTCCAAAAATGCTTCCATCGGGATCCCCTGGTGATAGCTCGATTGCTGAGTGAACCGGTGAGGGTTATACCTCATGAGGAGTGCCGTCTCATTCTGCCTAAACACTAGGTAGCCCGGCCGAATGGAATAGAGATGGAGGATCTCCCGAGCCTTCAATATGGAAGCCCTGTCTTTAAAATTATTGCGCAGCGGCACTACTGACTTGGTGGTCTCTAAGTCTATGGTTATAACTTTATCTACAAAGGAAACCTTCGCTCCAACCAGGTGCGGACGAAGGAGCAGCCCCCTATAATCCCGTAGAGCTGCAACCACGATTGAAGCGCCGACCAACCGCATGACTCTTGGGAGTCTGCATTTCTCAAAAAATGGAGGAATTTTATGGGCGCCGAACACCCCGTGCACGTGCATTTCCATCCGGGAGGTGAAGTAGTGCATCGGGAAGTTAGCGGGCTGCACTCCAGGCTCACTAGCGTCTACCGCTACGCTAAGTCCATTATAAAGATAAGCCAGCCCGGCAATTCCTACTGACAACTGCAAACCAGCCACCATCCGATGCGCTGGGTAGAAAACAGATGGCCGCATGTGGCGCGGATGCATGGGGAGCACAAAGCTGCACAGCCACAAGCCCAGGAACTCTATAAAAAAGGTCTCCTCATCCATGCCCGGGACGGCGATTTCTGAGAAAGGGACGACAGCGGCGCCAGGGAGATAAAAGTGCCTTTGATCATTCTCCGATATGGGTCGACGGTCCAAGCCGAAGCCAAAAGGGTCATCGAGCTGGGCGAACTTCTCGCTCCGCTCCGATAGAAACTCCGGTCGAACGAAGCAGGCGATAAAATCTGTGAAACTGACTCCCCGGACGCCCGATTCCAAATAGAGCCCTTCATAGATGTCCAACACCTTCACCAAGCCCGGATACTGGTACTGAATAGCGTTCTCCGGAGTCAGATCAAACACTAGCGGCTTAGTGGCAAAGACGTATTTGTCAGGAGGAAGCAACTCTTTGTAATGCTCCCCCCTCATCGGCAGACCTGAGATTTCGGCAAACTCCTCCAAGGAAATAGAGACCTCCCTGTCCGTCATCAAGAAGGTGTGGGTGGGGATATTCCATTGCTCGATAAAAGCCTTAATCCACCATGTTGGAGGAGAGGGATACTCAAAGAGTGAGACGTAGATAGCCGAATATAAACCAATTTTCGTCAAATGAGTCCTTTTCGCCGATAAGATGTACCGAGCCCACTGCAAATATCCGGCGGGCGGTCGCGGGACCAATCCAATATTATAGGCCGGTCCCCAAGGGCGTGCTTCACCCTGACAGATTCGCCTTCCCAAAATGTCTATTGCCGGCGGTGGCTGCACGGGAATGGCACCAATTGCAGGCTGGAGGAGGTCATCCGAATTCCAATTTTTGATCTCCACGGCATACTTCACCGGGGGTTCATCCGCATAGGGGATCGAAACTATGGGCTCAGACGGCGTGGCGGAATTGAAACTTCGAAGACCCTGGATGATCTCATTATACCACCTACCCTACAAGTGAAGGCTCTTGTGCTCAGGGTCATGATCCTTAATGAGACCGAGCACCACTCGGTCCACCGGTGCCTAGGGAAACCCTCCCTCTGAGCGAACAAACGGGAAAGACAGATTGGCAGACATGTTTTTTGCGGAGGGACAAAAATTAGCCGTCAGTGTTGTAATTCTAACGCTTGGCGTTTTAAAAATTCTTTTTTTTACCACATTGCAAGGCAGTGGGCAGGGGACCAAATGGGGACCCACAAAATCTGGATGACAATACATCATTTAATAAGACAGCCCCATCATTGGATGAGACTGTCAATTAATGAAAAGATCCCCAAGAGAATATTCTCATTAATGGGAAATCCCTAGAGACAAGGAGAAAATCTCCTCTTTCAGAGCAAAGCTCTGTCACAGAGTGACATTTGTCAAACTCTGGTCTCAAGGGAATAAAATTTCCTAAAAAGAGCCTAGCTCTATAATAATGATGGAAAGATCCATCCAAAGAAAACTTTAACTCCTAAAGATTGAAAATCTGGGATCCTAAAGATCCATGAAAACTTTTAGGAGTTCTCCATTTTTTTTATCAAAAAAAAAGATCTACATTTGATCCATGAGCAAACCTCTGTTCATGGGTTAGAACCCATGAACAAGATCTCTGTAGATCTATAAATTTTTGAGAGCAAGGCTCTTTTAATAAAACCCCAAAGGGGTTTCGTTAGATCAAAGATCTATAAGAGCAAAGCTCTGTTAATCAAATTTAATTTAATTTAACTTAATTTAAAATTTTACCTAAGTTGTTCTAAAAATCTGAACTCTGAAGTTCTTGGAAAGAAACAAGAGCAAGGCTCTAAAATTCTTAAATAGGAGCAAGGCTCTGAAATTCAAGTTTTTGAAAATGGTAAAAAAATTTCAAGGACCAAGGGTCCTATTTATAGGCGCCTGTACCCCTTCAACTCACCTGTTGATCTAACGGTCAAAATTTTGCCACCGCTGCACTCACGTGTGAGCCACGTGAACGCAGCGGTGGGGGGGCATTTGTTTCCCCCAATCAGAGCAAAACTCTGTTTGAATTTCAAAAATTCAAATTTTGAAGCAACGCTTCAAATTCCGTGCGCTGCGCGCAACGCGCCACGTGTCAGAAGCTGATACGTCAGCGCAGCGCCCAAGGCAGTGCGCCCAATCAGAGCAAGACTCTATTTAAAACAAAAATTAAAGAAAGCAACGCTTCAGGTGCGCCAGCGCTGCGCTGCGCGACACGTGTCAGCGCAGTTGCGCTGCGCGACACGTGTCAGCGCAAACGCAGCTGCGCTGCGCGCTGCGCGACACGTGTCAGCGCAGTGGCGCTGCGCTCTGCGCTGCGCGACACGTGTCACGCGCTGGGGCGTTTGCGCCAAACAGAATTAAAATTCTAATAAAATCTTTCTGTTTTTGTTAAAACAAGAAGATTGTCTTCTGTAAAACAGAAGCCCTTGGATCAAAAGATCCAACGGTGGGGAAAATTCCCCAAATCACTCAGAAAAAGATCTCTTTAACAAATTTATGGTCACTATATAAAGGCCCCTAGACCCCAATTCAAAGATGATCAACATCGAGAATCATCAAGAACTTCAACTCTGAAGAAACTTGAAAAGAAACTCAAGAAAAAAGTAAAAACCTTTATAAAATAGAAGAATTTCTTCTAATAGATCATTGATCTAAGAACAAGATCAATGATCTTCAATAAAAAAAACAAATAATAATAGTGCCTTGCACTTTTTATGAACCATTGGTTCTGGAATCTTAAAGATTCTTTTCTTAAATCCAAAATTGGATCAAGATTTTGAAACAGTGCCTTGCACTTGCAAAACTGCACTGCTGCGCTCCTGGGTTGGCGCAAGCCACCAGAGATCGCCACGTGTCAGCACCAGGACCATTTGCGCCATGCGCTTTTAAGATAGAGCATTGCTCTCTGAAATTGGCGCAACTCGCCGGAGCGCGCCACGTGTCAGTCGAGCAACAGCATAGCGTACTAGCGCAACGCTCTGTGCTTACGCGACACGTGTCACCACCACAACCGCTTGCGCTCAGTGATTGGCGCAAAGCGCCTGACAAATGCACTGCATTGTTTACTGAAGGGTCAGGCCTAAATCAAAAAGGCATAGAAGGCCAAAATAAAATGCAATGCAATAAAAGGGCAAAGCCCAAACAAAATTGATGCTCTGCATCATTTATAAAAGGGCAGAGCCCAAACAAAATAAAATGCAATAAAAGGGAAGAGCCCAAACAAAATTGATGCTCTGCATCATTTATAAAAGGGCAGAGCCCAAACAAAATAAGAAATGCAGTGCATTATTTAAAAAGGGAAAAAGCCCTAGCACAGGCCTAATAGGCCAAAGACAAATAAAAATGTTGAACATTTTTTTAACTGGACTTAGCCCAATCATGGCCGTAAGTCCTCAAATTAAATTGACTGAGCACGGCTGCTCTCCTAAATCAATTTACATCCGGTTCGAGGGTACATCTTCGAATTCCTCTGACTCCTATCGTTGTAATCCTTCAACGACGTCAGAGAGGTGACGGGTCCCGACAACCACACATCAATACGGACTGTGGGGTCCTTAAACCCACAGACTTATGCGTCCTTAAACTAAGATACGGACTGTGGGGTTTTTAAACCCACGGACTTATGCGTCCTTAAACTACATATGGACCACCATGTCCCTAAACTGGAATATGGACCGAAATGTCCTTAAACTACCTATGGACCACTACGTCCCTAAACTGGAACAATAGAGCCCAAACGCTCTTTTGTCGGATCCAAACGATCCCGTTAAGTTGATCTTAGTCTCAAATTAGACTAACGTATCCTTGACGAACGTTTAAGTTGATCTTAGCCTCAATATAGTTAACGTATCCTTAAACTAAAACATCAAACCCAAATCTAAGTAAATACGGATTTGGACTAATCTACGTCCTACAGGCGACGGCATAACTTAGTCTCCGTATACAATCCACGGGCATCCACAAACAAAACAAACACACACGACACGAAGTGAAATTCTGGAGAAGGAGAAAGTGGTTACCGCGATGCGGTAGCGTAATTAACTGCAGGGGCTTGCGCCTGCAGGGAAGAGCGTCCCCACAATCAAAATCCCCTTTAGCGAGGGGGAATCTGACGAAGTCTGCTACATCGGCCGCATCCGTCTAAATCTCCGATATACGGTGCCATAAATCAACTTGGCATCTTCGAAGAGGTAGACGGATAAAACCAAATAGCATCTGCCCCGAATCTCAGTCGCCAAGACTTTCGCAGTCTCGTGCGTCGTCTTTCGGAGGGGAATAGTGTGCTACCGATATTGCACTACGACTAAGGCATTGATCATGTATTTGATATATACAACGGGTTTCGGTGTTCTGCATCATAACTGGAGTATCTCATAGCAACCTCTAGAGTTACAGTTATGAGAGTTTTATATCTTTTTGAGTTTTCACACACACTGTTGCGTTATGTTACATCTTAGCTCGTGTGGGATTTCGGAGTTCCGTTGTATTGAGCGAACGATGTATTTTAGATCTTAGACCCCAACAATAAAATTTGAAAAATTTGAAATTTTGTGAGGGTTTATGTGTAAAAAGGGTAAGGCCATGGTTAAGCTAAATTTCACTCATGGAACATCATAACCTGGATGACACTTCATACTTGCATGAGACATTCATGATGACACATCCTCCTTGCATGAAAACACCACCATCTTTCATGCTTACACCTCCTACTTGCATGGATACACCACACTTCTTATTGATGACACCTCCTCCTACACCTCATCACTCCCCTATTCTTATCCTTTCTTTTGCTTCAGTTGAGAGATCAAATTAGAAACAAATTGGCAAAACTAGAAAATAAAGAAAAACTTAGATCACACCAAAGAAAAAGAGAAGAGTAAAGAAACTAAGTGTTAAGGATCACTACCACCACCCTCAAGCTAGGATCTTGTGTGCTTGTGCTTCTTTGAAGGAGCCTTTCAGTGATCATTCAATAGGTATAAGTTTCAACCCTGCAAATTTAAGTTCAGTACTGTTTTAGTGTAGAATTGTGATGTCGGAAATATCGTATTTTGATAAATTTAGGCTCTTTTTTGAATCTGCTATAGTCAAGATAATCTTTAACAAAATCAAACAGTACTTTCATATTGTAATCTGGACCTAGAATAACCACTCGAAACACGGACCCATTCCTCGGAGTTTTGGCCGGCGACGTTCAATGAAAATCCGGCGTCGCCGGTTTTGTGTGGGAGTTGGGTGTTGAAATTTTAGGGTATCTCTCTGTATATGTGTTAAGATATCTGGTATTGCTAGTTTTTGTTATTTATTCAGTATATAAAATCAGGAAACAAATATCTGTTTTGGGGTAAAAAAAATTTTAATACGATACGGATATCTTGAGTTTACAATTTTGTTTTTTCTGTTACGGGCAGCGAAGGGTTAGATCGGATTAGTATAAGTTTTAAATAGTTCACAATATTCGCACGTCGCATGTTTAGTATGTGCAGTATCATAAACTAGGATATTTATGATATTTAGCATACTGATATTGAATCTGGAACCAATAAGTGTAACCACTAGAAAAACTAGCAACACCATAAGTATCATAAGATCACTAGGAGATTTCACCTAAAACCCGAGACCCCATCTTCAAAATTGGACTGGCGAGAACCCCATAAAGTCCGAGCTCGCCGGATTTCTGGTGGTATTTGGTGTTGAATTTTGTTCTGTAGGATCATTTTGATATTTTATAGGTTACTGTGTTGCTTGATTTGTCCCAATAATTATACGGTAAAATCTAGGAATATTTTAGTAAATCTTTTATCAAGTTCCGATATTCCGATACGGGCTTTTCGTACTATGTACTGTGATCAGTCGAAAATACTACATTTTTAACACGGCAATTTCCCTAACATTTGCACTCATCTAGAAGTGTTCGGCATTCATATAGCACATATTAGCAAATCAGTCGTTAAATATCAGATTGCATGTGTTAGACTCTAAAACCGACATTTCTGAGGAAATTGACTGCATATCATGGCATCGCATCATCCCTATATTGTGCAACACTTGTCTCGAGAATTTGCAGGAACAAAAGCCAAAAGAAGCTGATAAAATACACCAACTCCAAGTTGTGAGATTTGGTAGCAATCCAAAGGGGAAAATACAATTCAACATATCCTATAAAGGCCCATATTTCAGCCCAAAGCAGCACCAGAAGTTTAAAGACCTAAAGCCTCCAAAGAGCCGTGGATCCGCGGCGGGAGCCTGCTTTCGCCGCGGATCCGCTGCGGTTGTGCCATGTCAGCGAATAATTTTCAGTGCAGAATCTCAATCTCAAGGCCTACAGCTCAGAAACATGATTCAAATTCCAGAAAACCCTCGAAGCTTCTGCCAGATCAGCAAAGATCATTAAGCAACCTAATCTTGATTAAGCTAATCCTAATTAAGCTCCTAACTAACCTCTTCTAGAAAGCTCCCTCCTAACTAACCTCTTCTAGAATCCTTTCTAGCTAACTAACTTTTGGAGGGAAATTCAAATTTCCTCAACAAACTTTTGGAGGGAAACTTAAAATTCAAATCCTAGATCTAGGGTTTTGATGTCTATAAATAAGAACCTAGATCTAAGGGTTGAGGGGTTCTTCCATAATCCTTAGTTAATCTTTAGTTGTTCATTCTCTTCATCTTCTTCCACAAGTCTAGTGACAAGACTTGTGCGAAACCCTAACCCTAATTCCAATCCAAATTCAAGATCCAGAGTACCAATCAAGCAAGAAGCCCTTCAACCTTTTAGGTGCCGAGCCGATCTTCAATCGGGCAAGTGATCCAAGCCGATCCGCGACTCACGGAGACGAATGAAGCCAAATCGACGATCGAGTTCTTCCTCTTGTAGTTCTTGAGCGAATGTAATGAAATTGTTGATATAAATAAAAGGTGAAATTCTTTAATCTTGTTTTCTTTATATTCTTGCATTATGATTCGATCTCAATTTGTAATTGTAGTTCTTGTTGTGATGTTTGAGTAAAACTCCGCTCGTCGAGGAGTCGAGACGATCAATAGAATGATAATATAACAAATCTTAATACGATTCTTAAGTCCTACGAGTTTTGTAAACCCTAGCAAGTTCAAGAATCGATGACCTAGTTTCGTTGCGATGCTTTCTTGATTGTTATCGCTCGAAATTAGGGATCTACGATCGTTTCTTGAATTTACTAGAGGTTAGCATGTGAATGATATCGACGAAGGAACAAGGGATAAATGATGAAACCCTAGTTTCACTAGAAATCCCTAATTCTCGTCGATCATCATCGATCTAGTATCAATTCATCGAAGGATAAGAATACGTCATCATAAGATTACATCACATCTATAGATCCGATCGATTCCTACGAGCCTCATTTCGATTCTTGATATTTGGTTGGAAAAATCATCAAACTCTCAATTCTTGATTCTATCTTTTTCTTGTTATTAGATCTAGATTTTCTAATTCTTGAACTTCAAATATAAATCATGAATTATTTGTTTTCTTTTCATTAAAGTTTCAATTCATCTAATTCGAAACACGAACGATTACACTTTCCCTGTGGACGATCCGCACTTACTAACGCGCTACATTCGACACCGTTATTGATTGTGGTCAAAATATTTTTGGTTGTGGTTTCTTTACAATTTTCCAACATACACAATCGGAAAATATCAAACAATCAAATGGCGTCGTTGCCGGGGATAGTGCGCTAATTGTTCGTATTTTGAAATTTGAGTTGAAAAGTTTATTCCATCTAAATTTTTAGATCAAAATTCGCGCAAACACTAATACAAGTTGTTGTGATTTGTTGCGAGGAAATCTGGGATCATTGGAGCAGGAGAAAAAAATTTCTGAAATTTCCAGAGAGCTGAAGAGTTCAATTGGAACAGTATCAAGAAATTGTGTGCAGAGATCCCACCATCCAACCGCGATTCCGCGGCAAAAACCCCCCTCCTGCGGCGGTTCCGTGGCAAGCTTGCTGAGTCACTGCACCAAAATTGCTCTGTAACCCCCTGACTTTCTTATCACTCTCTTAATCTGCTCCATTAACAATTTTGTGCAGGTTTCTTTGCAAATAATCGCAGCGCCGCAAAAGCAAAATTAAAATTGTGCGTGTTTTGATTTTATGGTTGTTTGCATAATTAATACGGACATTAAGGGGCAAAGACCAAATCCAGATTAGGTGGGGAGTTCATTACCCTTCCTAAGCCCCGAAAATCACAAACTTGCATCCGCATTTACCCTCATTAATTAAAAGAAATCTAGAGATGACTCTAAGAACCGTCGCGCTCACTTAGGACAGAAGAAGGCCATGGGTAATTCATTGCTTATCCGCGTTTTTCTTGTGGTGTCTAAGGCAAGTGTGTCGAAGGCTAGTGGTTACTTAATTAAGCCCACTACTTACGTAGTGGAGAACCTCCCACTTACCTGGCACTTACCTGGCCACAGGAGAGACAAAGAGGCAGTAGAGGATTGATCCTGCGACTTGTCTTTTGGAAGTTAGGAGCGGTCTAGAGTTTTGACCTAGGTGACCACTAGATTTTAGGGTTGCTTGTTGCATTTGTTGTGATCGCATCATATTTTCAAAAATCCGTATCAATTTTCAAAACAAACACCAACACTTCATTTCCCCTAATTATAAATCACGCTGCCACTTGTACTAACCCTTTTTAGTGCAAGATAGGCTGGACACGGGTTTCTAGTGCCCGTTAGTCCGCGTTTCCCCGATCGACCCTAAAGTCGGTATTTCTACATTTACCCTTTCTTTTACCCACCACCACACCCACTTCGATGGATCCATCTCCATCGAACTTATTTTCCACTAATCTGCCGCCGTCCGTTGGTGCGCAGAATCCACCTCGCATCTCTCTCCAAGAGAGGTGCTATCCTACACGAGGTCCACTTTCCACTTGTCTTTCCATTCCACCTGCCAACGGGGAAAATTTTCAAATAAAACCCCAATACATCAACCTTCTACCAAAATTTCACGGTCTCAAGTCTAAAGACGCATATGCATTTATCACCAAATTTGAAAATGTATGCGCAATGATGGGTACTTCACAGCTTTCTGTGGATGCTTTCCGTCTATGTCTTCTCCCATTCACTTTGTGCGATTTAGCCGAGAAGTGGCTATATAACACTACCGCACATTCCATTTCAAATTGGGACGAATTCGTCAAAGCATTCCTTAAGAAATTCTACCCACATCAAAAGACAGCTCGAGTTCGTAGCGAAATCTATCAATTCACCCAGCTTCCAAATGAAACATTTTCAAAATGTCTTGAACGTTTCAAGGATCTGTTAGTCCAATGTCCACATCACGGCATCCCGAGATGGGAACTGTGCCGAATCATTTATGAGGGCATTAATCCTAACACAAGACAGACTCTTGAATCCATGTGTCAAGGCAATTTTATGACCAAAGATGATGGGGAAGCCTGGAATTTTCTAGAAAATTTCGCTGAAAAATCTTTACAGTGGGAGGGTATGAGTCAATCGTCTAGGGATGGCAATGATATTTCCATAGGAATTAAAGCTGAAATTTCAGCTTTACACAAGAAATTTGACGCTATGGAAAACAAATTTTTAGCTGCCGTCCTAAGTCAAATGTCACTCTCCAAAACTGTATGCGGCTGCTGTTCTGATCCTTCTCACTTGACGGAAGAATGTCCGTTTCAAGGTCATGAGCATACCAATGCCACATTTCAAAGACCTAGAAACGATCCATTTTCTTCCACATATAATCAGGGTTGGAGGAATCACCCAAATTTTGCTTGGAACCAATCACAATCTCAAAACACGGTTCCAACCCAAAACAATTTCCAAAGGGTCCTTTCACCACAACAGCAACCACAACTTCAATTGAGTCAGCACCCCTTCCAATCACAAAATTTCCAAAATCCGGCCAACACTTTTTGCACCACATGAAAACTTTTTGCAATTGACCGGTACAGATAATACCTCTGCACTAGCACAAACCTTGGATACTTTCATGAAACAATCCATCCAAGGGACGGCAAGTTTGCAATATTCCGTCGAGAATGTGATGAAGAGCATTATCTCTCAAAATGAGAACATCAAATCGATGGAAGAACAAATTGCACAACTAAAAGCCGAAATGCGTGCAAGAGAGAAAGGGAAACTTCCAGCTCAACCTTTACCCAATCCTGGCTATTCACATCATGTGGATGCAATCACGTTGAGATCTGGAAGAGTGCTTGACACTCACGTTGGGAAGAGATTGATGACACTGAAAAATCTATCAATGATACCCCGGCTGAGACCTTTCCTTCCACTTCTACTTCTAATTCTGACCCCAGTTCTTCTACCCCACCACCTTTCTGCGAGCCTATTCTTCATTTCCCAAAAGGCTCGCAACCTCAGCCCATCTCTTCTAGTTCTCCACGGACGATCCCCACTTCTACTTTGGGATTAGGTCCACACACACTTCCTTCTCCTATGATGGACCCAGCGCTTATTGCTAAAGTACCTTATCCTAATCGGTTAAGGGCTAACACATCAAGTCCACATATGGAGAAGATCATGGACATTTTTAAGCAAGTTAACATCAACATCCCTCTCCTAGATGCCATCCAACAAGTTCCGTCCTATGCGAAAACTCTTAAGAACTTGTGCACTAGAAAGAGGAAGACTCAAGTGCCTAAGAAGATTTTCATGGCAAAGACTGTAGACACGGCTTTCCCCCAACAATTACCCAGGAAATGTAAGGATCCTGAATATCCTACTATTTCCATTTCTATCGGGAAAAACACATCAACCGTGCTCTACTAGACCTTGGCGCTAGTGTTAACTTGCTTCCATACTTGGTTTATGAGCAACTAGGTATTGGAGAGTTGAAACCAACCCATTGCACTCTCCAGATGGCTGACCGATCAATCACCAAACCTAGGGGTGAACTGGAGGATGTGTTAATAAAAATCGGGGAATTTATATTCCCTGTGGATTTTATTGTAATTGATACACAGCCTGTAGCGAACCCACGGAACCAAATTCCGGTGATTTTAGGTCGCCCCTTTTTGGCCACTTCCAATGCTATCATCAACTGTAGAAATGGTTCTATGACCCTATCTTTCGGGAATAGGTCAATAGAGCTGAACATTTACAAGTTGGGAAGTGTACTCTCCGAACCTACTGCTTAGGTCTGTTCTGTCGACTTAATGGATGTCGACAGCAGCGAATTTGATGATCCTCCTGATACCGATCTAGACTCTTTTCATACGTTATTGTTTGACCCAACTATGTATCATACACATACGGACTCTTCCACCGAGATGTCCGGGTCAACAATTAACACTGATTATGAACTGTCCTTAGAGTCTGAAGATCACCCCGCAACTTGTGATGACATTATTCATCGAGGTATGGATGGAACTTTTGAGGAGATCTTCGTTGATGAACTCGCATTTTTTAATGACACGGGTGTGGAGATGAATCATTTCCCAATCAATGAAATTGAACCTCCACCCCTTCTTCTGAACTGTAAAAAGAATGCGAGTAATCCATCACATTCACTGCATCGTCTCTCCAAAATGAGGCACACATACATTCTTTTCCACCCCTTACCCTTTCCCCACTTCTTCTTCCACCAACCAGAGCACTGCATTGATAAAATTTTTGAATGGTTGGTGTTGACGTTCGGTCTTTGCAAAGCTTGGCATCGACCAATGATTTTTGACCCCCTCATGTGATTTTCAAAAGATTAACATTGCATAACTCAAGTTTGGGGGGGGCATTTTTTCTGGCTCTTTAAAAGAAAATTTATTACAAAATGATAAGCCAAGAATAAGTTTGGGGGAGGGTCTTCACTTAAATATTTTGCCCCCACTAATAAATTCCTCCCAAGCTTACAGGTTTTTTGAGATTTAGCAGAAGGCAACAGTGAGGACACTGTTGAAAACAAGTTTGGGGGAGGTTTGTGCTTATTTTTGCATCATTTGCATATCACTTGCATAAGCACAAAATATTTTTGAAAATCTATAAAAATTTAAAAAATTTCAAAACTATAAAAATATTTTTGTACATAAATAAGATAATAAAAGATTAGATAGTGAAAAATTACATCCATGAGATTAGAAAAATTTAAGAAAACTAAAAAAATTAGAAGTTTTCTTATACGAACTAGTAATAAGTAGTTATGAGCCGTTGTCCCAAGGGTTAGTAAGATGAAGGACGTCACTAATCTGAGGATAAAAATAAGTCTGAAAAATAGTTTCTATTCTGGAAGCCAAACATTTTGAACGTTGATACCCTGCTATTCGCACTTACACACGTCTTAAAGCCCGGGATAGTAGAGGATACCTTGAAATGCTCTTGTCTTAAAGCCAAAAGTATGAAGGAAATATAAATAAAATGAAGAAAATATAAAGTGGTGAGAAAAATGGATACTGGTTTTGTTATCGCCGAGGGCAATAAAAAATTTATAGCGAGGGTGCCTCTTCACCTAGTGCCCTAAGGCCAACTGGTCTGGGAGTCACTGCTATGCCTGAGGTGGTGCAAGACGAGGAAAATACACCAAATAAGCAAACACATGAGTAATCGGTTGGTTAGTACCTCAAGAAGTATTAATGGTCGCATGAAAGTGTGTGAGCAATCTCATCTAAATATTCATTAATCAAAAAATACTGAGGCTGATGGGCAAGAGTATGATAGCTTGAATTGAATTCTCCGGGTGTAGGGATGTCATTTACACACACGCAGGGTGATATGGTCGATGTTTGGAAGAAAGATAGGAATGAAGAATAAGATGATGTGTTATTGAAGGAGGACGTGATTTCTGACATCTTTTCATGACCATTAAGATAGGGCTCATGACAACCGAAAAGCTAGCTTAGTTGGAGACCCTAATTTTCAAAGCCTTTCTTTTACAATTCTTTTCTTTAAATGTAATATTCATGATCTTCCTTTTATTATTGGATTTTGTGGGTGCAATCCGCTGAAAACCCTCAGGAGACAACACTCCTCCTACTAGGGACACCTAGAGATTTAAAGGCTTGTTGCACGTGCTCAGTGCAATCGTGTTGCCTACGAAAGTGTGCTTGTTAGTTTTTCTCTTTCTTTATTTTCTCCTTCTCTTTTTAATAAAACAGTTCGCTCGAGACGATCGAAAATAAGTTTGGGGGAATTCGACTGAAATATCGACATTCGTACGTTAATTTCAGTGGCATATTGTCGTTTTTGGGTTTAGTATGCCATAAGTTCTAACCTATGGGTGCCGATCTCGTTGTTTTGAATTTTGATACGATATTTACGTCGATATGATATAACTACGATTATAGGTACGATCGCGAAGATTTCCAAGATGGAATTGACGGACATAGCAATCATGGAATCTATGAGCTCGACAAGTTGCTGAGTAGATTTACATCTACGGGGGGAAGTCGGGTGGATGGCGTATAGCACCCCCGCAACCTTATAGATAGTAATATGATATTTAGTCGGTTTTAGTGTTTATTCAAAATATTGATATTTGAGTAAATTTGCATCTAGAAGGACATTCATTTGCATGTAGTAAATTATGGTTTGGGTAAATTGGTACGAAAGACCATGCCGTACTAGAGGTGAATTTGATATAGTGATAATGTGAGGTATTGTATGAGATATTATACTGTAGTAATGATGATGAGATTAGTATGCCAAATAACTACCAAGTTACCTTTAGACTCGTAAATTAATATTTTATTTCGTTTTAGAACGTAATACTTGTGTCACGCCCCGCTTCCCGGTATACGGCGAAGGGGACGCGACTGGTCCGCTACGTATTTACTGTGAAGTAAATACACTAAGCGTATCTAAGCAATATAAAAGTAAGAACAAGAGACAAGAGATATAAACTGAACAACAACTTTATTTATTAACATTCTTTTGTACAATGCATGAAAAGTAAATACAACTGAATAAAAAGCAATACCTAAACAATGGCATAACAGAAATGAAAGTACTGAATGGAAAGTGTACAATGACTAGAGCTCGGGGTCTTCACTGAATTGGTCCAAGTCTTCAGCAGTGGGCTCTATCTCTGACGTGTCCAGATCACCTGACGACATTCAAAGAAGAAAGAAAGAGAATGTCGTCAGCAAACAGATCGCTCAGTAAGTCCCAAAGAGAAGGGAGAAGTAGAAAAGAAGAAAAAGAGAGAGAGTAGTTTTTAAAGTTGAATTATATTGTTATAATGTTGTATATAGTGTTAACGCTGTTATTTGTAGTTTGGTACAGAAGGATACCAGTGTATACAAGAGGAGTCTCTATATGCCAGAGACTAGAGGCAAATGGAAGTACAAGGCTCCGTTATACAACCCGGAACAACGACAATTGGATTCATATTAGGTGTCTTAATCTTGCAGTCTCATGACGCTTTTAACACCTTCCGTACCAATCTACCCCTTAAACCCCGAGATGTCTTGTTTGTATTGTATTGTATTGTAAATTGTATTGATTGTATAATTGGATGACTGACCGAAACTATAATATCAGTAAACGGGTATAACCGTAGAATCATGTAAATGGAATTACTGGAGAACCATGTAAATGGAATGTATATCCATGGTTCAGTTCAGTCAAGTTGTATAGATTGATAATTGGATTCATGGATTCATGTTAAATTGTAATATTGAAGATTGAAGATTGTAGATTGTAGATTGTAGACTGTAGATTGTACTTGAATCATATTCAAGTCAGATTATACTGAGACTCAAACTGAGTCAGACAATTAGAAAAGTAAATTGAAGTCCTGATTGTTTTGATGTTATCGGCAACCGCTGCACATGGACGGCAGGATTTGTGTCTTTTTCAAAGATGATTACCGTATTGATAACACCATTATTAAGTTGTCTACCTTAAATAGGCAAGTACCCACTTCTCCTGCTCCATGAGGCTCAAGAGTTGGGTCCCGCTTAAACCTATATTTACTAGGGTCCTTAGGGTAAATTATAGAACTTGAGGGGGTTTTATGTAAAAATACTTTGTATGGTTTTCAAAATACACCCCCAAGTATTTATTATCGTCTTTAGAGTTGTAATAAATGTAGATTTTATATTTGTGATATTTCTAGTGAAAATATCCTAATTTCATAAATAAAGGTATTTATTTGTAATAGGTTTTGCATGGAACTCATGGTATTTTAGTGTAAAATGATTCTTGTGACATTTTTAGAAAAAAGTGGAATATTTGTAATAATTCAAAATAGATATTTTTATGTTATATATACATATATTTATATGAAAATAATTTTAGTATATATATAATATTCTAGAAATCTCGTTTTCTTATGATGTCGTATTTTAAATCTTTCGAGACCGAATGCTCCTTGCGGAGGTCTGAATCTCGTACTACTAAGCCCGTCCGCACCATCCCGAACGGATTTCCCAATTGGGTTGTAGCGGCGCTTTACAAAGATTTGTATAAATACTAATCATTAAGGAAAAACGGTTTTATTAATTATGATATTTATTTGTAAAGATGTCGATTTCCCGTATTCTATGTTCTAGGGTCTCCTAAGTCAATTAGACTGCTCCTAACTGGTCCAAAGCGACAAGTTGTGAGATACCTCAAATCGCCTCTTCACCGCCAATTGTGGCCAGGTAAGTACAAGTGAAGAAAGGAGGGATCCGCTCACGAATCACCGTGAGACGGGCTTTTTAAAATTACCTTTCTCACTTGTCTAGCCTAGGCACCACAAAGTCAGATTTAGATAAATGACTGAATGCCCACAACCTTTCTCTGTCTTAATGAGTGCGACAGTCTTTAATTGGCTGAGTCTAGATATTTTTTATTAGCTCAAAAGTTATTTATTTGTAAAGATATATCAATACTAAATCTTTTAGAAATGGTTTTTATTAAGTAAAGGGTATTTAAATGAAAATGTTTGTTTTCCCGTATTCTAAGTTCTTGAGGGTATCGTGTTATGTTGCATATGAGTGTGTGAGGAGGTAGGTCGTTACATCGTGATCTACTTAAAGGTATAGCAAGTTTAATGAAGTTAAATGTATAATTGAAACAATGTGGTATTTAAATGAAAAATATGATAAAGTGAAATAGCCATCATTTTATGAAATGAAACTTGATCAATTTGGTTGATTAGTATTTAATAGTCAACATGAGGGAGTTTAAGCATAATTGTATTAACGAGAAGTGAAGTTTTTATAAGAAAACCGAATCGGAAATCGGATTTGTTCTGATTCCGTCGGGTTTTGTAAATCCGTATTTTTAGAATGGAAAAGAAAGTTAGAAATGGGACTTACGGGTTTTGGACAATAATGAGAGTGAGATGGAAGGAGAGGAATCGCCGGTGCGTCGCTTCGTTGCCGAGAGCTCCTAGAACGATCATCGGAAGTTCGCCGGAAATTTCGCCGTAGCTTCGCCTTTCGCTCAATTCGATTGCACACAAGAGTTCTTGAGAATTTTAGAGAGTTGGCTCAGAGTTTGGGGTAAGAGGGTAGAGGGTAGGGGTGGTGTTTATAGGGTTAGGGTAGGTGAAAGGTTAAAATGAAAAATGTGATAAAATGTATTAAAAATGTATTTAAAGTGGAGTAATTGGGGCTTTAAAAGAGCTCTGGAAATGGTCTGAGGCTAAAATTTTGCAGGTGTGTATGGAATGTGAAAAAACATAATTTTCATGTTGGAGTCGTCGCCGGAATCGGCCGACTCGGCCGTGACTCGGTCGGAGGACTGAGTCGGCCGAGTCAAGGCCGATTCCCGGCCGAGTCACGTGGCCGGGATCCCACCCGACGGTTCATCTAACCTTTGGCAATGTTACATTTTTGGGTGTAGTGGGGTTTTGTGAGATATGAACGTGCAAACCCTTGGTATTCTAAAGGTCTTTAAAAAAATCAATATTAAAAATAATGTGGGGTATGGGATTTGATCTCCGGTGGCTTGGTTCAGCAGTGCAAGGTATTACCAATGAGCCATAAGCTCCTTCTTGTAATTAAATTGCTAATTAATTACTTATCATGTGCTCAGGCAAAAAATACCCCTTCATGGATTTGAAATTTTTTTGTAAAAACTTGTATTGGAAATTTAGGGTTGTTACAACTTGAGTGAGCCATACTCTTTTAAAAACTAACGATTCGTCTCTCTTTTTGGATGATAAAATATAAGGATGCGATACCAATTTCCAAAATAAATATTCATTTTCAATCCGAGGCAGCTTCCTAAATTTCAAAACCAACGTTTCGTTCATTTTCAAAGATAATGGTATAACTCACAGCAAGTAGTTAAATTTATTAGATACAGCTAGATTTACTATTTTGGTTCACGTTATAATTATTGATGTTATACGTTTCCGTAATACGAATACTCTAATAGAACACTGCACAACTATCAATGAGTACAATACGGAACAAGCACGTACACATATGTTACACCTGTTAGAGATAGTGCCCTCAAAGTCAATTATTGGATCGCAGATACGTGATTGCAATAATTGAGGCAGGACCTATACCGATATGACAGTCTTGCTCGAGATGATAGTTTGCTATCTGGTTTGTCTTTATCATCATATACATGCTTTAGTTCACTATTGCATGATGATAGAGCCCTTAGGATTCTTGCTTGACAACTAGCGGTATGATGGCGATCATATACGTGGAAGCTGGGGTCTGTAAGCACATCCTTAAAGTGTCCCTAGTCGTGGGAGTTTCGAGACAGGGCATCGATACTCCAGAGTAGACTAGTGTATACAGTCGAGACCCCGACGAGGGGAGGTGGCCGGTCTCACAAGCCACTGGTGTCAGTTGGATCACCTAAGATGTATACAGGTGCTCATTGGGTTATGAGTACACCGGACAGGACTTGCCGGGAACCTGCTAATTGGTATTATACATATCGTCAGATAGCAGTTCCCTGGTGACATGTGTACAGGTTAGTTCATCGACCTGAGATCGTCATTTGTCTCGTGTGAGTTCCCACTGTGCTTAGATTATTACCCTACCACGCTCAAAGGAGTTGTGCAAACAGGTTTTAGTTGGGTACAGTCCCGAGCCACATGGAGGCAAGTGAGCGGATCGGCAGGGGATTCGTCTCTCCCGGTATTAGGGGTGAGATTGCGCTGTGTCTAGGAGAGCCATTACACAAAGCTCTCGGCCGAGGCAGGAGATTAACTGGTAGGTACTCCAGTAGTATCTCAGGGTGTTCTGGGCCACTCTCTGACACGACTTATACTGCTATTGGGGGCCTGACGTTACCAGCCCCTAGGCAGATATGCGATACTCATAGATGAACGGACCGGACTGTATGTATATTGTCACTGTTAGGCTCAGTAGGGTTTATGGATGAGTTCGCTCGTCAGCTTCCCTTCCAATCAATACATAGGCAAACCGTTACGTACATCTTGTACCTCTGACTTGCTAGTGGTTATACCCAGTGCCAGTGTGTTGATGAGTCATTAGAGTCCCCCACAGACACTTTCTCAAGTTCGAGCGAAACATTGTAGAGGCCGTATGGTTTTATGGCAGGGTTCGGAAAATGCACGTGCGTTTTCGCACGTGTCGTTTTTCGGGCAGATAATACTGATCGGCTTTGGTTTAAGCCGGATCCGAGTATTATACTGTGTAGATATAATATCTTTGTCTCAGATGCATTTGTATTTGGTCGTAATACAAATACGGGTATGTTTATACCATTACGGAGTTATCCTGAAATTCGTTTCAGGATCACTTTTGGAAGTTGCCACTTTCCAGTTTTCTACACCTGTCTTTAACATTCGGTTAAAGACGGATTTATCTTTTTTTGAGATGAGTGTGAAAGCTTCTAGAAGGTGACTAGGATGATGACTAAGCTTGTGAGTCATTGATGCATTAAGTGTTCATTTAATGTTGTGATGACTAGGTTTATTATCATTGGTTTGCATTAAATGAGTTCATACTAGGTGTTTAGATGACTCATCTCTTCTTTAATCTTATGGTCACCTCTTTGCTCCTACCCTCACCTCCCCCCCTCTACATATATGGCCGGCCCCCTCCCCTTGAGATTATGATTGATTTGGGAAAAAGAAAGGGTTGTTAAAATGAGAAGAGAGAGATCTAGTTCATATATATTTTCATATCTCATTTCAATCCGATCCAAGAGGCAACTTCATTAACCGTTTGTCCATAACCTTGGACGTAACGAGGCAAAGTGTTCTACTCATTCTCTACAACATCTTGGTCGTCTCTTTTGGCAAACTTGACGACCGAGTTGCCTAGGTTCAGAGGCGGGAGCCCGTTTAAAGATCCGTCGACGTGGTGCCACCTGGACGACGAGACTAGAGATTCAGGAGATCGGAGCAGCCGCAACAAAGCATGGGATGATGGTTGAAGACCGAAGGACTCGGATCGTTCGGTATAACTCTTCTACCCACTTTGTAGTTTGTTAGTTTAGTTTTAATTGCAGATCCGGGTTATAGTACGCGATAGCGCCAGTTGTAAAAAGTTTTTGTTCCGCATTTGGCGTCTGTTAGAAGGCCGGGGCGCTACCGTATACTTACAGTGGTGTCAGAGCCTCACCATTAAGCTATACTAACTTGTGCTAACGCGTTTAAAACATCGATCGAACGGATTTTCGAAAACCGCAAATTCCAAGTTCTGAGTTTCTGTTAATTTTAAATGATGTCTAAAAATAATTTTGCATATGCCAGAAAATCAAGCAAGGCTTTTATAGAATACTGGAGAAAAACGACCAACTGCGTCGACCGTACGACCGCGGAACCGCGGCGATTTTGGTGACTTAGTTGGCAATTTTTCTCCTGTTGTTTCTAAATTGGAAATTGTGGTGTTTGGTACTATTCTTTTGGGCCCAGATTTTGTTACTGTACAGCAGATGTACGTGGGGCCCACTTCGGGAAATTTAGTCAATCAAAATTTTAAACTTGTTAGTATGCAATACTTACTTTATATTTCCGACCGGGAATGTCATTTGATCGGTAAACCGCGTCTGATTGCTATAGTTCTTTTAGATGGGTTTGCGAACGTGACATTCGCGTTGATGTTCTGTGTTGTACTGTGCTATTGCGGATATGTCGTGGTGGATAGCAGGGTGCAATGATAGTGCAGTTTGGATTTATTTGTACATTTGATATTGCGGGACGAGCGTCCAACATGTGGACTGCCGTCACTGCCTGTTGTATAATATTCTTTTGAGGCACGACCGGGTTGAGGTCGATATACCCGTTGTACATATTTTATTTCTGTACTAGGTTTACCCCGCGACGGAGTGCACGGATAGCCGGGTTCTGGAGGGCAACGGGTCCATATCTCATGGCTTTGAGAGGCAGAGAGACCTCACTGTAGAATTGGCAGACTATTCGCCGCACTCGTAGGGGGTACAGGTTGACCCAAGGAGGGGTGCTCAATTTACCGGATTCCGTGAAGTGTCGGGTGTTCCATTCACTATGTTGTGGGGACTACCTCGCTTCAGGTTTTGGCGGGTAACTTGCCGCACCCGTAGGGGTCTAGGTTTCATTGCACAAGCTATCCACATAACCAGGGGAACGTCGGGTTTCAGCAGCGGCTCTGTGAAACTCGGGGATCCCAAATTATCTATATTGTTCTGTGATGCTTATTACTTTTCTGTAATGTTGCATATTATCACGCCTGGAGCGATTATTGTATATTGGTATATATACTATTAGATGTTGTATATATTTTACACCCGCGCTAGTCCAGCCCCCGCTCTGTCGTTAGTTAAGTAACCTAACGAGTGATGACGGGACCCAGTGGCGAATGCGGATGGCATATACGTACATTTTATATTCGTTATTTTCTGGTGTGATTGATTGATGGGACTGCATTGATTTTTATCAATGCAAGGATAAAACAAACCTATATTTGATGTTGTTGGAACAAATTTTAAAAGGTGTTATTACAAAAATGTTTCCTTTTGTTTTGCATAGTGATATTCAGTTTGAATATCCCGCACCTCATTCGACGAGGCAAGGGCCGAGATCCCTTCACCGGGAGTGACCCCTTGGGTATAAGTTTACGTCAGGGTAATAACTTCACTATAGTCGATTACAATTTGCTTTGCATTGCGGTATTCAGTTGGAATATTCTGCACCTCATTCCACGAGGAAAGAGCCGAGATCCCTTCACCGGGAGTGACCTCTTTGGCAAAACGTTTTCGCCACTATATTTTTATAAAAAGCTATCAGGTTCCTTCAACGAGATCAAGTTCATTACGTTAAAGGTTTTTCGCCAAAAACCAGCCGTAGCCCTCCGTCATTTCTTATGGATGGTCAGTAGTATTCATGTTATGTTTGTTGGCTTTCGTCAAGGCATAGTGCTTGGTAGCTGCTGGGGTATTCATTTGTAGCATAGATAGATGTGTTGGTTTGGGACAGTCGTATTACCTTGTTGGCTTTCATCAAGGGTATGTACGGGTGGGTTCAAATTAACCTGGACAATGACGGGCAGAACTTGACATGTGACTTATGATTTGTTGTTTTTCGTCAAGGTCATAAGTGCATGGGGCAAAAATCACATCGGGAGTTTCAAACATATAGGAAACTTGCCAGGCATGCGCATACCTTCTGGAGTGTGATAACTTGAGTGGCTTCCATCAAGTTATCATGCGATGATAGTTGGATCCCGATTCTCACTGATGAGTTGGTTTACTCCTCGGGTGATCCCGACTAATTCTTCTTTCAGGTTTGGAGGAGAATTTGAGATTACAGTGGGAGGTTTCCTGATTAGATAAAGTGATAACCATTCTGATTTAGGTTAGAGTGCATGCAGAGTGTTTCTTTTCTCTCTCTCTTTGGCAGCGACCTTTGACCGACCCTAGACTATGACTCAGTGACCAAGTTGACCGAACCTTCTTAAAATACTGGCCTTTGGATTGTCTAAGTTGCATAAGTCATTGCCGCTCCTTCTTTTTACCCTTTGCTTTTCTCAGAACACCCCGTATTACTACGGATATTCACTTCCATTGGATAGATCCATCGTATGGTTATATACGAACTCGAAGGTACTACTTCGAGGATGGATCCAGGTTCAGGAGAAATAGAATTGGTTTATTCAGTTGTCTTTTGTTATCACCTTCTCTCAGGTTGCGAGGGCTCCTTAGTTTAAGAGAGTACACCTATTACGCTTATTGGATAGTCTTATTTCAAACCATAGGCTGGTACCGAAAGGTAGGGAATGAAGAAAACTAATTAGCCTAAGTAGGGTGTGTAGAAGGTAATATGTAAAGACAAGATAAAGGGATTAGAAAGAGGGCAAAGTAAATTACGACAGTTAACATTCACGACCAAACCGCGTACTTCATCGCCACTCCTATTTCACCTTTGCCTTTTTCCCCAGTTCGGGAGAAATAGAATAAGGTATTATTCAGTAGTCTTTTATCATCACCTTCTCTCAAGTTGCGAGTACTCCTAGGATTAGGAGAGTACACCTATTATGCTTACTGGATAGTCTTCTTCCAAACCATAGGCTGGTGCCGAACGGTAGGGAAGGAAGAAAACCATTTAGCCTAACGAAGGTGTACAGAAGGTAACGACTAAAGACAAATAAAGGGATTTGGAGAGATGGCAAAGAAATATACGGTTATAGTCATGAATTGGATTATGGAAGAGGTATTACTAGGAATACCAGGATACCCCTACGAAACATTTTCATGTTTCAGTTACACTGTGCATTGTTAATGGAAAACTGATTTCCCGATTAGATGCTTACTCCAGGGTATGTATTTACCAGGCTTCATTCTCATATCTGTATGGTTTTACAGATGATGAGTGAGAGTAAGTTATTGGCAATTAGGTAATTATCCTCATTATATCGGAATTCGTTGTAATTGGTGATATTTGAGGAAATTGCCTGGGTACAGTTTTCAACCTACGATGCACAGGTTTTGAGTTATTCAACTCAGCGGACTTATACAGAGTATTGTATGTTGTCCAGTGTCCGTCAGGACAAAGGGGTAAGTCCTCGTACTATGTTCTGTTGACTTATGACTTCTCTAGTTTTTAGACAAGTGTTTCGTACAAATACAATGTCTAAGTTTTGAGAAGTTGTGGGTATAAGAATAAAGTAGAGAACCAGGTATCACAAGTATCAGGATTCTTCAAAGAAATTGAAGATGTAGATTCTTGTGATTGGTATTCAGATGATAGTAATGGTTTTGAGAAACTTGTTTCTCTTTCAGGTTACTCATAATTGGATGGATTCCTAAGTTGAGTAATGCTGAGCAGCCACTTTCCATTAAGTTGATATGCACTGGAGACAGCTGCATGATTTGAATCTGGTTCCGATTAAATTAGTACCTCCATTTCTATATTGTATATAGAATGGTTCATATCTTAACGATGTTAAGATACGGGGAGTTGTCCGGCTTATGCTTAAAACCAGACTCTGGATAACTCAAGGCACGTTTCTGTAATGGCAGTTTGTGGGTTGACCCTGGCTTCGACGAGGGTTGACTTTTCTACCATCTAGAAGATCAATAGTGATATTGTTCTTGACTCGCCACAGTTTTAGTAAAAATGGATTTTTTCAGAAAACAGTAGTGGGAGTATGGTAGAACTGGAAGTGATTCCAGAACCGCAAATGATTACGGAGAATTTAATAGGACCTATATATTCAATCAAGTTTGACATTCCAATAGCCACTTCGCAGACATGGTGGGTAACCTCAGACACCCGAGAGGTACTCCGGTAGCCTCAAGGACGGTGACAGGGAGGTTCTTGTTTACCCAGACTTGACACTACTGTTGTTCCAGACTATGAGACTTGGCAGAAGGATAAGTATAGCATCATTCTAGACTAGCTTTAGAAGTGTACGTATATATTATTCTGCCAGAGGGTTGTCGTAGTCAGTGGGAGCAGCGGAAGCATAGTGGGCAAGTAGCTTATGTCTATTTATAGACTTAAGCAGATATAGCGAAGATAAGATCATCTAATTTTGATGTGACAGTCATAGGTTTGACTTCATCAGAATAGGGGATGGATCTGTTAAGAAGGTAGTAGGGTGTGATGTCCTGGTATTTGGATGACATACACAGAGTAGGAAGTAAAATTCCTATACTACGATCGGTTGTACTGTGGTCATCACACTGTTGTTTCTCCAGACAGGATATGGATATAATATCAGACATTCTGGTTACTAGATCTATGGTATTAGATCTAGATTTGGGTAGTTTCCTAATGTGGGTACTTTGACAGTATTCTAATAGTATTTTAGAATAGATGACTCCTGGCATGGTGGTGTACCTGCAGGTGATGGAGTCACCCTCTCTAAAAGTGTCTTAGAGACTAAAGGAGAGAGGGATGTGCATGATTGGCAGATCACTTGCTTAGGCAATTGAGTCAATCATGAGATGTCAAGTACCACACCAGATGTTGTTTTTGCACTTGATGCGATAAGTTTATATTAATCCAATCCTGAAGAAACATAAGGAAGCAGTTATAGAACAAAAGTGCATGTTCTACGGATTTCATAATGGCAGCCTCTTCCGGGAGACGGTTATCATTCCAGGCTTCAAAGGTGACATGGATGACAAAGTGATTGTCAGAGTTATATTTTTCCCTCTGACGAGGGACAGTGTTATGGGCAGGTGGTCTAAGAAGATACTGTGGGAGGCATGGTGCTGGATACTGATTAGGTTCAGTTATCGATACAGTCTAAGAAGTTTGAATTTGAAGTTCATTTATTAACTAGGTCCCGTCAGATATTCAGACCTATTCTAAGACAAGTATTACTCGATTCGGGAGATGGCTTTCTCCGCGAACTTGAGATTTAGAGAGACATAGAAAGAAACATCAGGGCGGATCCACTCACTGAGGCTATTTCTCGAAAACAAGAGTTTTACAAACTAGCTATGTGAAACTGATTAGTAGAGAAGTTGGGTGTTCGGTATCATACGGGTTATGAGTATGCGACATCGCAATAATTAGCCTTAAGTGCAAGTGGGAGATTGTTGGAGATAGTGCCCTCAAAGTCAATTATTGGATCGCAGGTACATGATTGCAATGATTGAGGCAGGACCTATACCGATATGACAGTCTTGCTCGAGATGATAGTTTGCTATCTGGTTTGTCTTTATCATCGTATACATGCTTTAGTTCACTATTACATGATGATAGAGCTCTTAGGATTCTTGCTTGACTACCAGCAGTATGATGGCGATCATATACGTGGGAGCTGGGGTCTGTAAGCACATCCTTAAAGTGTCCCTAGTCGTGGGAGTTTTGAGACAGGGCATCGATACTCCAGAGTAGACTAGTGTATACAGTCGAGACCCCGACGAGGGGTGGTGGCCGGTCTCACAATCCACTGGTGTCAGTTGGATCACCTAAGATGTATACAGGTGCTCATTGGGTTATGAGTACACCGGACAGGACTCGCCGGGAACCTGCTAATTGGTATTATACATATCGTCAGATAGCAGTTCCCTGGTGACATGTGTACAGGTTAGTTCATCGACCTGAGATCGTCATTTGTCTCGTGTGAGTTCCCACTGTGCTTAGATTACTACCCTACCACGCTCAAAGGAGTTGTGCAAACAGGTTTTAGTTGGGTACAGTCCCGAGCCACATGGAGGCAAGTAAGCGGATCGGCAGGGGATTCGTCTCTCCCGGTATTGGGGGTGAGATCGCGCTGTGTCTAGGAGAGCCATTACACAAAGCCCTCGGCCGAGACAGGAGATTTACTGGTAGGTACTCCAGTAGTAGCTCAGGGTGTTCTGGGCCACTCTCTGACACGACTTATACTGCTATTGGGGGTCTGACGTTACCAACCCCTAGGCAGATATGCGATACTCATAGACGAACGGACCGGACTGTATGTATATTGTTACTGTTAGGCTCAGTAGGGTTTATGGATGAGTTCGCTCGTCAGCTTCCCTTCCAATCAATACATAGGCAACCCGTTATGTACATCTTGTACCTCTGACGTGCTAGTGGTTATACCCAGTGCCAGTGTGTTGATGAGTCATTAGAGTCCCCCACAGACACTTTCCCAAGTTCGGGCGAAACATTATAGAGGCCGTATGGTTTTATGGCAGGGTTCGGAAAATGCACGTGCGTTTTCGCACGTGTCGTTTTTCGGGCAGATAATACTGATCGGCTTTGGTTTAAGCTGGATCCGAGTATTATACAGTGTAGATATAATATCTTTGTCTCAGATGCATTTGTATTCGGTTGTAATACAAGTATGGGTATGTTTATACCATTACGGGGTTATCCTGAAATTCGTTTCAGGATCACTTTTGGAAGTTGCCACTTTCCAGTTTTCTATCACCCGTCTTTAACATTCTGTCAAAGACGGATTTATCTTTTCTTGAGATGAGTGTGGAAGCTTCTAGAAGGTGACTAGGATGATGACTAAGCTTGTGAGTCATTGATGCATTAAGTGTTCATTTAATGTTGTGATGACTATGTTTATTATCATTGGTTTGCATTAAATGAGTTCATACTAGGTGTTTAGATGACTCATCTCTTCTTTAATCTTATGGTCACCTCTTTGCTCCTACCCTCACCTCCCTCCCTCTACATATATGGACGGCCCCTCCCCTTGAGATTATGATTGATTTGGGAAAAAGAAAGGGTTGTTAAAATGAGAAGAGGGAGATCTAGTTCATATATATTTTCATATCTCATTTCAATCCGATCCAAAAGGCAACTTCATTAACCATTCGTCCATAGCCTTGGACGTAACGAGACAAAGTGTTCTACTCATTCTCTACAACATCTTGGTCATCTCTTTTGGCAAACTTGACGACCGAGTTGTCTAGGTTCAGAGGCGGAGCCCGTTTAAAGATCCGTCGACGTGGTGCCACCTGGACGACGAGACTGGAGATTCAGGAGATCGGAGCAGCCGCAACAAAGCATGGGATGATGGTTGAAGACCGAAGGACTCGGATCGTTCGGTATAACTTTTCTACCCACTTTGTAGTTTGTTAGTTTAGCTTTAATGGCAGATCCGGGTTATAGTACGCGATAGCGTCAGTTGTAAAAAGTTTTTGTTCCGCATTTGGCGTCTGTTAGACGGCCGGGGCGCTACCGTGGACTTACAACACCACATCTCATTAGTACTGCCATGTCACTATAGGACCATTATGATATATAATTCGTATGTAGATGTCGATATGAGTAGGCTATTACACTTTTAGAACACTTGCACAAATACTAATGATTGCCATGCTGCACGAGCACAGACGAATATGTTATACTACACATCATTACTAGTGCCATGACACAGTAGAATTGATATCTTTGTGCTCGTATGATTTATTTCCGCAGTCTTACTTTATTTCCTGTTGCACATTGCGAATACCAGTACTATAGATGTTGATATTTGATTCTTATGGATTTTATGGAATATACTCATGATGATATATATCAGTGGTATGGGACGCTGTTATATATGTATATATATAATATATCACCAGAATGATCTATGCAAGTATTCTTATTCTTTACTTGGTATTTCTGGATATGATGAGTTGACGTCCTACATGAGTTTGATGTTTTATGATTGTTTTATTCCAAACCGAGTGGGGGAGCTATACGGTTTCGGACTTGTTACTTATCCGGACTGAGTGGGGGAGATATACAGTCGGATACATGGTGGACCCGGATCGAGACCGAGGGGCAGGATTGCCGTATTGAGACAGGGGAGCCTAGCGAGAATACTCGATACCAGAGATAGAGATGAGCACGGCAGATATTCAGGGGATACTGACCGGGGTTCGATTGGGCACGGCGGATATCCAGGGGATACCGACCGGGGCCAGGGATATCGGGTGATGATCATCTGTTGAGATGGTGTCGACGGTATCTGTATTTGCGTGTCGGTGATGGACACGAGAGATTTGAGGATTTGTGTGTCGGTGATAGACACGAAGGATTTCTGATTTCGGGTGTCGATGCTGGACATCCATATATATTGATATGTTGATATCATGAGGTACCCAGTTATATTATAGTTATTGTAGCCGACCAGGACTGATCCGGGGGACAGTACCTGCATATCTCTTTACTGGTAATTGCATACATTAAAAAGGAATTCAAATCGAGCTATAGTCTCATTATTTGACATGTCTGGTATGACATTGAAATCTTTTAAATCGTAAACCTCTTAACACTATTCATTAAAACAGCATGACGTATATCTTAAATAAGATACCTGTTTTATTTCATACTATCAACTCTGCTTTTATGCCGTGACATATCTATTCCGCGCCTATTTAAAGAAGATATATATATATATATATATATATATATATATATATGTATATGTGTGTGTGTGTGTGTGTGTGTGTATATATATATATATATATATATGTTCGGCTACTTATGGCCTTTTACCTAGATACAGGTCATATATAGGATATGTTCTACTTTGAGATAGCATGATAAATAGTGTTGCAGTTACGATACATACACATATCATATATTATATTAGTAATGGATATGAAAGTAGTATATCTATGACTTAGGTATCGTTGTGCATTTCGATTTCTATCTTGTGATGTACTTTTTACTCACTGAGTCGGCAACTCACCCCCGTTGTGCCACAGTTTCTTGCAGGTGTTACCGTTTGGAATATCAGCGGCTTGGGGCATACATTCCTTTCGGTGATTGTTTTGGTAGGCGAGTTACTTTTGTATCGTACTCACACTTGTATATTCATGTCTTCTTATATCTAGTAAAATTCCATCAACTTAAAAAGGATATATTATAGATTTAGAAGCGAGACTTAGAATTGTGTATTGTGGGTGTCGTACTATGGGGAGTTGACCTTTTTATATGGTTTATTTTGTTTCGCTTTTCTTTTCTTCGCCATTGTGCGTCGTATATTATTGTTTGGTTGCTCCGCCGTTTGAGCGTGGAAGCCAGCTCCCGTTGGGATGCTATTTTATTGTTATGTTGTATCGGGTTTTATTCAAATTACAAAGGAGGTGCTTTCGAATTTCAAAACGTTATAGATGCTTTTCAAATATACTTAGTTAAACTTAAATGTTTATTTTAAACTGAGTCCATATGATAACTATTTTAAACCCCACCTCCAATATTTTCAAAAAGGTTTAGATTCCGGGTTTCGGCTTACTTGAACCGCGTCAACGTTTTTAGATATCACGTGATTTAAGTGCCGGTCACGTGCCACATTCGGGTCGTGACACAATAGCGCTTGGTCTTCTCCTCTAACTTGACTTCAAGGTATAGAAGACCGCTCGCCATCTTGTTGAAGTTGTTTTGGTGGTCGTGAATAAGAGTCGCTTCTTTCATGCATAATTCGTAAAGTTGCTTATTTAGAAACAGCTTGTTTGACAACGATTTTGTCATGTACAAGCTCTTTAGCTTCAACCACAAACTTGCCGCAGAAGTCTCCTTCATAACGTTATACATCACGTTATCCGCCAAACAAAGTTCTATCGTGTATTGTGTCTTTTGATCTAATTTTGCCCACGCAGCATCTGTCATGTTGGTAGGTTTACTACCGCTAAGTAATTTGAATAGCCCTTCCTTCACCAGAAGTGCTTTCACCCTTCTATGCCACATCGAGAAGTTTTGTTTCCCATTATAATTCTCCACCTCAAACTTTGTGCTATTTACTTTGTTCTTCGTCATTCTTAATTCCAAAGAAAATATTTTTCTCTCGGAACCTTACGAACCACTATCAATATAATCACGATATAAGAAGATAGGGAGCGGACAAAAGTGTCGTCACATACTGTAAAATTAAATCGCAAAAATACGGAACATAGATTTGATACCAATTGTTGTTACCACAAGATCAATCGACAACGTAGCGTAAAATACCTTACAGATCTATAAATCCAAATCTCTTTATAAACGAATAACAAAAGAACTAGATGCAAAGCGCAACAAAAATAACACAAGAGAATTGGAGGGAAAACGGGGAGAACTTTTATTAGAATTTGAGAAGAAGAAAACCTTACAAAAGTTATTACACCCTCTCCTTATGATCTCCAACGAAATCTCTCGTCTTCTACAAATTCTCCTTCAACTTCGATGGCTTAGATCTCTTATGGAGATGTCATTTACTCATTTTGCTTTATGATCTAAAACTTTCTAAAGCAAACCCTAATTAATAATCCTAAGATCCTCATATATATCCTATACAATAATCCTAAGATCCTCATATATATCCTATACAATTTAAGTTATAATTAGATTCCAGAAATTACAAAACTGTCACTAAATAACTGAATTTTCGAGATAATCTCGACCTGACATTCGCGGTTATCGTCGAACAAACGTCTGTCCCTCTGGGGCAGACGTCTGCCTGCACCTTTGACAGAAAGTTAATTGTGCCGCCAGACGTCTGTCCCTCTATAGCGGACGTCTGGCCCAATTGGCCGCGACTTTCCAGGGCTCTGCCAGACGTATGTTCCTCTTTGGGAGACGTCTGGTGTCTGTTCTGGGCTCTGGACCTTAAATACCAGACGTCTGTCCTTTTGAGACGGACGTCTTTCCCTTCTTTGGATTTGCGGTCTCGAGCAAATACGAGACATCCTTCACAGCAATTCTCACTCAAGGTTTTTTAGCTGGGCACTCCTCTGGAGAAGACACATTTACATATGATCCGGCAAAAGAAAAAAATATAAATGTTTACTGATAGAAAATGTTATGTCAATGTTAATATGGAAAAGAAGTATCAAAAATTAACATTTCATAACGTTATACATCACGTTATCCGCCAAACAAAGTTTTATCGTGCATTGTGTCTTCTGATCTAATTTTGCCCACGCAACATCTGTCATGTTGGTAGGTTTATTAGAGCCAAGTAATTTGAATAGCCCTTCCTTCACCAGAAGTGGTTTCACCCTTCTATACCACATCGAGAAGTTTTGTTTCCCATTATACTTCTCCACCTCAAATTTTGTGCTATTTACTTTGTTATCCGTCATTCTTAATTCCAGAGAAAATACTTTTCTCTCGGATCCTTACGAACCACTATCAATATAATCACGATCTAAGAAGATAGCGAGCGGACACAAGTGTCGTCACAAACTATAAAATTAAATCGCAAAAATACGGAATATAGCTTTGATACCAATTGTTGTTACCACAAGATCAATCGACAACGTAGCGTAAAATACCTTACAGATCTATAAATCCAGATCTCTTTATAAACGAATAACAAAAGAACTATATGCAAACCGCAATAAAAATAACACAAGAGATTTGGAAGGAAAACGGGGAGAACTTTTATTAGAATTTGAGAAGAAGAAAATCTTATAAAAGTTATTACACCTTCTTCTTATGATCTCCAACGAGATCTCTCGTCTTCTATAAATTCTCCTTCACCTTCGATACCTTAGATCTCTTATGGAGACGCCGTTTACTCATTTTGCTTTATGATCTAAAACTCTCTAAAGTTAACCCTAATTAATAATCCTAAGATCCTCATATATATCCTATACAATTTAAGTTATGATAAGATCCCAGAACTTACATAACTGCCACCGAATAACTGGATTTTCGAGATAAATATCGACCTGAGATTCGCGGTTATCGTCGAATAGACGTCTGTCTCTCTGGGGCAGACGACTGCTTGCACCTTTGACAGAAAGTCAATTGTACCGCCAGACGTCTGTCCCTCTATGGAGGACGTCTGGCCCAATTGGCCGTGACTTTCCAGGGCTCTGCCAAACGTCTGTTCCTCTTTGGGAGACGTCCGGTGCTTGTTCTGGGCTCTGGAGCTTAAATACCAGACGTCTGTCCTTTTGAGACGGACGTCTTTCTGTCACGACCCGGAAGTACGGAACATGACCGGCACTTAGATTACGAACGTCTCAAGGCGTACATATGCTAAGTAAGCCGAAACCCAGAAATCCAAACCAAGTGAAGTAGTAGAGAATAGGAAAAACCATACCAAATCAACCTGTATGCATCATAATATACAACGCCTAAAGGCGAGGATCACAACAGAAATGAAACTCAACCGGCAAGAACCCATCGAAATATAACCCGCGACTCTAAGGTCGAAAGAATAAACATCACTGGTCTCTATCTCAAATAAGTACATGTTTTGGTTGATGGAACTTCTAGATACAACTGAATATAATATACAATGTATAATGATGGGTACGATACAAACAACCCACCTACTAGCAAGTCACCTGAAATAAGCTGTGCCCGCAAAGCCGTAATGAAATCCGTACGGCAACACCTGCATGAAACTGGGGCACAACGGGGGTGAGTTGCCAACTCGTGAGTAGAAAAAGATCTACGAACAGAAAATCGCATGTATGACGCAACCTAGGTCATACGATCATAATATAAATAATCCTCAATATAACCAGTAATCTCTAACCATGGCTAATGTAAATATCAAACCCAAGTGTAATCCCATATGTCCATGTCAGTGCATCAGGTAACAATGTATCATATAGATGATGTATGAATGCATGAAACAGAATGCATGTACTGAAGAAAACTGCTTTCATAATTTGTGAGATTTCTGTATTGTTAAAATGAGGTATCATAAATGGAATCTGCATAAACAGTGCCCAGCATCGGCACAAAACATAAGTCTCAGTATCTCGATACCTCTGTATCACAATCTCTGTATCTCAATATCTCGAAATCTCAATGTCTCAATCACAAAATCTAGGGCGCCGTCAGTCCAGATCGGCCCCTACCATCCATCTCATGACTACGACGGTATCCTCCGGATATCCGACGTGTCGGGTAATATCACCGGTAGGTAGTGCTCCCCTGCACAGGCTCAACGCCATCATCTGCGATCTTCTTGCCTCGGGGTACCGCACTGGGTCCACCATGTACCCGCAATCGGTCTCATCCGCCTCCTCGATTCGGGTTTCATATGTCACTCTCAGCACCGAGAAAACACATGGTGAACGCACTGAAATATCATATCAAGGGTAACCGGGTTTTTAAAACATTTACACAATCTCTTTGAAATACCCACGGTTCCCAAATCCAGAAATAACATAGAAACAACATATCTCAATGCGTATAATCAGGAAGCATGATGTATGTGACATATAAATGGAATGCAAGTGTAACAGTATGTCCTGCAACATGGAATAATAGTATGCACATACAAGGGTCATATCCTGATGCAATAATACTACTGTGTAGTGACATGGCAATTACCGATGAAGATGTGTGTGAGCTGGCAAGTAAGTGTATGTGGAACATACGCATCATCGGTAATGGTGCTGGTGTCCTAACAGCATGATATCAATAATAGAATATGAATCATAACAGTATGTGATGCAGAGCAACAATAATAATATGCGGGAGCTGAAATACTGAACACCATGGTCGCTAAACTGCATCTAATGTCATAAAGGTCGTACAGCTATGCCAACAATAAGGCTGAGCTAATAAGCTAACTGCAGGTAAGGGAAACCGCCTAACCTCTGAGTCGATACATATAAATATATATATAGTCGGTGATCCCGCCTCGATAATATCACATCCGATATCATATCTCTAAAATCAGTTATTCCCAAGTTAAGAGTGCAGATCAAAACATCAAATTATAGCTCGTACGTAAATCCGTCGTACGGCATCCCCAATCTGGGTACGGGTCAATATCACATTTGTCATATTAATCATCAAGTATTCTCTTTATCAATATCATCATCGGGGTACTGACCTATGTCTGGTACAATTCTAACATCATTACTATAATCAAGATCTAACTACCGGTCGACAATCCCGTATAAATCGATATCATCAGCACATATTATCTCAAGGAGTATACCCCGCCCAAGGCGGCCTATTAGAAATATCCTGTCATATCAAATCATATCTCGTATCATAATCACATGTCGATCATTTACATATTTATGTCACTATTCCTATGGCATCATTATCCCAAAATCCGCTAAGGTATCAAGGTGTATCTTATCTATGAATTTAACTGTCATAACATGTCATATCGCCGATATCATAATCTCAGATCAACTCATCGACTCATATCAATCCCATGTATCATCCTCAAATCCGCAATAAACACATAGCCTCATACCCAAGTGAACACATGTCCATAACGAATCCCATAAGCATCTATGAAGTGAGGATGTATGCAAGTATGTATATGTGTGCATGAATGTGTAGTGCACCCACTACCCTATGGTTTCGTAACCAAAATCATCCAAGTTCACCAATATCCATTTTAAATCATCAATAATAATCCCAACAACAATAATATTTATAGGCGTGTATACGCATCCGTATACACCACCTCGGACTGCGGGGGTGCTATACGCCATCCACCCGACTTCTCCCCGTAGATATAAATCTACTCACCTAGTTATGTGTTCCGGTGCCGATGTCGTCATTTGCGTCTCCAACGCCTCGATGTCACGTGAGTACCTACAAGGATATCACATGCTAAAACACATTAAAATCATATTGGAAACCAAAATGGTGCACACTACGCCCATAGGTAAAAACCTGTGACCTTGTGTGCAAAAACAGCCAATATCCTCTGTTGTCGACGTCCGAACGCCACCCGACAGATACGAATCATCGAATTTCATAATTCATACAAAAACACGTCATAAATCATACGCCAACTCACGAAAATGAACCCAGATTTTATCCTAACAGGAACCAGTCAAAACTAGACATGCCGGGGGTCAATTTTACATGAAAAAGGGCCTTTGCACGCAAAACGAGGCATTTTTATGCAGGTCTGGCCGCAAATTGCGGCCAGAATGAGGTAATTTGCGGCCGGAGTTTGGAGATGGTGGCTCGGGCTTTTGGTAGGGGTTCCAGGGCGCTTGCACAGCTCACTGACATGTCTACTTTTTCCTATAAGGCCCCGGGTGAAAGCAGATTTCCGAAAGACCTCAAAATCGACAAAAACGGTAAGATACGCCAAGTCTGGTAAATCGGGTGTTTACATGAAATCTGGGGAATTTCTCTGGTTGACTGGCCTCACTAGGACCTAAGAAGTTTATTCTAGCTAACGCAATTCTTACTTTGCTCAAAATTTCCATAAAACACCCAATATCACTTCTAAGCATGATACGGACACCGATTAAGCTAGATATTCGAAATTTTAGCAAATTAGGCTAACCATCCAATTTTAATGATACTTCTTGGCTTTAACAAGTTAGTTAACACTAAAGATGGCTCATTAAACTACAAACACTCTAAAATCTCTAAATCTAGCATCATGGCACAATTCTAGCATGAAAATTCTATTTGTCGCAATAACTAGCTAAACAAGCATCTAATCTACGTAATATACGAAAAGTTCAAGAGTTATACCCTCTAGGAACCTTGCAACAAGGGAGAAGGAGAAGAAGAAGAGGGTAGGAGCTTCAAAACGTGGCTGGAACGGAGCTGCGATGCAACCGACGAAGCTGGTGCTGATGCAAAACGTGTTGCTGATGCTGTTGCTGTTAGTTGCTGTTTGTTTGCTGATGTTGTTGTTGTATGGTGTTGCTGCTGTTGTTGTTATGGTGTTGTGTGGTGTGATATGGAGTGGTGTGTGGTGTGGTGTGAGGGTGGTATGGGATGGTGTGAGTATGGTATGGTGTTGGGGCTGATGCTGGTGTGCAGTTTGGCTGAAGTAGCAGCTGTTGCTGCTTGTTGTATGCAGAATTTTGAAGGCTGAATTGTACACTGATTAAATGGCTGAAGTCTTGGCTGGGGTGGAAATTTTGTAGCAGCTGGTGTGCTGTTTGGAGCAGCCTAAGTGGACTTCTAGTGTTAGGCTAGTTGATGTAGCTGCATAGGGTTGGGGGGTAGCTAGAAAGCTGATGTAAAAGGGGCTGATTTTGTGCTGAATTTCAGCTATTGTGGGCTGAGAATATTGACAATGGGGCTGAAGCTTGACATTGGGGGCTGAAACATCATGATTAGGGTGTGCAATTCAGCTATGGGGGGCTGAAATGCGTTAGGGGCTGATGTAGATCAGCTATAGAGCTGATGTAGCTGTTGATGTGAGAGAATGGGGGCTGATATGGTATATCAGGAGCTGATGTAAGGCTGTTGCAATGTTTCAGCACCTGCTGCTGGTTGTTTTCCTTAAGGAAGTGTTATGTTGTGGGGAGAAATGTGAGAGAGGGTAACAAAACACAAACAATAATGAAATTGGATGGATCATGGCACATCCTAACCATCTCTCTTTTCTCCAGAACAATGCTCACAAGACACCAAGCCACCATGGCTCACTTCTCCCTACACAATCGACATAACCCCAGCTCTAATCAAATGGTTCAACCCACCATGGTTACCTAAATATGGTCCAACCCTAGGCTACCATGACCAAAACGAGAAACAGGTGTAGAAAATGTCATGTGCACATTTTTGCACAAAAAGCCAAAAATCCACTTAGCGATTGTTAAATCGCGATTTTTACCAAAATAACACATATGTAACCATAAAAGCTTAGAAATGACATACTTCCACAAAATACCCTATTTTAGAATTTCTAAAATTTTCTCCGGAATTTTCACCATTTATCGGTATTTAATTACACCGACTATTAAAATATTAATTAAAAATTATGAAAATTCCCAAAAATAATATTTTATTTTTCTGAAATGTTACACTTTCCCTTCTTTGGATTTGCGGTCTCGAGCAAATACGAGACAGCCTTCACAGCAATTCTCACTCAAGGTTTTTCCCTTCTCTGGAGAAGACACATTTACATATGATCCGGCAAAAGAAAAAATATAAATGTTTACTGGTAGAAAATGTTATGTCAATGTTAATATGGAAAAGAAGTATCAAAAATTAACATTTCATGACTGAAGCAAGATTTTATCACCATGGGAACAAGCCAAGAGCTTCGGCTCTAAGAGTGATGATGACATGTCACATTACAAGTCCCCCCGGAAGAAGACTAAATATTAATCGCTAATGATTATCAAAGGGCGACTCGTGCTAATTGACCATGGAATATTTTACAAATCATCATCGAGGACAACACACGTATGACTAAAATTAGAAACAACTCTGGCATCATCAACAACAAGAACAACAAGCTAGTTATGAATATATTTGTCATTGCTTAGTCAAAACTAAATCTTAAATACGTCGGGAAATTCCGAGATTTTAACTGTTTGCTGCAGTACACCTTATAGTCCACTAAATGCAACCATAGCAAATACCGTTCATTTACCGATACAGAAAAGTGTACCAATATCGACATGTGAAAATTGTAACTGACTAAGTCAATCTTAAGTAACAAATCAACTAGGATTTTTGCTATGATCAATTTGATCTTTTAAATTCGAGTGTGAAAGCGAACCTAGATCCTGTTTCGTGGAACCTTGATTTGCATACCAACCAGAAGAAAGGGTCTCTCGCCATGCTACAACGTGGTGGGAAGATGGGAGTCGGTCTCAAAGGAAGGCTGCACATTTGTAAGAACAGAGCAATGATACAAGAGATCGAGGTTGTTTTGAGTTACGAGAATTCGACCATCAGATCTTCGGACAATGATTTGTGATCTGACTTGACCGACTCTCGGGATCTGCATCGATTTTCAATTATATGCTCTTTTCCCCTTTGTTCAGAGATTGACTCCAAACCACGTGAAAAGTCTCAACTTTATGCAAAGCACGAGTATATGTATCCTTCTTGGTTTCTCTTGCATCACTTTTCTCATTTCTTACCGGACGATGGTCAACATACAACATCAGCTCTTTCACTATATAAATCTAAAAAGTCATCAGACTTGTTATGCTTTCTTGTCAGTGCCTACAAATTTCTACTCCTTCACAGGAAGCAAATGATAATGTTGCGGACGAGTAAATATACATCACCCAAGTAACTTAAAAGCAAATAATCCACAATGGGTAAAAAATATCAGTTTCAAATCCAAATTAGGGCAGTGAAAACTACAACTACGGATGCCATCCTTTACAAGAACAACTATGTATAATGTTCAACCAAATATATGTCTATGACATACATTTTAAGCCCTTAACATAAATTTTATTTTATTTTTATAAAATTAAATAGGTATAATGTTAGTTGCAGACTAAACAGATCTGCCCAATGTATATGTAGACATTTTAGATATTGTTATGAATGACAGCACTAGGATCATTAGAAACAAGAACAACATGCTTGTTATGAATATATTTTAGCCGCTCCTCACATCAGAACTAAATTTTAGATATGTCGAAAATTCCAGGCTTTTCATTGTTTCATAGGATACGCCGTATAGCCAGCTAATTACAACCATCTCAAATGCCGTCCTTTACAAGGTTTGCTTGATAACATCAAGGGAAACAATCGCATTCGCACATTCAATGATTCCCGGACAAGAATTTGTAGCGGAGACTCCCATCAGGAGACGGGTATGGTTTCGGAGTAGACTGAAACAGAAATTGCATCGACACTGGCATGGGGAAATCATAACTACCAACTAAATCAACCCTACATAACAAATTCAACAACTTCAGACTCGGTATTCTTACTTGTTCGTGCATGCAAGTTTAAGTTAAACATGAATAGACTGTGACCATTGCTAATGTTAGAAGTTGATTTTACAAATAAGGTAGCATGAAAAGCTTTTCCGAGTTCGGACATCATATGCCTTATAAGTAGTAAATGGATGTTAGATCCATCTTAAAATCATCCTTTAAAAAACCCAATGGAGAATGTGTATCACCAAGATTTTATAGCTGAAGAACAATTCCTCCACAAAAGGAGACTAATAATAAGGCTGCATATAGGGAAAAATGTAATTATTAAATCCCTGATTCATCAGAACAATTATAACTAACAACAACATTAGCATCAACAACCACAACAACAACAACAACATTAGCAGCGGCAGCAACAATGCAAGCAATTTACGCATCTACTTCTGTCGATAAGCAATGTAATTCGCCAAATGCAGCAACGGCGCGGCCTTCTCCTCCTCAAACTCCTCCAGCTGCTTCTTGGCGTCCCTCAACAACTCCTCCGCAAACTCCCTCGACTTCTCCAGCCCCAACAGCTTCGGATACGTCGTCTTGTCGCTCGCCAGGTCCTTCCCGGCCGTCTTCCCCAGCTCCTGGCTCGACTTGGTCACGTCGAGGATGTCGTCCACCACCTGGAACAGAAGCCCCACGCACTTCGCATACCGTCTCAATTTCTCTATCTGGGTATCGTCTCCTCCGCCGACGATGGCTCCAAGGACGACAGAGGCTTCCAGCAAAGACGCGGTCTTGTGGAGGTGGATGAACTCGAGGCGGTCGAGGGTGACCGGCTCGTCGAGGCCGGTCGACTCGATGTCGACGACCTGTCCCGCGACGAGGCCCTCGCAGCCGACGTAGCGGGAGAGCTCGGAGATGGCGCGGACGAGGGTCTTGGCGGGGACGTTGGGGGTGGAGGCGAGGTGCTGGAAGGAGAGGGCCAGCAGGGCGTCCCCGGCGAGGACGGCGACGGGCTCGCCGTAGGCCACGTGGCAGGTGGGTTTGCCGCGGCGGAGGTCGTCGTCGTCCATGCAGGGGAGGTCGTCGTGGATGAGCGACATCGTGTGGATCATCTCTACGGCGCAGGCGGAGGGCATCGCCGCGGCGGCGGGGCCGCCGACGACGTCGCAGGCGGCGAGGCAGATGACGGGCCGCACGCGCTTGCCGCCGGCGAGCAGCGAGTACCGCATCGCTTCATGGATGCGCTCGGGGTGCGACAATGGCACGGCCGCGTCCAGCGCCGCGTTGACGGCGACGGCCTTCTCGATCATGTACTGCTTGAAGTCGAATGCGGCGGCGGTCTTCGCCGCGGCAGAAGAGGCGGTCGTCGCGACGGCGGCGATTGGCTTCGGTCGGGATTTGGGGGAGAAGCTAGGGTTGGGGCTAGGCTTCCAAAGCTTCAGCCAGAAGGTGGTGGGGCCCAGCGCAGGCTCCACCCGTGACGACGACGGCGCCGGCGAGGCAGAGAGGTGGAAGAGGGAGGTGGTCATCGCGAATGAGGGCCGAATCGTCGAGCAAAATCGACGAATTTGGAGATAAAAATTGGGTTTTTTTATTTTTTTTTATTTTTGCTTCAAAGAGAAGGATTATGAGTGGGGTTGGGGTGCGGGGATATCGTGGGCAATTTGTAGAGGGGGAATGAAGAATGGGTGGGATCAAAATGGAGGCTTTGAGAGGACGAACAGGGAACAGCGAAAACTGGGGGATGATATGATGACACGTGGAATCTGATAGGCACCACGGTGATGGGAAAAGTGGGAAGCACTCGGTGGGCGTAAATGGGAGGAAATTTCCCATTGTTTTGGAGGACATTCAAGAGGGGTGAGTTTCATGATTTCATATCGTCAAAGTACATGTATGCATGAGTACCGGGCGCATGTCCGGGATGTACGAAAAATCTCGTCTTTTTCTTTCTTAGGTCGATTATATTGTATTTCTCACGTATGAAATCCTTCATTAGACACCAACCAAAAATACTAAAACAATTCATTAATGGATTGTATTATTAAGATACAGCCGACTACTGTTTCAAATATCGATCATATGAACCGATATATCGGATCGGACCCCTCGCAATATTATGAATATTAGTGATATAGGATGCTATATTGGTTGTACGTGATGTACAAGAAAAATTCATCTCAATATATAAAAGATCTTTATTTCTTAAGCTAGATGTTATTTTAGGTTTCGAGGCATGGTGGCAATCAAAACATGCAAACTTAATTTTGTCAACTTTTGTGTGATGGTTTTATCATCCATTTTGAAAATAAAATTATTCCATATAATAGACGCAATGCATCTATACAGGAAAGAGAGAAAGGACGAGTATTCTAGAATGATTTTTGTTAGGTTCATAAACCCAGGATCATATCTTTTTTTCTCTTCTTTTGAGACTCGACATTAATAACTGGAACAGAAAATGCTTATCAAGCCATTAAAAGCATAGTCACAGAATTCGCGAATTATTCGCCGAATTCGCGAATAATTCGTGAATTTTTGATCAAACGAATTATTCGCCGAATTATTCGTCATTGCCGAACTGGCCGAATAATTCGCGAATTATTCGCGAATAATTCGCGAATTATTCGCGAATAATTCGCGAATTATTCCCGAATTATGTGATAAAACAGCGAATAATTCAAAAAACTGTAAATAATTCACAAAATCAAAACCTAGCGTCTCATATATTAATTTATTGCTCGAAATCCTTCCCGAACATTTCCCGAACACTTACCGAATCTTTCCCGAATATCTGCCGATTTTTTCCGAATAGTTCTCCGAATCCGAATTTTCGACCTCGCCGAATTATTCCCGAACGGCGAATTTGTGAATATGATTAAAAGAAAAGGTTAATTTCCATAGATGGATCACTGTATTTCAAGTTTCAATGCAACAAACGCAGCTAGCCTAGGCTGACGTCATGTACCAACACATGTGTATTTCTTTTTACCAATAAAACAGGATGTATCTTCGTATATCAAATAAACACGCAATGAAGGCCTACAGTGATTTAAACGTTTCATATGGTGATCTCATTTGAAACATAGTTTATTGTGTGAAAGAGCTATTATACTCCCTTGCATCCATCTTTCTTAATTTAATGTTATACAAAGATTGGTTTACATGAGAATATTCCGCTTAACCTTTAAAAACTAATGAGACAGACACTAGCATTCTATGTGTGTGTGAGAGAGAGAGAGAGAGGAAACTGCTCATCGGCTCTACCTGGCAAATTGAAGAAATACCAAAACTTCAAGCTAATTTGATCAAGTTTGACCGTTCAATTGATGATCCGATCCGTTTATCTTATCCTACACATGAGTTATGAAACAGTCTTTAAGGGAGATGAATAAGGGTTTATGGTAAACTCAGTGCAATTGTACGGATTTAAGAAATTTTGCAGCGGAATATAAATCAGAGTATAAAAATAAAACAATTTCACAACCACAGAATGCATACAAAGTAAATGACACAGAGATTTGTTAACTAAGTTTCACCAACTCTGTGGCTAATCCCCATCTGAGAACTCATGTTCATGATAACTCACTATCCAGTGACTCCTTACAGGTGGAGAAATCCAAATCTTTTTCTAGGCTCAGATTTTAGAACCTTTACACTTGCAGACGGTGAACTCCTAGACTTTTTCTCAAAAGTTCAAGTCTGAAACTCTTTACAATGTGAAGATGTTAGACCTTTCTTTACTAAGTTGTATAAGTAAAATTTTAATAAATCTTTACAGAACAAACTATACAATCCTATTGATCGATCTCAAAGGATAAATCAAGTTTAAAATCAAAGAAGATAATGAATTGTGTTTTGGAGATTAAGAAACGTTTAAAAAATGATTCGAAGAAGTTTTAAAAACATTAAGAAAAGTTTAAAAACAAAACTTTTTCGACAATTTAGAGATCTTTCGATTTTAATAACTAGAAAAATCTAAAATCCTGAAAGATCTCTTCTCTAAAAATGAGTAGTAAAAAACTTTAGAACGAGAGAGTGACGGAGATTTTCACGATAGGACAAAAGAATGAGAGATTCAAGGCAAAATGGCAAAAGTTAAATTCATGAGATATGAAAACTTTCTGAAAATGAGTCCTTTATATAGAAATTGAGAAAGTGATAGTTGAGACAGTTAGAATAACTACTCATAAAAGCTATAGACGTCAGGATGGACGTCCTTTCGGACGTATGATGTCTGATATTTCAGACACAGATGTCCTTTTAGGATGTCTAAAATATTTTTAAAAAAATTAGTTTGTTTTAAAATCTCTAATAAAAAATTTAGATATCTTGTGAAATGAAGAGATATCTAGTATATAAAATTAGGATCATAAAAGAGATTTTACCAATTAAGATCGACTCTAAACTCAAAGAAAATAAAAAGTCTTGAATATGTTCATTGTTTGACTTATTCGATATTTTCTTTGAACTTGCATTTTGATCTTCAGAGTCTTTCGATATTACTGTTGAGATGCCAGTTGCAGTGTTGATTGTTCTCTTACTTGACTAAATCCATTGATTTAGCACTTTAACTTATCTGACATAATTAGTAACATATGATATCTTGAAACATGTTTTTTATAAAATAATCAAAACTAAAGAGAGTGAAACTCATAGGTCAACAATCTTCCTTTTTTTGATATTTTACAAAACTTAATTAATAAAATTTTAAGATATGCATAAGTATTATATAGTTCAAAAAGATTATCATTTAAACGCTCCCCCTGAATATATGCATATTCTTTCTTTTTTTTGGAAATATAAAAAAGTGTTAGAATGGAGGAATAATAGTAAAATATTATGGAGCAAATGAAATGAACATGTTAAGCAAAGCATTTAATAAATAGGAGATAATAAGATGCAAATGGATCCTACTAAGCATGAAGTTCATAGACGACAGAAGCACACAAATACATCACCATCATAGTTGCAAACAAATACAAAGTCATCAAGCAAAACACAACCAATTACCAAATAACTACATAAATCTTAAAATATAACATAATATCTTAAAACTGAAATAACTACGCCTCGTTATCCGGCTGATGAGGAGGCTGATCAAAGTTCATCGGAGGGTGGTACTAAAACGATAACGGTGGAAGATGGCTCGAGTGACCGTATATATAGTCAAAGTGATATTCAATTTGGGCGTTGATTTCATCAATTCTGGTATTCATATTGGCAAAACACGTATCCATGATTTGATGAGATTCAAGATGAAGATTTTTCATGTGTGCGAACATACGATTTTCGAACTCTTGAAAATCATAAAGGTGCTGTGGAATTTCTGGCTCTGGTGGTTGATGTGGTGGAGATGGAGGTCGAGGTAGTGCTTGAACAGGATAATTTTCTAGATGCATATGACGGATATTGTAAAGACTAAAATATTTGTCCGGGTTTTGAATGGAGGTGTCAATAGAGGGGTCGATGCCGTAGTAAAGATTGGAAGTGGAGGTAGGTAAATTCCAAATCTTATTGATAAAGAATAAAAGAAGATTAATGCGAATACAAGCCAATACACAATAAGTCAATAACTTATGTGTGGGTATCATGCGGTCTCAACCACCGGATTTTGGATAAACAGTATGACCTAGTAAGTAGGCCAAAACACAAGCTTATGGAACAAGGGTTTGAGTGTATGGGTCGTTATATAAGTGTGGATATTTATCACCGTGAAGGAGTCTAGAGGAATCCTCCTTGGTGACGTTGGGTGGATAGTGTGCAAAGTTGGATAAAGTTTGTTTGTAAATATCCACACCCTCGTTAGGATTTTGAAGGATCCTAGCAAGAGTTGCGGGTGAGATGATAATGGAACGTTTTTGTAATCTTGTCTTAAGAATGGTAGAATCTTCGTAGTTACTAATAAAATTAGTATAGAAAAGATAGACAAAATTTTAGTGAGTAGAACAATCTAGGATAAGAAAATTTATCCAACTTTGCAATTGAAGGAGTGGAGTGAGATTGAAATTAGCAATTTCATTCAAGCGAACGAGTGTGCCGGTGAAAATTTTCTTCTTCACAATACGATCGTACAACTTGGATGCTTTATCGTTCATGAATCTAAATACGATGTCTTCTTCTTCTATTTCTTCTTCTTTTTCTTGATCTTATGTCTCTTGCACATAAGTCCCATATTTTTCATCTTCATTTTCACTCTCCGATTCTTCAATAGGTTGAGAGGAAGGAGGAGGAGCGTGTTTACAACGTTTAGATGTCGAAGACTTGCTAACTTCAACATTCTTGGTTCTTACCAATGTTGTAGAAATTAGGTAGAGGAGAACTAGGGTTTGGAATTTTAGTTTGGTGGAGGATGAGAGAGAAAGGATGTGAGGATATGAGCGTTTGGAGAGGGTATAAGAATATATAAGGATGGAATGGACGTCTTAGATGAAAGGATAGGAAATCTAAGGGTCATGATGTTTCAAATTAAAACGTATGTTGCTGGAAAATTCGATCTAAGGACGTCTATAGGGACGTCCACAGGTCAATGGATGTCATGGTGGATGTCCATTAAGGCGTCCTTACAATTTTTTTTCATATTTGCAGAGTTATGGAAATTTAAATGGTATTTATGGACTCTAGTTGAATTTTAGGGAATTTTTTGTTTAAGTAGATAATATTCATACAAATATGATTAAGAAATAGAAAATTACTTAATATTCATAAAAAACATTACATATTAAAAATAAAAACAAACATGACATACAACGCATTTAAACACAAACAAATAATAAAACAAACAAATATACAAACTAAACACAATCTACTACAAACTTCTAGAACGAATGGATTCTTGGAAGATGTTTCCAGTATTCCATCGTTTTGGTCTCTCGTTCCTTGACAAACACCCCTCTGACCCTGTCGTAAATCTGAGTAAGAGTGTCATTAACTTCAGACCGAGCGATGAGCATGAAATGTTGATCAGGAGGGGGATAAACATAAAAAAGGACCATCCTCTCCGGTTCCATGTCCGGTAGGATCAACATGATACCGAGTCTCTTGAGGACCATTTAGTAGCGGTTCTTGATTAACTGGATCATTAGGAGGGTTTTTTTTGCAGGGATCTCTTCTGCCGGAAGAGCATGAAAGGTAAACTTCTTGAATGGTTCTTCTGACGGATCCTCCTCAAAAGATAGACTCAAAGGAGAATGCGACAAAGTGAATAGCAGGATCCTTGACGGATTTGGAGTTAGACGCATAGGAGAGAGAAGCCCCTCTTTAATCTGTAAGTCCGTGTTACGCACCCCACGAACTAGCGGGGAGGCGGAATATATGAAAAATGATTATCAAAGCTTCGTAACACGGACTTGAACGCATGAATCGTATCTAAACTGTTACTAGCAAACTACGAGAGGTTTAACTACTCGGATTCGAAGTTATACCTCACGTTACTTGTCTTTCGGGTCTTCATCGCTGTTCTCCACTCCTCGTAAGCTCCTTGGAACGTCGACACCTCAACGGCCTCCTCGAGTTAAAGACGATCCACCCTAGAGCTCCTACTCCAAGCTTGATCTCTAACTTGAGATAACTAGGTTTCTTTAGTTGCTAATCAAAGTGACCTAGCTGATATAGAGTATGGTTATGGATTAATAAGTCTATCTAATCCTTGATCTCGACTCATGAGTGGTAGGATTAGGGTTTGAAGAAGAGAGCTTGAGGAGAGAGAAGGTGAGCATGAGAATGATAAGAAATAATGAACTCATTTGAATATATGAAGCATTATCTTTTATCAAATAAATAAAATAAATAATTTAACAACCATGCTTCATTTATTCATATGAGTGATTTATCTCATGAGTCATTAGTTCAATAAATGAAGCATTAATTCTAAGGTTGAATCACACAAATGAGTCATTAAAACAATAAATACTTATGCCACCTTAACCCCCAAGTCACCATGCTTCTAGAAGCTTCCCGGAAAATTACGAGAACGCCCCTCTAATCCGTGAAAACACGGAAAAACTTTAGACTGTATAAATTCAATAACCCGATACTAGAATCTGGCTTAAACCAAAGCCGGGTAGTAAAAACTGTCCGAATGTCGTACGTGCGTTTAAACGCGTATGCGTCCGAACCCTTGTCGTAAAACCATACGACCTTTATATCGTTTCTCCTGGAGCAGGGAAATTCTCTGTGTGGGACTCTAAAGACTCGATACTACGCTGGCAGTGGGTTTAACTACAGACCGCAAGCGGCACTAGCTGTACGTAACGGTCCCCAGGTAGATGTCGATAAGAAGGCCGATGAGGAAACCCATCCGAACTCCTACTGAGCCTGTCCGTGACAATATCCGTGCAGTCCGGTCTGTTTGTCTAAGAGTATCGCATGTATGGTCTAGGGAGGTGGAGAACGTCAGACCCCTAATAACTGTACAAGTCGTGCCGGTATGGCTCAAGACCATTCGAGAATCTACTGATCAGTCCACCAGTAATTCTCCATCAGCCTTGGCCAGGGACTTATGGTAATGACCAACCGATCACTGTGCGATATCAACTCCCTATACCGGGAGAGACGAATCCCTAATAGTCGCTCACTGCCTCCATGTGGCTCGGGACTGTACCCAACTAAAACCTGTTTGCGCGACTCCTTTGAGCCGTGGTAGGGTAGTAATCAAAACACAATGGGAACTCACACGAGACAAATGACGACCTTAAATCAACAGACTATCTGCACACATGTCACCTGAGAACTGCTATCTGATGTTAGGTATAATACCATCCAGACAGTTCTCCTGCGAGTCCTGTCCGGTGTACCCGTAACACAACGAGCACCTGTATACTATCTCTAGTACGACGTACTGATGGCTGTGGGACAGACCATCTCCCCAGCTGGGATGAGAAGCGTATACACTAGTCTACTCCGGAGTATCGATGCCCTGTCTCGATAATCCTACGACTAGGGACAAGTATAGGATGTTGGTTATAGACTACCCAGCCCCCACTAGTGTGACTGCCATCACATCGCTGGTAATCAAGCAAAGATCCTTTGGGCTCTACTAATATGTATAAGTGATACGTTACAAGAAACATATGCATATATTAAAGTAGACAAAACCAAGTAGCATACTACTATATTTAGCAAGACTGTTATATACAACTGTGAATATCCCAAGCTTCCATTAAGTAATATACAACCTAGTATGATACAATAATGGCCCCTAGGGCATATACACTAACAATCTCCCACTTGCACTAGGGCCATGAGCTGGCATATCGAAGACTTATCATCTCGAATAGCCTCTCGAACTGCGTCTGAGGAATGGCCTTTGTGAATGGATCAGCAATGTTATTCTCCGTCTCTACTCTCTTCACCTCGATCTCCTGGCGATGTACAATCTCCATGATCAGGTGATACCGCCTTAAGATGTGTCTGGACTTCTGATGGGACCTGGGTTCCTTCGCTAAAGCTATAGCGCCGTTGTTGTCACAATACAGAGGTATTGGACCAACACTGGTAGGAACCACCTGATGTTTTGTGAGGAACTTCTTCATCCAGACAGCTTCTTTTGCGGCATCGCAAGCAGCTATGTACTCCGCTTCCATTGTTGAGTCAGCAACAGTCTCCTGCTTGGAACTCTTCCAACAGACCGCCCCTCCATTGAGGGTAAAGACATAACCCGACATGGATTTGGAGTCATCCTTGTCACTCTGGAAGCTGAATTCGGCAAAGGCCTCTATCTGGAGGTCTTTTCCGCCATACACCAAGAACATCTCCTTAGTCCTCCTCAGGTACTTGAGAATGTTCTTTACGGCTATCCAGTGCTTCTCCCCTGGATTTGCCTGATACCAGCTTACAACGCTCAATGCGTATGCTATATCTGGTCTGGTACATAACATTGCATACATTATAGAGTTTACTGCAGAAGCGTAGGGTATAATCGACATGCTATCCCTTTCCAAATTAGTCTTGGGAGACATCTCTTTGGAGAGGGTAATTCCGTGACAAGCCGGTAGGTTACCGCGCTTAGAATCTTCCATACTGAATTTTTTCAATATGGTGTCTATGTACCTGGACTGCGAAAGTCCCAACATCCTCTTTGATCTATCACGATAGATCTGGATCCCCAGAATATAGGTGGCATCACCCAGGTCCTTCATGGAGAACTTATGTGACAAGAATCTTTTGACTGACTGTAATATAGGAATATCATTTCCTATTAGGAGAATGTCATTCATGTACAAGACGAGAAATACTACAACTCTCCCTACAATCTTTCTGTATATGCATGGTTCATCTGGATTTTGATAAAGTCAAATTCTTTGACAGCATCATCAAAACAGATGTTCCAACTCCGAGATGCCTGCTTTAGTCTATAAATGGACTTAAGCAACTTGCATACTTTACCGCTGCTCCCACTCTGAATGAATCCTTCTGGCTGATCCATATAGACGCACTCTTCCAAATTATCATTTAGAAAAGCCGTCTTTACGTCCATCTGCCAGATCTCATAATCGTGGAAGACAGCAATAGCAAGAAGGACCCGAATGGATTTTAGCATAGCTACTGGAGAAAAGGTTTCGTCATAGTCCAAACTAGGTCTTTGACAGAAACCCGTTGCAACAAGTCTAGCCTTATAGGTTTCAACCTGTCCATCTACACCAATCTTCTTTCTGAAGATCCATTTGCATCCTACGGGTTTTACCCCATCTGGAGCAATGTCCAAAGTCCATACTTTGTTAGTGTACATGGACTCCATTTCGGTCCGCATTGCATCCAGCCATTTTACTGAGTCACCGCTCTGAATGGCTTGCTGGAAGTTAGTAGGCTCATCATAGTCAATAGTGCAATCTTCTCTATCCCCGTCTATGAGAAAACCGTAGTATCTCTCGGGCGGATGAGACTGACTACTACTCCTGCGGAGTGGCGTCGGGATGTCCCTTTCTTCTGAAACCTCTGGTTCTACCATACTATCAGTAACAGCTTGTGGTTCTGAAATTTCTTCCAGTTCTACTGCGTTCCCACTCTTCTGATTTTCTAAAAATTCAGCTTCTAAGAAGTGGGCATGACGAGAAACAAAAACCTTTTATACCTCTGCGTAATAGAAACAATATCCCATGGAGTTCTTTGGATATCCCATAAACTTACACTGTACTGAGCGTGCCTCGAGCTTGTCCGCATGCTGCCTTTTTACAAAAGCTGGACTGTTCCCCTCCGAAAGACGGCGCACAAAACCTGCGAAGTCTTGGCACTAAGATTCGGGGCAGATGCTATTTTGGTTTTATCCGTCTATCTCTCCGAAGATGCCAAGTTGATTTATGGCACCGTGTATCGGAGGTTTAGACGGATGCGACCGATGTAGCAGACTTCGTCAGATTCCCCCTCGATTGAGGGGTTTTTGATTGTGGGGACGCTCTTCCCTGCATGCGCAAGCCCCTGCAGTTAATTACGCTACTGCATCGCGGTAACAACTTTCTCCTTCTCCAGAATTTCACTTCGTGTCATGTGTGTTTGTTTTGTTTGTGGATGACCGTGGATTGTATACGGAGACTAAGTTATGCCGTCGCCCGTAGGACAAGAATTAATCCAAATCCGTATTTTCTTAGATTTGGGTTTGGGGTTTTGGTTTGAGGATACGTTATCCATATTTGAGGCTAAGATCGACTCAAACGTTTGTTAAAGATACGTTAGTCCAATTTGAGACTAAGATCAACTTAACGGGATCGTTTAGATCCGACAAAAGAGCATTTAGGGGCTCTATTGTTCCAGTTTAGGGATGTAGTGGTCCATAGGTAGTTTAAGGACATTGCGGTCCATTGTAGTTTAAGGACGCATAAGTCCGTGGGTTTAAAGACCCCACAGTCCGTATCTTGGTTTAAAGACGCATAAGTCCGTGGGTTTAAGGACCCCACAGTCCATGTTTTGGTTTAAGGACGCATAAGTCCATGAGTTTAAGGACTCCACAGTCCGTGTTGATATGTGGTTGTCGGGACCCGTCACCTCTCTGACGTCGTTGAAGGATTACAACGATAGGAGTCAGAGGAGTTCGGAGATGTACCCTCGAACCGGATGTAAATTGATTTAAGAGAGCAGCTGTGTTCAGTCAATTTAATTTGAGGACTTACGGCCATGATTGGGCTAAGTCCAGTTGAAAAATGTTCAACGCTTTTATTTGTCTTTGGCCTATTAGGCCTGTGCTAGGGCTTTGCCCCTTTTTAAATAATGCATTGCATTTTTTATTTTTGTTTGGGCTCTGTCCATTTATAAATGAGGCAGAACATTAATTTTGTCTGGGCTCTGCATTTTATTTTGTTTGGGCTCTGCTCTTTTATAAATGATGCAGAGCATCAATTTTGTTTGGGCTCTGCCTTTTTATTGCATTGCAATTTATTTTGGCCTACTAGGCCTTTTTGATTTGGGCCTGGCCCTTTAGTAAATAATGCATTGCATTTGTCAGGCGCTTTGCGCCAATAAATGAGCGCAAGCGCTTGTGATTCAGGTGTTGACACGTGGCGCTTTCTGGTGGCTTACGCCAACCTAAGAGCGCAACAGTGCAAATTTTACAAGTGCAGGGCACTGTTTGATTTCTTGATCCAACTTAGATCAAAGAAAACAAGTTTTTCTTCTTTTTTTTTCTTGTTTTCAGAGAACCAGTGGTTCATAAAAAGTGCAAGGCACTATTTGTTTTTTTATTGGAGATCATTGATCTTGTTCTTAGATCAATGATCTATTAGAAGGAATTCTTCTATTTTATGAAAGTTTTTACCTTTTTTCTTGAACTTTCTTCAGAGTTCTCTCTGTTTTGATGTTCTTGATCTCTCACAATGTTGATGATATTTTGAGTTGGGGTTTAGGGGTCTTTATATAGTGCCCATAAATTTGTTAAGTTTGTTAAAAAGATCATTCTCTGAGTGATTTGGGGAATTTTCCCCACCGTTGGATCTTTGATCCAAGGGCTTCTGTTTTACAGAAGACAATTTTCTTGTTTTAGCAAGAACAGAAAAATCTTATTAGAATTTTAATTCTGTTTGGCGCAAATGCCCCAGCGCGTGACACGTGTCACACAGCGCACAGCGCAGCGCAGCTGCGCTTGCGCACCTGCGCCGACACGTGTTGCGCAGCGCACAGCGCAGCGCAGCTGCGTTTGCGCTGACACGTGTCGTGCAGCGCAGTGCTTGCGCAACTGAAGCTTTGCTTCCTTTAATTTTCCTTTTTTAATAGAGCCTTGCTCTGATTGGGCGCGCTGCCTTGGGCGCCGCGCTCCCTGTGCTGGCGTGTCTGATTTTGACACGTGGCGCTCTACGCGCAGCGCAGGGGATCTGAGGCGTCGTTTCATTTATTTTAGCTTTTAGTTTTCATTGTAATTTTCAAAGCAGGGCTTTGCTCTGATTAGGGAAACAGAAGCGTCGCTTCGTTTCCTGCCTTGGAATTTGAATAGAGCTTTTCTCTGGTTGGGGTAAAAAAATGCTCCCCCGGTGCGCTTACATGGCCCCAAACGTGAGCGCAGCGGTGGCAGAATTCCAATCGTTGCGGCAACTTTTGAAAGCCGAAAGGGCATTTGATATCTATAAATAGGGCCTTTGGCCCCTAAGATGATTTTCATCCCTTCATAAGCATTTTGTCCATAGCCCTGCTCTTTTTATTCAAGCACTTTTAAGAGTTAAAACTTTAGAAAATTCTTAGGTAAAAATTAACTTGGATTAAATTAAATTAATTTTAAGAGCCTTGTTCTCAATAGATCCCCGATCTAAAGGAGACCCATTTAGGGTTTCACTTAGCAGAGCTTTCCTTTATAGGTCTAAAAGGATCTAAAGAGAATTAAAGGGAATCCTATTAAGGTTCCATTAATGGGGTTCTGCTCTCTAAAAGATTTTCCTTGTATTTTCTTAACTCGTTAATGGAGCTTTGCTCCTTACAAATCGTATAGAAGAACTCTTAAGGGTTCTTCGTGGATCTTGGAAGTTAAAGATGGGATTTGATATTATTATTATTATTATTATCTTCTCAGTGCAAAGCTCTTAATGTTCTTAGTGAATTTTCTTCAAATTCTCCTTATCACTGAATTTGATAGGTGTCACTCCTGTTCACAGACCATTGCTCACGAGGAGTTTAACTCCCTGTGCCTATTTTTAATAAGAATTCGCTTAATCAGTCTATCTGCTAATTCTGTTAGTCTTCTTTTACAGGAGCAATGGACGCCCATATGTACGACCTCGACGAGATCATCTCCTACGGGGACATCCGCCGACTCAGCCGCTCTCAAAACCGAGAATTTACCAACGCCGAGTGTGCCGAGATCATGAGTCGCTTCGACGCGTATAATGGTTAACTGCTTCTTCGACGCTCCTCTCTCCTGAAGCTTATCGTGGGAGCCATTTGGGAAGCACTTCCCTTATTCTGCTCTAGTGTACCGCTTGGGACGTTGGATGCTGCTGAGGATAAAGTGCACTCGGTGTATCTGATGCACCTAATCTCGAAGAGATGGCGAGACAATCTTGTCGATCTCCTGCAACATGCTTTCCAACAGTCTGCCATACTCCCTGCTTATTGGAGGGAGGAGGACATCAGGGGGGATCCCGACGCTTGTGCTCGCGAAAGAAAGCACACTAGGATGGTTCGCCAGGCTTGGAAAGTCTTAGATAGGGTTACTTTCGAGTTCCTCAATCCATGTCCTGGGTTCGAGGTTATACCATTGTAAACATTTCAATAATGTTGTTATTTATTTCTTTATGATTGTAAGAACCCTTTTATGATATGAATGGAAAATTTTTATTTCAGCTTGTCTTATTCCTCGTTCTGAGTTTTTTGCACATGCATGAATGAGTGTGTATCGAATGCTTGATCTAACGCCAATTAGATGTTCTTTCTGTCGCTTTCTTCTTTCTTTTATTATCAGCATGCTGTCTTGATAAACATGGTTGACAGATAATAGAGTAAACATCTTGGTTTCTTCCAGAGATAGCGAGGGCTTAGGCTGCAGGTTCAGATCTGCCGCCTAAGACTTTTCAACTCTATGAGCCGTGAGGGTCTTATAGAGACTTCTCTCCCTATGAATCGAGAGGATCTTGTAGGTGGATTTTCTCCTTAGGAATCGTGAGGATTCCCAAGTGTGTTTTCTCTTATAAGTCGTAAGGATCTTATAAGAGAATTTTCTCCCTTACAAGTCGAGAGGACTCGTAAGTGGTTGGTGAGTTGACTTGTTTCCGAGTCGAAGTATTGTTCCGGCGGGGAGGTCGTTGGCTGACTTGTTTCCGGGTCGGAGCGTTGTTCCGACGAGGAGGTCATTGGCTGATTTGTTTCCGCGACGGAGGTTGTTGGCTGACTTATTTCCGAGACGGAGGTCCTTGGCTGACTTGTTTCCGAGATGGAGGTCGTTGGTTGACTTGTTTCCGAGACGGAGATCATTAGCTGACTTATTTCCGCAATTGAGGTCATTGGCTGACTTGTTTCCGCAATGGAGGTCATTGGCTGACTTGTTTCCGAGACGGAGGTCATTGGCTGACTTGTTTCCGAGACGGAGGTCATTGGCTGACTTGTTTCCGAGACGGAGGTCATTGGTTGACTTGTTTCCAGGACGGAGGTCATTGGCTGACTTATTTCCGCGACGGAGGTCATTGGCTGACTTGTTTCCGGGACGGAGGTCATTGGCTGACTTGTTTCCGGGACGGAGGTCATTGGCTGACTTGTTTCCGGGAGGAAGGTCATTGGCTGACTTGTTTCCGAGAGGGAGGTCATTGGCTGACTTGTTTCCGGGACGGAGGTCATTGGTCGACTTGTTTCCGGGACGGAGGTCATTGGCTGACTTGTTTCCGGGACGGAGGTCATTGGCTGACTTGTTTCCACGATGGAAGTCATTGGCTGACTTGTTTCCGCAATGGAGGTCATTGGCTGACTTTTTTCCGAGACGGAGGTCATTGGTTGACTTGTTTCCGCGACGGAGGTCATTTGCTGACTTGTTTCCGAGACGGAGGTCATTGGTTGACTTGTTTCCGCGACGGAGGTCATTTGTTGACTCTAGGTTGTCTGTGAACCGTAGAGTCTTAGAACTGGGGACTTTGCCGTAGCTCCGATTGGTGATGCCACGTCCATGTCTTGCTGGAATGAGGAGGAACACCGCTGTTGGTCTCCAGGCTGTAGATATGGTCGTCGAGATCTGACTTCCCTTAGACGTAGCCTGGTGGGGAAACGTAGTCCCCTTTCTCTTTTTTTTATATATATGCCCATGGATTGTATACAGGGGTCAGTATGGACTTACCTGCAGGGCAAAAGTTTTATTCATTTTTATTGTTTTATTTCCGCGATGCCCTATCATTTCAGCTTTTGATCGCGAAAGTCGCGACTGCCCAATCATTTCGGCTATTTTTCGCGGTGCCCAATCATTTCGGCTATTTATTTTATTTTTACTCGCTGCTTTTTATTGTGAGTTGCCCAATCATTTCGGCTATTTTGTGTGCATACGTTTTTACTTGCTACTTTTTATTGCCAGTTGCCCCATCATTTCGGCTATTTCGTATGCATGTGCGGCCTACTGGCTCTTCATCGTAAACCTGAAATTAGACACCGATTTCGGCATCAGCACCGCTACAACTGGGATATTGCCAGGAGCGAATCATCATTTGCCTTCGTCGATGTCGAACAAAGGTGGCTTAGCGAACAGGGTTAAGGTCCTGTAGGCTAAGGCTTTTGACTTCATGAGCCGTAAGGGTCTCACAAAGGTATTTCTCCCTACAAGTCGTGAGGATCTCGTAGGTGTATTTTCTCCTTAGGAATCGTGAGGATTTCTAAGCGTATGTTCCTCTGTAAGTCATAAGGATCCTACAAGAGGGTTTTCTCCTTGTAAATCGAGAGGACCTACAAGGGTTGTTCATCATACGTACATATCCCCAGTTACGGATAGGACTTGGTTAGGGAAATGTTTATTCGCGCCCGTGGATTGTATACAAGGGTCAGTACTGAGCCACTTGTAGGGCAATATCGAAGGTTGTGGGGGTTGCTTAAGCACAGGTTTAGGTCTCTGTAACTTAAGACTTCCAAATCTTATGAGCCATGAGGGTCCCATAAGAGAGTTCTCCTTACGAGTCGTGAGGATCTCGCAAGTGTATTTTCTCCTTAAGAATCGTGAGGATTCCTAAGTGTGTTGCTCCCTTGTGAGTCGTAAGGATCTCACGCGGGTGGTTTCTCCTTACAAGGTCGAGAGGACCCTGTAAGTGTCCTTTAACGAGGTTGTGCCCTTTCAGGTTTTCATAAACACTCGCCGGTAGTCCTGCTGTTTTTACTCACGGAGCCCTTTCGGGTTTTCATTCGTGCCTATTTTGCTTATGGACATACCGTTTTTTTTTATTCTTTTTATTCTCTTTTTTTTACGAGCTCGCGCCCTTTCAGGTTTTCACGAACACTCACCGGTAGCCCTGCTGTTTTTGCTCACGGAGCCCTTTCGGGTTTTCATCCGTGCCCATTTTGCTTATAGACATACCGTTTTTTTTAAAATTATTTTATTTATTTATTTTTATTTATTTATTTTTTATTTATTTTTTTTATCGGCTTTGTGATGTTTCAATTCACCGTAGTTTATCGACATCTCGGTCAACAGCTAGTTTTAGGACGTAGCGGTCCGTCATTAGTTTAAGGACGTTTCGATCCGTCATTAGTTTAAGGACGTTTCGGTCCGTCATTAGTTTAAGGACGTTTCGGTCCATCCAGGAAAAGGCTGGTCACTGCTTATAAAGTTTGAGCTTAGGAAGATAGCGAGCGGACATAGTCGTCGTCATCTATCATTGACCTAGGCAGTAACTTGCTAAGCGTAGTATTTCTTTAGGAAGCGACCATTTATTGGCGTGAAAGGCCTTTCACCGTGCATATCCATGAGTAGATAGGATCCACCCTGGTAGACCTTGTCTATGATGTACGGGCTTTCATAGTTTGGCTCGAATTTTCCCCGCTTGGCGCGATTGGGGATCATAGGCCTTTTGACCACTAGCACGAGTTCGCTTTGGCGGAATGTCCTCGGCCGGGTCAATCTTTCATATAAGCGCGTCATCTTTGCTTTGTAGGTCTCCAGATTTTGTTGCGCTATGAGCCGGGTTTCATCAAGGGCATCAAGCTCTATTCCCCTCCGAATGACGGCCGACGACGTGAGGACGTCTCGCCTAAGATTTGGGGCAGATGCTAATTGGTGCTATCCGTCCACCTCTCCGAAGATACCAAGTTGATTTATGGCACCGTGTATCAAAGGTTTAAACGGATGCGTCCGATGTAGCAGACTTCGTCAGATTCCCCCTCACTTGAGGGGTTTTTTGATTGTGGGGACACTCTTCCCTGCAGGCGCAAACCCCTGCAGTTAATTACGCTACCGCATTGCGGTAACCACTTTCTACTTCTCCAGATGGTCACTTCGTGTCGTGTGTGTTTATTTTGTGTTTAGTTGCCCGTGGATTGTATACAGAGACTGAGTTATGTCGTCGCCCGTAGGGCGTGGACTAGTCCAAATCCGTATTATCTTAGATTTGGGTTTGGGGGTTTGGGTTTAAGGATACGTTAGCCTCGTTTGAGACTAAGATCAACTTAAACGTTTGTTAAGGATACGTCAGTCTAGTTTTTAGACTAAGATCGACTCAACAGGATCATTTAGATCCAACAATAGAGCAATTATGGGAGCCCTGTTGTATAGTTTAATGACGTTGCGGTCAATAGGTAGTTTAAGGACATTGCGGTCCATAGATAGTTTAAGGACATTACGGTCCAATGCTAGTTTTAAGACATTGCGGTCAAGGTTAAGGACGTCGTAGTCCGTGGATTTAAGGACTCCACAGTCCAACCTTAGTTTTAAGACATCACGGTCAAGGTTAAGGACGTCGTAGTCCGTGGATTTAAGGACTCCACAGTCCAATGTTAGTTTTAAGACATCACGGTCAAGGTTAAGGACGTCGTAGTCCGTGGATTTAAGGACTCCACAGTCCAATGTTAGTTTTAAGACATCACGGTCAAGGTTAAGGACCTCATAGTCCATGAGTTTAAGGACCCCACAGTCCGTATCAATATGTGGTCATCGGGACCCGTCACCTCTTTGAAGACGTTGAGGAATTACAACGCCAAGTATCAAAGGAGTGAAGAGATGTACCCTTAAACCGAGGTAGATTAAATAATCTTTGGCCCAATTTAGAACCAAGACCAATTAATTATATTATGAACCCATTGGCTCAGTTGAATTTGGATTGAGGACTTATGGCCAGCTTGGGCTAAGTACAATCATGTTTAGGATATTGGCCCTCTGTTGGTCCATTAGAGGAGAGGTTTTGCCTCTAGACACTTAACCAATGGGGCTAAAGTTAGTGTTAAACACTAAAGATCAATCAGTGTTGTACACTGAGAATGAGATTGACAAGTTAGTGTTTAACACTAAAAGATAGTTAGTGTTAAACACCAGCAACAGGACTTTCAAATTAGTGTTTATACACTAAAACAAATCAGTGCTAAACACTGGCAGTGGAGATTTCAAATTAGTGTTTAACACTAAGGCAGATCAATGTTAAACACTGGAAACAGGGTTTTCCAGGTTGGTGTTCAACACTAAGAAAGTCAGTGTTAAACACTGTAAATAGAGTTTTCCAAATTAGTGTTTAAACACTAAGAAAATCAGTGTTGAACACTGGATATAGAGGTTTCAACTTTAGTGTTAAACACTAAGGCAAGAGGGGTCACGTGGAAGCACGTGAGAGCGCCCTCAATTCATTTTATTCTGCCAAAAGTATTGAATACTTTGGAGTATCACGTGCTGTCACGTGATGGGAATTTTGGTGCTTGTCCGTTAAAGCTTCAGCCAAAGGGTCACGTGGCAGCACGTGATAGCGCCTTGTTTCCCTTTATTTTGTTCTACAGATAAGTGTTTTAACTTCTTTAATTCTTAAAGCCATCACGTGTGGGCACGTGATGGGGGCTTACGCTTTGATCTGTTAGAATATTCATTAGGGGTCACGTGTCGACACGTGAGGGCGCCCTAAAGCTCTTTTCTGCTTCTTTTTCTTTTGTGTGCCTTAGAGATCACGTGGGGCACGTGAGGCATTGCCTCAAAGCCCTTCTTTGTGGAACTTTTCAGGGGTCACGTGGTAGCACGTGACCTTATTTCTTTGCCCGTTTGAGGATGCGTTTATCCTTTTAAGAATTCTATTCTTCATAGGGTTAAACCCTAGCTATAACTTTAGAGGAATTAAATTCCCACTTTTCTTTTTGAAGAATTATATTCTTAGGTGGAGTTAAACCCCGGCTTTTCTTCTGTAAGAATTAATTTCCTGGTGTATGTGAAGAACTGAATTCTATCATAGGGTTAAATCCTAATTTCTTCTTTCTTAAGGGAATTAAATTCCTGTTATTTTGACAGAATTAAGTTCTTAATTAGGGTTAAACCCTGGTTCTGTTCATTTGAAGGAATTAAATTCCTGTAACATAGGGTTAAACCCTAATTTTATTTTAAAGGAATTAAATTCCTACGAGAATTAAATTCTCAAATTTCCATTCCCTCCCTATGCTTTGGATCTGCATGGCAGGATCTCAACCCAATGAGAATTAAATTCTCAATTCAAGGGGAGATGTGCACTTTGCAGATCCTCCACTAAAGAGAGAACTAAGTTCTTCTTTTTAATATAAGAGTTAAACTCTTTCGAGAATTAAATTCTCCTTTTTTTTTCTTTAAAAGCTTTCCCTTTCTTACCTAGGGTTTTCTTTTGCAGAAGATCAAATTCTTCCAAAGTCTCAAGGCTCTATTTTTCTTTCTTTTTTATCTCCCTCTGTGTATTGATCTCTGTCTTTATATCCCTCTGTGTGTCTCTTGGCTCCTATTTATAGGAGAAGAAGCAGAATCAATTAGTTTTGGTGAATCTTTCATTGAGAGATTTGATTTGTATTCACCATTCGTTTGGACCTTTGGATTATTAGGTTAATTTTATCCACCATTGGATTTTAAATCCAAAGATATTCTTCTGTTGTTTCGGTTAGATTTTAAGGGGAAATCTTTCCAAGTTCAAGATTTTTCCATAGATAGGTGATATTTAATCACCTTTAAATCTTTAACCCAATCGGTTCCAAATAATCATTCTCCTTTGGAAAGATTTTAATCATTTTCAGAATTTAATTCTGTTAAATAGAGAGGCTTTGAAAGCCGGTCACGTGTGGCCACGTGACCCATGGTCACGTGTAAACACGTGACCCCTGGAACGAGCTTTCTTCTTCTTTCTGCGTTCTGTCTTCTGGCCGCTGTTCAACCGTCACGTGCCAACACGTGACCCCTGGTCACGTGTGAGCACGTGACCCTTTTTGGAGCCTTTTCTTTGATTTAGTTAGGGAACCGATATGCCTTTGCCGCTGTTTTAAATGTCACGTGCCAACACGTGAATGCTGGTCACGTGCTAGCACGTGATGCCTCCTCCGTAAACTTTCCTGATTTTAAATCAGGAAACAAATGCCCCTACAGCGTTGTTCTCACGTGTCTGCACGTGAGTGCAACGCTGTCACTTTTGTGACCGTTGGATCCATCTAGGGATTTGGGGAGATGAAGCGTCTCCATCACATCCTATAAATACCCATGTCCTTTCAGAATAGCCTCCACTTTGCTCATCTTCTTCTCTTGCAAACTTTTCTGAGAATTTAATTCTCTTCTTCCAGAGCTTAGTTCTCTGCCTTGAAACCTTTTCAGAGTTTAACTCTGTTCAGAAAGACTCTTTTCCTCATGTAATGTCCTTGAACAAACGATGAACTTTCACATTCCTCTGGGTCTTAAATCCAAAACAAGGGTTTTTACCCCTTTTTAACAAAGAACCCATTTTTCTTCAAGCTTTTTAACCAAAGTATGAAACCATTTTAGCCTTCAAAAGTAGATCTCTTAGGGTTTATGGAAATAATGGTGGCGGTTAAAATCTATGGAAATTAATTCCATCCCAAAAAAAGTCTCTGGGAATTTAATTCCCTTTTCTTAATAAGGAATTTAACTCCTATGAAGAACTCAGTTTCTTCGCATGGAGGCTTCTTAGGGTCTCTTTGCCCGAGGTTGTCCTTCTGTGATCAGTGAAGAAGAAGAGGGTTTGTAATAGATTCTCCTGATTTTTTATTTCAGGTATCATGGACGCTCATTTGTGTAATCTTAACGAAATCATTTCCTATGGGAATATCCGTGCCCTGGGCCGTAGTCAGAATCAGGAGTTCACCAACGCTCAGTGTGCTGAGATTATGAGCCGCTTTGACGAGTACAACCATCGGCTACTCCCCCGTCGCTCTTCTCTTCTGAGGCTCATCGTGCTGGCGATTTGGGAGGCGCTTCCTCTCTTCTGTGCCGGTGTGCCACTCAGGGCATTGGACGTTGTCGAGGATAAGATACATTCGGTGTATCTGATGAGTCTAATCTCGAAGAGAAGGCGTGACAACCTCATTGATCTTTTGCACCAGGCGTTTCAGCAGTCGGCCATACTCGCCGCCTATCGGAGGGTGGAGGACATCCGCGAGGACCCCGACGCTTGTGATCGCGAGAGAAAACATACTCGGGCGGATCGAAATGCTTGGAGGATCTTGGACAAGGTCAAGCTTGAGTTTCTCAATCCGTGCCCCGCGCCTGAGGTCTTGCCGTTGTAATCGTTTTCTTTTCATTTTGTATGAACCTTTTTAAAGCACGAATGATAAATCTTATCGTGTCCTTCTGTGTTTGCATGCCCCCTTTTTTTGGAATTTTTTCATTCATTTTTTTTTATTTTTGCTGCTGATGTGTTTAGCGTGCAAAGCATTGTTTCACTTTCTAGTACACACCAAGCATGGTGCTCACGTGCTCCACACGTGAGGGGCCTTTTATGGGTTATTCAATTTTTCATGCCATACTTCTGTGCATGGCATTGGATGCAGAGAAGGCGCCTTGGAAATCGCTCCTTTTCCTGATTTCCAATGTCTTCCCTTTTTTGGGCCTTGGAATGGTTCCATCTTGCAATTTTCTTTCGCGCGCAGCATTTAATGCTCCCCTTTATAGTCTTGAGGCCATAGCCCATTTCCTCTTCACAGAGAAATTTATTCCCACTTTGACGTGATTTAATTTGAGAAACAGCTGAGTGCCATGGCCTGCAACCATCCACACACTCGTCGACAGCCATGGGAAGTGCCTATCGAGGAGATGATTCCTCGTTTTGCTGCACGATTGGTGGACCCTCTCCTTACCGACGATGAATGCGACTCAGCGACATATGAGCTCTCGATCCGTAGGGGGTCCCCCCTCCCATTGGGCTCCTTCTGGCTCCGGATGATTCTTGCTGCCGTGCTTGCCGACATCCCTCCTCACCCGGTGGAGATGACCCTCGCGATGTTTGACGCGGCTGAAGAAAAGCTCGAGGGCTTTCACGAAGCGTGCCTAATCACTCAGGCTTTGAAAGATTGCTCAGTTCACCTTTTGAGCGAAATACGAGCCCGTCGGGCTATTATGTCTGCTTTTGCGGACGAACATGGCGCTAATTGGTGGCGAGCGACTCCTCGTGAGAACCGTCGCTTTGACGTTTTGGAGAGAACGGAGAAAGAGATGGAGAATTTTGTTCTTTGTTTTGTCAACCCTTGTGCTACCGATCCTTTGTTCGGCGATCTTTTCCCGCTAGTGTAGTATATTCAAATTAGTTTTCGCATGCTTTATGTTGAACTTTCATGTGTGCTGGGTATCCGTATGTATGTTTTTGCTTGCATAAATGAACTTTGTGTTCTTCCCATGAGAACTTTCTCTAATTGCGAACACTATCACTATGTTACATGCACATCAGAGCTTCGGGTATTATTTCTTTTCGGATATTCATGTAGTTACGAATGCATGCTTGAGAGGATATACATCGAGAATTTTTGTTGCTTCCCATACCAGATGGTGTGCGCGCGTTTTAGATCGACCATTGCTATTGACTGGAAGCCCATTTATACGGTCTTGAGCGTGTATGTCCCATTTCCAAGGTTGTGGTCATGAAAGTGAGCTTAAGTGGCCTGATAGAACGACGTGTGGCAAACATATTGTTGTGCGAGAAGAAGCTCGGCCGTAAATTCTCAGAGAGGGAGCTGGCTTCTAAAGTGCTGTGTGAGCTTCACGCGAGTCTTACTGCCAAGGCCAACAAAGCGTATGAACTCTGACGGGTGCTTCAAGAGTCTATCAGGGATGTGGTGACTCTTGATAAAGCTGCTACGTTCACTCGTGAGAGGGTCGAGGCTCATAAGGCCACCGAGAAAGAGCTTGAAGGCCGGCTCGCTTCGTATCAGGCCCAGCAGGCTCAGGCGGAGGCCCGTCTTTTGGCGATCTTAAATCATGAGGCCGTGGCCCAACAAAAGCAGGATGAGCTGACCAAGTTGCTGAATCGCCCGCCGGCTTGAAACATTTGTATCTTTTCCTTCCTTTTTGTACATACTCATGGATGAGAGTATTTTCTTTTTGTTCTTTCATGAATTGTACTTTGTATCCATTTTGGTTTATGAATAAAAGATACAATTTTCTCCTCAATGGTGTGTCTCATTTTTGTTGAATATGTTTTGCGGACAATTTATCTTGATCTCCTTGCAGGGCAGCGATGGCTTAGGATTCAGGGTTAAGGTTTGCTTCCTAAGACTTTTGCACTTTATGAGCCACGAGGGTCTCATAAAGAGTTTTTCTCCCCATGGGTCGAGAGGATCCCATAGGTGTAAGTTCTTCTTAAGAATCGTGAGGATTCTTAAATGGGTTTTCCCTTGAGAGTCGTAAGGATCTCACCATAGAGTTTTTCTTCCTTACAGGTCGTGAGGACCTGCAAGTGCTGGATGTGGTCACCCTTATCCGTGTTTCATGGGGTCAGGGGTTGCTCAAGGCATCGTAGTTTAAAGACGTCGCGGTCAAGGTTAAGGACATCATAGTTCATGGATTTTAAGGACTCCACAGTCCGATGTTAGTTTTAAGACATCACGGTCAAGCTTAAGGACCTCATAGTCCGTGGATTTAAGGACTCCACAGTCCGATGTTAGTTTTAAGACATCACGGTCAAGGTTAAGGACCTCATAGTCCGTGGATTTAAGGACTCCATAGTCCGATGTTAGTTTTAAGACATCACGGTCAAGGTTAAGGACCTCATAGTCCGTGGATTTAAGGACTCCACAGTCCGATGTTAGTTGCCGGGACCCGTCACCTCTTTGAAGACGTTGAGGAATTACAACGTCAGGCATCAAAAGAGTGAAGAGATGTACCCTTAAACCAAGGTAGAATCAGTACAGAATCAGGGTGGTTGATTGTTAGTTTTAAGACATTACGGTCGAGGTTAAGGACATCATAGTCCGTGGATTTTAAGGACTCCACAGTCCGGTGTTTGCTCTGGATGCTTCACACGGGTTCACTGCCGTGCTTGGGAGGATCAGGCTCCGCTCTGGGCGTTTTCCGCAGGGTCAAAGAGTGACGTTATCCGCGTTCCACGTAACCAGGAATTTTGCACTAGATGCTTCACACGGGTTCAATGCCGTGCTCGGCAAGGACTAGGCTCTGCACTGGATGTTTCACACGGGTTCACTGCCGTGCTCTGCGAGGACCAGGATCCGCTCTGGACGTTTTCCACGGGGTCAAAGAGTGACGTTATCCGCGTTCCACGTAACCAGGAATTTGCTCTGGATGCTTCCCACGGGTTCACTGCCGTGTTCTGTGAGGACCAGGCTCCGCTCTGGACGTTTTCCACGGGGTCAAAGAGTGACGTTATCTGTGTTCCACGTAACCAGGAATTTTGCACTAGATGCTTCACACGGGTTCAATGCCGTGCTCGACGAGGACTAGGCTCCGCTCTGGACGTTTTCCACGGGGTCAAAGAGTGACGTTATCCGCGTTCCACGTAACCAGGAATTTTGCACTAGATGCTTCACACGGGTTCACTGCCGTGCTCGGCGAGGACTAGGCTCCACTCTGGATGCTTCACATGGGTTCACTGCAGTGCTCTGTGAGGACCAGGATCCTCTCTGGACGTTTTCCACGGGGTCAAGGAGTAACGTTATCCGCGTTCCACGTAACCAGGAATTTCGCACTAGATGCTTCACACGGGTTCACTGCCGTGCTCGGCGAGGACTAGGCTCCGCTCTGGATGCTTCACAAGGGTTCACTGCCGTGCTCTGTGAGGACCAGGATCCGCTCTGGACGTTTCCCACGGGGTCAAAGAGTGACGTTATCCGCGTTCCACGTGACCAGGAATTTTGCACTAGATGCTTCACACGGGTTCACTGCCTTGCTCGGCGAGGACTAGGCTCCGCTCTGGATGCTTTACACGGGTTCACTGCCGTGCTCTGCGAAGACCAGGATCCGCTCTGGATGCTTCACACGGGGTCAAAGAGTGATGTTATCCACGTTCCACGAAACCAGGAATTTTGCTGATTGTATCCGCATTTCACGGAATGGAGGTGTAACATCCGAGCCCAATAATACTATTTCTGTTACTGGTCGAGTGTTAGACATTGCTCATTTCAATTATCCTGCTTGTTTGGTGCTTATTGCTAAATTTTAACCGGCTAAGTCATTTTTGCCTATAAAAAATTTTAACACCTAAAATGAAATTGAAAATATCCATGTTGGCCTACTCGTCGCCACTAGTCGCGTGGTAGCGTCCGCGCGTCGAGATTTCATCCCGTTCGGCGAAAAGAGCAAGTTTGGACGGCTACGCGCGCGTGCAAGTGTCCGAGTTGGGGGCATGCATTTTAATCATAAAACACCTCATATCAAAATTTGGAACTCGCTTAAAATCCTATAATCTGAATTTGAAACATTTGGGCGCAACCCGGGCGCGATTTGGAAATGTTTCATTTAGCGCCGAAATGCCCATTTAATTAAATATATTTAAAACTATAAAATATATTTTCCGTTACTAAAATTAACGATTTAATATTTTTTAAATCTTTAAATTTTTCCTTTTACAAGCCCGTACCCATCCCAGCCAATCACGAGCGTCTTTTCTCTCGTGGGCCCCACCAACCCACTCTCTCTCTCTCTCCGCCTCTCAATCTCCCTCTATCTCTCTCTTCTCAGCCTCCCTCTCTCTTCCTATTAATCCTCTCTCTCTCTCCTAAAATCTCTCTCTCTCAATCCCTTTATTTATTTTTCCCCACGTCCTTCGTTCCCACGAGAAACCTCGCGCAAACCCAAACCCTAGCCTTGCCCTAGCTGCCGCCGCCTCGCCGCCGCCCTCCCCGCGACCTCGCCACCATCACCTCTGCACCTCCCTCATCCCTCTCTCCATTTCCCCGACCAGGACCTGCAACAACCCGTCGCAGCCAACCCAGGAAACCCTTCGCCTCACGCCGGTGACCCCTCGCCGTCGCCACCGCCCTCGTCACCACATCCGTCTCCTTGCCTCTCCCTGCAAACCCTCGACACCACGACCACCACCACATCACCTTCATCCCTGTGCACAGAACTCGACGCCGAACCCTACCACCTTCCCTAGCTCGCCGGAAAAGCCCCGTCGACCCTCGCCGTCGTTGCCAGAGCCACCGCCGACCACCTCCTTCTCCCCCTGAACACCAGAGCAGGCCAGCACCCCCCTCTACTCACCGCACCATCCCTTTCCAGCGACATCCAACAACTTCCAGCCTTGACTGCCGCCGTCGCTGCCTCGCCGGCGCCCCATCGCCGTGGAACCCGTCGTGGTTGCCCCTGGTTCTTCCCTGTAAGCCTCTGTTCACCATCTCCCTTTTGCGTATCCCTTCGCTGTTCGTTTTATCGCTTTGATTTGTATTTGCTAACTTGGTCGCCGTTTTGACATTTCGCCGGATTCCGGCCGTGCCGACGACTGGACCCGACTCTCCAGCGAAGTACTCTGGTCCGTGTGGTCCCGCTGTTCGCTGTTTGGACTCGATCCGTGGCCCGTGCATCCGTCGCGTGTTTTCCGCCGACGTTGCGTTCGTGTTTTCCGGTTTGCGAAACCGTCGAGGCAAGATTTCTTGCTACATGCTACGTTAAACTAATTAAGTGTTTGACTCTTAAAACTTGCAACATTAACTAAGTATAGTTACTTGTCTCATTGGACAAAATATGATATACATCATAATACTGCCAACTAAATCGTATTTTGCCACCATAACCTTGATAACAACTACCTGTTAATCATTCTGTTATTTAGAGGACGATAGTCGTACACTTATATCTTCATTACCTGCTGTTATTAATATTGCGCTACACTGTGATTATTGCACCCCAAGGGTGCTCGAACCTGTTAATATAATACAACTGCACCATATTCATGTGCCATTGTGATTAACTGAACCGTTATTGTTGTTTACTTTATTCCTGCTGTTGTTCCTTATTCGACTATATACCTGTTGTGAGCACGTACTCGATTGCACTACATGTTGACCGGACCTTGCTACATATGACATATTTACATACTGATGCACCGGACATGATACCCTGTACATACCGACTCAACCTGTTGTACCACGACCTGACTTGTTACATGATCTCATGCCTAATGCCGACAAACCTGACTTGGGGTCCTCATGGACCACTCCTGTTGTCTATCCAGACAAACCTGACCTGTTACCTGATCCTGTGTCGGCATTAGTCCTTGATTATTGAAAACCTGACCTGACATACATAACTTGGGGTATGGGGAAATCAAAGGTGAAACCGACTTGTAACTCAACAGTTCGATACCTGTTCTGATCAGTCTTACGGGCTTGGCCTGCCCCGGAGTGATGATGCTGACATCACTCGCCCATCCTGCTACCTATTACTGCCTAGCGGCACGTCTCGGATTCAGCCCCGAGAATCTTGACCGTGGTCCCGGGCACGCACGGGATACTATTGAGTTACATCGACGAGTCACCAATTGATTTCAAAGACTTTAGAGTAGAAACTGATAAGACAGTCTAGTTACCACTGCACATTACCCTGCACTGTTATTTCATAGTACTGCTTTATTCATGTTCATCCCTGCATTGCTTATTACCATGTTTATATTATATTATTGGTTGACATGACGCGCTGACGTCTGGGTTTTGCATGGCCCAGATTCTTTACCACTGTCGCCGACCGAGCAGGAGTACTTCAGCCAGTAGGCTGATCTGTGAGTTCCTTAGTGATTAGTTCATTTATTTCATTTCATTTCCAGATGTGAGCCCGCATTATGGGACGTGCTATTTATTTATTGTATTGGATCATTTGCTTCTGCACTTATTGTTTATTGACTCTTGTTATTATGGATTTGGACATGTGTTAGATTAGTTTATTATCTTGTTCTTGATATCCCTACAGCCGTAATGTGACTGTGGATGGATACTTCCTACCCACAGGTAGCATGGTTGGCTATGTCACGTGCCCAATCTTGCGTACTCTGGGAAGCGGGGCGTGACATGGTTCTTTTGGTATCAGAGACATAGGTTAGTCGGGTTGATTCTTTTATAGTTGGGTATTGTACCCAATACACGAATCAGAATACCCGTGTTTAGGAAACATGTCCTGCCACTTTGCCATTTACCATCCTTGAATCACATTCTTCCTGATTATATCTTTTACGACGTGCAAACTTACTTTGCATGTCGACTCGAAAACCCGATTTCTTGTTATCTCTAGGACTTAAGCGACTTGGGTGGAGTTAAGTAATTATGGCTATGATACCGCGGCATAGTTACAATGCGGTACTCTATTTAAGTATCTTCGAGTTCTAGCCTTGATCCACATTCAGAATCTATCATCATGCTAATATTGGGTGTTTTGAGTTCAGGATTTTGACAGGTAAGAAGTTGAAGACGTACCAGAGGCGTGTGAACGAAGCCGCCATGCTTGGAGTGATAAGAGGAATGCTGGAAAATCAGAAGAGGCATATTATTCGGCAGTCTGTAAACAATGCTGGAGCGAAGCCAGTTGACCGAGTAGGGACCGTGGCAGATTTCAGACGTTTGGGTCCTACTACTTTCACTGGTCTGGAGGAGCCGCTGCCAGCCGAGCAGTGGCTAGTGGACACGGAGAATTTGCTGATTGCGGCACAGATCCCAGAGGACAAAGAGTTGTTGTGGTGCGCACTCAGCTAGTGGATTATGCCCGAGAGTGGGGACTTGTGGAAGAGGCCCGCTTGCCCAAGCCGATCAGTTAGGCGGTTTTTCCTAGGAGTTTCCTGGAAAGTTCTTCCCACGGACCGTACGGGAGGAAATGGAAGAGAAGTTCATCGGACTAAGGCGGAATGGAGCAACCGGGGACGTGCATGCAGCAGAATGGACGAGACTCAGTAGTTTCGCTGGACCTTTAGCTGTCAACGATGCAGACAGCAGTTGCGGGAAGGAAGCAGTTTTGTCGGGCCAGTCGAGTTTAGGGCTAGGCTGACAAATAATATTATTGCATCTTTGGAGGTTGATCGTGGTGAAGAGCCGGCGGTTGTTCGCGACTTTATGGACGTATTTGAAGATATATCGGGCTTACCGCCGAAGCGAGACGTGGAGTTCGCGATTGACCTTACTCCTGGTGCAGCGCCAGTATCTAAAGCTTATTATCCGATGGCACCAGTGGAATTGGAGGAAGTTAAGAAGCAAGTTGGTGAATTACTTGAGAAGGGTTGGATTCGAAACAGCAACTCGCCTTGGGGAGCTCCAGTTCTTTTAGTAAAGAAGAAGGATGGCACAAGAAGGATGTGCATTGACTATCGAGAATTAAACCGGGTGACTATTAAGAACAAGTACCCGATCCCTCGCATTGGCGAACTTTTCGAGCAGCTTAGTGGCGCGAGGGTATTCTCGAAGTTGGATTTACGATCCGGATATCATCAAGTCCGAGTGAGAACGGAAGACATTTGCAAGACGGCGTTTCGAACTCGATATGGACATTTCGAGTATCTGGTGATGCCCTTCGGAGTAACGAATGCGCCGGCAATATTCATGGATTTGATGAACAGAATCTTTTCACCATTCTTGGACCAGTTTATTGTGGTATTCATTGACGATATTCTGGTGTACTCGAAGAGTCCGGAGGAGCATGCTGAGCATTTGAAGATCGCACTGCAGACACTGAGACAGGAGAAATTGAATGCGCAGATGAGTAAGTGCGAATTTTGGCTGGAAGAAGTGAAGTATCTGGGGCATGTCGTGTCGGGCGACGGAATCGCCGTTGATCCCGAGAAGATTGCAGCAGTTCGAGATTGGCCAAATCCAAGGAATGTTGCGGAGAGAAGAAGTTTTCTTGGACTCGCCGGATACTACAGGAGATTTGTGGAGAACTTCGCTCGTTTGGCAGAACCGTTGACCAAGCTTACGCGCAAGGAAATACCTTTTGTTTGGACGGATGGATGTGCATTGGCCTTCGAGACGTTGAAGCAGAAGTTGATAACCGCCCCTACCCTGACCGTACCAGACGATTCAGGAGGACTGGTGATTCACAGCGACGCATCTGGAAAAGGATTGGGATGTGTTTTGATGCAGAACGGGAAGGTTGTAGCTTACGCATCAAGACAACTGAAGACTCATGAGAAGAATTACCCGACTCATGACTTGGAGCTTGCGGCCGTGATCTTCGCCTTGAAGATTTGGAGACACTACCTTTTAGGCGAGAGAGTCGAAGTTTTTACAGATCACAAGAGTTTGAAGTATGTGTTCACTCAAAAGGAGTTGAATATGAGGCAATGCAGATGGTTGGAGCTGATGGCCGACTACGACCGTGATCTTAAGTACCATCCGGGAAAAGTTAACGTCGTGCCGGATGCGCTTAGTCGGTTACCAGCGATTCAGGTATTGATTACACAGAGGGAGATCATTGCGGATTTTTGGAGATTTGACTTGGAGGTCGTGCTACCACATGCTACGGGACAGTTGATGCAGTTGCAAGTACAGTCGTCCTTAGTTGAGAAGATTAAAGCGGCACAATCGCAGGATCCTAGACTGCAAAGGTTTCGAAAGCAGGTTGAAGCCGGACTACGAACCGATTTACTGATCCACGAAGATGGTTCGTTGAGGTGTGGTAGCCGTGTGTGTGTGCCAAAAGGGGATGTGCGTGAAGAGCTTATGAAGGAGGCACACAGTTCAGCTTACTCTGTGCATCCGGGAGGTACAAAGATGTACCGAGATATTCGACGGCACTTCTAGTGGGAAGGTTTGAAACGGGAGATCGCTCGCTTCGTGGCTAAGTGCTTGGTGTGTCAGCAAGTCAAGGCTGAACACCAAAGGGTTGCTGGTTTGTTGCAACCACTTCCGATTCCTCAGTGGAAGTGGGAACATGTAACCATGGATTTCGTGACAGCTTTACCGCGGAGTCCATAGGGCAACAATGCAGTATGGGTGATTGTCGATCGGTTGACCAAGGCAGCTCACTTTATTCCTTTTCGGGTTGGTCAATCGACGGAGACTTTAGCAGAGCGGTACATGCAGGAGATGGTAAGATTGCATGGAGTACCGGTGAGCATCGTGTCCGATCGGGACACTCAGTTCTTGTCGCACTTCTGGAGGAGTTTACAAGATAGTTTGGGGATTCGATTGAAGTTTAGCACAGCTTATCATCCTCAAACTGATGGACAATCGGAGAGAACGATACAGACTCTTGAAGATATGTGGAGGGCATGCATGTTGGACTTCAAAGGTTCTTGGGAGGATCATCTACACCTGGTGGAGTTTTCGTACAACAATAGCTTCCAAGCGACTATTCAGATGGCTCCGTTTGAAGCGTTGTATGGTCGCAAGTGCCGTTCACCTGTTTGTTGGGATGATGTTGGTGAACGAAGGTTACTAGGACCAGATTTGGTGGTACAGACAGTCGAGAAGGTGAATACAATCAGGAAGCATATGAAGGCAGCTCAAGACAGACAGAAAAGTTGGGCTGACACGTCAAGAAGACCTCTAGAGTTCGCCGTGGGTGATTTGGTATTTCTGAAGATATCACCGACTAGAGGGGTGATTCGCTTTGGGAGTCGGGGAAAGCTTAGTCCTCGATTCGTTGGACCCTTCGAGATATTGGAGCGTGTTGGAGAGATAGCGTACCGTTTGGCGTTACCACAGTCATTGGCAGGAGTGCACGATGTGTTTCATGTATCTCAACTACGGAGGTATGTTCGTGATGAAACTCACGTCTTGGATCATTCGGAGTTGACTGTACGGGAGGACCTAACTTTTGAGGAGCGACCGGTTGAAATCAAGGATCGAAGAGAAAAGGTTCTTAAGAACAAGGTTATCCCCCTTGTGCTAGTTTCTTGGGGTAATCGATCACACGGAGAATCCACTTGGGAGCGAGAAGACGAGATCCGGCAGAAGTTTCCTCACCTTTTCCTGTAGTTAGCTATCTTGTATTCTTGGAATTTCGAGGACGAAATTCTTTTTGTAGTTGGGTATGATGTAACACCTGAGCCCAATAATACTATTTCTGTTACTGGTCGAGTGTTAGACATTGCTCATTTCAATTATCCTGCTTGTTTGGTGCTTATTGCTAAATTTTAACCGGCTAAGTCATTTTTGCCTATAACAAATTTTAACACCTAAAATGAAATTGAAAATATCCATGTTGGCCTACTCGTCGCCACTAGTCGCGTGGTAGCGTCCGCGCGTCGAGATTTCATCCCGTTCGGCGAAACGGGCAAGTTTGGACGGCTACGCGCGCGTGCAAGTGTCCGACTTGGGGGCATGCATTTTAATCATAAAACACCTCATTTCAAAATTTAGAACTCGCTTAAAATCCTATAATCTGAATTTGAAACATTTGGGCGCAACCCGGGCGCGATTTGGAAATGTTTCATTTAGCGCCGAAATGCCCATTTAATTAAATATATTTAAAACTATAAAATATATTTTCCGTTACTAAAATTAACGATTTAATCTTTTTTAAATCTTTAAATTTTTCCTTTTACAATCCCGTACCCATCCCAGCCAATCACGAGCGTCTTTTCTCTCGTTGGCCCCACCAACCCACTCTCTCTCTCTCCGCCTCTCAATCTCCCTCTATCTCTCTCTTCTCAGCCTCCCTCTCTCTTCCTATTAATCCTCTCTCTCTCTCCTAAAATCTCTCTCTCTCTATCCTTTTATTTATTTTTCCCCACGTCCTTCGTTCCCACGAGAAACCTCGCGCAAACCCAAACCCTAGCCTTGCCCTAGCTGCCGCCGCCTCGCCACCGACCTCCCCGCGACCTCGCCACCATCACCTCTGCACCTCCCTCATCCCTCTCTCCATTTCCCCGACCAGGACCTGCAACAACCCGTCGCAGCCAACCCAGGAAACCCTTCGCCTCACACCGGTGACCCCACGCCGTCGCCACCGCCCTCGTCACCACATCCGTCTCCTTGCCTCTTCCTGCAAACCCTCGACACCACGACCACCACCACATCACCTTCATCCCTGTGGACAGAACTCGACGCCGAACCCTACTAACTTCCCTAGCTCGCCGGAAAAGCCCCGTCGACCCTCGCCGTCGTTGCCAGAGCCACCGCCGACCACCTCCTTCTCCCCCTGAACACCAGAGCAGGCCAGCACCCCCCTCTACTCACCGCACCATCCCTTTCCAGTGACATCCAGCAACTTCCAGCCTTGACTGCCGCCGTCGCTGCCTCGCCGGCGCCCCATCGCCATCGAACCCGTCGTGGTTGCCCCTGGTTCTTCCCTGTAAGCCTCTGTTCACCATCTCCCTTTTGCGTATCCCTTCGCTGTTCGTTTTATCGCTTTGATTTGTATTTGCTAACTTGGTCGCCGTTTTGACATTTCGCCGGATTCCGGCCGTGCCGACGACTGGACCCGACTCTCCAGCGAAGTACTCTGGTCCGTGTGGTCCCGCTGTTCGCTGTTTGGACTCGATCCGTGGCCCGTGCATCCGTCGCGTGTTTTCCGCCGACGTTGCGTTCGTGTTTTCCGGTTTGCGAAACCGTCGAGGCAAGATTTCTTGCTACATGCTACGTTAAACTAATTAAGTGTTTGACTCTTAAAACTTGCAACATTAACTAAGTATATTTACTTGTCTCATTGGACAAAATATGATATACATCATAATACTACCAACTAAATCGTATTTTGCCACCATAACCTTGATAACAACTACCTGTTAATCATTCTGTTATTTAGAGGACGATAGTCGTACACTTATATCTTCATTACCTGTTGTTATTAATATTGCGCTACACTGTGATTATTGCACCCCAAGGGTGCTCGAACCTGTTAATATAATACAACTGCACCATATTCATGTGCCATTGTGATTAACTGAACCGTTATTGTTGTTTACTTTATTCCTGCTGTTGTTCCTTATTCGACTATATACCTGTTGTGAGCACGTACTCGATTGCACTACATGTTGACCGGACCTTGCTACATATGACATATTTACATACTGATGCACCGGACATGATACCCTGTACATACCGACTCAACCTGTTGTACCACGACCTGACTTGTTACATGATCTCATGCCTAATGCCGACAAACCTGACTTGGGGTCCTCATGGACCACTCCTGTTGTCTATCCAGACAAACCTGACCTGTTACCTGATCCTGTGTCGGCATTAGTCCTTGATTATTGAAAACCTGACCTGACATACATAACTTGGGGTATGGGGAAATCAAAGGTGAAACCGACTTGTAACTCAACAGTTGGATACCTGTTCTGATCAGTCTTACGGGCTTGGCCTGCCCTGGAGTGAAGATGCTGACATCACTCGCCCATCCTGCTACCTATTACTGCCTAGCGGCACGTCTCGGATTCAGCCCCGAGAATCTTGACCGTGGTCCCGGGCACGCACGGGATACTATTGAGTTACATCGACGAGTCACCAATTGATTTCAAAGACTTTAGAGTAGAAACTGATAGGACAGTCTAGTTACCACTGCACATTACCCTGCACTGTTATTTCATAGTACTGCTTTATTCATGTTCATCCCTGCATTGCTTATTACCATGTTTATATTATATTATTGGTTGACATGACGCGCTGACGTCTGGGTTTTGCATGGCCCAGATTCTTTACCACTGTCGCCGACCGAGCAGGAGTACTTCAGCCAGCAGGCTGATCTGTGAGTTCCTTAGTGATTAGTTCATTTATTTCATTTCATTTCCAGATGTGAGCCCGCATTATGGGACGTACTATTTATTTATTGTATTGGATCATTTGCTTCCGCACTTATTGTTTATTGACTCTTGTTATTATGGATTTGGACATGTGTTAGATTAGTTTATTATCTTGTTCTTGATATCCCTACAGCCGTAATGTGACTGTGGATGGATACTTCCTACCCACAGGTAGTATGGTTGGCTATGTCACGTGCCCAATCTTGCGTACTCTGGGAAGCGGGGCGTGACAGGAGGTTTGACTGTTGGTGATATGTATATCGCCGAGCCATGGAACTAGGGGTTGCTGCTGCTCCGCTTTGTTTGAAGTTGTGTCCGTCGTTACTAGACGAGTGTTGGGATGATCTCTAGGTTGCTTGCGGCCCGTCGAGATTTAGCTTCTTTCTTTGATGAAACCTGGGGGGAAGTATGATCACTTCTTTGTTTACGCCCTTGGATTGTATACAGGGTGTGATGGAACATCACCTATAGGGCATAAATTAAAAATTTCTTATTTTATTTCATTTCTTTTTCCGCGATGCTCCATCATTTCAGCTTTTATATCGCGAAGGTCGCGATTACCCTATCATTTCGGCTATTTTTCGCGGTGCCCAATCATTTCGGCTATTTATTTTCTTTTTACTCGCTGCTTTTTATTGCGAGTTGCCCCATCATTTCGGCTATTTTGCGTGCATACATTTTTACTTGCTGCTTTTTATTGCAAGTTGCCCCATCATTTCGGCTATTTCGTATGCACGTGCGGCGTACTGGCTTTTCGCCATGAATCTGAAAGTAGACACCGATTTCGGCTTCAGCACCGCTACTACTGGGATATTGCCAGGAGCGAATCATCATTTGCCTCTGTCGATGTTGAACAAAGATGGCTTAGTAAACAGGGTTAAGGGTCCTGTCGACCAAGGCTTTTGACTTCATGAGCCATAGGGGTCTCACAAAGGTATTTCTCCCTACAAGTCGTGAGGATCTTGTAGGTGTGTTTTCTCCTTGGGAATCATGAGGATTCCTAAGTGCATGTCCTCTTGCAAGTTGTAAGGATCCTACAAAAGGGTCTTCTCCTCATAAGTCGAGAGGACTTACAAGGGTTGCTCACCATATGGATATATCCCTAGTCATGGGTGGGACTTTGCTGGGGAAATGTTTATTCGCGCCCGTGGATTGTATACAAGGGTCAGTACTGAGCCCCTTGTAGGGCAATATCGAAGGTTGTGGGGGATTTGCTTAAGAACAGGTTTAGGTTTCTATAACTTAAGACTTTCAAATCTTATGAGCCGTGAGGGTCCCATAAGAGCGTTCTCCTTACGAGTCGTGAGGATCTCGTAAGTGTATTTTCTCCTTAGGAATCGTGGGGATCCCTAAGTGTGTCTCTCCCTTGTGAGTCGTAAGGATCCCACGCGGGTGGTTTCTCCTTACAAGGTCGAGAGGATCTTGTAAGTGTCTTTTAACGAGGTTACGCCCTTTCGGGTTTTCACAAACACTCGCCGGTAGCCCTGCTGTTTTTACTCACGGAGCCCTTTCGGGTTTTCATCCGTGCCCATTTTGCTTATGGACATACCGTTTTTTTTATTCTTTTTCTCTTTTTTTTTACAAGGTCGCGCCCTTTCGGGTTTTCACGAACACTCACCGGTAGCCCTGCTGTTTTTACTCATGGAGCCCTTTCGGGTTTTCATCCGTGCCCATTTTGCTTATGGACATACCGTTTTTATTTTTTTTAATTTTTTTAATTTATATATTTTTTCTTTTTCTCTTTTGTTTTATTCATCTCGTCAGCCTGAGGATACCGCGGTAGTAGTTTAAGGACGTTTCGGTCCGTCGTTAGTTTACGGACGTTTCGGTCCGTCGTTAGTTTACGGACGTTTCGGTCCGTCGTTAGTTTACGGACGTTTCGGTCCGTCGTTAGTTTAAGGACGTTTCGGTCCGTCGCTAGTTTAAGAACGTTTCGGTCCGTCGCTAGTTTAAGAACGTTTTGGTCCGTCGTTAGTTTAAGGATGTTTCGGTCCGTCGTTAGTTTAAGGACGTTTCGGTCCATCATTATGGAGAGGGCCGGCTACTACTTATAGAGCTTGGGCTTAGGAAGATAGCGAGCGGACATAGTCGTCGTCATATATCATTGACCTAGGCTGTGGCTCATTAAGCGTAGTATTTCTTTAGGAAGCGGCCGTTTATTGGCCTGAAAGGCCTCTCACCGTGCATATCCATGAGTAGATAGACTCCATCCTGGTAGACTTTGTCTATGATGTACGGGCCTTCATAGTTTGGCTTGAATTTTCCCCGCTTGGCGCGATTGGGGATCATAGGCCTTTTAATCACTAGCACGAGTTCGCCTTGGCGGAATGTCCTCGGCCTGGTCAAGTTTTCATACGAGCGCGTCATTTTCGCTTTGTAAGCCTTTAGATTTTGTTGCGCTATGAGCCGGGTTTCATCGAGGGCGTCAAGCTCCTCAAGCCGGAGGTGAGCATTTTCTTCGTCTGTCAACTCGTGGTGGACTGCCATTCGTAGAGAAGGTAGCTCTATCTCGAGGGGGAGGACTGCTTCCGTACCGAATGCTAATGCGTATGGCGTCGTGTTCGTGGCCGTCTTGAACGTAGTCCGATATGCCCAGAGAGCTTCTTGCAGTCTCTCGTGCCAGTCCTTCTTATTTCGGGACACCGTCTTCTTCATGATCTTTGTCAAGGTCTTGTTGAAGGCCTCAGCTAGACCGTTAGCTCGTGGGTTATAAACTAAGGAGTATTTCCAGTCTATATTATGCTGTTGCGCGAAGCGGCTGATCTTATGGCTTCTGTAGGCCGGCCCGTTATCGGAGATAATCCGCCGCGGAGTTCCAAACCGATAAATGACGTGTGTCTTGAAAAAGTGGAGGATATTCTCCGTCTTCACTTCCCTCAACGGTACTGCTTCTGCCCATTTGGAGAAATAATCAGTCGTCGCCAGGATGAAACGATGTCCCCTGGACGATGCCGGTTCGATGGGGCCGACTATGTCAGTTTCCCACATTTCGAATGGCCAGCTAGCCACCGTTGGATGTAGCGGATTCGGATGCTGGTGAATGAAATCCCCATGGATTTGGCATGAGTGGCACTGCTTCGCATATTCGAGGCAGTCTTGGATCATCGTGGGCCAGTAGTAACCCATCCGTTTAATTTTTAACTTCATCTTCGGGCCTGCTTGATGAGAACCACAGATTCCATCATAAACTTCCTGAACGACTCTTTTTGCTTCGTCAGGTCCTAAACATCTTAGCCACAGAGAATCAAACGACCTCTTGTACAGAGTATTGTTGACGAAGGCGAAAAACAGAGCTCGTTTCATGAGCTGATGTCTTGAGGACGCTTCCTAGGGCATTCGGTGGGACTTAAAGTAGTCTATGAAGACTTCCCTCCAGTCCTCAGCCTTCTCACGGTCTTTTATTTGTAGGGTCGTCTGCTCAGTCGCTCCCTTTTCTTCATATGATTCCGGAGATATTTCTGCTGGGGCGAGCACTCGACGGCTTTGTACCATGATTTTAACGTCATGGAGGTTCTCGTCAGCCTATTCTTTAGCGAGCTTAGCTAACGCGTCCTCTTTGCTATTTTCCGCGCGTGGTATGCTTTCTAAAGTATAGGAGGGAATTTGGGTCAACAGTTGTTGCACCTTTTCACCGTACTTCACCAACTCCGGTTTGCACGTTTGGTAGTCCCCATTTACTTGACTAACGACCAGTTGAGAATCCCCGTATATAAGGAGGTCTTCAATTCCTATGTCAATGGCGATCTCGAGGCCCGCTATCAAAGCTTCGTATTCGGCTTCATTGTTCGTCCTCGATTCCGTTAAGGAGAAAGCAAAGCGGATTATCCCTCCTTGTGGGGTCACGAAGATAAGGCCTACTCCCGACTTGACTATAGGGGTACTTTGTTTGCACTTTTTCATGGAAGATGCTCCATCGAAATAAAGTTCCTATTGGGTATCACCACCGTCGACCGCGTCAAATGCATGTTTGTCCGGTAAATCGCAATTTAGAGGAGAACCGGCAGGTACTGGATGCTCAGCAAGGAAGTCGGCAATGGCCTGGCCTTTCACTGCCTTAAGTGGCTGATAGGTTATTGAAAACTCCATCAGGAGTAAGGCCCATTTAGCGAGTCTCCCCGTCAATATAGCCTTCGACATTAGATATTTTAGGGGGTCCACCTTTGATATAAGACGGACTTCATGTGCCAATGCATAGTGCCGGAGTTTTGTTATCGCAAAGATTAACGCCAGGCAATGTTTTTCGATCGGGGAGTTATTGCTTTCTGCCCCAAGAAGAACTCGGCTTAAATAGTAGAGCGCTCTCTCCTTCCCTTGGTCGTTTTCTTGCGCCCATAATGCGCCTAAAGAACCTTCTAGGGCAGTTGTATAAAGAATGAGAGGCTTTCCCTTGACTGGAGCAGCTAACACCGGCGGGTTTTGCAGGTGCTGCTTGATCTCGTCCAGTGCGCCTTGGTATTTGTGATCCCAGATGAACGGGGTTCCCTTCTTCATCAGGTGGCTGTAAGGGCGGCACTTGCCTGAAAGGTTGGCTATAAATCGTCGGATGTACGCGAGCTTCCCTTGGAGAGACCGCAATTGTTTGAGAGTCCTTGGCGGTGACATTTCCATGATCGCCTTGATCTTAGATGGATCTATTTCGATACCTCGGTGTCGGATGATGAATCCCAGAAATTTACCCGAGGAGACTCCGAACGCGCATTTGAGGGGATTCATCTTCAAATTATATTGCCGAAGGCGTTGAAATATAGTCTTCAGATGCTCTAAATGCTCTTCGTATGACATGCTCTTCACTACGAGGTCATCAATATAGCACTCGATGATTTCATGTATGAGATCATCGAAGATCTTTGTCATGGCCCTTTGATAGGTAGCACCGGCGTTCTTTAGACCAAAGGGCATAACCTTGTAGCAGAATATACCCAAAGGGGTCCGGAAAGCGGTATGCTTCTGGTCGTCGGAATGCATCTTTATCTGATTGTACCCTGATGAACTGTCCATAAAGGAGAAAACCTCGTGATTGGACGTATTGTCTATCATCAGTTCGGTGACCGGTACTGGGAAATCATCCTTCGGGCAGGCTTTATTGAGATCTCGGTAGTCCACACATATGCGCACTGTCCTGTTTTTCTTCATTACCGGGACGATGTTGGCGACCCAGTCAGGATACTGTACCTCCTGGATAAACCCAGAATCAATCAGTTTCTTAACTTCGGCGTTAATGCTCATTTCAAGCTCGAGCCGCATCCTTCTCGGCGCCTGTTTGACTGGCTTGATATCTGGGGATATTGCTAATTTATGCACAGCAATCTCTGGATCTAATCCTGGCATCTTGGAATAGTTCCATGCGAAGCAATCTCTGTGCTGCAAAAGCATGTCTTTTAACGCAGCCACCCTTTCTTCAGAGAGCAACTCACTGACGAATGTCGGTCGCGGATCGTCTGTCGACCCCAACTCAATCTTCTTGAGGTTATCTGCAGTAGTATGTATGCCATCTTCCAGTTCTTTCGGAGCTGGCGGAAATTCTGAGATAACCTCGTCATTGCCGTTCTCAAAGCACCAGGGAATGTCATCCATGTTCTCGGGCTCTTCTTTTAATATTGTAATCATGTGACAAGTGCGAATCCACTTCCAAGACCGATGTGGATCCGGCTCTGCTCTTGCGGCTTTGGGTTCGTGCTTTTGTGGCGGCGTTACCTTCCAGCTGCTGGCTAAAGCAAATCTGCCTTGCTGGTACTGGTCTTCGACCCAGTTCTTGAATGTGAAGCAGTCTTCGATAGGGTGTCCTATGGCTCGGTGATAAGAGCAATAGTCCGGATAAGAAACTTTGTTAGCTTGCTCAGGGTGCTTAGACTCTGGAAGTGCGATCATTTGATGTTTTATAACGAGCTCGAGTAACTTCTTCGTCTTGTCTCGGGGGAAGGAATACGCTCGACTCATCTTCTTCATGAGGGACAAGTCCGGACCGTGCAATGCCCGATCACATGACTTTCTAATCCGGCTTCGTTGTTGTCGACTCCCTTTTTCGCTTCTTGACTTTCTTCTGCCTCTGCGTCGGGCCTTTTTCACAACGGGTTGACAGGGAGGAGCATCTTTGTCTTTCGCAGCTTGTTGAAACAGACGTTGCATCTTGGCCTTCTCGTAGATGGCCATCTCGTGGTTGTGGTCTTCCCGTGCCTTTTGACCTTCTTTCCTGATAAGCTTGTCCATTTGTTCTTCCAATGACGGGCTCGGCACTTCGCTCGCGGGATCTAGTTTTGACGAGGGGTTAGCATCCCTCGACAGGGTGTCCTCCTCCTCATCGAAGTTATATATGGCGTAGCTGCCGTGGACTCGCTCCCGTTTCCCGGATCTCACATATCCAAGCCCAAGCGTTTCCATTCTCCCGTTGGGCAATTTGCGCTGAGTCCCAGGGAATTCCAAATCCTGTTGTAGAACCGAGCTTGTCGAACAGTCTGCTTTAAGGGTACTCCTTGGCGCTTCAATAGCCTCCTTAGTCCATTTGTGTAATATCTGGGCAAACAGATGGGTTGGAGCCTGTCGAGTGCAGCATCCGCGCCATGCCATATCTCTTTCTCCACTCTCGTTTCGGTGGATTGGTAGAACAGGATCACCTTTTCACCCTCTCGCCTTGGAGGGACGTAAAACGTCCGCAGGTCCTGCACATTGTGAGCTTGAAGTGCGTCGAGATCCTTGTAGTGTTTTCGCGGCACCATGGTGATTTGCAAACTCTGGTCATCGCTAGGGGATACTTGTACTGACGGCCGACTAGAGAACACGGCATTAACCTCATCTTTCGAGTCACTTCCGAAGATCAACATGGGGGCGGACGTTCCCGGGTTATTGCATCGAGACGGCCCAGCGTAAACTATCTCTTCTTCTTCTTCGGTATCGCTCCCGAAAACAGGGATGGTGGCGACGGCTTTGTTCTCCGGCTTGCGACACTTTTCTGTATCCTCGAAGTTTGGCAAAAAGTACTTCGCATCTTCGTACTTGCGGACTTCGTTCACAGAAAATGGGTTCAGCTCACCTGTTACGGTATACTCGAAACCGTCCTTAAAGTACTTCATACACTGATGTTGTGTAGAAGGGATGATGTTGTACTCGTGTAACCAAGGACGACTGAGCAATGCGTTGTAGCAGGTCTTGGCGTCAATGACGTGAAACTTGATGTCCGTGACGAGCAGTCCGAAGCATAATGTTAGTATTACAGATCCGAGGGTTCGTGATGACTGGGAGTCGAAACCGGAGATGGTAATTTTGTCACGAGCGAGGTGCTGTACGCTCATGCAGATTTCCTTCAACACCCGAACATTAAGAAGATTGACGGAGGATCCATTATCCACCAGGATCTTGCCTATCTTGATATCATGGCAGTATCCAGAGACATATAGGGGACGGTTGTGGTCGCACGTCCCGAAGAGGAGGTCTTCGTCACCGAAAGTGATGTCGGCCGTGTGCACTTCTTCCAGTTCATTCTTCATCCTTTCTTCGGCGAGGAAGGCTTGGAATTGCTCGGGTTCTTGTAACGCCTTGATTAATGAATCTTGCGCTTCTTTTGATAATAGGAGGGCATCGAGAATGTTGAGCTGAGAAGGTAGCTTCCTTAGGTGCGCTAGGATGTTGTAGTCCACCTTACCCTTCCTGGGAGGGTCCTTGGTAGTCAGCTCTTTCATGACTTGGTCATCTAAGGCGATATCCCCAGTGATCTTCTCCTTTCCCTTATCTTTTTTATTTGCGGGTCCGAGATTCTTTTCCGGGAGCGTGCGATTGCGCAGCTGAATATTTTCACAGGCCTCTGGTTCTTCCTCTTTCCCTAAAACGGATTCTTTAAAGAGAGGGCCCAGAGCCATTTCTTCATCAGAATCGCTCCCAAAGGTGAGAATTTGTGACCCTCCGGCGTTAACCATGTAACAGTTGCCGGCAGTTCTTTTGTGTCTTTCGACCGTACCTTTTTGTTCCCGACGAGTTTTGCGTTTCATGCGCTTAAAATGTTGCCGGTGAGCAACATATCCCTGCCACCATATCCTGAAAGCGTCGCACTCCTCCGTAGGGTGTGAAATTTTCCGATGATATGAGCAATAATTAGGGTGCCTCTCCGCCCCATCGAGCGTGTTCTCTTCCGCGGGTGGTAGCTTCATCCCCATTGACATGGCTTTGGCAAACCTTTTTCTCGTCTTGAACACGTTTTTATTCGCATCGGATATCTTTTGATCTGGTGGGAGCGCTTCGACTCTTTCTTCCAGTCGCCTGCGCTTGGCTCCTTCCGATGCAGCCATCTCACGCTCCTGATCCTCTTTACTTTTCAAACGAATCTCGTCTAGAAAGGCGTCGATCATTTCATCTGTTGGCCATACAAGTTTTGGCTCAGGCTGTGCCCCTAGTTTCTCAGTGCCAGGAGTTTTCTCATCTTCCGACTGGGAAATTACATGACAACTCGCCACATATTCTTCGGATTCATCCGGCGAACTCTCTCCATCATCTTCCTTCTGAAAGACGTGGTTGAGGAACTCTTGGAATGTGACGGGAGTTCGCGCCTTTTGATTGTACTCCTCCAGCGCGTCAATCTGTTTCTGCAAATCCGTGCGCTTGTCTCCAGGCTTCATGGGCTTCTTGGATTTCTTCTTCTTTTTCTTCGAAGATTTTGACGGTTGGGTGTGAGTATTTGGGCCATCACCACCGATCTTTGTAGTTGGGAGTGGCTTCAGCATCCCTTCAATGATTTGAGGCTCAAGCAGGTTCTTCCATTCGACTGCCGGACACGCATGAAGATCATTCAGCATCCTTTTGGTTTTAGCCGATAGCACGACCTCCCATGGAGCTTCTTCAATAAAGGAACAGGTTGCCCCCGGTGTGTCTGCTTTCTTAGGAGTATGCGGCTGTGGCGGGTTTACCTTCCACTTTTCGGACAGCGCAAAGTTTCCTTGGAGGTATTGATCCTCAATCCATCCTTTGAAGACGAAGCAATCCTTAATCGGGTGGCTTACCGTTTGATGGTAAGGGCAATAATTGGGGTTATTCACCTCAGTGGGTTGTGGCGGTCGCCTTGGATTTGGCAAGTTTATAAGTCTGTTGCGTATTGCCAGCTCGAATAACCGTTTCGTCTTGTCCCGTGGGAACGAATAAGGGCGCTTCAACTTCTCATTATAATACCGGCGTCTTTCTTCCAGTTGATCCGCCAGCTTTGGGGCACTAGGTTGCTGCTGAGCATTCGCGACGAAGGTTGCCTTTCCTTTACCCTTGTCACTCCGAGGCTCGGGCTTCGGGGGAGACGGTCTATGACCCATCTGGTCCATCTGGGCCAACTTGTCGATTAGAGCCTAGAATGTGTTTGGCTTGAATAACATCATGAACTGTGAGATAGTTGCATGAGGGTCTAGGGTTCCTACGAACATGCCCACCGCGGGCGCTTCCTCAATGCGTTGCTCGCATTTCGACCACAAATTTCGCCAGCGTATAGCATACTAGACCCAAGTTTCGCCTGGTTTCACCCTGGCATTAATTAATGCTGTTATCGGAGTGCGTTCGCTGGCGCTTGCAAATCGCTGGGTGAATAGCAGTTCCATTTCGGAGCACGTCTTGATAGAATCATTCGGGAGTTCCGAATACCATTCGAACGCTGTTTCTGATAAGCTACCCACGAACTGGCGAAGCAACAGTTTATCATCACCGCCGGTGTTACCGCAAAGGGCCCTGAACTGGGCAACATGTTGGTGGGGATTGCCAGTCCCCTTATACACATGGAATTTCGGTATTGTATAACCCGGCGGATATTTGATCTGGTCGTACCATCTTGGATACGGCCGCCCCTTTTTTATGACCTGACCAGCTGCCTCAGTCGCATGATGAACCCGGATTTGCTGGGCTATATAGTCGTCCAAGTCAGCCTTAGAGATTGTCTCCTCCTTGGCCGTTGAGAGAGCCGGCGGAGGATTCGACGTTTCTCCCCTATCGTCTTCGAGTATGGTCGGGGGATCTTCAGCGGGAGGATCTTGTTGGATCATTATCCCAACCATGTCTTGAAATAGGTGGGCTATTTGCTTTATATTGGCCGCTTGTTCCGCACCCTCTTTATCCTTCTTTTCCAACATCCTCCGGAGGAACTCGGCATCGGTTTCTTGTTCTTGTTGCTGATCCAAGGACGTTTCAGAGGTTTCTTTTGGCCTAGTGAGTGTGGCCATAGCGTTCATCATCTCTTGGAGCTTTTGTTGTTGCTCCTGAGCTTTGGTCACTGACCGCGTGTGCGGTCCATGACCTGTTGATATGCGGCTGTCTTCTTTTCCTGACGCCATGTATACAGTGTGGACCATCCTGCCCCCAGCCTTAGGGCGTCTGGGTTCAGCACTTTTAGCTCTTGTTGTAGGCCCGGGGATCTTCTCCGGCCTCCTCTTTTTATGAGAAGTGGAAGTTGAGGGGGCCGTTGAGGTTGGCACCCAGACAGCTTTTCGTTGCTTAGCGTGATGACTGATTTCCTGTTGGATTTTCAGCTTCTTGTGCTGGCGGGAGAAATTTGGATCGATCACCGAGTCTCGGGTCTGCCGCCAGACTTTATAGATTTTGGAAGACAGCCATTGAGGGGATCGGGTCTGTTCTGGCTCTATTTCCGCAGCCTTTTTCAGTGGAGGGGGAGACCTCTTTAGCACCGCAGTAGGAGAATTCCTACGCACCTTATTTAGCATCTCAAAGCTGTTCCCAGTTGGAACAGCAGCATTGACTTCCACCGTTGAGGCTGGTGGAGTTAGCCCAGAGGGGGAGTTGCCCCCAGCCTTCTTTACTCGGCGCCAGTGGCGACGTCGAGCGTGTCGAGTGGACGGCGTTGGTTCAGCGGTGAGGATGGCTTCGTCTTGCCCCCTGTGTAGGTGGGAGGTCGTCGCTGGTGCCAGCCTGTTAAAGACTGATGTCTTTTGGGTAGCAGGAGTGGGAGCCGGAACAGTCAATCTTGTAAGGACCGACTTTTTTGAAGGGGAAGCCGCCTTGACAACTTCAGGAGCGAGACTGGTTATTTTCTTAGGAGCAGCCTTCTCTGGGATTGCAGGCTCCATTGCGGTTCCACAGGATCTCTGGCCCAGTCTGGAGAAGACCGAGGCACTGGTGTTGGGCGACCCGTTGAGAGGGGCCGTAGCAGGGGTAAGACGATCAAAGACCGACTTCTTGGGAGCTTCTGTTGTCAGTACCGGAGCGGTGAAGCTTGTCGGCGAGAGCATGGTCCCAAAAAACAATCCTGTGGTGGCTCGAGTGACCTGTTCCACGGGCATTGTGAATAGCGAACCAGCTTGGGGTCCGTAGGCTATACCTCCTGGCGAGGCAGAGCGTTGGTTGCAATTGCAGTCCGAGCATGTCACACAAGTGGAAGCCATTGATTCTTTGCTTTCTGCAGTAAACGAAACACCAAATCTTAGTACTTCAAAACCCAAGGGCAACCCTTAGCGAACCGCGATTGGTTCACGAATCACGACACACGAAGTGTGGAGTGGAAAGAGAAAAAGGTCCCACCGGGCGTGCCAGAATCTGTTCCTCTCCGAATGACGGCCGATGACGTGAGGACGTCTCGCCTGAGATTCGGGGCAGATGCTAATTGGTGCTATCCGTCCACCTCTCCGAAGATGCCAAGTTGATTTATGGCACCGTGTATCGAAGGTTAAATGGATGCGTCTGATGTAGCAGACTTCGTCAGATTCCCCCTCACTTGAGGGGTTTTTTGATTGTGGGGACACTCTTCCCTGCAGGCGCAAGCCCCTGCAGTTAATTACGCTACCGCATCGCGGTAACCACTTTCTCCTTCTCTAGATGGTCACTTCGTGTCGTGTGTGTTTATTTTGTGTTTAGTTGCCCGTGGATTGTATACGGAGACTGAGTTATGTCGTCTCCCGAAGGGCGTGGACTAGTCCAAATCCGTATTATCTTAGATTTGGGTTTGGGGGTTTGGGTTTAAGGATACGTAAGCCTCGTTTGAGACTAAGATCAACTTAAACGTTTGTTAATGATACGTCAGTCTAGTTTTTAGACTAAGATCGACTCAACAGGATTGTTTAGATCGAACAATAGAGCAATTATGGGAGCCCTGTTGTTTAGTTTAATGACGTTGCGGTCAATAGGTAGTTTAAGGACATTGCGGTCCATAGATAGTTTAAGGACATTATGGTCCAATGCTAGTTTTAAGACATTGCGGTCAAGGTTAAGGACGTCGTAGTCCGTGGATTTAAGGACTCCACAGTCCAACGTTAGTTTTAAGACATCAAGGTCAAGGTTAAGGACGTCATAGTCCGTGGATTTAAGGACTCCACAGTCCAATGTTAGTTTTAAGACATCACGATCAAGGTTAAGGACGTCGTAGTCCGTGGATTTAAGGATTCCACAGTCCAATGTTAGTTTTAAGACATCACGGTCAAGGTTAAGGACCTCATAGTCCATGAGTTTAAGGACCCCACAGTCCGTATCAATATGTGGTCATCGGGACCCGTCACATCTTTGAAGACGTTGAGGAATTACAGCGCCAAGTATCAAAGGAGTGAAGAGATGTACCCTTAAACCGAGGTAGATTAAATAATCTTTGGCCCAATTTGGAACCAAGACCAATTAATTATATTATGAACCCATTGGCTCAGTTGAATTTGGATTGAGGACTTATGGCCAGCTTAGGCTAAGTCCAATCATGTTTAGGATATTGGCCCTCTGTTGGTCTATTAGAGGAGAGGTTTTGCCTCTAGACACTTAACCAATGGGGCTAAAGTTAATGTTAAACACTAAAGATCAATCAGTGTTGAACACTGAGAATGAGATTGACAAGTTAGTGTTTAACACTAAAAGATAGTTAGTGTTAAACACCAGCAACAGGATTTTCAAATTAGTGTTTATACACTAAAACAAATCAGTGCTAAACACTGGCAGTGGAGATTTCAAATTAGTGTTTAACACTAAGGCAGATCAATGTTAAACACTGGAAACAGGGTTTTCCAGGTTGGTGTTCAACACTAAGAAAGTCAGTGTTAAACACTGTAAATAGAGTTTTACAAATTAGTGTTTAAACACTAAGAAAATCAGTGTTGAACACTGGATATAGAGGTTTCAACTTTAGTGTTAAACAGTAAGGCAAGAGGGGTCACGTGGTAGCACGTGAGAGCGCCCTCAATTCATTTTATTCTGCCAAAAGTATTGAATACTTTGGAGCATCACGTGCTGTCACGTGATGGGAATTTTGGTGCTTGTCCGTTAAAGCTTCAGCCAAGGGGTCACGTGGCAGCACGTGATAGCGCCTTGTTTCCCTTTATTTTGTTCTACAGATAAGTGTTTTAACTTCTTTAATTCTGAAAGCCATCACGTGTGGGCACGTGATGGGGGCTTACGCTTTGATCTGTTAGAATATTCATTAGGGGTCACGTGTCGACACGTGAGGGCGCCCTAAAGCTCTTTTTTGCTTCTTTTTCTTTTGTGTGCCTTAGAGATCACGTGGGGTACGTGAGGCATTGCCTCAAAGCCCTTCTCTGTGGAACTTTTCAGGGGTCACGTGGTAGCACGTGACCCTATTTCTTTGCCCGTTTGAGGATGCGTTTATCCTTTTAAGAATTCTATTCTTCATAGGGTTAAACCCTAGCTATAACTTTAGAGGAATTAAATTCCCACTTTTCTTTTTGAAGAATTATATTCTCAGGTGGAGTTAAACCCCGGCTTTTCTTCTGTAAGAATTAAATTCCTGGTGTATGTGAAGAACTGAATTCTATCATAGGGTTAAACCCTAATTTCTTATTTCTTAAGGGAATTAAATTCCTATTATTTTGAAAGAATTAAGTTCTTAACTAGGGTTAAACCCTGGTTCTGTTCATTTGAAGGAATCAAATTCCAGTAACATAGGGTTAAACCCTAATTTTATTTTAAAGGAATTAAATTCCTACGAGAATTAAATTCTCAAACTTCCATTCCCTCCCTATGCTTTGGATCTGCATGGCAGGATCTCAACCCAATGAGAATTAAATTCTCAATTCAAGGGGAGATGTGCACTTTGCAGATCCTCCACTAAAGAGAGAACTAAGTTCTTCTTTTTAATATAAGAGTTAAACTCTTTCGAGAATTAAATTCTCCTTTTTTTTCTTTAAAAGCTTTCCCTTTCTTACCTAGGGTTTTCTTTTGCATAAGATCAAATTCTTCCAAAGTCTCAAGGCTCTATTTTTCTTTCTTTTTTATCTCCCTCTGTGTATTGATCTCTGTCTCTATATCCCTCTGTGTGTCTCTTGGCTCCTATTTATAGGAGAAGAAGTAGAATCAATTAGTTTTGGTGAATCTTTCATTGAGAGATTTGATTTGTATTCACCATTCGTTTGGACCTTTGGATTATTAGGTGAATTTTATCCACCATTGGATTTCAAATCCAAAGATATTCTTCTGTTGTTTCGGTTAGATTTTAAGGGGAAATCTTTCCAAGTTCAAGATTTTTCCATAGATAGGTGATATTTAATCACCTTTAAATCTTTAACCCAATCGGTTCTAAATAATCATTCTCCTTTGGAAAGATTTGAATCATTTTCAGAATTTATTTCTGTTAAATAGAGAGGCTTTGAAAGCCGGTCACGTGTGGCCACGTGACCCATGGTCACGTGTAAACACGTGACCCCTGGTCATGTGTAAACACGTGACCCCTGGAACGAGCTTTCTTCTTCTTTCTGCGTTCTGTCTTCTGGCCGCTGTTCAACCGTCATGTGCCAACACGTGACCCCTGGTCACGTGTGAGCACGTGACCCTTTCTGGAGCCTTTTCTTTGATTTAGTCAGGGAACCGATGTGCCTTTGCCGCTGTTTTAAATGTCACGTGCCAACACGTGACTGCTGGTCATGTGCTAGCACGTGATGCCTCCTCCGTAAACTTTCCTGATTTTAAATCAGGAAACAAGCTCCTCAAGCCGAAGGTGAGCATTTTACTCGTCTGTCAGCTCATAGTGGACTGCTACTCGTAGAGAGGGTAACTCTATTTCGAGGGGGAGCACTGCTTCTGTACCGAATACCAACGCATATGGCGTTGCGTTTGTGGCTGTCTTGAACGTAGTTCGATACACCCAGAGAGCTTCTTGCAGTCTCTCGTGCCAGTCCTTCTTATTTCGGGACACCGTTTTCTTCATGATCTTTGTCAAGGTCTTGTTGAAGGCCTCAGCTAGACCGTTAGCTCGCGGATTTTAAACCGAGGAATATCTCCAGTCTATATTGTGTTGTTGCGCGAAGCGACTGATCTTGTGGCTTCTGTAAGCAGGCCCGTTATCAGAGATAATCCGTCGTGGAGTTCCAAACCGATATATGACGTGCGTCTTGAAGAAATGGAGGATATTCTCCGTCTTCACTTCCCTTAACGGTACTGCTTCTGCCCATTTGGAGAAGTAGTCAGTCGTTGCCAGGATGAAACGATGTCCCTTGGACGATGCTGGTTCGATGGGGACGACAATGTCAGTTCCCCACATTTCGAACGACCAGCTAGCCACCGTTGGATGTAGTGGATTTGGATGTTGGTGGATGAAGTCCCCATGGATTTGGCATGAGTGGCATTGCTTCGCATATTCGAAGCAGTCCTGAATCATCGTGGGCCAGTAGTAGCCCATCCGTTTGATCTTCAACTTCATCTTTGGGCCTACTTGGTGAGAACTGCAGAGTCCGTCGTGAACTTCCTGAACGACTCTTTTCGCTTCGTCAGGTCCCAGACATCTCAACCACAGAGAATAAAATGACCTCTTGTACAGCGTATCATTGACGAAGGCGAAAGACAGGGCTCGTTTCATAAGCTGATGTCTTGAGGGCGCATTTTCGGGCGTTCGACGGTATTTGAAGTAGTCTATAAAGACTTCTCTCCAATCCTCGGCCTTTTCCCGGTCTTTTATTTGCAGGGTCATCTGCTCAGTCGCTCCCTTTTCTTCGGATGATTCCGGAGATATTTCCGCTGGGGCAAGTACCTGACGGCTTTGTACCACGATTCTCACGTCATCGAGGTTCTCATCAGCCAGTTCTTTAGCGAGTTTGGCCAACGCGTCCGCTTTGCTGTTTCCGCACGCGGTATGTTTTCCAAAGTATAGGAAGGGATTTGGGTCAACAGTTGCTGCACCTTTTCGCCGTACTTCACCAACTCTGGTTTGCACGTTTGGTAGTTGTCGTTTACTTGAATAACGACCAGTTGGGAATCTCCGTATATGAGGAGGTTTTCAATTCCCATGTCGATGGCGATCTTGAGGCCTGCTATTAAAGCTTCGTATTCAGCTTCATTGTTCGTCCTTTGTTCTGTTAAGGAGAAAGCAAAGCGCATTATCCCTCCTTGTGGAGTCACAAAGATAAGGCCTACCCCCGATTTGATTATAGAGGTACTTTGTTTGCGCTTCTTCATGGAAGATGCTCCATCGAAATAAAGCTCCCATCGAGTATTACCACCGTCGATCGCGTCAAACGCATGTTCATCTGGCAGTTCTCAATTTAGAGGAGAATCGGCAGGTATCGGGTGCTCAGCGAGGAAATCGGCGATGGCCTGGCTTTTCACTGCCTTAAGAGGTTGATACGTTATCGAGAACTCCATCAAGAGCAGGGCCCATTTAGCGAGTCTCCCTGTCAATATGGCTTTTGACATTAAGTATTTAAGGGGATCCACCTTCGAAATGAGATGGATTTCATGTGGCAACGCATAGTGTCTGAGCTTTGTTATCGCAAAGATCAACGCCAGGCAGTGTTTTTCAATAGGAGAATAGTTGCTTTCTGCCCCCAGTAGAAATCGACTCAAGTAATAGAGAGCTCTCTCCATCCCTTGATCGTTCTCTTATGCCCATAATGCGCCTAAGGAACCTTCGAGGGCGGTTGTATAAAGAATGAGAGGCTTTCCCTTGACCGGAGCAGCCAACACCGGCGGGTTCTGCAGGTACTGCTTGATCTCGTCTAGCGCGCCTTGGCATTTTTGGTCCCAGACGAATGAGGTTCCCTTCTTCATCAGGTGGCTGTAAGGACGACACTTTCCTGAAAGGTTGGCTATAAATCGCCGTATATACGCGAGCTTCCCTTGGAGAGACCGCGGCTGTTTGAGAGTCCTTGGCGGAGACATTTCCATGATCGCCTTGATCTTTGACGGATCTATCTCAATACCTCGATGTCGGACGATGAATCCTAGGAATTTGCCCGAGGAAACCCCGAATGCACACTTGAGAGGGTTCATCTTCAAGTTGTATTGTCGAAGTCGTTGAAATACGGTCTTCAGATGCTCGAGATGTTCCTCGTATGATTTTCTTTTCACCACAAGGTCGTCGATATAACATTCGACAGTTTCATGTATAAAGTCATCAAAGATCTTCGTCATGGCCCTCTGATAGGTGGCACCGGCGTTCTTTAGACCGAAGGGCATCACCTTGTAGCAGAATATACCTAAAGGAGTCCTGAAGGTGGTGTACTTCTGGTCTTCGGGATGCATCTTTATCTGATTATACCCTGATGGGCCGTCCATGAAGGAGAAAACCTCATGAGTGGACGTATTGTCTATCATCAGTTCGGTGATTGGCACTGGGAAATCGTCCTTCGGGCAAGCTTTATTGAGATCCCGGAAGTCTACGCATATGCCCACCGTCCCATTTTTCTTCATCACCGGGTTGATGTTGGCGATCCATTCAGGGTATTGAACTTCCTGGATGAAGCCAGAGTCAATCAGCTTCTTGACCTCAGCGTTGATACTCATCTCAAGCTCGAGCCGCATTCTTCTTGGCGCCTGTTTGACCGGCTTGACGTCCGGAGATATCTCCAATCTGTGCACAGTAATTTCTGGATCTAGTCTCGGCATTTCAGAATAGTTCCACGCGAAGCAATCTCTATGCTGTACAAGCAAGTCTTTTAACGCAGCCACCCTTTCTTCGGATAGCAGCTCGCTGACGAATGTCGATCGTGGGTCATTCGCCGTTCCCAACTCAATTTTCTTGAGGTTATCCGCAGTGGTATGTATTCCATCTTTCAGGTCTTTTGGCGCTGGTGAAAATTCTGAGATCACCTCATCGTTGCTGTTTTCGAAGCACCAAGGAAAGTCATCCATATTCTCGGGATTTTCTTTTGATATTGTTATCATGTGACAAGTACGAATTCGTTTCCAAGCCCAATGTGGAACTGGTTCTTCTTTCATGGCCTTGGGTTCGTGCTTCTGTGGCGGCGTTACCCTCCAGTTGTCAGACAGAGCGAACTTGCCAAGCTGATACTGATCTTCGACCCAATTCTTAAAGGTGAAGCAGTCTTCGAGAGGGTGCCCTATCACTCGGTGATAAGGGCAATAGTTCGGATGAGAGACTTCACTTGCTTGTTCGGGATGTTTGGACTCCGGCAGCATAAGCATCTGATGTTTTAGAGCGAGGTTGAGTATTTTCTTCGTCTTATCTCGAGGAAAAGAGTACGCTCGACCCATTTTCCTCATGAGGGATATATCGGAACTGCTCGATTCCCGTTTGCGTGACTTCTCAGTCCCGCTTTGTTGCTGTTGAGCGCCTTTTTCGCCTTTCGACTTGTTTCTGCCTCTGCGTCGAGCTTTCTTTATAACAGGTTGACAAGAAGCGGCATCTTCATCTTTCACAGCCTGTTGGAGGAGGCATTGCGTTTTGGCTTTCTCGTAGATGGCCATTTCGTGGTTATGGTCGTCTCGGACTTTTTGACCAGCTTCCCTTATAAGCTTGTCCATTTGTTCTTCGAACGACGGACTGGGCACTTTTGCATCTGGAACTTTTACTGGTTCAGGATTAGCATCTTCCTATTGAGCATCCGCTTCTTCATCAAAGTCATGCTCGACGTAGCAACCATGGAGTAGCCCTCGTTTCTTGGACCGAATGTATCCAAGCCCAATTGTTTCCATTCTCCCATTAGGTAACTTGTGCTGAGTCCCGGGAACGTTCCAGACCCTGTCGTAGAATTTGGCTTTCCGAGCGGTCTGTTTGAAGGATATCCCCTGGCACTTGAACAGCCTTTTCAAGCCTTCTGTATAATATCTGGGAAGACGGATGGGTTGAAGCCTGTCAAGTGTATGATCCGCGCCGTGCCAGATTTCTTTCTCCACTTTGGTTTCCTCAGAGCGGTAGAATAGAATTACTTTTTCTCCTTTTCGCCTGGGAGGGACATAGAACGTCCACAACTCCTCTACACTGTAGATATCAAGTGCATCCAGTTCTTTATGGTGTTTAAGCGGCACCATGGAGACTTGCAGACTTTGCTCTTCGTCAGCGAACGTTTTTGTTGAAGGTCGAGCAGAGAATACGGCATGGACCTCATCTTCCGAGTCGCTACCAAAGATCAACGTAGGAGCAGATGGTCCCAGCTTGTTGTGTTGGGGTGGAACCGAATAAATCATCTCCTCTTCCTCCTTGGTATCACTGCCGAAGACAGGGATGGTGGCATTAGCTTTATTCTCCAGCTTGTGACACCTCTCCGTATCTTCGAAATCCGGTAAGAAGTATTTGGCATCTTCATATTTGCGGACCTCGTTCATAGAGAACGGGTTCAGTTCTCCCGTCACGGTATACTCGAGACCATCCTTAAAATATTTCATACATTGGTGCTGTGCAGAAGGGATGATGTTGTACTCGTGTAACCATGGTCGGCCGAGCAGAGCATTGTAGCATGTCTTGGCGTCTATGACGTGGAATTTAATGTACGTGACGAGTAACCCAAAGCGTAGCGTCAGTATCACAGACCCAAGAGTTCTTGATGATTGGGAGTCGAACCCGGAGATGGTGATCTTGTCCCGAGTAAGGTGCTGGACGCTCATACAGATTTCTTTTAACACCCGCACATTGAGAAGATTAATGGAGGATCCATTGTCGATCAGGATTTTGCTTATCTTTATATCGTGGCAGTATCCTGAGACATAGAAGCGGCGATTGTGTTCGCACGTCCCAAGGAGAAGGTCTTCATCGCCAAAAGTGACATCGGCCGTGTGCACTTCCTCTAATTCATCCTTCATCTTTTCTTCAGCCAGGAAAGCTTGGAATTGCTCCGGATCCTGTAGTGCTTTGATTAACGAATCTCTCGCCTTTTTTGATAGTAAAAGGGCGTCAAGAACGCTGAGCTGCGAGGGTAGCTTCCTTAGATGCGCTAGAACGTTGTAGTCCACCTTATTTCTCTTTGGTGGGTCCTTGGCGGCTAGCTCTTCCATGACTTGGTCATCTAGGGCGATATCCTTAGAGACCTTTTCCTTCCCTTTATCTTTTTTATTTGAGGGTCCGAGATTCTTTTCGGGTAGCGTGCGATTACGCAAACGGATATTTTCGCAGGCCCTCGGTTCTTCTTCTTTTCCCGAGGTAGACTCTTTAAAAAAGGGGGCTAAGAACCAGCTCCTCGTCAGAATCGCTCCCGAATGTGAGCACTTGCGATCCCCCGGCGTTAACCATGCGACAATCACCGGTGGTTCTTCTGAGCTCCTCGGTCGTACCTTTCTGCTCCCGACGAGTTTTGCGCTTTTCCTGCTTAAAATGCTGTCGGTGAGCAACATATCCTTGCCACCATCTATCGAAAGCTATGCACTCTTCAGTGGGGTGCGAAATCTTCCGATGATACAAGCAGTAGGAGGGATGCATTTCCGCTTCACCGGTAATGCTTCTTTCAGAGGATGGTAACTTCATACCCATGGATATGGCCTTGGCAAACCTTTTCCTCGTCTTGAATTTGCTTTTATCCGTAGTGGATATATTTTGCTCCAGCGGAAGTGTCCCAGCTCTTTTGTCAAGTCGCTGGCGCTTGACCTTTTTCAAATATAGCCGTCTCGCGTTCTCGATCAACTTTACTTTTCAACAGAGCTTCATTGAGGAATGCGTCAATTATTTCATCCGATGGCCCCAGAATTTTTGGTTCAGAATCTTCCCCCAGCTTTTCAGTGCAAGGAGTCTCCTCATCGTCCGTCTACGAATGGGAAATCACATGACAGCTCGCCACGTATTCTTCGGATTCATCCGATGAACTTTCTCCCTCATCTTCCTCTTGAAAGACGTGGTTGAGGAACTCCTGGAGTGTAATGGGAGTCCGTGCTTTCTGGTTGTATTCCTCCAGCGCGTCAATTTGTTTTTGTAAGTCCGTGCGCTTGTCGCCAGGCTTCACGGGCTTCTTGGATTTCTTTTTCTTCTTCTTCGAAGATTTTGACGGCTGGTTGCGAGTTCTTGGGTCACCACCATCGGTCTTTGGAGTTGGACACGGCTTCAACATCCCTTCAATGATTTGAGGTTCCAACGGGTTCCTCCACTTGATCGCTAGGCATGTCTGAAGATCGTTCAGCATTCTCTCTGTCTTAGCTGACAGCACAACCTCCCATGGGGCTTCTTCGACGAGAGAGCACGTTGCCCCAGGCATATTTATCCTTTTAGAGGCGTGAGGTTGCGGCGGATTCATCTTCCATCTGTCGGATAACGCGAACTTGCCCTGTTGGTACTGGTCTTCAAGCCAATTTTTGAAAACGTAACAATCTTCGATCGGATGACCCAGTACTCGGTGATAGGGACAATAGTTAGGCTCATTGACATCATTTGGTTGTGACGGACGTTTTAGATCCGGCAGACTTATGAGTCGGTTGCGCAACGCCAGCTCGAATAATCTTCTCGTTTTATCTCGGGGAAACGAGTAAGGACGTCCCAGCCTCTCCTCAAGGGGTACATGAGGGCGCATATTATTTTGACGAACAACCGGCTTCGAGTTGTTCGGCTGTTGTTGAGCATTAGCGACAACGATCGCTTTCCCCTTCCCTTTCTCATTTCGGGAGCCCGGCTTTGGGAGGGGAGGTCTATGACCCATCTTATCTATTTGGGCTAGCTTGTCGATCAGGGCCTGGAAGGTAGTCGGCTTGAAGAACATCATAAACTGTGATATGGTTGCCTGCGGATCGAGGGTTCCCACAAACATACCCACTGCTGGCGCTTCTTCAATGCATTGCTCGCATTTTGACCACAAGTTCCGCCACCGTATAGCATATTGGACCCATGTCTCGCCTGGCTTCACCCTGGCGTTAATCAATGCCATCATCGGGGTGCGTTCACTGGCGCTTGCAAAACGCTGGGTAAACAACAGCTCCATCTCCGCGAAGGTCTTGATAGAGTCGTTTAGGAGCTCGGAGTACCACTCAAATGCCATATCCGATAAACTACCAACGAACTGGCGAAGCAACAATTTATCATCCCCGCCGGTGTTGCCGCAGAGCGCCCTGAACTGGGCAACATGCTGGTGGGGATTGCCAGTCCCGTTATACACATGGAATTTCGGTATTGTATAGCCCGGCAGGTACTTGATTTGATCGTACCAACTCGGATATGGTCGTCCTGTTTTTACGACCTGACCGGCTGCCTCAGTCGCATGATGAACCCGTATCTGCTAAGCTATATATTCATCCAGGTCAGCTTTGGAGATCACCTCCTCCTTGGCTGTTGACATAGCCGGTGGAGGATTTGACGTTTCTCCCCTATCGTCTTCAAGGACGATCGGGGGATCTTCTGCAGGAGGATCTTGTTGAATCATCATACCCACCATGTCCTCGAACAAGAGGGCTATACGCTTTATGTTGGCTACTTGTTCCGCAGCCTCTTTATCCTTTTTCTCCAATATCCTGCGAAGGAATTCGGCGTCAGTTTTTTGCTCATGGCGTTCATCCGAGGACGTTTCAGGGCTTTCTTTTGGCCCAGCAAGTGTGGCCATCGCGTTCATCATCTCCTGGAGCTTTTGCTGTTGCTCCTGAGCTTTAGTCACTGACCGTGTAAGCGGTCTATGACCTGTAGATGCACGGCTGTCCTCTTTTCCCGACGCCATGTATACTGTATGAACTATTATGCCCCCGGACTTAAGGCGTTTAGGCTCGCCGCCTTTGGCATTTGCCGCGGGCGCGGGGATTTTCTCCGGCCTGCTTCTTTTGTGGGCCGTTGAAGTTGAGGGGGCCGTTGCAGCGGGCACCCAGGTGGCGGTCGTCTTTTGCTGCTTGTCCGGACGTTTCTTTTCTTCCATCACTTTCGCCCTTTTTTGTCGACGAGAGTAATCTTGGTCAATTACGGAGTCTTGAACCCTCCGCCAGACCTTGTATATTTTGGAGGACAGCCGCTGAGGGGGCAGCTCCAGGTTCGTTTCCGGAACCCTCTCCGCAGGTGGAGAAGATCTTTTCAGTGTAGCGGTTGGAGAGTTCTTACGTACCCTCCTCAGCGGTTCAAAGTTGTTCCCAGTTGGAACAGCAGCATTGACTTCCACCACTGGAGCAGGTGGAGTTAGCCCTGAGGGGGAGTTGCCCCCTGCCTTCCTTACTCGTCGCCAATGGCGATGTTGAGCATGACGAGCCGTTGGTACTGGCTCGGCGATAGAGACAGCTTCTTTTTGCCCCCTGTCTGAATGAGGTGCTGCCGGTGCCAGCCTCTTAAAGACTGATGTTGTCTTTTGAGTGGCGATATTCAATCTGTCAAAGACAGATCCTCGAGCAGGGGCCGAAGCCGGAATAGTCAGCCTTAAAAATACTGACTCTTTGACAGGAGAATCCGCCTTGACGACTTCTGGAGCAGCGGTTGTTGCCTTCCTTGGGACAGCCACTTTTGGGTTCATAGGCTTCTTGACGGGCCCATTAGAGTTCTGATCCATCCTGGCAAAGACGGAGGTTGTTGATTTGATATTGGACGACCCGTTGAAAGGGGCCATTGCAGCAGTGAGCCGATCGAAAACCGACTTCTTTTTCGCTTCTGGTGCGGGCATAGGCATGGTGAAGCTTGCAGGCGGGATCATGGTCCCGAAAAACAGGCCGGTGGTGGCCTGGGTCACCTGTTCTACCGACAGGGCAAGGATGGAGGCCGCTTGAGGCCCATATGCTACACCTCCAGGTGAGGTGGAGCATCGGCTACATTGGCACTTCGAGCAATTCGAGCAGTTAGAGGCCATTGATGCTTGATTTCTGCGCCAAGCAAGAGACCAAATATTAGTAACTTGAAATCCAAAGGCAACCATTAACAAACCGCGATTCGTTCGCGAAGACGACACAAGAAGTGTGAAGTGGAAATAAGAAAAGGTCCCACCGGGCGTGCCAGAATCTGTTCCCCTCCGAAAGACGGCGCACAAGACCTGCGAAGTCTTGGCACTGAGATTCGGGGCAGATGCTATTTTGGTTTTATCCGTCTATCTCTCCGAAGATGCCAAGTTGATTTATGGTACCGTGTATTGGAGGTTTAGACGGATGCGACTGATGTAGCAGACTTCGTCAGATTCCCCCTCGATTGAGGGGTTTTTGATTGTGGGGGCGCTCTTCCCTGCAGGTGCAAGCCCCTGCAGTTAATTACGCTACCGCATCGCGGTAACAACTTTTTCCTTCTCCAGAATTTCACTTCGTGTCGTGTGTGTTTGTTTTGTTTGTGGATGCCCGTGGATTGTATACGGAGACTAAGTTATGCCGTCGTCCGTAGGACGTGGATTACTCCAAATCCGTATTTTCTTAGATTTGGGTTTGGGGTTTTGGTTTGAGGATACGTTAGCCATATTTGAGGCTAAGATCGACTCAAACGTTTGTTAAGGATACGTTAGTCCAATTTGAGACTAAGATCAACTTAACAGGATCGTTTAGATCCGACAAAAGAGCATTTGGGGGCTCTATTGTTCCAGTTTAGGGACGTAGTGGTCCATAGGTAGTTTAAGGACACTGCGGTCCATTGTAGTTTAAGGACGCATAAGTCCGTGGGTTTAAAGGCCCCACAGTCCGTATCTTGGTTTAAGGACGCATAAGTCTGTGGGTTTAAGGACCCCACAGTCCATGTTTTGGTTTAAGGATGCATAAGTCCATGAGTTTAAGGACCCCACTGTCCGTGTTGATATGTGGTTGTCGGGACCCGTCACCTCTCTGACGTCGTTGAAGGATTACAACGATAGGAGTCAGAGGAGTTCGGAGATGTACCCTCGAACCGGATGTAAATTTATTTAAGAGAGCAGCTGTGCTCAGTCAATTTAATTTGAGGACTTATGGCCATGATTGGGCTAAGTCCAGTTGAAAAATGTTCAACGCTTTTATTTGTCTTTGGCCTATTAGGCCTGTGCTAGGGCTTTGCCCCTTTTTAAATAATGCATTGCATTTTTTATTTTTGTTTGGGCTCTGCCCATTTATAAATGAGGCAGAACATTAATTTTGTTTAGGCTCTGCATTTTATTTTGTTTGGGCTCTGCTCTTTTATAAATGATGCAGAGCATCAATTTTATTTGGGCTCTGCCCTTTTATTGTATTGCAATTTATTTTGGCCTATTAGGCTTTTTTGATTTGGGCCTGGCCCTTTAGTAAATAATGCATTGCATTTGTCAGGCGCTTTGCGCCAATAAATGAGCGCAAGCGCTTGTGATTCAGGTGTTAACACGTGGTGCTCTCTGGTGGCTTGCGCCAACCCAAGAGCGCAACAGTGCAAATTTTACAAGTGCAGGGCACTGTTTGATTTCTTGATCCAACTTAGATCAAAGAAAACAAGTTTTTCTTTTTTTTTTTTCTTGTTTTCAGAGAACCAGTGGTTCATAAAAAGTGCAAGGCACTATTTGTTTTTTTATTGGAGATCATTGATCTTGTTCTTAGATCAATGATCTATTAGAAGGAATTCTTCTATTTTATGAAGGTTTTTACCTTTTTTCTTGAACTTTCTTCAGAGTTCTCTCTGTTTTGAGGTTCTTGATCTCTCACAATGTTGATGATGTTTTGAGTTGGGGTCTAGGGGTCTTTATATAGTGCCTATAAATTTATTAAGTTTGTTAAAGAGATCATTCTCTGAGTGATTTGGGGAATTTTCCCCACCGTTAGATCTTTGATCCAAGGGCTTCTGCTTTACAGAAGACAATCTTCTTGTTTTAACAAGAACAGAAAAATCTTATTAGAATTTTAATTCTGTTTGGCGCAAACGCCCCAGCGCGTGACACGTTTCACACAGCGCACAGCGCAGTGCAGCTGCGTTTGCGTTGACACGTGTCGTGCAGCGCAGTGCTTGCGCAACTGAAGCTTTGCTTCCTTTAATTTTCGTTTTTTAATAGAGCCTTGCTCTGATTGGGCGTGCTGCCTTGGGCGCTGCGCTCCCTGTGCTGGCGTGTCTGATTTTGACACCTGGCGCTCTGCGCGCAGCGCAGGGGATCTGAGGCGTCGTTTCATTTATTTTAGCTTTTAGTTTTCATTGTAATTTTCAAAGCAGGGCTTTGCTCTGATTGGGGTAACAGAAGCGTCGCTTCGTTTCCTGCCTTGTAATTTGAATAGAGCTTTGCTCTGGTTGGGGTAAACATGGACATCCCCATGTCTTCAGGTACTGAAGACAGGGTTTCTTCCCACTCTATATTTGATATGGTGTGGTAGGCACAGTTTTGGTTAGAACCTTGTTCAAAAGATATGCAGCTGATTCTAGCGCATAACCCCAGAAAGATCGCGGTGACTCAGCCTTACTTATCATGGAACGAACCATATCCAATAAGGTTCGATTCCTCCTTTCTAATACACCGTTGTGTTGTGGTGTGTATGGATGAGTAAGCTGAGAGAGAATTCCATTCTCTTTTAAGTAACCCAGGAACTCGGCACTTAAGTATTTACCACCTCGATCAGATCTCAGTGTCTTGATACTTTTGCCTGTTTGGTTTTCCACTTCATTCTTGTATTCCTGGAATTTCTCAAAGGCCTCGGATTTATGCTTCATCAAGAAGACATGTCCATACCTAGAGAAATCATCCGTAAAAGTAATGAAGTAGGAATAACCACCTCGTGCATGTGTAGACATTGGACCGCACACATCACTGTGTACGAGTCCCAAGAGCTCGCTCGCTCTTACTCTATGTCCAGTAAACGGAGTCTTTGTCATCTTTCCCATGAAACAAGATTCACAAGTAGCATAAGATTGATATTCGAATGGATTCAAATATCCTTCTCTATGTAACTTAGTTAATCGTGTTTCATTGATGTGACCTAGTCTACAATGCCATAAGAAAGCCTGATTTATTTCTGGAGACTTTCTTTTCAGTTTGTTCTGGACATTGAAAACTTGAGCTTGACTCAATACATATATACCGTTATCTAATGTACCGGACCCAATCAGAACTTGATTCAGGTGGATATGAACTACATCGCTTACGAATGTAAAATCATATCCCTCTCTCGAAAGTGAGGACACTGATATGATATTACAAGTCATACTAGGTACATACAGACAGTTACGTAGAATCAATATCTGCCCACTTGTCAAACCCAGGCAATATTCTCTCACGGATTCAGCGTCCACGCTCATTCCGTTTGCAACTCTGAGAGACCAATCACCTACCTTTATAACTCTACGGTTTCTCAAAGCATGTAATGAATTATAGATATGAGATCCTGCTCCGGTATCTAGTATCTAGGAAGTAGAGTTAATTGACAAACAGTTCTCAATTACAAACACACTTAAGGCCGAACCCACAACATGCTTCGTATCCTGGCTACTGGCTTCCAAAGCCCTGCAATCATTCTGCTAATGCCCAATCCCATAACAATAGGAACGTCCCACTTTTACTATATTCAGTCCCGAAACTTTTGCCCTTCTCTTTCCTTCTACTTCCCTGGTTTCCTTCAGGGTAGAGGTAGAGACTGTAGAATCAAGTCAGTATTTGACCCGTTTCCCAACGTGGTTTCCAGGTCCTTGAGCTCATCAATATATCTAGTCATTGTAAGGACGTTGTCCCCTACAGATGACCCGAAAACCAACCTCGCTTGAATTAATTCGTTCGAGGTCTCATATCTTGCGATATGAGATTGCTCTCCATATAAATCTTTGTTATGGAGAAAGATGGAAACTGAGTCTATCTTCTCGTGCTGCTTCTGTTTTACACCATCAACTGAAGCCAACGCGAGGTACTTAGTTTTCATTTTATCCTTTTCCCTTGTCTGACGGATATCCATATCCGCGACAGTAGAAACTGGACCTGGGACGGCGAGATCTTGAGTAGTAATAGGGTGGTCCAGCTTGTCATAGGCAATGGACATCTGTACAGACCTTTGCCAGTCATATAAGTCAGATTCAGTCAATTTGTTATCTAGATGTAACCTAGTCGTGGTCACAAGGTCGCTGCAATTAAGAGAGAGAGAAGAAAACACTTTAGCATGATGCTCTTGCAAGTTTAGAGTGGTTTTTAATTTATCTAAATAGGATGGCTCCCACTGTTTATCGAATCCTTACTCAAACCATAAAAGAAGAATTAGCCATTACTATTCTCACCGTACAATACTTGCTTAACCGTTCAGCCAGACTAGTGTCGATACTTCGAGGAAGGTTTTCCAATGCTTTCGCGAAGTTCCTTAATTAAAGAACCACTTTTCTCTGGGGGCGTAGCCCCGCTGACAACTTCTACGCTCCTACTTGGTTTATAGCATTGATCGTTAAGTGACGAATCTCCTGATAAGTAGCATGTACTCACAGTAGGATCGGGATCCAAATATCATCGTATGATAATGTTGAAGGAATCCTACCAACATTCATCAAACTCTAAATGGTATGCAATACTAGCAAATTTCGGTTTCTTTAGAAACTCCCGATGTGGATTTTTGCCCCATGTTCTTATAACCTTGACGAAAGCCAACAAATCATAAGTCACATGTCAAGTTCTGCCCATCATTATCTTGTTACTTTGAACCCACCCGTACATACCCTTGACGAAAGCCAACAAGGAAATACGACTGTCCCAAACCAACCCATCTATCTATGCAACAAATGAATACCCCAGCAGCTACCAAGCACTATGCCTTGATGAAAGCCAACAAACATAGCTTGAATACTACTGACAATCCATAAGAAATGACGAAGGACTACGACTGGTTTTGGCGAAACCGTGAACGTAGTGAACTTGATATAATCGAATGAACCCGATAGCTTTTTAAAAGGAGTGGTTAAAGATCCGCAATTAAAAATTCTGCTCTTTTAAAATAACCGAGTGGTTTCTTTTAAATTTGTTCCAACGATTTAATTTTGGTTTATTTTCTTTGCATTATAATAATGCGTCCCATCATTTATCCTATCATTGCAGAAAACAACGAAAATACCACGTCCTCTTATGCCATCCGCATTCGCCACGGGGTCCCGTCATCACCCGTTAGGTTACTTAACTAACGACAGAGCGGGGGCTGGGCTAGCGCGGGTGTAAAACATAAGGACGTCTAATAGCTATCATATAAACATATTGTACATTCGTCAGACGCAATAATAGGCATTCCAGATCACTGATGAACTTTATTGGATATACTAGCAATCCGCGTTTGCTTTGAGCCTGCAACAAAAGACGGATTACACAGTTGTGATGAATAGCCATTACCCCACCCTAGACTCCTACGGGTACGACAAACTACCCGCCAAGTACCCGAAGTGAAGCGGTCTCCCTCAACAACGTGAGTATGCCACTAAACACTTCAAAGTATCCGGTAGTTTGTGCACCCCACCTTGGGTCTATCCTAGGAGCAAAAACAGTAAAAATGAAATAATACAACGGTGGCTACAACCGCAACCTGGATGCGCCCCGCAAAAGAATATTACATCATATTACAATTACATCGAATGAATGAATATAAAACACATCTCAAACCCCGGCTAATCATCACAACATTCCAATCAAGTCCATATACACAAATAGTAAACATTACAGAAATGTGCAAACCCCTACCAACCGACATACTAGCAGTTAGGGGAGGTTTACGAACACATTAAACATTACAGATAAAAACCCAATTAGCAAATAACTCAGAACATCGATCGACTACCTTTTTCCGTGTCTACCCCAAAAGCAAACCAACACAGAAGTAACCTGGGCAGAAACATAACATTCTGGAAAACAGAAAACCAAAAAATATGAATTACTGAGCAAATCCGAGTCAACTCGGAGTTGACTCGGTGGCAGATCCGCGGCCAAAAGCACTATTTTGCCGCGGATCCGCGGCCATCTAACCGAGTTGAGTTTCGTATTTTCCCAGAATTCTTATATTTCCCTGCTGTGAATTTTAAGGCATATCAAATATTTTTTCGACACGTTTAAAATTAACAGAAACTGTTAGGATTAGGTTTTCGTTTTCGTGTTTTTTCCGACGATCGAAGTTCTAATTAGTTGCTAACAAGCTAGTAATGGTTTAGTTGGCTCTGATACCACTGTAAGTCCGTGTCACGCACCCCACGAACTAGCGGGGAGGCGGAATATATGAAAAACGATTATCAAAACTTCGTAATACGGACTTGAGCGCATGAATCGTATCTAAACCGTTACTAGCAAACTACGAGAGGTTTAACTACTCGGATTCGAAGTTATACCTCACGTTACTTGTCCTTCGGGTCTTTATCGTTGTCCTCCACTCCTCGTAGGCTCCTTGGAACGTCTGCACCTCAACAGCCTCCTCGAGTCAAAGACGATCCACCCGAGAGCTTCTACTCCAAGCTTGATCTCTAACTTGAGATAACTAGGTTTTTTTAGTTGCTAATCAAAGTGACCTAGGTGATATAGAGTATGGTTATGGATTAACAAGTCTATCTAATCCTTGATCTCAACTCATGAGTAGTAGGATTAGGGTTTGAAGAAGAGAGCTTGAGGAGAGAGAAGGTGAGCATGAGAATGATAAGAAATAATGAACTCATTTGAATATATGAAGCATTATCTTTTATCAAATAAATAAAATAAATAATTTAACAACCATGCTTCATTTATTCATATGAGTGATTCATCTCATGAGTCATTAGTTCAATAAATGAAGCATTAATTCTAAGGTTGAATCACACAAATGAGTCATTAAAAAAATAAATACTTATGCCACTTTAACCCCCAAGTCACCATGCTTCCAGAAGCTTCCCGGAAAATTATGAGAACGCCTCTCCAATCCGTGAAAACACGGAAAGACTTTAGACTGTATAAATTTAATAACCCGATACTAGAATCTGGCTTAAACCAAAGCCGGCTAGTAAAAACTGTCTGAACGTCGTACGTGCGTTTAAACGCGTATGCGTCCGAACCCTTGTCGTAAAACCATACGACCTCTATATCGTTTTGCCTGGAGCAGGGAAACTCTCTGTGCGGGACTCTAAAGACTCGACACTACGCTGGCAGTGGGTTTAACCACAGACCGCAAGCGGCACTAGCTGTACGTAACGGTCCCCAGATAGATGTCGATAAGAAGGCCGATGAAGAAACCCATCCGAACTCATACTGAGCCTATCCGTGACAATATCCGCGCAGTCCGGTCTGTTCGTCTAAGAGTATCGCATGTATGGTCTAGGGAGGTGGAGAACGTCAGACCCCTAATAACCGTACAAGTCGTGCCAGTATGGCATAAGACCATTCGAGAATCTACTGATCAGTCCACCAGTAATTCTCCATCAGCCCTGGCCAGGGACTTATGGTAATGACCAACCGATCACTGTGCGATATCAACTCCCTATACCGGGAGAGACGAATCCCTAACAGTCGCTCACTGCCTCCATGTGGCTCGGAACTGTACCCAACTAAAACCTGTTTGTACGACTTTTTTGAGCCGTGGTAGGGTATTAATCAAAGCATAGTGGGAACTCACACGAGAAAAATTACGACCTTAAGTCAACAGACTATCTGCACACATGTCACCTGAGAACTGCTATCTGACGTTAGGTATAATACCATCCAAACAGTTCTCCTGCGAGTCCTGTCCGGTGTACCCGTAACACAACGAGCACCTGTATACTATCTCTAGTACGACGTACTGATGGCTGTGGGATAGACCATCTCCCCAGCTGGGATGAGAAGCGTATACACTAGTCTACTCCGGAGTATCGATGCCCTGTCTCGATAATCCTACGACTAGGGACAAGTATAGGATGTTGCTTATAAACTACCCAGCCCCCACTAGTGTGACTGCCATCACAACGCTGGTAATCAAGCAAAGATCCTTTGGGCTCTACTAATATGTATAAGTGATACGTTACAAGAAACATATGCACATATTAAAGTAGACAAAACCAAGTAGCATACTACTATGTTTAGCAAGACTGTTATATACAACTGTGAATATCCCAAGCTTCCATTAAGTAATATACAACCTAGTATGATACAATAATGGCCCCTAGGGCATATACACTAACATAATCTTGTTTCTTTGATGATGGAGAGCCTTTCTCAATAATTTTAGTGCTTCTTGTAGATATTGTGCGTTTTGACATTGTGAAAGAAGTGTAGGTTATGTTTGGTATGTAGGATGAATGAAGAATAAAAAAGTAAATTGAAAAGGAAAATTCACTTGAATTATAGAAGAAAAAAATGAGTTTTAAAAATAGATTATCAGTTTTTAAAATATTTTGAAATTTTTGAAATTTCAAAATTTCAAAAACCGATATGGTGGTTTACATAACTGCTGTGCAGTTTGTCCATCAGACGTCTATACGGACGTCTAAACTTTTGTTAATAAGGAATTTTAATGTTTAGGTTTCAAGTTCAAGCATATTGAGTTCACCCTTTATTTTTGCAAAGCGAGTTCTATCTAAAGGTTTAGTGAATATATCAGCCAACTGTGATTCAGTCGGTATATATTTAAGAATTATGTCACCTTTATGATAGTGATCTCGTAAGAAATGATATCTAACATTTATATATTTGGTTTTTGAATGTTGGTCAACATTCTTTGTCATTTGGAAAGTGCTAGTATTGTCATAGAGTATTGGAATTTTAGAGACTATTTCCGTATAGTCTTCTAAAGTATAGTTTATCCAAAGACTCTGAGCACAACAAACACCAGCGGCGATATATTCTACTTTAGCAGTAAATAAAGCTACTGATACTTGTTTCTTGGAATTCCAAGAGACAAGACAATTACATAAGAAATGACATGTGCCGTTAGTACTCTTTTTATCTGTTTGACTTCCTGTATAGTCAGCATCCGAATAAGTTAAGTGGAACACGTTATTCTTAGGATACCATAATTCTAAATTGATGGTGCTTTGAAGATATCTAAAGATTCTTTTAACGGCTACTAAATGAGATTCTCTAGGATCAGCTTGGAATCTAGCATATAGACACACGCTATACATGATATCAGGTCTATTAGCAGTTAAATACAATAAACCACCAACCATATCTCGGTAGATTCGTATATGTACCGCTTTTCCAGTTTCATCATTGGTAAGTTTGGTTGTCGTTGCCATTGGAGTTTCACATGTCTTTGCATCCTATAAACCGAACTTTTTGATAAGTTCCCTAATGTACTTTGCTTGAGTGATGAATACTCCTTCTTAACTTTGTTTGATATGAAGTCCAAGGAAGAAATTCAACTCTCTCATTATACTCATTTCAAACTCATCCTACATAGAGGTTGAGAACTCTTGGCAGAGCAGCTCGTTAGTAGAACCAAATATGTATCATCAATATAAATCTGAACTACTATTATATCGTTTCCATATATTTTGTAAATAAGGTTTTGTCAACAATGCTTTTAATATATCTTAATTTTATTAAGAATGTACTTAATCTCTCATACCAAGTTTTAGGGGCTTATTTGAGACCGTACAAAACTTTTTCTAGTTTAAATATGTATTCTGGATGTTTATGATTTTCAAATCCTGATGGTTGTGCTATATATACTTTTTCTTCTATGCTACCATTCAAGAATGCGCTCTTTACGTCCATTTGAAATATTTTAAAGTTTTTGAAACAAGCATAGGCTAATAATATCTTAATAGTCTCGAGTCTAGCGACAGGAGCGTAAGTTTCGTTATAATCAATTCTTTCGATTTGATTATAATCTTGAGGAAGTAAACATGCTTTATTTCTTACTATGTTTCGTGAATCATCTGACTTGTTTCTAAAAACCCACTTTGTACCAATTATTGGTCTATCTTGGGGTTTGGAACTAATTTCCAAACTTTATTTCTTTCAAACTGATTTAACTCATCCTGCATTTCTTCTATCTAATGCTCATCATTTTCAGCTTATTTAAAATTCTTCGGTTCTATAACTGAAATAAATGCTGAATTGATGTATAAGTTAAATGTTAATGACCTAGTAACCACTTTTTTTTATCTATATCTTCTATTATTAAATTCTTAAGGTGATCTTTGTTAAATTGCCAATCTTTTGGAAGAGTGGTATCAACAACCTGCTCTTGTTGTTCCAATTGAATGGATTCAACATCTTTGTCTAATGATGAATCATCTAAACCTTTTGACAAGTTGGAATCATCACCATTTATTATATTATCAAGATTTAAGGAATTAGTTTCATCAAATTGGATGTGCATGCTTTCTTGAATTGTTAAATTTCATTTATTATACACACAATAGGCTTTCCAGGCAATAGAATAACCAATAAATATTCCTTCATCACATTTAGAATCGAACTTTCCTAAGTTATCTAAGGTATTTAATATATAGCATTTACAACCGAAGACTTTAAAATAAACGTTAGGTGTCTTACCATAAAATAGTTCATATGAGGTTTTAATTAAATATTTTCCAATTATTACCCTATTTATTATATAGCATGAAATGTTAATAGGTTCAGCCCAAAAGTATTTAGGTAAATTATTTTCATTTAACATGGTACATGACATTTCTTGTAAGGAATGATTTTTGCTTTCAACAACTCCATTTTGTTGTGGAGTTCTGGCACAAGAGAATTCATATTTGAAACCTTTCTTATTACAATATCTTTTGAATATTGAGTTTTCAAACTTTCCACCATGGTTACTTCTTATTTTAGATATATTTAAATTCATTTCGTTTTGAATTTGTTTAGAAAATATTTTGAAAAAACTGAAAGTTTCATCTTTATTTTTTAAGAAAAATACCTAAGTAAATCTTGAAAAATCCTCTATAATAACACATGCATAAAATTTACCTCCTAGACTTGTATTGCGACTGGGACCAAAAAGATCCATATGAAGCGATTATAAGGGAGTATTGGTTGATACATTAGTTTTAGGTTTAAAAGATGTCTTGGTTTGTTTACTTCTTTGGCAGGTTTCACATAATCTATATTTTATAAATTTTATTTTAGGAATGCCTTGACTAGGTTAATTGTTGAGATTTTGCATAAAGTATCTATTGAGAAATGATCTAATCTCCTATACCAAAATAACGCATTTATATCATTGTTTACAATAAGACACTTAATATCTGGATTTTTAAAATTTTGGGTGTAAATAATGTATATATTATGATATTTTTTACCGGTTAAAACAACCTTGTTATCATATAGGATTTTACAAAATTCTTTTTCAAAAATTACGTTATAACCTTTATCACAAAATTGACTTAAACTAAATAAATTATGTTTTAGATTTTCTATATATAACACATCTTTAACTATTGTAGTATTAGATGCATTATTAAAAAAAATCACCTTTACTGATGTTTTTACCTTTATTGTTATCTCCAAAAGTGACATTGCCACTTTCTTCTCTTAATAGTGTTTCGAAGTTTTAAATGTTTCCAGTCATATACCTCGAGCATCTACTATCAAGGATCCAACAATTGCTACGTCTTTGGAGGTCCTGCAAAATAGGAAGAAGAAAGTGTGAGCTTCGGAACCTATATCTTACGTGGTCCATTTGGGTCAGTCTTTGAAAAAAATGATATTTGTAAGTTGAGTTCTTTTTAATTATACAATATTGAGATATATGTCCTATCGTGCAACGATGGTTACATGTAGAATTAACATATTTGTTTCCATATCTATAATAGTATTTATTTCTAAATGGTTTAGTTTTTTTGACTAATTCAGAATATTTATCATACCCAATAACTTCTTTCTTACAATGTTTAATTGATTGTCCTAATATTACATCTAAATTATCTTTACTTTTTAGTAAATTTTAAAATCATTTTATCTTTTAAATCGATTTTTCTTTTTAAGTCAAAGATTTCAAAATTTAACGTATTATTAGTTTTAATTAACTCATCATTAGTTGTAGTTACGGATTTTAATTTTTAATTTTCTAATTTAATTTAATTTTATTTATTTTGAATGGATATTTCTAAATTATCTCCAGAAGATGAATTTGATTTTAATGTCGTAAACTTAGAATTAATCTTATCGTAATTATTCTTAAGAAAATGACAAAGATCTATCAAATCCTTTTTACTAAAAGAGTCTAAATCAAAGTCATTATTGATTACCTCATCTTCATGTGCCATGATGCACATGTTGGTGATCTTGGCGCATAGTCATGTGGATATCACGTGGCACATAGAGGGGTTTGTGAATTTTTGGCGCATTCCAACGTGTATATCACATGGCGTATTAGTTTCTGGCACTGACATATTTAGGACGGCTTGTTGGCTTGGTGCATGCCCACGTGTAGGGCACGTGGGGCAAAACACTTTGGGTTTTCCACAGATTAATCTATATATCTTAGAAACCTAAGTTTCTTGAAGCGTAAGCTTTTGTTTTAATGGTCTGTTTGACCATTAAAACCTTCAAGACCAATGTTTTATGATCTAGTATTTTGTTTTTTTGTTCAAGATATGAACTTTGGATCTCCCGAAGTTTAAATTTCAATTTTTCCATGTCAATCTTTAGGATTTTGATTTTTTTTTTGTCATCACTTCGGTGAAGGGGATTCTTAAGTTTTCCTCCAAACCCTAGATCTTAACATCGAAAATTTCTCTGTAAAATCTTAAGTTTTCAACAAGGTAGGGTTTGACTTAAGGATTTATAATCCAAAGGAAAAACTTAAGTTCTTGTTTGAAAGTTAACCTTCTTTTTAATGGAGATTGATCTCCTTTTCTATGATTTTTTTGAAGGAAGGAGAAGAAAGTGGCTTAAGTCACTGTTTTCTCAAACCTCATAGGGGGTCTCTCTATATAGATTCCTTCACCCCCTCTCCTATTTATAGGAGAAGGGATGGTTAGGCAAGTAGAGGCGATCTCTCATATGAGATCTCTCGAATTGATCTTAAGATCAACCCAGGTGTTTAAGCATCGTTAGATCTTTGATCCAATAGCCTCTGTTAATAGAGTTGATATTTTTCTTGTTTTAGAAAAATATACAGAAGATTTTTTGTTAACAAGTCATATATCTTTCTGTTTAGAGAGAGATAGGGAAAATATCTTCCTAAATAGAGCTTATGCTCTGATTGAAGCATGCGCTTCAACCCAACATGCGGTTTGCGCCAGGTGTTTTGCACGTGGTGCGCATGTGCATGGGCTTGATGTCTTGCACCACGTGCTTTTCACGTGGTGCGTATGCAAATGGGCTCGACGGCTTGCACCATGTGCTTTTCACGTGGTGCACATGCGTATCCCGGCTTGACACTTTTACCTTAGCATTTTTTCTTGCCTTAGTAAAACTTAAGTTTCAAGCGTCAAATTTTTGGCAGGAACGAGAAACTTTGCAATAATAGAAGATACTTGCAAAGACTCGTCAAGAGGATAGCCTTAAGAGATTATTTGATGCATAAGTAATTGAAGTTTATTAACTTGGGACATTATGGATTTATTATTTACCATTCTATAATCAAATAATTTTCCAATAAGGAAGTTTTTGTTACCGGACTCCTTGGTTTCGTATTTGTTGTCGAGATCCTCCCAAAATTTTTTTGCTGTATCCTCTAAGAACTTGCGCTGATACACATTGTAAAACTTGTTGGTGAGACCATTTAAAATGTGGCCATTGCAGAGAAAGTCTTTCTGTGCTGACTTCTGTATCATGCGATTCTCAGTTTCGATTATTTAGTTTAAAACCTTATTTAAACGAATTCTTAAGTTACTGATGACGTTTCGAAGTTTGTGTCTTAAGTACAACATGCACGATATATCAAACATTTAGCAAGATTGTCTATAATATGATACGCACTCAAAACTGTGATATAACATGACAACTTGAAGTAAGCAATAACATGATGCAAGCCAAATCAAAAATCAATGACGTCTCAGAGTAACTATTCAAGGAAATGAAGCTAATCGAAGAACTAAAACGAAGATAGAAGTTGTGAGCGTTATACATATGTTTAGTAATGATCTCATAAGGTTAGAAATCTCATTCCAATCCATTTCTAATGCTCGGGATATCTTCTTCTCTTATAGAGACGTCTGACCTACCCGTTGGAATTCAAACTACCAAGTTTCAAAAACTCATATTCATTCATGTCAGAATACAGACGTTAGCCACTGACATCTGTAGTACAAGTTTTTGAAACTATAGACATCTGCACTGACGTCTGTAGTACCAATTTCCATATCCATCATACTGGACACACATCAGTGAAGCCTATACAGCCGTCATATGAAAGAAATCGTTCAAAGTACAGACGTCACCTACTGACGTTTGCACGGACAGTTTTTTGGTTATTTTGAAGTTTCGAAATTCGTATTGAATGGACACTTGCGCCGTTTTCCTTCTTAACTTCCTCTAACGGTCATTAACTGTCTTATAACAATTTTTGGCAGTTATAGGTAGTTAGAATAACTTCCTATTCGATCCCCTATAAATACCCTTAAGATCTCACACTTCAAAAATAATTCATCGCAAATTCTTTTGAGAAGAATTTCATGTTCTTCACGCTTTCACTTGCCAAAATTCTTTCATTTCTACTGAGCCAAAACTTGTTCTATTCTCTCAAATCAATCCTTGTACAAAACCGGTGATAATCTATTGAGATCATGGGGTTGAGAGTGAGTTTTTATCGTTTGTAATAACGATTGTAACCCACGAGAAGGTGTGCTTCTCATTGCTTGAATTGTGCGGGTTCGGAGTGGATAAAGAGATCTTCCTAAAGAGACATGGATTAGAGAGGAAAGTGCGACTTTTCTATAGAATCACGGACTAGAGAGAAAGAAGAATTATTCCTAGAGAATCGTAAGTTCGAGTGTTGATTGTTGTGAAGAGAGATTGTTGTTTTTCACATCCTTGTGAAGAGAGATTCGTGTTCTTCACAACAATAGTGCTAAAATCTTGAGAAAGTGTCTCAGGTAGGGACTAGCCACAGGAGTATGGTAAACCCTAGTCAACAAATCACTGTGTCTGTGACTACCTTTACTTTTTTATTTTTCTATGTTTGTGTTGATTGCCGCATTAAGTTTCTTCTTTAAAACTTGTTTTAAATAATTTCCGCAGAAACTCGGTAATCACATAAAAATCTAGTAATTAAGTTTTTAAATTTGTCATAAGATATTATAATTATCTTATTCATCCCCCTCTAAGCTATTTTCAATTGGTATCAAAGCAAATTGCTCATTTTTTAAAAAAATTAACATCTTAAGTTTCTATATCCATTATGGCTAATCAATTAAAAGGCCAATCTACCACGACCTCCACTGTTTAACGACACTAATTTTCAGTTTTGGAAAACCAAAATGATAATTTTTTTACAATGCATAGATATAGAAATTTTAGACATTATAGATGAAGTTTTTTTATTCCTACCACTAAACCACTTTCTGATGCAGATACACATTTGATGACAATGAATATTAAGGCTATGACTACCCTTCACTTCTCTTTGGTTCTAGAGGAATTCAATCAAATTTTCATATGCCAAACGACACATGATATCTGGAAAACTTTAGAGACTGCATATGAGGGTATGAGCCAAGTAAAAAAAAGTAAGGTAAATTGATTAATGCATGAATATGAAATATTTTCTATAAAAAACGAATCAATAGATTCAATATATTATAGGTTTAATAACATAGTTAGGAATTATTTAATTTAGGAAAGAAATTTTTAGATAAATAAAAGAACTATAAGATTTTTCGATCACTAATCTTATCTTGGCAGTCTAAGATTATCGCGATTGAAGAGGCAAAGGATATTAGCACCATGAGTATAGACACGCACATTGGTAAATTAAAAACCTATGAGATGCAACTCGGTGACATCAAGACCAAAGAAGATAACCAACACAAGAATATCGCACTCAAAGCGTCAATGCATAAAGTCAATGTTCCTATCCTATCAAGCGATGATGAAATTGACGACAAAGAAATGAAAAATATTGCAAGGCACTTCAAGGAGTTTATCAAGAATAGAGGCAACTCATTCAAGAAACGGGCATCCACTACCAAAGCCATGCGGTGTTTTGAATGTAATGAAGATGGTCATCTCAAAGCGGATTGCCCGAATCTCAAAGTCATAAAGGACAAACCAAAATGGAAGAAAATTTCGGAACGACATGCTTTTCAAACCATCTGAGATGATTCTGACTCAAGTGAGTCAAAGAATGAAGAAGTCGTCAACATGTGTTTCATGGCGACTGACGAAGACGAAGTAAGCGATGATATCTTTGATATTAATAGTTTAAGCAAAGATGATTTAGTTAATTTATGTTTTTATTTAAAATCCAGTTATCAAAAAATTTACACAAAATATAAACAACTAAAAGATAACAATAACACGAATACAATCAAGTAAAGAATGAGAATAAAGTAGAAAAAATGTTTTAAAAGAAAAACTAGTTTTAAAAGAAGAACTTTCAAAAACTATTAATACTATAGGAACCTTGAACAATGAGATTTTTTATTTAAAAAGAAAACTAGAAATTATAGAAAATATAATTTTAAAATTTACTAAAACCAAGGATAACCTTGACGTTATATTGGAAACATGTATAAATCATTATAAACGTTAAGGTGTAGGATTTCATGATGACTCAAAATATAAGAAACCAACAAAATTTATTAGAAGTTCAAGTTCATATAAACATAAAAATAGATATGCTAATGTAACATTCAATTACTGTGGCACATTGGGACATATTACTAGATATTGTCAAATTAAATTTAATTTTTCTTATAAATATCATTTCACTCCTAACTCTAGTGGACCGAGAATGAAATGGATTCCTAAGGCCATACCTCTATCTTCTTATTTTGCAGAATCCCAGATCACGTAATGAGAAGTGGATCCTTAATAGCGCTATTTCGAGGCACATGACTGGCAATTTCAATTGCTTCTAAACGCTATCAAAAGAAGATGGTGGTACCGTGACATTTGGCGATAATAAAAAGCCCAACATAATCGGTAAATGTACCATTCATTTAAATATGATTCCAATATTACTGTTATAAATGATGTGTTATATGTAGATAATTTGAAACATAACTTTTTTAGTGTGAGTCATTTTTTGATGGGGGTTATAATGTAGTGTTTGAAAAAGATTTATGTAAAATTATTTATAACAACATACCAATTCTAACAAGAAAACGGCATGACAACATTTACTTTATCTACACTCACGACTTTAATAATAAAGACTTAAATTGTTTGTTGTAAATAATAATGATGATTTGTGGCTCTGGCATAGGAGGCTAGGTCATGCATTAATGGAAATTTTATCAAAAATTTCTAGGAACAACTTAATTAAAGGCATTCACATGTTAAAATACGTGAAAGATAAACAATATGAAGTATGTTTAAAAGGTAAACAAACTAAATTCAATTTTAAACCAAAGAATGAAGTATCGACCGATATCCCTTTACAACTAATCTACATGGACTTATTTGGTCCAAGTAAAAATGCGAGTCTAGACAGTAAGTTTTATTCTTATGTTATAGTTGACGACTACTCTACATTCACATGGGTATTCTTCCTTAAAACTAAAAACGAAACTTTTAACGTCTTCAAATTCTTCTCTAAACGGATTCAAAATGAGATGAATCTTAGGATCTTTAGAATAAGAAGTGATCATGGTAGAGAATTTAAGAATAATCTGTTTGAAGATTATTGTAATAAGAAATGATAAAAGCATGAGTTCTCGTGTGCCAGGACACCAAAGCAAAATGGTGTCGTTGAAAGGAAGGATCGATCCTTGCAAGAAATGGCACAACCATGTTGAATGAGAACAATCTACCCGTATATTTCTGGGCAGAAGCAGTAAATAAGTCATGTTATATCATAAACAGAGTCAGTGTTAGGAAGTTTCTTAAAAAGACACCATACGAACTCCTTTACAAAAGAACTCCTAATATAATATATTTTAAAGTCTTTGGATGCAAATGTTTTATACTAAATACCCTAGATAACCTAGGTAAGTTTGAGTCTAAATGCGATGAAAATATCTTTGTTGGTTACTCTATGACCATCAAAATATATCACGTTTATAATAGGAGAACAAAAGTCATACAAGAAAGTATGAATGTTGAATTTGATGAAAACAACTCTTTCTCGATAACCTTAGAAAATGACGATGAGCCAATCATCTCAAAGGGTTTAGAGAAGTTATCAACAGAAAAGGAAATTGCTGAACCACAAGTAGAAGATGTGCAACAAGTTGTGGAAGAAGATCTTCCGAAAGATTGACAATTCAATAAGAATCACCCTAAGGATTTGATCATAGGTGGCATCGACAAAGGAGTTGTTACAAGATCATCAACATTCAACACTTGTATTAACTTAGCTTTCATATCCCTAATAGAACCTAAAAACGTTAATTCGCCTATTATTGATGAAAATTGGATAATAGCCATGCAAGAAAAACTTAATTAATTCGAAAGAAATAACGTTTGGAATCTAGTACCAAGACCCAAAAATAGACCTATAATAGGAACTAAGTGGGTATTCAAAAAAAAACTTGACGAACTAGGTAAAGTAGTTAGAAACAAATCCCGATTAGTCGCCCAAGATTATAACCAAATAGATGGGATAGACTACGATGAAACATATGCCCTAGTTGCTAGACTAGAAACCATACGTATTCTGCTAGTATATGCTTGCTATAAAAACATTATAGTTTTTCAAATGAATGTTAAAAGTGCGTTCTTAAACTGTCAAATAGACGGGAAAGTATATGTATCTCAACCTCCCGGAATTGAGGATCATACATTTCCTGATCATGTCTATAAGTTAAGAAAGACACTTTATGGTCTTAAGAAAGCTCCAAGTGCTTGGTATGAACGTTTAAGTTCGTTTTTAGAACATATAGATTTTATGCAGGGTATAGTAGATAATACTTTATTTACTAAAACCCTTAACCAAGATATCATATTAGTCCAGATATATATTGACGACATTATTTTGGATCAATAAAGGAAAGTCTTTGTGAAGATTTCGCCAAGTCCATGCAAGATGAGTTTGAAATGAGCATGATGGGAGAACTCAATTTCTTCCTCGGATTTCAAATTAAGCAAAGAGATAATGGAATCTTCATCAATCAAGCCAAATACACTAGAGAACTCATAAAGAAATTTGGTTTAGAGAATGCAAAAACTTGTAAAACATCTATGGCTGCCAACACCAAACTCACTGACGATAAAGAAGGTCAAGATGTTGACACTAGATTTTATCGTGGTATGATAAGAATTCTACTCTATTTGACTGCTAGTAGACCAGATATTATGTTTAGTGTTTGTTTATGTGTGAGATTTCAAGCTAATCCTAAGGAATCATACTTGACCTCAGTCAAAAAAATCCTTAGATATTTGAAAAGAACCATAAATTTTGGCTTATGGTATCCTAAAAAAAACTTGTTTCGTTTGACAAGTTATTCTGATACAGATCACACTGAAAGTCTTAAAGATCAAAAGAGCAAAAGTGGCACTTGTCACTTCCTAAGAAATTTTCTTGTCTCTTGGATTTCCAAGAAACAAAACTCCGTTGCTATCTTAACAGCTGAGATAGAATATATTGCTGTCGATGCATGTTGTGCATAAAGTTTATAGATGAAATACACACTTTAAGATTATCAAGAAAGTATTTCACAAATTTCTATACTTTGTGATAACACAAGAACAGTTCACATGACCAAATACACCATCAACATTCTAGGACTAAGCCCATCGATATACAATACCACTTCCTTCGTGATCATTTTCACAAAGGAGATATCGTATTAGAAGATGTGACTACCGAAAGCCAATTAGTCGATATATTTACCAAACTGTTAGTTAAAACTAGAATTTCACATCTAAGAGGAGAACTAAACATGATAGAATTGATTATGTCCTAAAACCGTAAACCTTTTTTAGAATATATCATAAGATATATTTTTGTGCACCTTTAACTGACGTCTGCTACAGACGTCAGCTATGCTACATTACTAAGACAGGATGTCTCCACAGACGTCTGTCCTGGCTGATGGTTGAATAATGGATTGTAATTGATTAGTTTTAGATATATATTTAGAAAAATTAAAATAATTTTAATTAATAATAAAACCAATAAATTAGTTAATTATGTATGTGTCAATTGGTTTGAAATTCAAAATTTAGAGGGAATTTTTGAAAACTCATTGTTAGTTTTAAAAAACTTCTTGGTGGTTATATTCAAACTTCCCTCTCTTTTCTTTATAAATAAGATCCAATTTCATTCAATTGGTCATTCCTTATTCTGAGAAAAATGGAGACTACCAAAGTGTATAAGAGGAAGAATGATGTGGAAAGAGGCGAAATTTCTAAGAAAGCAAAATAGGAACTTCCGAGTCCGAAATCGGAGGAAGACCCGAGTGAAGAATCGGTTCCTCTCTCGCCTTATCCATCACCACCTATCCCGAATCCACTAAATCTTCCGACTACCGGTGGAATCGTGATACTCCTTCGTCAAACATTCTCAGAAGGCACATGCATTCTTTATGATCTGGAAGATGACATGATCATAAAGAAACGAACTACCGATATTATCGAAAAGTTCAAAAGGAACACGAGAATAGCGAGTTTCTTAGTTTCGTTTGTATGATTGTATGTTTGTATTTTCTTTCTGTAATATTTTTGTTGTAATGTTTGTTTTAAATGAATAAAATATCAATGTTTAGTTAAATTTCAATCTTGTGGATTTATATTTTATTAAAAATTACTAGAACTAACGTCAGACGTCATCCACAGACGTCTGGTTAAGGATTTTTAGACCTGCAAAACATCTTGTTTCTGATCTTTGTTCCACTAACATCTGGATAGACGTCAGTAGTTCAAAATATGTCTCAAGATTGTCATACACTGACGTTTGTCGCAGAGACACGGATGTCAGTACGGGCAAAAATTCCTAAATCGATGGGAATTCTGACTCTTCATTTTTCCACGATTGAATCTCAACCGTCCCAAGAACCAGTTGATATTCCTCCTCCGTACTTCGCCGCCTTCGAGGCATGTCTATGTGATTGTATTCAGTTGTCTCATGATCATCTCTATAGGCGTCTGGATCAAATGTCTAGCCAAATCAATCATCCCGATGACCTTATTCAATTCCTCTCTTTCCACTTTCTATCGAATGCACCACCACCACTCGAAGCATAGTTAGGATCTGTAGTTTTTAGATCCTAAGTTAGTTGTTTTGATATGTTTTGGCTTATATTTATGTGCATGTTTGCACTAGTTTCTTAGTTTGTTATATTTTGGTTTAATATGTTAGTATGTGATGATTGTTTGGTATGTTTGTTGTTATAAACTCCGGTTTATGCAAATCTAGTTTCTATCAATGAAATTCTATGTTTGTTATTAAACTTTTGTGTTAAATTCTTATTTCAAATATTTCATTTTATATGCACTTTCAATTGGTAGCATTGGATACCAATTTCAACTGAATATACACAAAACTAATTGTTCATTGGATATCAGTTAATTTGCCACATTTTGTTTTCCAAGAACTAAAATTCTCTATATTCATGCTTGTTTTCTTTACTCCTCGCTAAATCTTTCTAACTTTTTGATATTTTTCAAAAAGGGGAGAGAATATTTATGAATATACATATAAAAGCATAACTGGCCATAAAATTCAACTTATATCATTCGCCTTCATGCATACTTCTTGAAAACTAATATTAATGGTATAGGACACTGGTATAAGTTCAAAGATTTTTTCAACCGAGCATGAATTAAGGGAGAGTGCTTAAATCGAATTTATATTTTTATATATATCATGAATTTTTTAAATAAGATTTTCTAAATATCAAAAAGGGGGAGATTGTTGACATCCGTGTCAAACGATCCTCAATTTCGATTATTTAGTTCAAAACCTTATTTAAACGAATTCATAAGTTACATATGACGTTTCCAAGTTTGTGTCTTGAGTACAACATGCACGATATTTCAAATATCAAGCAAGATTGTCTATAATGTGATACACACTAAAAATGGTGATATGTCATGACAACTTGAAGCAAGCAATAATGTGATGCAAGCCAAATCAAGAATCAATGACGTCTTAGAGTAACTATTCAAGGAAATAAAGCTAATGAAGAACCAAAACGAAAATAGAAGTTTTGAGCGTTATACATATGTTTAGTAATGATCTCATAAGTTTAGAAATTGCATTCCAACCCATTTCTAATACTCGAGACGTTTTCTTCATTTATAGAGGCATCTAAGCTATCCATTGGAATTCAAACTGCCAAGTTTCAAAAACTCATATTCATTCATGTCAGAACACAAAGGTCATCTACTAACGTATGTAATACAAGTTTTTGAAACCACATACGCCTGCACTGACGTCTGTAGTAAAAATTTCTACAACCATCATACTGGATACACTTCAGTGACGCGTATGTAGACGCCACAAGAAGGAAATCGTTCAAAGTACAGACATCACGTATTTATGTCTGCACAGGCAATTTGTTGGTTATTTTGAATTTTTGAAATTCGTATCGAATGGACACTTGCATCGTTTTCACTCCTAACTTCCTCTAACAGTCATTAACTGTCTTATAAGAGTTTTTAGCAGTTATAGGCAGTTAGAATAACTTTTCATTCGATTCTTTATAAATACCCTTGAGATCTCACACTTCAAAAATAATTCATTGCAAATTCATTTGAGAAAAATTTCGTGTTCTTCGCGCTTTCACTTGCCCAAGTTCTTTCATTTCCACTGAGCTAAAACTTATTCTATTATCTCAAATCAATCTTTGTACAACACCGGTGATAATCTATTGAGATTATAGGCTTAAGAGTGAGCGTTTATCGTTGTAATAACGATTGTAACCCACGAGAAAGGGTGTTTCTTAATCCAAGAGAAGGGGTGCTTCTCATTACATAAATTGTGCGGATTCGGGGTGGAAAAAGAGATCTTCCAAGAAAGACGCGGATTAGATAAGAAAGTACGACTTTCTTAGAGAATCACGGGTTAGAGAGAAAAAAGACTTGTTTCCTAGAAAATCGCTAGTTCGAGTGTTGATCCTTGTGAAGAGAGATTGATTTTTTTCACATCCCTATAAAAAGAGATTCGTGTTCTTCACAACAATAGTGCAGAAATCCTCAGAAGGTGTCTTAGACAGATACTAGCCACATGAGCGTGGTGAACTTTAGTCAACAAATCACTTTGTTTGCGATTGCCTTTACTTTTTTATTTTTCTGTATTTGTGTTGATTGCCGCATTAAGTTTCTTGTTCAAAACTTTTAAATAATTTCCGCAGAAAATCGGTAATCACTTAAAATATAGTAATTAAGTTTTTAAATTTTCCATAGGATATTATAATTACCTTATTCACCCTCCTCTAAAGTATTTTCATTTTGCTTCCATTTCTGTCTCAATTTGATATCTGCAACTATTTCGTTCTCGACTGGTTTTGGCTTTTCTTCTTTTAGAATATGCGCTAACTTCAGTGCCACTAGGAAGAAATAGATCTTCACTTTTCATCATCGGAAGTGAGTTCCGTCGAATTTTTCGAGTTTGGAAATTTTTGCCGCTGATGTGAATTTCGTCGAACTATCCACCATTTCAATTATTGTCTTAAGATTGTTATTATTTTGTAGGGTTTATTGTAATGATAGTTTATGGCTAATAATTAAATTCATTGCTTGAATTGGGGAATTATGATTTCCTCTTTTCTTAAAATTTGCACCCTATACGCAAAGGATATCCGCAAACTTGCCTCCTAAGATAATTCAAGCCCAGATTTACTTTGTATGTTAAAAGCAATTTACTGCCTTACTTTCAAATGTATGGAACAAAGAAAGTCCACTTCTGTTATAAGAAGTGAAGGGTTTGAAACCCTTTCATGAAGAGTTGCATTTACAACCTATCATAATAAAATGTTGCAACTTTTTGTGTAAATTCAAAACTCTTCATTTAAATTATATCTCTTCATTCAAATTCATAACCCTTCATAGAATGAAGGATTAGTAACCTTTTCATTTAACTTCACAACTTTTCATGAAATAATGCAACATTTACTTACAACTCTTCGTTCAAATTTGTAAGGTCTTGACTTTTCAAATGACCTTTTAAATAATATGGGATTAAAACTTTTACATAGGTAATTTAGAAAATCCTACAAACAATCCCAACACTACACTATCATGTCATCATTTTAATTGTTTAAGAGGGTGCAAATACCAACAATTATAAAGTGCAACTCTGCATGTATCAAAGTAAAGTACAATAGACAAAAATGGATATAGCATCTTAAATTAGCTATATAGAGAAATAGATTACATAATGGCAAACCATATTGCGTCATTGAGTTTGAAATCACATATATACTTGCAAAAATAATCATCCTTCATATAGATCCATCCCATCTCTTCCTAAAGCCCAGATTGACTTTCACGACAAGGAATTTAGAGGCATGATACTCATCCATGCTTTGTCAAATGACTTTTCAAATAATACGGGATTAAAACTTTACACAGGTAATTTCTAATAATTTAAAAAATCCTAAAAAATATCCTAACACTACTCTATCATGTCATCATTTTAATCATTTAAGTGGATGCGAATACCGACAATTTTAATCCTAAATTAGCTATATAGAAAAATAGATTACGTAATGGCAAACAATATTGAGCCAACGAGTCTGAATTCACATATATACTTGCGAAAATAATCATTCTTCATATAGATCCATCCAGTTTCTTCCTAAATCCAAGATTGACTTTCACGATTAGGAATTTAGAGGCATGATACTCAATCTTGCTTTGTGTATTCGGCGAAGGAGATGTGCCTGCACATACAAGATATAGACATTTAAACGATAAATTTGGTTGGTGAATAAAACAACTCAAAGTGTCCTATGGTATCAAATAATACCAAAACCGGGGCATTATCCAACAGTTAAATAGTAGACGAATACTCATTGTAGATAGATATCAGGTTTTGTCCAAATTAGCCGCCATTTAGTAAGATGTCGTTATTTTTATTGTTAACCGTTTGGGTTAGTTAACTTGGGTCCTTATTTTCTAAACTACCTCTCAGCCCCTAATTATTTGTCTAAAGTCGGGCTCAGATGAGATCATGAGTTGGTATATGAGTTGAGACGTCTAATAGCTTAAGAATGACAATTTGAAATCCTGATCTTAGCATTTGGGACTGATTTAACATGAAAGAGAAGGGTGAAATGATTAAAAAAGCATTCTAACGGTTAATTTTTTCGGTGGATGGATGGAAAGTTAATTAAAGGGGATTAAATGAATAACTCATGAAATCTGTCAGACCTTAAGAAATAAGAAATAAGGTAGATTTGAGGGTAGAAAATAGAAAGAAAAAAAAAACCTTTATTTTTGTTATAGCATCTTTTCAGAGTAGGTTACCTGCCCACTTTTTCAATCAACAAAAGTTCTTTTGCTTTGATTAAGATAAAAAAAAAATCATGTCAATTTGTGTCAAAGCTTCACAAATGCTCGACATAGGATAACGACATGGATAATGATTATGAGGACTAAAATCCATTCTATTGGATAGGAATCTGATTCATAATGCTTGGATTGTCTAGTAATGCCTGACAGTGTACCACAAAATCCAAATATGGATCTTGTTTCTGTTCCATTTCTTATTAGAAACAGATTCCCTTGAAAGAGCTCTAATTAGTATTATAATCAAGTGATTTAGCCTTGCTTTGATCTAAGCATACAGGCATTATACTAATCTTAACAATAAATGTGACATGTTAATGATAGGGATGGAGTCAATTAAGGTAATTAATGTATTTCACAAGAGGACGTTTCTTTGATACTTTTATCATTCTCCTCAAAATACCGGAAATTCAGATTAAACTAAGTAAAATGCATGTCATCCAGTTGATTTTTATCATAAGTAAGGTTAAAGAGAAAAAAACTACAAATTTGAACCACTCTTCTAAAAGTTTCCAATCCAAAGAGCTATCACAAAAAAGAAAGAATTTGGCCAAAAGAGCATAATCATAAGGTAACTTTTCTTTTTCAAATCGAGAAACGGTGATTCGATTCTCGTGAGCCTGGCATTCAAATAACAAAACTCCTTTAAACGTTTCTTAGTGAAAAAGGAAAATCAAAACTATAAATATATTAATTATCTTTTATATATACATAAGCTATCTGAACAAATTATTTAAGAATTTCCCTTTTTTATAATGGTCGGAGACTCGAATTTTATTGATAAAAAAGAAGGGTTACAAAAAAATAGTTTATATATGTTGCGACAAATACGATCACAAAGAGAAAACAAACGATATAGAGAAAAAACAAAACCATAGACAAATAGAAAATACGAGAACTTACTAAGGCGAAAGCGTAGTTTTATTAATAACCAAAAGTGAAGGAGTACAAACGGCGGACGAATATAAATCTCTCTCACAAATAGTTCTCTGTCAAAAAACTATCTCAAAGGTATCAATCTCTAGGGTTACAAAATACTACAATATATATATAGAGAGAGAGAATAATGGAGAAAATAGGCCATAGGAGGAAATTTCCTCCTATGGCGTGGAAAAAATACAACCTCCACCAATTTTTTCGATGATCGGCCCCCATCATATTCATCGTTATCATCTAAGATGTGGGTATACCAAATTTCATGTGATTCTATAACTTTTTCACCGTTGATTTAGCAATGTAAAAAGTTCTATTGTCGGTAAACCGTTAATTTTGAACCCACTAAATCAACGGTGCAAAAGTTGTGGAATCACATGAAATTTGGTGTACGCACAACTTAGATGATAAAGATGATGATGATGGATGTCGATCATCGGAAAAAATGGTGGAGGTTGTATTTTTTCCGCGCCATAGGAGGAAATCCCCTCCTATGGCCTCTTTCCTCCATTAATCTATATATCTATATCTATATATATATATCTATATCTATATATATATATAATTAATTTCCCAACTAATAAATATCCATCTTATTTGTAGGTAAATCTGAATCTGTTATCTCTTGCCTTTTAGATAATTCTCAATTTATGAGAAATCAATAGGGATCGGAATGAAAGGCATACACAACAAATCTCCATCTTTCCTCACATTCCTACAAACACCTCCATCAAAATTAATAATAGCTCCACCTTCAACACAAAATCCTTCAAGGGCTCAAATAAGTGTGACATAATCCAATTAAGTTTAAGCCGTGCTTAAACTGAACATCTGAAAGAGATTTCGTCAATACGTTGGCCGGATTATCCGCTGTGCCAACCTTCTTCACAATAATCTCTTCTTTCTGAACGACTTCCTGTACAACCCAGTACCTCACATCAATATGCTTCGTCTTATCATGATGCATATGATATTTTGTCAAGTGAATCGCGTTTTGGCTATCACAGTAGACTATTATGATATCCTTTTGAATACTAAGTTCCGAAAATAGTCTTTTCAACCAGATCGCTTCCTTAACGGCCGCAACAATGGACATATACTCCGCCTCCGTCGTAGACAACACTACGTAGGCTGTAATGAAGCATGCCAACTGATGGCATATCCTTCCAAGCAGAATACATAACCGGTGATCGATCTTCGTCTGTCAAGATCACCCGTATAATCAAAATCGCTGAATCCAACCAAATTGTCATTGTTCTTTCCAAACACCAACCCCATGTCAGACATACCTCGTGGGTATTGTGATATCCATTTCTTTTCCTGCCAATGGCCTTTACCAGGAGAAGACATATAGCAATTAACAACCTTAACAGCATATGAAATGTACCCACCGCATTCGCATATGGAACATTCGACATATACTTAATCTCATCCTTTGTTTGCAGTGATAAACGAGCTAAAAGTTTAAAATGAGCTACCAACGAAATACTTATAGATTTAGCGTCTGCCATGCCGAAAGGCTCCAATACTTTCTCAACGTATCGTTGTTAAGACAAGTATAACTTTCCTCCTTTACAATCTCGCCTGATCTCCATACCAAGTATTATTTTGGCCGCTCCCAAATCCTTGGTCTCAAAATTACCTTCCAACCGTTCCTTCAAATTGAGAATATCAAACATATACCTTTCTGCTATCAACATAACATCAATATAAAACAACAAGTATATGAAAAAACCATCGGCGAGCTTTTTCAAATACACAAAACCGTCGCCCATACTTCTCATGAACTCAATTTCTTTCATGAAAGAGTTAAACTTCTTATACCAACATCCAGGTGACTGCTTCAAACCATAAGGTGACTTTTCTAACAAACAAACATGGTCTTTTTTCCTTCAACTTCAAAACCTTCAGGCTGTTGCATGTAGATCTTCTTTACCAAATCACCATGAAAGAATGTTGTCTTCATATCCAGCTGCTCAAGCTCTAAATCTTGTATATGCAGGGTTGTCTAGCACGACAGCAAGGTTTCGGGAGGTATCATCCATGTCATATTTAAATTTTTCCCGTTCTAGCTAACCCTAACCCTAGAATCAAAACTAGAAAATCCGATGAAATATATTGCAAAAAACTTTGCAACTAAGTGAATAAGAGAATACAACCTTTGTAGACCGGTCATTCACTTCAATAGCTCCATGTTGTAGTCCCTTCGCTGCGAATGGTGAACTCCCGGACTGTAGAGAGGGTTCACTTAAAGAAACGAGCAAACTTGCTCAATGTCTTCGAGGCCGGAAATGATCTACGTCGAGGAGACTCGAGCTTATGCTACCTCTTCACTAATTGTAGATTAGGGAAGCAAACACTCTAATCTAAATGGCTAATAGTAGATGATGATGAAGTAGGAAGTGGACTCACTTTAGATTTATTTTTCTCACAATATTTCTTCTCATCTCCAAACCCTAGAAAACCTTTTTCAAGAGGAAGAAGAAGATCAAAAAATGAAGATGAGAATAATGAAACTCATGAGGTTAGAAATGCAACCATGGTGAGTATATGCCATGCACTAACCATTGTAGAAACTAAACCATAGCTATGAGTTAAGGTTGGGTTAACAAATATCTTAAGCTAGACAAACAAGTGGACTAAGTCAATGAAATCTACAAACTTCTACAAGCTTTGAACATGACTCATTATCCAAGTGTTTGAATTACTTAAAACAAATAAAACCCTAACTTTAACTTAGCATGGTGTGAGTCTCATACATACATGTTCCATGTGTAACCTATCATGACACAACAATATATATCACATATATATTTTGTGTGCAAAAAGAAAACAATACATTTAACATATATCACATATATATCAATGTATCACAAGTGAGAAAAATGAATACTTAGGTGAGCTAATATTAGTTAATATAATGTAATATATCAAATATATAATTATACATTAAATTATTAAATCAACTCTTGATTTAATAATCTGTCTATATCACATATAACCAACCAATATCAAATGTAACAACTTATCGAATCACCACTTAATCCGATAACTTGGCTATAACACATATAACCGACGAATGTCACATATCGCGAGAATAGAATGCGGTATCACATACTCGCATTAATCTCAGTTCCGCACATGTGCTCCTACTCCATTTCGCATGATCCAGGAAACCACTGGGTGGGACTTTAAAGACTCGTTAATACGCCGGCAGTAGGTGATGATCATATCAAACACCCACAAGCCGCAAGCGGTCTGCTAAACGTAACGGCCACCCGGGTATTGAGCGATCAGAAGATCAACAAGCAAGCTTTCTCGTACTCCTGTGAATCCAATTAGTAACACTACCGTACAATCCGGTCTCTTCATCTGATATGTCGCATATCACAGCCTGCAGGGTGGTATAACTTCAGACCCCAATAGCCTGATAAGTCATACCGATGAAAGGTTCATAACGGTTCGAGAAATTAATAATAACATTTACCAGTAAATCTCAGCAATCCTGGCCAGGGATTTCCTGTTATGGCTAATCGAGTATAGTGCAACATCAACTCCCAATACCGAGAGAGACGAAACCCATCCTATCGCTCATTATCTCTATGTGACTCGGGACTGTACCCAAAAACCACCTTTTTGCTCGATCTTTTGACCGTGGTATGGTAGAAATCAGAGCACAGTGGGAATCACATAAGACTCTATGACGATCTCGGGTCTACAGACTAACCTGTACCAGTGTCACCAGAGAACTGCTATCCGACGATAGGTATAATATTATTTAGGAGTTCTTGGCGATTCCGTTCAGTATACCCAGTCTCCATTGAGCACCCGTATACTTTCTCTGATGTCAAACACCAATGGATATGGGATTATCCATCGCCCATCACATGGGTCGAGAAGCGTATACGCTAGTTTACTCTGGAGTATCGATGCCCCGTCTCGATACTCCCATGACTAGGAACAATTATAGGGTGTACTTGTAGACTACCCATGGCCCCACTAGTATGATCTACATCATAGTCCTGGTAGTCAAGTACACATCCTAAGGGCTTTATCAATATGTGAGAGAGAGACAATAAATGTACATGTTAAGATAAAGAGCACCAGATAGCATACTATCATGTCGAGCAAGAAAATCCTCCCTATATATATCCAAGCATCCACTACAATATACATCACATGTACAGTAATGGCATCTAGGGCATACATATTGTTAGTTATATGTATGCCCTAGAGGCCATTACTGTACATGAGATGTATATTGTAGTGGATGTTGGGACATATATAGGTAGGACTTTCTTGCTCGACATGATAGTACGCTATCTGGTTGCTCTTTATCTTAACATGTATACTTGTTGTCTCTCTATTACATGTTGATAAAGCCCTTAGCATGTGTACTCGACTTGCAGGACTATGGTGTAGATCATACTAGTGGGTCTTGGGTAGCCCATGAGTACATCCTTCAATGTTCCTAGTCGTGGGAATATCAAGACGGGGCATCGATATTCCAGAGTAGACTAGCGTATATCTTCTCGACACATGTGATGGGCGATGGATGATCCCATATCCATTGATGTTTGACATCATAGATGGTATGCGGGTGCTCAGTGGTGACTGGGTACACTGAACGGACTCACCGAGAACTCCCAGATGGTATTATACCTTACGTCAGATGGCAGTTCTCTGGTGACACTGGTACAGCTTAGTCTGTTGACCCGAGATCGTCATAGAGTCTTGTGTGTCTCCCACTGTGCTTTGATTTCTACCCTACAACGGCTCTACTGAGTCATGCAAACAGGTGGTTTTTGGGTACAGTCCCGATTTACATGGAGGCAATGAGCGATAGGAGGGGATTCGTCTCTCCCGGTATTGGGGGTTGATGTTGCGCTATGCTCGACTGGCCATAACTGGAAATCCTTAGCTAGGGTTGCACTGATTTACTGGTAAGTGTTATCAGTAGTTTCATGCTTGTTATGGACCTTACATCAGCATGACTTATCAAGCTGCTGGGGTCTGACGTTTACCACCCCTAGACGAGATATACGAAATATCTGACGAACAGACCGGACTGTGGGGTAAGTGTTACTGATTGGATTCACAGGAGTATGAGCAGGATTGCTCGTTGATCTTCTGATCGCTCAATACCCGGGTGGCTGTTACGTTTAGCAGACCGCTTGCTGCTTGTGGGTGATTGATATGATCACCACCTACTGCCGGCGTATTGACGAGTCTTTAGAGTCCTACACAGAGGTTTCCTGGCTTAAGCGAAACGAAATAGGAGCGCATATGAGATATGTGCGGGACCGAGAATAATACCAGTATGTGATACTATATTCTATTCTCGCGATTTGTATCATCGCTCGGTTATATGTGATATAGCCGGGTTACCGAATCAAGTGTTGATTCGATCTATTGATACACTAGATATTAGTCGGTTATATGCGATATGACCGGATCGTTAAATGAAGTGTTGATTTAATGATTTAATGTATAATTATATATTTGATATATTACTTTACATTAACTAGTATTGGTTCACTTAAGATTGATTTTCTCACTTGATGTGCACAAGTTGTATATGTGATATATGTTTGTGCACTAGTTTGTATCATGATTGATGATACATGCAAACATGGGTGGGTGTGTGACATACACCGTGTTAATTATAATTTAGGTTTTTATTTATCTTAATTATTCAAAAATGGTGGCTTCTTTTGTCATGGCTTGAAGCTTCATGAAGCTTGAAGCAACTTTGACAAAGTCCACTCATTTTGTCTTGATTAAGATATTCATTAACCAAACCATTATAATTAACTATGGTTTAGTCTCTACAAAGGTTAACTCACCCATGGTTGCATTATGATAGACTTCACTTGATTATTCATTTTTCAATAATTCATTATTCTTATCTTTTCATTCTTTCTTCTTCTTCTTCTTCAAGAAGAAGAAAACCTTGCTAGAAAAATTTCAAGTGAAGAAAAAGAGTGAGAAATCCAAATCCAAAGTGAACCCACTTCCTATTTCATCATCCTCTACAACTTGCCATTTAGTTTAGGGTGTTCTCTTCACAAAGTTTTACCTAGTGAAGATGGAGCTTGAGTTTGAGTCTCCTCGACGTAGATCATCTTCGGCCTCGAAGTCAACGACCTAGTCCGCTCATTTCTCCGAAGAAACCATCGCTAGAGTCCGGGATCCCGATGATCGCAGCGAAGGGACGTCAACACGGAGTTTTAGAAGTGAAGGACCGGATCTACAAAGGTTGTAATCCCTTTCACTTGTAGTTAAAGAGTTTAACTTGCTAGATTTCGCATAATCTCTAGTATACGATCTTGGTTAGGGTTGTTCGGCACGGCTATTTTTTTTGAATCGGGCATGGTTGTTGCCTTGTAGAACCTTGTTAGAGTGCCTAGGAACCCTACAGTGGTATCATAGCCAAGCTAGAGCTTTAGGCGAAGTCTAGACGAAATTAGAAGTCCGATCGAACCCGGATAACCCCGATTAAACCCTTCTCTGGAAATTTTCTGAAATTGTGATTTTTTATGAATTAAAAATACTCAAAAAAATCAGCAGGGTTTTTTAGGAATTACTGTGCAGCACGTGCTCCTAACTCGATCAATGCGCCGTGGAACCGCGGCCGTACCCTGGCTTGCGCGGCGGTTCCGCGGCCAAAAAGGTGAATCATGGCACGTGGTTTGCACAGTAATGTCCGTCTGTAATTCCTGATTCTTCTGGATATTTTTATATTTACTCAAGTGTTGAGTTTTCTGGGGTGTATTGGGGACTCATTGATTCGATCGGATAATTTAACTTCGTTTAAGTTTTTCCGGGTAATTTTAGAAAGTGCTAAAAAGTTCGACCGGATATCAATAACTCACTTTTTCCCCTGCCGGAAAATTTCCAAGTGCTGGATTTTTCCGTAGTTTAAGAACGTTCTAAGTCGTGCAAGTAACGCGATGGACCCTCTAGAAGACAACAAACCTTAACTCGATTATGTGACCGTCTTGAACTGCCTTTTGAACCTTAGGGTTTGGGGTACTACGGCGTGCCACATGTGAGGTGTTGGTTTGACCCTTCTACGGCTGGACCGTTGGTACTGTGGCATGAAATGGATGTTTTTAAACTTATTTCATGTGTTGAGCTATTTGGGAAAACTTGGGTGTTTGATTATTCGATCGGAAAGTTTAACATTGTCTATTTATCTGGAATGTGATACAATATTTGGAATCCACATGTAGTTATGAGATAACTAATTTGAATGTTATAAATATAGCAGTTTAGTCTCATTTGATCGGTTGCCACGGAATTTTGATATGATCAAAAGTCCGTCGCAATCACGTAGCATACGCGGATACTCGCCGGGTAAACTTAATAGACAGCCACGCCCCATAGCCCACACCAAGTGACTGTAGGAGAACCCCGTTGCCAAAAGCATCCGTTCGGGTGCTCGCGGCAGCGGTGTTCCGCCTTAGTGCACTTCGTCGACAGCATCCGGGGGGGGTTGCGGCCGTCTACTAAAAGTTTGCGACGAGCATTCGATCAGGATGTCAGGAATCTTGTTGAATTGCCCGACTGATTATTGAAAAGAGTTTTCGATAATGAGACTAAAATGCGGGGTTTATAATTGTTAGGCATGCGATGTCTAAGAAATTCATTTGGTTAGGCATGCGATGTCTAAGGAGGTTGCGGATTCCAACTGTTGTAGTTTTACACTTTCTTTTCTGCGACCGTAAGTGTAATATGTGGTGTATCGCCGGTTTCGTTGCTATACATCAACGACAATTGGGATACGCATATTTACTTACGTTGATGACATGTGATGTTATGTGTTGCTGGATATGTAATATTGGATCGTCGTGTTTGAATAGCCGGGTTTTTTCATGTGAGATGATTGTTTTTCATTTTCATTCATTTAAAATTCATTGTATGTAATATTCTTTTATTGGGGCACTTCCGGGCTGAGGATGATGTCACCATTGTATATTATTTACTTTTCCGCATTAGGATAGACCCAAGGAGGGGAGCACAAGTAACCGGGTTTTAGGGTCCAGTGGGAGACCATCTCGAGGAGTCGAGTCCGGGTCTCCTAACTCTAGAATTGGTAGGGTTACTTGCCGCTCTCGTAGGGGTCTAGGGGTGTGGGATTCGCTATTCATCACGACCGTGGAATCCGTGTTTTATACAGGCTCAAAATAAAACACGGGCGTCCTAGTATATCCAATATTTCATATGATGTTTTCTGCTGCGTTATCTGTGATGTGATCATGTGATATGTTCAGATAGATACTGTATATAGTATATATGATATATTGTATAGACGTTGCTTATGTTTTACACCCGCGCTATCCCTGCCCCGCTCTGCCATTAGTTACCTAACCTAACGGTGCAGACGGGACATCGAGACGAATGCGGATGGCATAAGTGTACGTTGTATTTATCTGTGATGTTTAGGTGGACTTAAATGATGGGACATTCATTAATGAGATTAATGAAAGGAAATAAACCTAAATGATGTTGTGGGATCGAATTTCAAAAATTAGGTAGCTCTAGTTGTTGCTTTGCATAGCGGTGTTCCTTGTAGAATATCCAGCACCTTATTCGATAAGGAAAGAGCCGAGATCCCTTCACCGGGAGTGACCTCTTTAGCAATAATTAGCAGATGCTACAACCTTCGTTTTGTCTTTTGACTGCTTTTCTAGTTCTTGCTTTGCATAGTGGTATTGTGAATATCCTGCACCTCATTCGACGAGGAAAGAGCCGATATCCCTTCACCGGGAGTGATCTCTTTAGCGAATCTAGCAGAAGCCTCAAAAACACTCCATTTAAAAACCATTTGATTCCGCAACGAGATCAAGTTCAAAGCGTTAAAGGTTTTTCTTAAAAACCATCCGCAACCCTCCGTTATTTTAGAAAGTAGAGTACTTAGTATTCGTGCTTTGTTTGTTGACCATAGTCATGGCACAGTGTACGGTAGCTATGTGATGTCTTCCTACACCGCATATGATGCGATTAGTTAGGACAGTCGCGTGACTTTGTTGACCTTAGTTAAGGGTCATGTGGGTGGGTCTAATTAATCACGAAATGATAGGTAGAACTTGACTAGTGCTTATGATTTGTTGACCATAGTCAAGGTCATAAGTGCTAGGGGTAAAAACCTTTATCAGGAGTTTCAAGTGTTGAAATTTGCAATGAGATTGCATACCTTCTATATGATAGTTGGATCCTGATACCCACTGCGAGTAATTGTTACTCCTGGGAGAGTTTTGCACTTTACAATTAGCCGATCAAGTAGGTGTCTAGAAAGGTGTCAACGGGGTTACGTCCCTGGGAAAACGAGGTTTATTTTAATTAGCTCCGTGCGAAAGCACGGGGAACCTCCCTCAAAGTACCGGCACTGGCCTGGACGAAAGATTGGAGAACTTGTAGAGTGTAATTAATCCCGGCTAGTCTTTCCTTTTAGGGTTTGAAGGAAGATTTGATAAAAACAGTGGGAGCCATCCTGATTAGATAAAATATACAACCAATCTAATCTTGCATGAGCGCACGCAGAGTGTTTTCTTCTCTCTCTCTCCAGGTAGCGACCATGTCACGCCTTAATCAAGATAATAATATGGATGTATTGACCGAACCCGCTTGTTATACTGAGCTGGGGAATGTTGGTTCCGCTCCAACTTATAATTGTTATAAGACAGAGCAGTAAATTGGGGATTACCAGAATTCCCGTGCCGCTCAAACGAAGAAAGTGCATGATGATGCATCTTCTTCGGGTGTGTTCATTACAGAGAACTGTTTCTCAGTATCCTTTATGTCCTGGGTATGAGATACCGGATCAGGATCCCACATATGTAATTTGTTACATGGGCTACAGACAGGTAGAGAACTGAGAACGGGTGATAAGTTTCATGAGACAGAAAACGGTGCAAGTGTTGCAGCCAAGTCTGTTGGTCACTATCACCCTGTATTACCAGAATATATTAACTCTGAACGAATGTTATTAGATACCGAACCTGATATAAAACATCATATCAGTCTCTTTATTAGTAATGAAAGGATATAATTTTGTATTGTTGGATAATGTTTTACACATTTCCTATATCAAGAGTTGATCGGTTCAGGCACGTTATCTAAAAGCATATACATTCTAAATCAGACCACAGTTCCTAACGTACAGAACACGCACAAGAGGAAGAGTTCAGAAATGAACGATTCCTTCTTGAGGTTTTGTAGACTAGGTCATATCAATGTGACCCGACTAGCTAAAGTTACATTTAAATGCATATTTAAATTAGTTTGAATTTACATCTTGTGAAACTTGCCGGTCATGTCACAGAGATAAGATGACCACAGCTCCGTTTATTGGAAATAGAGAAAGGGTTAGTGAACTCTTGGGACTGATACATAGTGATGTATGAAGGTCCCCTGTCTGCAGATGCCAGGACTGGTTCCTTATACTTCCTTACATTCAATGAGAATCTCTCAAGATTCGGACACATGTTCCTGTTGAAACAAATGTCTGAAACTTTTGAGAAATTCAAAGAATGTAAGATAGAAGTAGAGAACCAAAACCAGGTAGAAGTATTATGTCCTTTGATGTGATCAAGGAGGAGAATACTTGAGCACGGAATTCCTGGATTATTCTAAAGGAGAATGAGATTCTCTCTCAGCATTATTCCTCCTCATACACCACAGTACGTCGGTGTATCGGGGTGGAGCAATCACACCCTATTTGATATGGTGCGCTCTATGATGAGTAGTGCTGAGTTTCCTATTTCCTTTTAGGGAGTTGTGCACTTGTGAAGTTGTATACCTATTGAATAGGGTTCCGATCAAATCAGTTGCCTACCACTTCATATAAGATATGGAAAGGGAAGAGCCCATATCTTAAGTTTGTTAAGATTTGGGGTTGTCCAGCCTATGTCTAAAAGCATAATCCGGACAAGCTCGAGGCAAAGTCAGTTCTGTAGAAGTTTGTTGGATATCCCAAGCATACGCAAGGGAATATCTTCTACCAAATCGAGGAACAAAAAATGTTTTGTTTCTCAATATGCCACCTTTGTGAAAGAGAATTTCTTGTGAAGAAATTAATGGTCATAAGGTAGAACTGGAAAGAGTTCCAGCTATACAAAGTGCAGCTGATGATTTGGTAGAACTAAAAGATTCAATAGTAACCAACGAACCTCAGCCTCTCCGCCGATCTTGCAGGGTTCCTCATCCGCCTGAGAGATACTTCGGTGTCTCGATGACAGTGGGAGCGAGGATTGCATCATGAGATGATGACCCAACTAGTTTCGAGCAGGCCATCGAGAGTGATGACTCTTTAAGAATGGCTGGATGCTTAGTGATCTGAGATGGAATCCATGTACACCAACAGAGTATGGACTTTGGATGCTATATCTGAAGGGTTAAATCCCCATCAGGAGCAAGTATATCTTGAGAAGATTACTTGGTATAGATGGAAAAGTTGAGACTTTCGAAGCTAGACTAGTTAAAGGTTTTCATCATCGACCAGGGGATAATGATGAAACCTTTTTCCAGTGCCTGTGCTTAAGTCCATCCGGATCCTACTTGACATTGCTACATACCATGACTACGATATCTGGTGGTTGGGTGTCATGGCTGCTTTTCTAAATATTGATTTAGAAGAGAACGTCTATAAGAACACAGCCAGAGGGCTTCGTAAACAGTGGGAGCAGCAGAAACGTGTGCAAGATGCATTACAGGATAAAGCAGGCATCGCGGAGTTGGAACGTCTGTTTTGATGTGGTAGTCAAAGTGTTTGACTTCATCAAAATGGTAGATGAACCTTGTACATACAAAAAGATAGTAGAGAGTAAGGTGGTCATCCTCGTATTATATGTTGACAACATACTCTTGATAGGGAAAGAGTTTCCTATGTTACGCTCGGTCAATCTCCGCTTATCACAAGGATTCTCCATATAGGATCAAGGTGATACCTCCTAAATCCTGGTTTTTGGATCTATGAGATAGATCTAAATGGATATTAGGATTCTCACTAGGTTTAGTGAGACGGTATCAATCGATCCTGGGGAGAATCACTTGACAGCTTCCAGGGTGGTAAGGTTGACTGAATGTCAGTCACAGGCATTGTCTTTACCCTCAGTGGAGGGACGGTATGTTGGAAGAGTTCCAAGCTAGATACCGTGGCAAACTAGACGATAAAGGCAGGTGACATTGCTATCAAAGATACTACCAAAGAGGCAGTTTAGGTGTATATTGGTTCATGAGATGAACTAGGTTCCTACCATTGTGTGACAATGGAAGTGTGGCTTTGGCCCATGAACTCTGGTCCCATCAGTGACCCAGACATATTCTGAGGCAGCATCACCTGATCATGGAGATAGTTGATCTCCAGGGTGATCGAGGTTAGGAGAGTAGACTCAGAGGACAACACGGCGGATCCACTCACAAAGGCCTTTTCCCAGAGAGAGACTTATATGGGATGGTTGAGTATGAGATACTGCAACCACTGCTACAGATGGCCCTAGTGCAAGTAGGAGATTGTTAGTTATATGTATGCCCTAGAGGCCATTACTGTACATGAGATGTATATTGTAGTGGATGATGGGACATATATAGGTAGGACTTCTTGCTCGACATGATAGTACGCTATCTGGTTGCTCTTTATCTTAACATATATACTTGATGTCTCTCTATTACATGTTGATAAAGCTCTTAGGATGTGTACTCGACTTGCAGGACTATGATGTAGATCATACTAGTGGGGCTTAGGTAGTCCATGAGTACATCCTTCAATGTTCCTAGTCATGGGAATATCGAGACGGGGCATCGATATTCCAGAGCAGACTAGCGTATATCTTCTCGACCCATGTGATGGGCGATGGATGATCCCATATCCATTGGTGTTTGACATCAGAGATGGTATGCGGGTGCTCAGTGGTGACTGGGTACACTGAACGGACTCGTCGAGAACTCCCAGATGGTATTATACCTTACGTCAGATGGCAGTTCTATGGTGACACTGATACAGCTTAGTCTGTTGACCCGAGATCATCATAGAGTCTTGTGTGTCTCCTACTGTGCTTTGATTTCCACCCTACCATGGCTCTACTGGGGCATGCAAACAGGTGGTTTTTGGGTATTGACGAGTCTTTAGAGTCCTACACAGAGGTTTCCTGGCTCAAGCGAAACGAAATAGGAGCGCATATGAGATATGTGCGGGACCGAGAATAATACCAGTATGTGATACTGTATTCTATTCTCGCGATTTGTATCATCGCTCGGTTATATGTGATATAGCCGGGTTACCGAATCAAGTGTTGATTCGATCTATTGATACACTTGATATTAGTCGGTTATATGCGATATGACCGGATCGTTAAATCAAGTGTTGATTTAATGATTTAATGATTTAATGTATAATTATATATTTGATATATTACTTTACATTAACTAGTATTGGTTCACTTAAGATTGATTTTCTCACTTGATGTGCACAAGTTGTATATGTGATATATGTTTGTGCACTAGTTTGTATCATGATTGATGATACATGCAAACATGGGTGGGTGTGTGACATACACCGTGTTAATTATAATTTAGGTTTTTATTTATCTTAATTATTCAAAAATGGTGGCTTCTTTTGTCATGGCTTGAAGCTTCATGAAGCTTGAAGCAACTTTGACAAAGTCCACTCATTTTGTCTTGATTAAGATATTCATTAACCAAACCATTATAATTAACTATGGTTTAGTCTCTACAAAGGTTAACTCACCCATGGTTGCATTATGATAGACTTCACTTGATTATTCCTTTTTCAATAATTCATTATTCTTATCTTTTCATTCTTTCTTCTTCTTCTTCTTCAAGAAGAAGAAAACCTTGCTAGAAAAATTTCAAGTGAAGAAAAAGAGTGAGAAATCTAAATCCAAAGTGAACCCACTTCCTATTTCATCATCCTCTACTACTTTCCATTTAGTTTAGGGTGTTCTCTTCATAAAGTTTTTTACTTAGTGAAGATGGAGCTTGAGTTTGAGTCTCCTCGACGTAGATCATCTTCGGCCTCGAAGTCAACGACCTAGCCCGCTCATTTCTCCGAAGAAACCATCGCTAGAGTCCGGGATCCCGATGATCGCAGCGAAGAGACGTCAACACGGAGCTTTAGAAGTGAAGGACCGGATCTACAAAGGTTGTAATCCCTTTCACTTGTAGTTAAAGAGTTTAACTTGCTAGTTTTCGCATAATCTCTAGTATACGATCTTGGTTAGGGTTGTTCGGCACAGCTATTTTTTTTGAATCGGGCATGATTGTTGCCTTGTAGAACCTTGTTAGAGTGCCTAGGAACCCTACTCATATAACCAACAATCTCCCACTTGCACTAAGGCCATCTGTTGTAGTATCCAATACCCAACAATTTAGCAGTGGTTGTAGTATCCCATACTCAACCATCACAAAATCACTCAAATAGTATTTGGGGAAGCAGGCCTTGGTGAGCGGATCCGCCGTGTTAACCTCAAAATCTACTCTCCTTAACCTCGATCTCTTGGAGATCAACCATCTCCCTGATCAGGTGATACCGTCCTCAGAATATGTCTAGAACGCTGATGGGACGTACGTTCCTAGGCCAGGGCCACAACTCCATTGTTGTCACAATAACATTTATTGGACGCTCAATGGTAGGAACGTTGTTAATCTCATGAACAAGAAATGCCCAGACAGTCACTTTGTGTTGGATATAGCGCCTTCAAAGTCAATTATTAAATCGCAGGCATGTGATTGCAATGATTGAGGGAGGACCTATACCGGTACGACAGTCTTACTCAAGATGATAGTATGCTATCTGGTTTATCTTTATCATCGTGTACTACTTTAGGTGACATGATATATTACTATTGCACGTTGATAGAGCCCATAGGATTCTTGCTTGACTACCAATAATATGATGGTGATCATATACGTGAGAGTTTGGTAGTCTATAAGCACATCCTTAAAAGTGGTCCCTTGTCACGGGAGTTTCGAGATAGGGCATCGATACTCCGGAGTAGACTAGTGTATACAGTCGAGACCCCGACGAGGGGCGGTGGCCGGTCTCACAAGCCATTGGTGTCAGTTTGTTCACCTAAGATGTATACAGGTGCTCATTGTGTTATGAGTACACCGGACAGGACTCGCCGGGAATATGCTAGCTGGTTTTTGAAACCCGTCGTCAGATAGCAATTCCCAGGTGACATGTGTACAGGTTAGTCTATCGACCTGAGATCATCATTTGTCTCGTGTGAGTTCCCACTGTGCTTTGATTATTACCCTACCACGGCTTAAAGGAGTCATGCAAACAGGTTTTAGTTGGGTACAGTCTCGAGCCACATGGAGGCAGTGAGCAGATCGGCAGGGGATTCGTCTCTCCCAACATTGGGGGTAAGATCGCGCTATGTTTAGGAGAGCCATTACACGAAGTCCATGGCCATGGCAAGCGAGATTTACTGGTAGGTATTCCAGTAGTATCTCAGGGTGTTCTGGGCTACACTCTGATACGACTTATACCGCTATTGGGGGTCTGACGTTTACCAGCTTCCTAGGCCCGATATGCGATACTCATAGACGAACGGACCGGACTGTACGAATATTGTCACACATAGGCTCAGTAGGGTTCCAGGATGAGTTCGCTCATCGGTTTCCCTTTTGCTCAGTACATGGGTAGCCGTTACGTACAGCTAGTACCACTGATGGCTTATGGTTAAACCCACTGCCAGGGTATTGACGAGTCTTTAGAGTCCCCTACAGAAAGTTTCCCAGTTCGGGCGAAACGTTGTAGAGGCCGTATGGTTTTATGGCAGTGTTCGAACATACGCGTGCACTTGTGCGCGTGTCATGGTTCGGACGGATAATACTAGCGGGCTTTGGTTTAAGCCGGATCCTAGTATTATACTGTGTAGATTTTGTCTCATTGCATTTGTATTCTGTCGGAATTGAAATGCGGGTATGTATATACAATTGCGGGGTTATCCTGTAATTTATTACGGGATCGTTTTTTGAAGTTGCCAGTTTGCATTCCATTTTGGCCATTTTTCTTTCTTTCCTTCTTGGCTGAAATTCTTGGTTGCGAGGGGGTTCTTTGCAAAAGCAGCATTTTGTTTGTGAGGGGGTTTTCTGTGGCATATGGGGCTCCAGCAACTTCTGCAATATTCTTGAGCATTCTAGCTCATTCTTGATTGAATGACTCATAGTTTGCATTATTGGTTTCTTGTTTTACATTGGATATTTATTGTGATCTTTTGTGCTTAAGGTTACCACTTATTTTTGCTCCTACACTTACCTCCCCACTTGAATTCCCACAGAGCATTTTTGAGAAGTTCCCGGACACACATTCTTGGCGTGTGATTGATTTTTCATTTCATTTTGCAACAAAAGAAATTTAAAGCTCATTTTTCTTTAAGCCCATTTCTATCTCCTCCAAAATAGCAACTTCGATTAACCCTAACCCAATCACTTGGGTACTCGAGTCAAAGTATTCTACATTATCTCTACTTCAACCTTGGACACGTCGGCTAGCAAACTTCGTGTCCGAGTTGCCTCGGTTCAGAAGAGGGAGCCCGTATAAAGATTCATTGACGTGGCGCAGTCTTCGGCGAGGAGGAGACCGTTGATCGATCGAGATCGGAGAGCGAACATCGTCGGCGCATCCGCAACAAGCTAGGGACAGAGCTTAAAGGCCGAAGGACACGGATCGATCGGTATAAATCTCTAAACCCGCTTTTACAGTATACTAGTTTATGGTTAATGGAACGATCCGGGTTTTAAGTTTACGTTAGCGCCAGTTCGTAAAAAGTTTTTGTTCCACATTTAGCCTCGGATAGACGGCCGGGGCGCTACCGTAGACTTACACTGGTATCAGAGCTAAACTATTAACCGTCTACTAGTTGGTTTAGACAATGTTAAAGTATTGAAACCGAAACAAAACCCAAACGATGCCACTGGATTTGTATTCTCTGTTGTTTTTCAAAGTGCTAGTAAAAATTTTTAAACAAGTTCAGAAGACTACTGGGGATACCACATGAACACACCCCAAACATGGACCCATGACATCGGATTTTGGCCGGCCCCTAGTCTCATTTTTCCGGCCATGCCGGCCCAGTATTGGCCTCTGGTGTTTGTGTTTGTGTTTGGGGTGTGCTCTGGTCTCTGGGAATTTGATCCTGTGGTGTTGTTTATTTGGCCTAATTTGGATATAGTTTTATCAGTGTGTTTGGGCTATATTGGGGTTATTTCGGAGTCGATATTTTCTAACATTGTTTAAGTTTTGCAGTGCTTTACATTATTATCTGTGATCGTGAATGTCATTAGAGCGGTAAATCTTATCTAATTGCTATAGTTCTTTTAGACGGGTTTGCGAACGTGACATTCACGTTGATGTTCTGTGTTGTGCTGTGATATTGCGGATTTGTCGTGGTGGATAACTTGCGTGCAATGGTAGTGTATTTTGGTTATATTTGTACATTTGATATTGCGGGGCGAGCGTCCGACATGTGGACTCCCGTCACTGCCAGTTTTTATATTATTCTTTTGGGGCACGACCGGGTTGAGGTCGATGTACCCGTTGTACATATTTTCTTTTCTGTACTAGGATTACCTCACGGTGGAGTGCACGGATAGCCGGGTTCTGGAGGGCAACGGGTCCGCATCTCATGGCTTTGAGAGGGAGGGGACCTCACTCTAGGATTAGCGGGCTATTCGCTGCACTCGTAGGGGGTACAGGTTGACCCAAAGTGGGGTGCTCAAGTTACCGGATTCCGTGAAGTGCTGGATGGTCCATTCACGATGCTGAAGGGGGCTGCCTCGCTTTTGGTTTTGGCGGGTAACTTGCCACGCTCATAGGGGTCTAGGTTTTCATTGCACAGGCTATCCACACGACCATGGGAACGTCTGGTTTCATTTGCGGCTCTATGAAACCCGGGGATCCCAGCTTATCTGTATTGTTCTATGATGCTTATTACTTTTCTGTAATGTTGCATTTTATCATGCCTGGAGCGATTATTATATATTTATATATATACTAGTAGATGTTGTATATGTTTTACACCCGCGCTAGTCCTGTCCCCGCTCTGTCGTTAGTTAAGTAACCTAACGGGTGATGACGGGACTCAGTGGCGAATGCAGATGGAATATACGTACATTATATTTTCATTCTTTATTGGTGTGATTAATTGATGGGACTGTTTTGATTCAGATCAATGCAAAGAAAACAGACCTATACAGATGTTGTTGGAACATTTTTCAAAAAGCTGATATTGCAAGGACGCTTTCATTTGTTTTGCACAGTGGTATTCAGTTTAGAATATCCAACACCTCATTCAACGAGGCAAGGGCCGAGATCCCTTCACCGGGAGTGACCTCTTGGACAGAGCTTTGCATCAGGGTAATAACTTCACTATAGTCCATTACTTTTTGCTTTACACAGTGGTATTCAGTTTGGAATATCCTGCACCTCATTCTACGGGGAAAGTGCCGAGATCTCTTCACCGGGAGTGAGCTCTTTAGCAAAGATTTTCGCCACTATATTTTTGTAAAAGCTATCCGATTCCTTCAACGATATCAAGTTCATTACGTTAAAGGTTTTTCGCCAAAAAACATTCATAGCCCTCCGTCATTTCAGACGGGTAGCACTTAGTATTCATGCTATGTTTGTTGGCCTTAGTCAAGGCATAGTGTATGGTAGCTATTTGTTACTTTTCTGTTGCATAGATAGATGCGTTGGTTTGGGACAGTCATATAACTTTGTTGGCCTTAGTCAAAGGTATGTACAGATGAGTTCAAATTAACCTGGACAATGATGGGTAGAACTTGACATGTGACTTATGATTTGTTGGCCTTAGTTAAGGTCATAAGAGCATGGGGTAAAAATCACATCGAGAGTTTCTAAAGAAACTGAAACTTGCCAGGCATGCGCATACTATCTGGAGTGTGATAACGTGAGTGGATTCCGTCGCGTTATCATGTGATGATAGTTGGATCCCGATTTCCACTGATGAGTTTGTTTACTCCTCGGGTGATCCCGACTAATTCTTTTTTCAGGTTTGGAGGAGAATTTGAGGATACAGTGGGAGGATTCCTGATTGGATAAAGTGATAACCATTCTGATCTAGGTTAGTGTGCACGCAGAGTGTTTCTCTTTCTCTCTTTGGTAGCGACCATGGCCCGACCCTAGACTATGACTCAGTAACCAAGTTAACCGAACTTTCTTAAAATACTGGTTTTTGGATTGTCTGAATTACATACATCATTTCCACTCCTTCTTTTACCCTTTGCATTTCTCCAGAATACCCCGTATCACTACGAACATCCACTTCCATTGGATAAATCCATCGTATGGTTATATACGAACTCGAAGGAACTTATTCCAGATTCGAGGATGGATACTGATTCTGGAGAGATTGAATAGGACTATTCAGTTGTTTTTTCCTTTTACCTTCTCTTAGGTTGTGAGGCCTCTTAGGATTAGGAGAGGGTACACATATTACGCTTATTGGATAGTCTTCTTCCAAACCATAGGCAGGTACCGAAAGGTAGGGAATGAAGAAAACCAATTAGCCTAACAGTGGTGTACAGAAGCTAATAAGCAAAGACATATGAAGGGATTTGAAAGAGGGCAAAGTAAATTGCGACTATTATTCACGACCAAACCAAATATTTCATCGCCACTCCTACTTCACCTTTGTATTTCTCCAGAACACCCCGTATCACTACGAAGATCCACAGTTATCTGGATAATCCATCGTATGGTTATATACGAACTGGATGGAACTTGTTCCAGTTCGGGGATGGATTCTGCTTCAGGAGAAATAGAATAAAGGTTTATTCAGTTGTCTTTTATCATCACCTTCTCTCAGGTTGCGAGTACTCCTAGGATTAGGAGAGTACACTTATTATGCTTATTGGATAGTCTTCTTCCAAACCATAAGCTGGTGCCGAATGGTATGGAAAGAAGAAAACCATTAAGCCTGACGATGGTGTACAGAAGGTAATGACTAAAGACAAATAAAGGGATTTGGAGAGATGGCAAAGGAAATATACGGTTACAGTCATCAATCTGGATAATGGAAGAGGCATTACTAGGAATACCTGGATACCCCTTCGAAACATATTCATGTTTCAGTTTCACGGTGTATTGTTAATAGAAAACTGATTTTCCAATCAGTCCTTACTCCAGGGTATGTATTTACCAGGTATGATTCTCACATCTGTATGGTTTTACAGATGATGAGTGAGAGTAAGTTATTGGAAATTAGGTGATCATCCTCATTATATCGGAATTCGTTGTAATTGGTGATATTTGAGGAAATCGCCTGGGTACAGTTTTCAATCTACGATGCACAGGGTTTGAGTTATTAAACTCATGGGACTTATACAAAGTATTGTATGTTGTCCAGTGTCCATTAGGACAAAGGGGATAGTTCTCGTACTGTATTCTATTTACTTATGACTTCTCAAGTTTTAGACAAGTGGTTCATTGAAATACAAGGTCCAAATTTGAGAAGTTATAGGTACAAGAATAAAGTAGAGAACCAGGTGTAGCAAGTATCGGGATTCTTCAAGGTGATCGAAGATGTAGATACTTGTGTATGGTATTCAGTTGATAGTAATATTTTAGGGAACTTGCTTCTCTTTCAGGTTACTCATAATTGGATATACTCCTAAATTAAGTAATGATGATCTGCCTCTCTCCATTTAGTTGACATGCACTGGAGACAGCTGCATGATTTGAATCTGGTTCCAATTAAATTAGTGCCTCTGTTTCTATACTGTATATAGAATGGATCATATCTTAACGATGTTAAGCTATACGGAGTTTTCCGGCTTATGCTTAAAACCAGACTATGGATAACTCAAGGCATGTTTCTATAATGGCAGTTTGTGGGTTGACCCTGGCTTTGACGAGAGTTGACTTTCTACCATTTGGAAGATCAATAGTGATATTGTTCTTAACTCGCCACAGTTTTAGTAAAATGGATTTTTTCAGAAAATAGTAGTGGGAGTATGGTAGAACTGGAAGAGATTCCATAACCGCAAACGATTACGGAAAATTTAATAGGACCTAAAGATTCAATCAGGCTTGACATTCCATTAGCCACTCCGCAGATATGGTGGGTAATCTCAGACACCCGAGAGGTACTCCGGTAGCCTCAAGGACGGTGACAGGGAGGTTCTTGTTTACCCAGACTTGCCATTACTGCTGTTCCAGACTATGAGACCCGACAGGAGGATAAGTATAGTGTCGTTCTAAACTAGTTTAGAAGTGCATGTGTATATTATTCTGCCAGAGGGTTGTCGTAGTCAGTGGGAGCAGCGGAAGCATAGTGGACAAGAAGCTTGTGTCTATTTATAGACTAAAGCAGATATAGCGAAGATAGATCATCTATTTTTGATGTGACAGCCATAGGCTTTGACTTCATCAGAATAGGGGATGGATCTGTTAAGAAGGTAGTAGGGTGTGATGTCCTGGTATTTGGATGACATACATAGAGTAGGAAGTAAAACACCTATACTATGATCGGTTATACCATGGTTGTCACACAGTGGTTTTCCACATAGGATATGGATATTATATCAGACATTCTGGTTACTAGATCTAGATTTGCGTAGTTTCCCAATCTGGGTACTTAGACAACATTCTAAAGGTATTTAGAATGGATGACTCCTGGCATGGTGGTGTACCGGCAGGTGATGGAGTCACCCTCTCTAAAGGTGTCTTACAGACTAAAGAGGAGAGGGATGTGCATGATTGGAAGATCACTTACTTAGGCAATTGAGTTGATCATGAGATGTCAAGTACCACACCAGATGTTGTTTTTGCACCCGATGCAATAAGTTGATATTGATCCAATCCTGGAGAAACGTTCGGAGGCAGTTTTAGAACATAAGTGAATGTTCTTGGGATTTGATAACGGCAGCCTCCTTCGGGGAACAGTTATCATTCCAGGCTTCCAAGGTGACCTGGATAACAGAGTGACTGTCAGAGTTATAGTTGTCCCTCTGACGAGGGGCAGTAGTTTGGACAGGTGGTCCAAGCGGATACTGAGGGAGGCATGGCGCAGGATACTGATTAAGTTCAGTTGAAGATACAATCTAAGAAGTTTGGATTTTGAGTTCATTCATGAACTAGGTCCCATCAGATATCCAGACATATTCTAAGAGAGGTATTGCTCATTTCGGGAGATGGCTTTCTCCGAGGACTTGAGATTAAGAGAGACATAGAAAGAAACATCAGAGTGGATCTACTCACTGAAGCTATTTCTCGAACACAATAGTTTTACAAACGAGATTTGTGACACTGATTAGTAGAGGAGTTGGGTGTTCGGTATCACACGGGCTGTGAGTATGCGACATCGCAATAATTAGCCTTAAGTGCAAGTGGGAGATTGTTGGATATAATGCCCTCAAAGTCAATTATTGGATCACAGGCACGTGATTGCAATGATTGAAGGAGGACCTATACCGGTACGACAGTCTTACTCAAGATGATAGTATGCTATCTAGTTTATCTTTATCATCGTGCACTACTTTAGGTGACATGATATATCACTATTGCACGTTGATAGAACCCATAGGATTCTTGCTTGACTACCAACAGTATGATGTCGATCATATACGTGAGAGTTGGGTAGTCTATAAGCATATCCTTAAAAGTGGTCCCTAGTCGCGGGAGTTTCGAGATAGGGCATCGATACTCCGGAGTAGACTAGTGTATACAGTCGAGACCCCGATGAGGGGCGGTGGCCGGTCTCACAAGCCATTGGTGTTATTTTTTTCACCTAAGATGTATACAGGTGCTCATTGGGTTATGAGTACACCGGACAGGACTCGCTGGGAATATGCTAGCTGGTTTTTGAAACCTGTCATCAGATAGTAATTCCCAGGTGACATGTGTACATGTTAGTCTATCGACCTGAGATCGTCATTTGTCTCGTGTGAGTTCTCACTGTGCTTTGATTATTACCCTACCACGGTTCAAACGAGTCGTGCAAACAGGTTTTAGTTGGGTACAGTTCCGAGCCACATGGAAGCAGTGAGCGGATCGGCAGGGGATTCGTCTCTCCTAACATTGGGGGTGAGAAATCGCTGTGTTTAGGAGAGCCATTACACGAAGTCCATGGCCATGGCAAGCGAGATTTACTGGTAGGTATTCCAGTAGTATCTCAGGGTGTTCTGGGCTACACTCCGACATGACTTATACCGCTTTTGGGGGTCTGACGTTTACCAGCTCCCTAGGCCCGATATGCGATACTCATAGATGAACGGACCGGACTGTACAGATATTGTCACACATAGGCTCAGTAGAGTTCCAGGATGAGTTCGCTCATCGGTTTCCCTTTCTCTCAGTATATGGGCAGCCGTTACGTACAGCTAGTACCACTGACGGCTTATGGTTAAACCCACTGCCAGGGTATTGACGAGTCTTTAGAGTCCCCCATAGAAAGTTTTCTAGTTCGGGAGAAACGTTGTAGAGGCCGTATGGTTTTATGGCAGGGTTCGAACATACGCGTGCACTTGTGCGCGTGTCATGAATCGGACAGATAATACCAGTGGGATTTCGTTTAAGCTGGATCCTAGTATTATACTGTGTAGATTTTGTCTCATTGCATTTGTATTCGGTCGGAATACAAATGCGGGTATGTATATACAGTTGCGGGGTTATCCTGTAATTTATTACGGGATCGTTTTTTGAAATTGCCAGTTTGCATTCCATTTTGGCCATTTTCCTTTCTTTCCTTCTTAGCTGAAATTCTTGGTTGCGAGGGGGTTCTTTGCAAAAGCAGCATTTTGTTTGTGAGGGGGTTTTCTGTGGCGTATGGGGCTCCAGCAACTTCTGCAATATTCTTGAGCATTCTAGCTCATTCTTGATTGAATGACTCATAGTTTGCATTATTGGTTTCTTGTTTTACATTGGATATTTGTTGTGATCTTTTGTGCTTAAGGTTACCACTTATTTTTGCTCCTACACTTACCTCCCCACTTGAATTCCCAGAGAGCATTTTTGAGAAGTGCCCGGACACACATTCTTGGTGTGTGATTGATTTTTCATTTCATCTGTTCGCCGGCCTCCGTATCGAGCAGGAGCCTACTCGTGCGAGGGCTTAGGATCGGGTTAGGTCGGGTAGGAATCTACTCATAATGAATGGTTGCGACGGGCAGGAAGCAGTCTATTGGCCTTGTGGTGAGGGCTTAAGATTCACAACTTATGTTGGGCAGGAATCTACCCGCTGTGAATGGTTGTGACGGGCAAAAAGTTGTCCGCCGGCCTCCTAACCAAGCAGGAGTCTACTTGTGCGAGGGCTTTGGATTCACGGGTTAGGCCGGGCAGGAATCTACCCCCCATGAATGGTTCCGATGGGCCGGAAGCTCTCCGCCGGCTTCATGGACATAGTTTAGGATTCACAACTTATGTTGGGCAGGAATCTACCCGCTGTGAATGGTTGTGACGGGCAGGAAGCTGTCCGCCGGCCTCCTAACCGAGCAGGAGTCTACTCATGCGAGGGCTTAGAATTCACGGGCTAGGCCGGGCAGGAATCTACCCACCGTGAATGATTGCAACGGGCAAGAAGCTGTCCGCCGGCCTCATGGTGATGGCTTAGGATTCACAACTTATGTTGGACAGGAATTTACACACTGTGAATGATTGCGACCGGCAGGAAGCTGTCTACCGACCTCCGAATTGAGCAGGAGTCTTGATTAGTCATATTTATTGCATATTTTTATTATCATTTATATTAATTAATTAATGATGTTATTTGTAATTTGAGAACATATATGGAGTTATGTGTAAAAAAAATATATTCATGTGTTTGTTAAATTATAAGTAAAATTATTATTGATAAAATATGCATATCATATTTAAACAAATATTCTTGAGTTTGTTAAACATTAAGTCATATGATTGTGATTAAATTATTGGAATATTTTCCTAAATGAAATAAATGCTCCTAATAATTTGATTTGAGATATTGTGTAGGTTTAATGGAAGCAAATCAGTTCAAGACTGCAAATAGGATTCAAGAGATCAAATCAAATTCAACAAATTAAGCTGCCAAGTTTAGGAGCAAACTGGAGATCCATACAACTGCAAAGATACAAGAATATTTGAAAGAAATTATCATCTATGAAATCTCCAAAAATCATCACAAGAATGCAGAAAAAATCTTGAGAATCAATTTCAAAAGATTTAGTGGAAATCTATTAGAATTAAGATTGAAGATTGATTGGAAAAATTGTATTCTCTTGTATCTTTTATTACTTGATCTCCAAACTTTCCAACCCTATATAAAGAGATGTAATTTTAGGAGTAGAGGTATTTCTCTCATGGCTCAAATTGATGGTTCATCATGTAGAGTTTTAGTTTTTGTTTTTGTAATGGAGTTAATTTTTAATAAAACGCAGTTTCTCTTTTAATTTTGTCTCTTTACTTCCGCATTACTTTCTACATTTATTTTTTGCATTACTTTCTGCATTTATTTTCCGCACTTTTCTTTTTGTTTTTCTAATGGTTTTCTTATTATTTTACATTTTACTTCGTTTTTTTCCAATGAGCGGGTAAATTCTCGCTTGTTAGGGTTTGTAGGAGAGGGTAGTATAATGAATGGAAAAATCCCTTATCTTCTTCTTTTGTTTTAATTTTTATAAATTTTAATAAAGAGAGTCTTAACCCTTTTATTCGGGCGTGCTACCAATTCATGATAATTACGACCTCGATTTGAGATTCGTTAACACTTGCTTTGTTGAGGGTTTGAGATCAATAGAGATCAATGGAAGGACACGGGTCAGTAGGGGGAATCCATAAACCCTCCAAGTACCCTAATCCATATTCATCACTATTTCTTTAGTATTAAATAATTAAAAGATAAAAATAATTATTTTTACAAAACTCCATCTTTTAACTACTTAATCTGAAGAACCTAATAAGCCCTTTTTCTAAATTCTTCTCTTTAAATCTCTTTTAGTTTTAATACCAAACAAAAATCCAACCTTTTCTTATCAACTCGTCTAAAACAAGATTAGTAATTTACCATCTCCCTATAGACGACCAGTACTCATCGCAGCTTGCTATTTACGACACCGTCTTGATTGCAGTATTTAGGATACTTTAAAACTCAGTTTTTTACAACAATCAAATAGCGTTATTGCCGGAGAGACAATGGTATTATTTTTCTTGTTATTCGGATTGATTTCTTTTTATTTTTTTTACAAAATAAAATTCAAAAAAAAACTAAAAAAAATAATAATAACTACATCTCGATATGATTTACAATGTTTGTCCAAGTTTTGCAGGAAATCTGAAGTATCTGGGATGAACCAACTGTAAATCTAATTGCTTGAATAAGAAGAATAAGGAAAAAGGAGATCAGTGCCAAAGTTTATGGCAGACCGATCCAAGGTGGGTAGCATTTCCATGGCGGGAAAGCACAAGCCGACGGCAGATTTGCGGCCTTGTTGTCTCTTCTCATCTCCAATTTTCTCTGGTATCGTTCCCTCTTCTTCCTCTCTCCTCCGAAGCTCTAATAAACTGTTTCTACCTGTAGTATTCTTTGCAAACAGCGCCACAAATATAAAAAAAATCTATTTGCGTGTTTTAGATTTTTGGTGTATATTTGCTTTGCATATTTAAAATGGACATTAAGGGGCAAGAAACCCAATTTCAGATTAGGTGGGGATTTCATCACCCTTTCTAAGCCCCAAAAATCATAAGCGAGCATACATATTCATCCCCATTAATTAAAAAAGATTTAGACTCAGCCTTTAAGGACAATCATGCTCATTAAGGACAAGTGAAGGTTGAGGGGAATCTGCTGTTTATCTAAACTTGACTATGTGGTGTCTAGACAAGCTAAGCGAGAGGTTATTTAATTAAGGAATTTGGCGAAAACCTTAGAAAACCTCCATACTTGCTTAGACTTACCTGGCCACATTTAGCAGTGAAGAGGCGGTTAGTGGATATATTCTGCAATTTGTCACTTGGAAGTCTAGGTGTGGTCTAGTGATTTGACCTAGGTGACTCTAGTTTTAGGGATTGTTTGTGCATGTTTTTTGTGATTGGTTGAGTCAAGTTTCTCTTAGTCCAAAGTAAAACATATCCAAAATTTTTAGCCTCTTTATTTTCATCTCAATCATGGGTAATCAAAAATGACCAACTCTTAAAGATCTTTGCCATCTTGAACCAAACATTTCATTCTATCATTCTTGCTTAGATAGATCTTCCAACGATAAATCCAAACCCATCATTTCTTTGAGGGATAGGATAGAGGCTTCTAGATAAAACAGTTGGACACCATACTCAACTGCCTATCAACCATCTCAAACGTTCACCCCTTCTTATGTTGATACTCCTTTTGAGACTAATGACGAAACTTTTAAACCTATGTCCATTGCTGAACATATTGCGAAATCCCGTAGCCAAAGTTTCACACCTTTCACTACTCCAAAACCCTTAGGAAAACAATTACAATCATTTTCATATGAAATTGTTGAAACTCCTTTTTAGGCGAATGTGGCAACTTCTAAACCCATGACCATTGTTGAGTAAATTGAAAAAACTAGTCGCCAACAATTCAACCAATTTCAATCATCTTCATATCAATGTGTTGAACCTAATCCTCTCTATGACAAAGAAACACCTCCATCCAATTCTTATCAAAAATACAAAACATTCATATCTTCTCATGTTGATACTTCTCTTGAAGCTAATATGGCAATTCGTAAGCCCATGTCCATGGCGGAACATGTTGAACACGCCCGAAACCAACAATTCAACCAATTCCAATCCTACCCAACTTCTACATCGTCCCAAGACATTGCTTCTGAACATCAAATATGGAGTTCCACGTTTCTAAATAAATTTGACTCTTTTAAAACATCTTCACAAACCATGTCTAGCCTTAAAATAGAGTTGGAAAATTTTTTTCGGAAAAAAAAGGAATTGACTTCATCCTTAGCCGCATTGATACAACCGACTGAACCATCAGCTAGTTTCCAAAAGGAGATAGCTCAAGATTTTACCATGTATGATGTGGCAATAGGACAAACTGATGATTTGAGTAGTGAAAAAGAACGATTCACCCTTCTGAATCAAACCTACCCTTCTCCGACTAAACTCCACATCTTAAATTTTGTAAACCTGTTAAATGATTCTTCGATTAAGGACAATATGTTCGAAGAGTTGTTTGAGTACGAAACGTTTGATTTACCCAATTGTGAGGGGACCCTTTAAAGTGAAACCGATACCATTCCTTTTGATCTATACATCTCTACTCGTGGAAAAAAACAGATTGAAGACATATCTTTTATAAGGTGTTTGAGAAGTTTAAGTTTGACTTGATTGATGGTATCAATGTTGGGAATATTTTTTAGGATGAGCCCATAAATTTGGATGAGTTTTTCTTGCTAATTTACCACCTGCCTTCGATTCAATGTGAAGATCAATTCGAACCTTTAACTGTTTTTCCCGAACCTTGTTTGCTACTTGATATCGTTAATGACGATTTGACCGAATGTATGAATGGGCTTAATCTTGAAGGTAATTTTAAGGATATTTTTAAGGATGAACTAGTTATATTGGATGAGTTGGATTCCTCGACTCATCCTGTCCCTTGCATCGAATGTGAATATCTTTCTAAACACTTAACCGACATTATTCCTCAATTACTTCCTTCCATCTTTTCCATTAATCTATCCAAATTGCAAGACGACTTTTTACCATCATATCCCACATCTGGTTCACCAATTTTTGTCGTCCCATATTTTCTTACGAATCTTGAGAAATTCGATCCCATTTTCAAAAATATTCAAAAATTAGTATAATTGGAATATTCCATATTTACACGTCAATCATTAAAAACTTTACTAATGTATTAAATTAATTTAAAATCTCAAGTTCGTACCCCATTTTGTTCACCCATTTCATTTCTTTCTTCCTTCCGTTCTTCCTCTCATTTCTGTTTACCGAGACTTCATACTACTTCTATCCATATACAATCTCGCGTGTTTTCATTTCCTTCCTCTACGCGTTCTTCTGCCAACCAGTGTATCATCATGATAAAATATTTGAATGGTTGGTGTTGATTTTTGGTCTGAGTAAAGCCTTATGTAGACCAATGATGTTCTCTCCCCTCTCACTTTAAACCTCATAAGCATAAACAGTGGAAACACCGTTTCAAATAAGTTTGGGGGTATGTATATTATTTTTTCTTTTTCTTGAAGCATATTTTTCCTTAAAAAAAGTGATGCACAGTTATGTGCCAAGAACAAGTTTGGGGGAGGATTTCACTGTGAGTCACTCCTTTAAATCATCTTCTTGAACTTTTCCTCCTAATCTTCAGGCTTTGAGCTAAAAAGACGACATCAATGAGGACAATGCTACAAACAAGTTTAGGGGGATGATTTGTATGGAAGGTTTGTATGTATCCAGGCATCATATGTAAATTTTTCATTGCATAAAAAAACTAGAAGATTTTGAAAATAAAAGTTAGAAAGAGAAAAATATATATATAAGAGAGGAAAAGACTTAGGAAATGCAAGAACATTGGATGTTTTATAACGACGCTAGTAATATGTGGTCATGAGCTGTTGTCCTAAGGGTTAGGAAGATGAAAGAGTCACTAATCTGCAGATAGAAATAAGTTTGAAAGATAGTCTCTATTCTTCAGTCCAAATTTCTGAACGCTGATACCCCACTATATGCACGTATACAAATCTTAAGGCTTCGGATAGTAGAGAATACCTTGAAATACACTTGTTTGATCTCAAAGGGATCGAGGTTAGGAGAGTAGACTCAGAGGACAACACGGCGGATCCACTCACGAAGGCCTATTCCCAGAGAGAGATTTTTATGGGATGGTTGGGTATGGGATACTGCAACCACTGCTACAGATGGCCCTAGTGCAAGTGGGAGATTGTTAGTTATATGTATGCCCTAGAGGCCATTACTATACATAGGATGTATATTGTAGTGGATGCTTGGACATATATAGGGAGGACTTTCTTGCTCGACATGATAGTATGCTATCTGGTTGATCTTTACCTTAACGTGTACACTGATTGTCTCTCTGTTACATGTTGGTAAAGCCCTTAGGATGTGTACTTGACTACCTGGACTATGATGCGGATCATACTAGTGGGGACATGGTAGTCCATAAGTACATCCTTCAAAGTCCCTAGTCGTGGGTATATCGAGACGGGGCATCGATATACCAGAGTAGACTAGCGTATACCTTCTCGACCCATACAGATGGGCGATGGATGATCCCATATCCATCGGTGTTTGACATCAGAGATGATATACGGGTGCTCAGTGGAGACTGGGTACACTGGACGGACTCGCCGAGAACTCTCAGATGGTATTATACCTCACGTCAGATGGCAGTTCTCAGGTGACACTGGTACAGAGTAGTCTGTTGACCCGAGATCGTCATAGAGTCTTGTGTGGTTCCCACTGTGCTTTGATTTCCATCTTACCACGTCCAAGAGGGCGTGCAAAACGGTGGTTTTTGGGTACAGTCCCGAGTCACATGGAGGCAATGAGCGATAGGAGGGGATTCGTCTCTCCCGGTATAGGGGGTTGATGTTGCGCTGTGTTCGATTGGCTATAACAGGAAATCCCTGGTCAGGGTTGCTGAGATTTACTGGTAAGTGTTACCAGTAGTTTCTCGAACAGTTATAGACCTCATATCGACACGACTTATCGAGCTATTGGGGTCTGACGTTTACCACCCCTAGGCGAGATATGCGACATATCAGACGATCAGACCGGACTTTACGGTAAGTGTTACTGGTTGGATTCACAGGAGTGTGAGCGGGCTTGCTCGTCGATCTTCTGATCGCTCAATACCCGGGTGGCCGTTACGTTTAGCAGACCGCTTGCGGCTTGTGGGTATTTGATATGATCATCATCTGCTGCCGGCGTATTGACGAGTCTTTAGAGTCCTACACAGAGGTTTCCTGGCTCAAGCGAAACGAAATAGGAGCGCATATGAGATATGTGCGGGACCGAGAATAATGCGTGTATGTGATACCGTATTCTATTCTCGCGATGAATGTATCGATTGGTTGTATGCGATATAACCTAGTTATCGAATCAAGTATTGATTCGATAAGCCGATACATAGGATACTAGTCGGTTATATGCGATATGACCGGATCGTTAAATCAAGTGTTGATTTAATAATTTAATGTATAATTATATATTTGATATATTACTTTGCATTAACTAGTATTGGTTCACTTTAAATGGATTTTCTCACTTGATGTACACAAGTTGTATATGTGATATACTTTTGTGCAAAAGATTGTATCATGTTTGATGATACATGAGTGTTAGTGTGTATGTTTGGATTAAACCATGGTTATGTGATGGTTAGGGTTTTGATTTTATTTACTTATTCATTTACTTATTTATTTATTCTATTTTGGCAAAAGGTAAAATGGTGGCTTGATTTGTTTTCAAGTTGAAGCTTCATGAAGCTTTGACTAAGTGACCATTTTGTCTTCATGCTTAACCCTAACCATTCCATCTAACCATGATTTATTCTATACACTTGACCATAGTTTCCATATGATAAGTATTGTTTTTATTTTCTTTTTGAAAATAACTTATCATAATATTTCTATCTTCTTCTTCTTCTTCTTCAAGAAGAAAATCTAGACTTCATCAATGGTGACTTGATGAAATGACTGAGAAATCCAATTCTAAAGTGAACCCACTTCCTATTTCTTCATCCTCTACCTCTTGCCAAGTAGTATAGGGTGTTTCCTTCACAAGTTTTCATGGCTTGGTGAAGGTGGAGCTTGATCTAGTGATGCCTCGACGTAGATCATCTTCGGCGTCGTAGTCGATGACCTAGCCCGTCCATTCTCCGATGAAGCCGACACTAGAGCCCGGGATCCGATGATCGCAGCGAGGAGACATCATCACGGAGCTATGGAGGTGGAGCACCGGATCTACAAAGGTTGTATTTCCGTTACACTTTAGTTAAGTTGTTAACTAGCTCGTAGTTTCGCCTAAATTTCTAGTTAACGATCCGTATTAGGGTTTCTCGGCACCCGTAAAATTTGAAATTGGCATGGTTGATGCCTTGTGAGACCTCTTGAGAGTGCCTAGGAACCCTACATTCTTCTTATTTGGCTCCAAAATTTTATTCTCTACTCTAGTGTTCTATTATTATCCCTTTTTATTGTTTGATTTTTATAATTTTGTGTGTGCAGGAGTTTGGGCATTCATATGGCTTTTTCGCACTAGAAATCCATTTTTCCGACATTTGCAGATTTTTTTTGGATTTGTGAACTGCGATCATGTGGAGCAAAGTGTAAAGTCAAAACTAAGGTGATTGCGAAGTACAGTGCCAAAGATCTGGGTAGTTTGACCCGCGCAAGTGAATTTTTAAAGCTATTCGGATTCACTTCAACGGGGGTTTCTTAACCCAAAAACTTATTGGTACGTATTTACAAACACCTTCTTCTCAAATCCGACGCATCCAATATACTATCATTGCAGGATTCTTTCCAAGTTCGCTGTCAAACACTAAAAGTGACTAACCCATATTTGTTTCAGTGCCGTGCCTAAACATAAAAAATGATTGTATGACGTTTTGAACTTTTCAATTGATTTGCGCATTACATCCATTAATACGGACTTAAGCGCAAGCGAACCACACAACATACGGTAAAGGATTTCATCACCTTTTTCGTGGCCCACAAATCACGAAATCAAGCCTAACCCTTACCCGCATAAATTTTAAAAGAAACTAGACTTTAAGCCTTTAAGGACTTCGCGTTCATTAGGAGAAGCTAACTGTGTTTAGAACATCGCTTAATGGTATATCGTTTACGGGTTGTCTAGGAAAGTGTTCACAGTGAAATCGCCAAAAGAGAAAGGGTTATTCTAATTAAGGAACTTTGCGAAAGCGTTGGAAAACCTCCCCTTATCTTTGCACTTACCTGGCCTCGTGATCAGTATAACTTGAGCCCGTTTCTCGACATGGTTTTACTTCAACAATTAAGTTCTTGAGCAGGTCTAGTCGAACTAGGTGAACCCTAGACCGATTAGGTGTGTGGTATTGTGTCATGATTATTTTTTTCCTTTATCTTTTATGTGTATATTTCATACTTTTATTGATAACTAACATAAAAAAAACTCACATTCTTTTTCAATAATTGACTTGAGGGCACTATAGCCAACAATCTCCCACTTGCACTTAAGGCTAATTATTGCGGTGTCGTATACTCACAGCCCGTGTGATACCGAACACCCAACTCCTCTACTAATCAGTCTCGCAAAGCCCGTTTGCGAAACTAATGCATTCGAGAAATAGCATCAGTGAGTGGATCCGCTCCAGTGTTTCTATCTGTATCTCTCTATATCTCAACTTTACGGAGAAAGCTATCTTCCGAAATGAGCAATACCAGTCTTAGAATATGTCTGGAATCTGATGGGACCCAGTTCATAAATGAACTCCAAATCCATCAAACTTCTTAGACTATATCATCCATTGAATTTAATCAGTATCATGCGTCATGCCTTCCACAGTATCCGCTTGGACCACCTGTCCAACATACTGCCCCTCAGAAGAAGGAAAAACTATAACTCAGACAGCCACTCTGTCATCCAGGTCACCTTAGAAGCCTGAAATGATAACTGTGTCCTGAAGGAGGCTGCCGTTACCATATCCCTACAACATCCATTTATGTTCATAAACTACTTCCCAATATTTCTCCAGGATTGTATTAATATATATGTTTATTGCAGCTAGTGCAAAAGCAATATCTGGTGTTGTACTCGACATCTCATGATTGACTCAATTGTCTAGACAAGTGATATGTCAATCACGTAAATCCCTCTCCCTTTTAGTCTGAAGGACTTCCTTTAGAGAGGGTGACTCCATCACCTGCAGGTTCACCACCATGCCAGGAGTCGTCCATTCTAAAATCCATTTAGAATCATGTCAAAGTATCCTAATTGGGAACTTCCCAAATCTAGATCTAAAACCATAGATCTAGTCACCAGAACCCTGATATTATATCCAAATCCTATGTGGAGAAACCACCTTGTGACAACCACAGTATAACCGATTGTAATATAGGAACATCTCTTCCTATCAAATGCATGGCATTCACATACCTGGACATCACTGTCTACTACCTTCTTACCAGATCCATCTCTTTTTCTGATGATGCCAAGACCTATGTCTGTCACATCAAAAATAGATGATCTATTTCCGCTATACTTGCTTTAGTCTAAAAATAGACATAAGCTACTTGCCCACTATGCTTCCACTGCTCCCACTTACCACAACAACCCTCTAGCAGAGTCATATACACATGCACTTCTAAAGCTAGTTTAGAACGACGCTATACTCATCCTCCTACCGGGTCTTATAGTCTAGAACAACAGTAATGGCAAGTCTGGGTAAATAAGAACTTCCCTGTCACCGTCTCTGAGAAGATCGAAGTCCCTCTCGGGTGCCTGAGGTTACCCATCTAATCTGCGAAGTGGCTAATGGAATGTCGAATCCAATTGAATCTTTAGGTTTTATTAAATTTTTAGTAATCGTTTATGGTTCTGGAATCTCTTCCAGTTCTACCATACTCCTACTTCTGTTTTATAAGAAAATCCATTTTACTAAAACAGTGGCGAGTCAAGAACAATATCATTATTGATCTTCCTGATGGTACAAAGTTAACCCTCGTCAAATCCCGGGATAACCCACAAACTGCCATTACTGAAGCGTGTCTTGAGTTTTTGTAGATTCTGGTTTTAAGTATCAGCCGGACAACTCCCTATATCCTAACATCGTTAAGATACAAATTGATTCTATATACCATATAGAAATAAAGGCACTAATTTAATTGGAACCAGATTCAAAATCATGTAGCTGTCTCCAGTGCATATCAACCAAATGGAATGAGGCCAATCAACATTACTCAACTAGGAGTGCATCCATATATGAGCAACCCGAAAGAGAAGCAAGTTCTCAAAACCATTACTATCAACGGAATACCAAACACAAGTATCTATATCTTCGACTACCTCGAAGAATCATGATACTTCCAACAAATGGTTCTCTACTTTATTCTTATACTTATAACTTCACAATATCTGGACCTTGCATTTCAACGAAATACTTGTCTAGTGTTGGAGAAGTCACAAGTAACAGAATATAGTACGAGTACCAACACTTTTGTCCTAATGGACACTGGACAATATACAATACTTTGTATAAGTCCCCTGAGTTCAATAACTCAAACCTTGTGCGTCGTAAGTTGAAAACTGTACTATGGTTAAGAAGAATTACACCGCTGTTGAATACACCTTACCTAACCATCAACTGATACAGGTAAATGTCATAGACATAATTTCAAAAAGTTATATCCTACTTTATAAAATAAACATACAGATATATCAGTTTGAAATTGGTGCATAACAACGGATATTCAAAATCAAATATTTGCTGTAAGGAAAAACCCAGATGATTTCCTCAAATATCACCAATTACAACAAATTCCGATATAATGAGGATCTAATCACCCAATTCCCAATATCTTACTCCCATTCACCATCTGTAATAACATACAAATGTGAGAAACTGATCTGATAAATACATATCCCGGAGTTAGATTCTAATTGGGAAAACAGTTTTCAATTAACATTGCACAGTAAATCTGAAACATGAAAATGTTTCAAAGGAGTATCCGGGTATTCCTAGTAATGCCTCTTCCACTATCCTGATTCATGACTATAACCGTATAGTTCCATGCCTTCACTCCAATCCTTTTATTATGTCTTTATTTATTACCTTCTGTACACCTTCTTTAGTTAAATTGGTTTTCTTCCTTCCCTACCTTTCGGCACCATCCTAAGGTTTGGAAGAAGACTATTCAATAAGCTTAATAGGTGTATACTCCTTATGCCAGGAGCCCTCGCAACCTGAGAGAAGGTAATGGGAAAAGACATCTGAATAATCCTATTCTATTTCTCCTGAACTGGAAACCATCCTCGAATCTGGAACGAATTCCTTCGAGTTCGTATGTAACTATACGATGGCATATCCAAGCATTATGGATGTTCGTAGTGATACGAAGTATTTTGGAGAAATCCAAAGTGGATGTGGGAGTGGCAGGGGTATACACGGTTTTGTCGTGAATGATAGCAGTCACAATTTTCTTTGCCATTATTCTAATCCCTTTATATATCTTTACTTATTACCTTCTATACACCACCTTTAAGCTAATTGGTTTTCTTCCTTCCCTACCTTTCGGCACCTGCCTATGGTCTGGAGGAAGACTATCCAATAAGCTCAATAGGTGTACCCGCTCCTAATCCTAGGAGCCCTCACAACCTGAAAGAAGGTAAAGGGAAAAGACAACTGAATAATCCTATTCAATTTCTCCAGAACCGGAATCCATCCACGAATCTGGAGCAAGTTCCTTCGAGTTCGTATGTAATTATACGATGGATTATCCAATAGATGTGGATCTTCGTAGTGATACGGGGTGTTCTGGAGAAATGCAAAGGTGATGTAGAAGTGGCAAGGATATATGCGACTCCGTGACAATCCAAAAGCCAAATTGTTTTAAGAAGGTTTAGTTAACTTGGTTCATGAGTTTTAGTCTAGGGTCGGGCCATGGTCGCTGCCAGAGAGAGAGAGAGAGAGAGAGAGAGAGAGAAGAAACACTCAGCGTGCATTCTAACCTAGATCAGAATGGTTAATCACTTTATCTAATCATGATGTATCCCACTGTTTTCTCGAATTCTCCTCCAAACCAAAAAGGAGAATTAGTCGGGATCATCTACAAATCACCCGAGGAGTAATCCTACTCATTAGTAGGAATCGGGATCCAACTTATCATCGCATGATAAATTGATGGAATCCACCCAAGTCACCACACTCCAGAAGGTATGCTCAATCCTGGCAACTTTCTTGTATGTTTGAAACTCCCGATGTGATTTTTACCCCTAGGACCCAAGTGACCTTGACACAGTCAACATATTAAAGGGTCCTAGTCTAGTTCAACCCGTCATTATCTTGATTGCATTAAAGCCACCCATATGAGTCCTTGATACAGTTAACATGACCGTACGACTGTCCTAACCAATCCATATATCCATGCGACAGAAAAGCATTACAGAGCTACCGCACACTACGCCTTGACACAGCCAACATACGTAGCACGAATACTAAGCAATACTAATCTGAAATGACGGAGGGCTACAGCTGGTTTTTAGCAAAAACCATTTAACGTAATGAACTTGATATCGTTGAAGGAATCCAAGTAGTTTTACAAATATATAGTGGCGCAAACTTTTGCAAAAGAGGTCACTCCCGGTGAAGGGATCTCGGCTCTTTCCTCATCGAATGAGGTGCAGGATATTCCAAACTGAATACCACGATACAAAGCAAAAGAATCGACTATAGTAAAGTTATTACGTTGACGCAAACTTCTGCCCAAGGGGTCACTCCTGATGAAGGGATTTCGGCCCTTGCCTCGTCGAATGAGGTGCATGATATTCCCAATCGAATACCACTGTGCAAAGAAAAAGAGAATGTCTGTAATGTCAGTTTTTAAAAACTTGGTTCCAACAACATCATATATAGGTTTGTTTTATCCTTGCATTGATCAAAATTAATGCAGTCCCATCAATTAATCACACCAGAAAAGAACGAAAATATGATGTGTGTATATGCCATCCGCATTCGCCACTGGGTCCCGTCATCACTCGTTAGGTTACTTAACTAATGACAGAGCGGGGACTGGACTAGCATGGGTGAAAAACATATACAACATCTACTAGTATATATATAACAATTGTCCCAGGCATGATATAAAGCAACATCACAGAATCTCAACCAAGCAACACAGAGTGGTTGATAATCCTGGAGCATCGGGTTTCAATTGAGCCGCAAATGAGACCCGACGTTTCCTATCGTGTAGATAGCCAGTGCAATGAAAACCTAGACCCCTACGAGTGCGGCAAGTTACCCGCCAATCCCAGAAGTGAGGCAACCCCAATCATCAACGTGAATGGGCCACCCAGCACTTTACGGAATCCGGTAACTTGGGCACCCCTCCGTGGGTCAACCTATACCCCCTACGAGTGCGGCGAATAGCTCATCAATTCTAGAGTAAGGTCCCCTCTGTCTTAATGCAATGAGATGCAGACCCGTTGCCCTCTAGAACCCGGCTATTCGTGCACTCCACCGCGGGGTAATCCTAGTACAAAAAGAAAAGAATATGTAAAAGGGTGACATCGACCTCAACCCGGTCGTGCCCCAAACAAATAATATACAAACTGGCAGTGACGGCTGTCCACATGTCGGACGCTCGCCCTGCAATATCAAATGTACAAATGAAACTAAACTGTACTATCATTGCACCCAAGCTATACAACACGATGATCCAACTACAATCATAGAACATCAACGTGAATATCACGTTCGCAAACCCGTATAAAAGAATATATAACAATTAGACGAGTTGTACCACTTGAATGACATTCACGGTCGCAGATAGTAATGCATGTACTGATAAACATTTAAACAGTGTTAAATTATCGACTTCAAAACACCTCGAAATGGGCAAAACAAGCAATACCACTGCACCAATATTCCAGAGACTAGAAAACACCAAAAATTTCAAGTCCAAACTCCATAGAAAAACCGGCCTCACCCGGCATTTTGTGAATCTCGCCGGGTCAAATCCGGCGGTTTGGGCTCGTATTTGTGGTGTATTCTAGTGGTCACTCAAGTTGTCTTCTGCAGTTGCTTAAAATTTTTTTTGAAGACTCTGAAAAATCGACAGAAACTGAAATACATCGGGGTGTTGTTTCGGAGTTGTTTCGGTTTCAATACTTTAACATTGTCTAAAACTTCTATAAGGGGTTTACGGGTTGGCTCTGATACCATGTTGGGTTACGGCAGTGCCCTATCCATCAAACTATGGCCAAATGCGGAACAAAAATTTTCTAAACTGGTGCTACCACAACTCGATGCCCGGATCTACCCTAAACCCTATACTAGCAAACAATAAAATGAGTTAGGAATGGTTATACCGAGTTGATCTGTGTCCTTCGTGTAGGGTTCCTAGGCACACTAGAGAGGTCTCACAAGGCATCAACCATGCCAATTTCAAATTTTAACGTGCCGAGAAACCCTAAACTACGGATCGTTTGCTAGATAACTAGGCGAAAAAGCTAACTAGTTAACACTTAACTACAAGATACGGAAATACAACCTTTGTAGATCCGGTCCTCCACCTCCGCGGCTCCGCAACGAAGTCGTCTCCGCTGTCCAAAACAAATCCGGGCTCTAGAGTCGGCTTCGTCGGAGAAAAAGTGAGCCAGGTCGTCGATGTCCATGCCGAAGATGATCTACGTCGAGGCATCGCTAAATCAAGCTCCACCTTCACCAAGCCCTAAAACTTGTGAAGGAAACACACTCTACTACTTGGCAAGAGGTAGAGGATGAAGAAATAGGAAGTGGGTAGACTTTAGAATTGGATTTCTCACTCAAATCATCAATCCACCATTGATGACCACAAGCTTTTCTTCACTTGAAGGAAGAAGAAGAAGAAGCTAGTATTATGATAAGTTAATTAAAAATCAATAGAAAACAATACTTATCATAATATTAACTCTAGTCAAGTGTAGAGAATGAATCATGGTTAGTGGGAATGGTTAGGGTTAAGAATGAGATAAGAATGGTTGACTTGATCAAAGCTTCATGAAGCTTCAACTAAAGAACAAAATTAGCCACCATTCTTTTCTCTTTTCTTTTATTCATTTATCAAAAATAAAAGGATAATTAAATAAGATAAATGAATAACAAATAATAAACCCTAACCATTTCATTAACCAAGGTTTAATCCTTTACACTTAACCAAAAAGCATGTATCATCAAACATGATACAAGCAAGTGCACAAAATCATATCGCATATGCAATGCGCACATCCGAGCGAGAAAATCCATTTAAAATGAACCGATACTAGTTAATGCAAAGTAATATATCAAATATATAATTATGCATCAAATCATCAAATCAACCATTTGATTTAACGATCCGGTCATATCGTATATAACCGACTAGTATGCAATGCATCGGTTTATCGAATCAACCCTCGATTCGATAACTAGGTTATATCGCATATAACCATACGACACATTCATCGCGAGAATGGAATACGGTATCACATACACGTATTATTCTCGGTCCCGCACATATCTCATATGCGCTCCTATTTCGTTTCGCTTGAGCCAGGAAACCTCTGTGTAGGACTCTAAAGACTCGTCAATACGCCGGCAGCGGATGATGATCATATCAAACATCCACAAGCCGCAAGCGGTCTGCTAAACGTAACGGCCACCTGGGTATTGAGCGATCTGAAGATCGACGAGCAAGCCCGGTCACACTCCAGTGAATCCAACCAGTAACACTACCGTACAGTCCGGTCTGATCGTCTGATCTGTCGCATATCTCGCCTAGGGGTGGTAAACGTCAGACCCCAATAGCTCGATAAGTCGTGTCGATATGAGGTCTATAACTGTTCGAGAAACTACTGGTAACACTTACCAGTAAATCTCAGCAACCCTGGCCAGGGATTTCCTGTTATAGCTAATCGAACACAGCGCAACATCAACCCCCTATACCGGGAGAGACGAATCCCCTCCTATCGCTCATTGCCTCCATGTGACTCGGGACTGTACCCAAAAACCACCGTTTTGCACGCCCTCTTGGACGTGGTAAGATGGAAATCAAAGCACAGTGGGAACCACACAAGACTCTATGACGATCTCGGGTCAACAGACTACTCTGTACCAGTGTCACCTGAGAACTGCCATCTGACGTGAGGTATAATACCATCTGGGAGTTCTCGGCGAGTCCGTCCAGTGTACCCAGTCTCCACTGAGCACCCGTATATCATCTCTGATGTCAAACACCGATGGATATGGGATCATCCATCGCCCATCTGTATGGGTCGAGAAGGTATACGCTAGTCTACTCTGGTATATCGATGCCCCGTCTCGATACACCCACGACTAGGGACTTTGAAGGATGTACTTATGGACTACCATGTCCCCACTAGTATGATCCGCATCATAGTCTAGGTAGTCAAGCACACATCCTAAGGGCTTTACCAACATGTAACAGAGAGACAATCAGTATACACGTTAAGGTAAAGAGCAACCAGATAGCATACTATCATGTCGAGCAAGAAAGTCCTCCCTATATATGTCCCAGCATCCACTACAATATACATCCTATGTACAGTAATGGCCTCTAGGGCATACATATAACTAACAATCTCCCACTTGCACTAGGGCCATCTGTAGCAGTGGTTGTAGTATCTCATACTCAACCATCCCATAAAAGTCTCTCTCTGGGAACAGGCCTTTGTGAGGGGATCCGCTGTGTTGTCCTCTGAGTCTACTCTCCTAACCTCGATCTCCCTGGAGATCAACCATCTCCATGATCAAGTGATACTGCCATAGAATATGTCTGGATCACTGATGGGACGGACGTTCCTTGGCAAAAGCCACAACTCCATTGTCACACAATGGGAGGAACATAGTTCATCTCATGAACCATTATACATCCAAACAGCCTCTTTGGTAGCATCTTAAGTAGCGATGTATCCTGCCTTTATCGTCTAGTATGTCACGGTATCTAGCTTGGAACTCTTCCAACATACCGTCCCTTTACTGAGGGTAAAGACAATGCCTGCGACTGACATTCAGTCGTCTTTATCACCCTGGAACCCTTCCATTGATTCTCCCCAGGATCAATTGATACGATCTCACTATAACTAGTGAGTATTCTAACATCCAATTAGATCTAACTCATAGATCCAAAATCCAGGATTTAGTAGGTATCATTTTGATCCTACACGGAGAATCTTTGTGATATACGGAGATTGATCGAGCGTAGCATAAGAAACTCCTTTCTTATCAAGAGTATGTTATTCATGTACTATACGAGGATCACCACCATACTCCCTACTACCTTTTTGTTTATACAAGGTTCATCTACCATTTTGATGATGTCAAACTCTTTGACTACTTCATCAAAACAGATGTTCCAACTCCGCGATGCCTGCTTTATCAGATAAATCATCTTGCACACGTTTTCGCTGCTCCCACTGTTTACGAAGCCCTCTGGCTGTGTACTTACAGACGCATTCTTCTAAATCAATATTTAGAAAAGCAGTCATGGCACCCAACCGCCAGATATCGTAGTCATGGTATGTAACCATGGCAAGTAGGATCTGGATGGACTTAAGCATAGCTACTTGAAAAGGTTTCATCATTATCCGTACCTGGTCAATGATACAAACTTTTAACAAGTCTAGCTTTGAAAGTCTCAACTTTTCCATGTACACCAAGTAATCTTCTCAAGATATACTTGCTCCTGATGGGGATTTAACCCTTCAGATATAGCAACCAAAGTCCATACTTTGTCGGTGTATAAGGATTCCATCTCAGATCGATAAGCATCCAGCCATTCTTACAGAGTCTTACTCTTGATGGCCAGCTCGAAACTAGTTGGGTCATCATCTCATGATGCATTCCTCGCTCCCACTGTCATAGAGAAACCGAAGTATCTCTCAGGTGGGTGAGGAACCCTACTAGATCGGCGGAGAGGCTGAGGTTCGTTGGTTTCCACTGAATCCTCTGGTTGTACCAAATCATCTGCTGTAGTTTGTATAGCTGGAACATTTCCAGTTCTACATAACAGACCTTGCCTCGAGCGTGTCCGGATTTTGCTTTTAGACATAGGCCGGACAACCCCAAATCTTAACCAACTTAAGATATGGGCTCTTCCCTTTCCATATCACATATGAAATGGTAGGCAACTGATTTGATTCGAACCCTATTCAATAGGTATGCAGCTTCTCAAGTGCATAACACCCAATAGGAAAAAGGTAACTCAGTAGTACTTATCATAGAGCACACCATATCATATAGGGTGTGATTGCTCCGCCCCGATATACCATCGTGCTATGGTGTATTCAGAGGAGTAATGCTGAGAGAGAATCTCATTCTCCTTTAGAATAGTCCAGTATTTCCGTGCTCAAGTATTCTCCTCCTTGATCTCATCAAAGGACATAATACTTATACCCGTATCGGTTCTCTACTTCTAACTTATATTCTGTGAATATCTCAAAAGGTTCGGACTTGTGTTTCAACAGGAACATATGTCTGAATCTTGAGAGATTATCAGAGAATATAATGAAGTATAAAGAACCGGTCCTTGGCATGTGTAGACAGGGGACCTACATACGTCAACATGTATCATCCCAAGAGTTTATTAACTCTTTCTCTGTTTCCAGTAAACGGAGCTATGGTCATCTTATCTTTGTGACATGACTAGCGAGTTTCACAAGATGTAAATTCAAACTGATTTAAATATGCATCTATGTGCAACTTAGCTAGTCGGGTCGCATTGATATGACCTAGTCTACAATACCTCAAGAAGAATTCGTTCATTTCTGAACTCTTCCTCTTGTGTGTGTTCCATATACTAAGAACTGTAGTTTGATTTAGAACATCAACGCTTTTAGATAACGTGCCTGATACGATCAACTTTTGATATAGGAAATGTTCAAAACATTATCCAACAATACAAAATTTTATCATTTCTTTACTAATAAAGAGACTGATATGATTTTGTATATCAGGTTCGGTATCTAATAACATTCGTTCAGAATCAATGTATTGGTAATACAGGGTGACAGTGACCAACAGACTTGGCTGCAACACTTGCCCCGTTTTCTGCCTCATGAAACTTATCACCCGTTCTCAGTTCTCTACCTATCTGTAGCCCTATGTAACAGATTACATATCTGGGATCCTGATACGGTATCATATACTCAGGACGTAAAGGATACTGAGAAACAGTTCTGTATAATGAACACACCCGAAGATGATGCATCAACATGCACTCTCTTCGTTTGGGCGGCACGGGAATTCTGGTAATCCCCAATTTCCTGCTCTGTCTTATAACAATTATAAGTTTGAGCGGGACCAACGTTCCCCAGCTCAGTATAACAAGCGGGTTCGGTCAATAATCCGCATTATTATCTTGATTAAGGCGTGATATGGTCGCTACCAGGAGAGAGAGACAAGAAAACACTCAGCGTGCGCTCTGTCAAGAATAGATTGGTTATTATTTTATCTAATCAGGATGGCTCCCACTGCTTTTTATCAAATCTTCCTTCAAACCCTAAAAGGAAAGACTAGCCGGGATTAATTACACACTACAAGTTCGCCAATCTTTCAGCCAGGCCAGTGTCGGTACTTTGAGGGAGGTCCCCCGTGCTTTCGCACGAACCTAATTAATGTAAACCTCGTTTTCCCAGAGGCGTAACCTCGTTGACACCTTTCTAGACACCTACTTGATCGGCTAATTGTAATGTATAAAACTCTCCCAGGAGTAACTCTTACTCGCAGCGAGTATCGGGATCCAACTATCTCATAGAAGGTATGCAATCTCATTGCAAATCTCAACACTTGAAATTCCCGATAATATTTTGCCCCGAACGATCTATGACCTTGACAAGGTCAACAAACCATAGACCGCAAGTCAAGTTCAACCCGTCATTTCTTGATTGAATCAAACCCACCCGCACGACCCTTGACAAGGTCAACAAGGCCGCACGACTACCCTAACCCAATCTGCATCATATGCATAAGCAGATAAATACTGGTTAGCTACCGCACACTGCGCCTTGACAAGGTCAACAAACGCAGCACGAATACTAAACAGGATTTATCTGAAATGACGGAGGGCTACGACAGGTTTTTCTGAAAACCTATTGCGTAATGAACTTGATATCGTTGTAGAATCAAATGATTTTAAAAATGGAGTGCTTTTGAGGCTTTTCTAGTTTTGCTAAAGGAGTCACTCCCGGTGAAGGGATCGTCGGTCCTTTCCTCGTCGAATGAGGTGCGGGATATATCATATATATCACTGTGCAAAGCAGAACTCTTAAAAGCAATCAAAAGACAAACCGAGTGTGTAGCATCTGCTAGTTATTGCTAAAGGAGTCACTCCCGGTGAAGGGATCTCGGTCCTTTCCTCATCGAATAAGGTGCAGGATATATCACATATACCTCTGTGCAAAGCAAGAACTGTAGCTACCTGTTTTATTTTGAAATTTGATTCTACAACATCTTAGGTTTCTTTTATTTCATTAATCACATTAATGAAGTCCCATCATTTAAGTACCTAAACATCACAGATAAATACGACGTACACTTATGCCATCCGCATTCGCCTCGATGTCCCCTCGTGCACCGTTAGGTTAGGTGACTAACGGCAGAGCGGGACAGGGCTAGCGCGGGTGTAAAACATAAGTAACGTCTATATAATATATCATATATATATTATATACTGTATCTATCACAGAACATCACATGATCACATCACAGATATCGCAGCAGAAGAATCATATGAAATATTGGATATACTAGGACGTCCGTGTTTTCAATACGAGCCAGTATAAAACACGGATTCCACGGTCGTGATGAATAGCCAAACCCACACCCCAAGACCCCTACAAGAGCGGCAAGCAACCCTACCAATTCTAGAGTTAGGAGACCCGGACTCGACTCCTCGAGTTGGTCTCCCACTGGACTCCAGAACCCGGTTACTTGTGCTTCCCTCCTTGGGTCTATCCTAGTGCGGAAAAGTAAATAATATACAACGGGTGACAACTTCCGCAACCTGGAAGCGCCCCAATAAAAGAATATTACATACAAGTTTTTACATGAATGAAAATGAAAAACACTCATCTCACATAAAAACCCCCGGCTATTCAAACACGACGATCCAATATAACATATCCAGCAACACATAACATCACATGTCATCAACGTAAGTAAATATGCGCATCCCAATTGTCGTTGACATATAGCAACGAAACCGGCGATATCACATATTACACTTACGGTCACAGAAAAGAAAGTGTAAAACTACAACAGTTGGAATCCGCAACCACCTCAGACATCACATGCCTGACCAAATGAATTACTTAGACATCGCATGCCTAACAATTATAAACCCCGCATTTTAGTCTCAAAATCGAAAACTCTTTTCAATATCAAGTCGGGCAATTCAACAAGATTCCCGACATCCTGATCGAATGCTCGTCGCAAACTTCAGTAGGCGGCCGCACCCCCGATACCGTCGACGAAGTGCACCAAGGCGGAACACCGCTGCCGCGAGCACCCGAACGGATGCTTTCGGCGACGGGGTTCTCCTACAGTCACTTGGTCGGGGCTATGGAGTGAGGCTGTCTATTAAGTTTACCCGGCGAGTATCCGTGTACGCTACGTGATTGCGACGGACTTTTGATCACATCAAAATTCCGTGGCAACCGATCAAGTGAGACTAAACTGCTATGTTTATAACATTCATTTAGTTATCATATAACTACTTGTGAATTCCAATTATTGTATCACATTCCGGATAAATAGAAAATGTTAAACTTTTCGATCAAACAATCGAACACCCAACTTTTCCCGATACAGATCAACACATGAAATAAGTCTAACAACATTCAGTTCGTACCTCTGTACCAACGGTCCAGCCGTAGAAGGGTCAAGCCAACGCCTCACATGTGGCACGCCGTACTGCCCCAAACCCGAAGGTTCAAAGGGCAGTTCAAGACGGTCACATAATCGAGTTAAGGTTTGTTGTCTTCTAGAGGGACCATCGCGTTACTTGCACTACTTAGAACGTCGTTAAACTTCGGAAAAATCCAACACTTGGAAATTTCCCGACAGGGGAAAAATTGGGTATTTATATCCGGTCGAACTTTTTAACATATTCTAAGATTTATCCGGAAAGCCAAACAGACAAAATTTGATACCCCGATCGAAACACCGAATCCCCAAAACAACTGCAGAAATTCAACTCTTGAAAAATTATTAAAAATTCCCAGGAAAACCAGCATACAAAATTAAGAATTACTGTGCAGAATGATACGCACAAAACGACAAAGCTGCCGCGTTTCCGCCGCACGAGACAGGCTCGTGCCGCGGAAATGCGGCTCAATGATGGAATCAGGAAGTCGAATTTTGCAGTATTCCTTAAAATTTCCTGCTGATTTCACTGAATATTTTTAATATGGAAAAATGCACTGTTTTGGAAAAAGTACAGAGAGCAAGTTTAGTTTGGGGTTCCGGGTTCGTTCGGACTTCAAATTCCGTATGGACTTCGCCTAAGGCTCTAGCTAGGCTCTGATACCACTGTAGGGTTCCTAGGCACACTAGAGAGGTCTCACAAGGCATCAAACATGCCAATTTCAAATTTTAACGTGCCGAGAAACCCTAAACTACGGATCGTTTGCTAGATAACTAGGCGAAAAAGCTAACTAGTTAACACTTAACTACAAGATACGGAAATACAACCTTTGTAGATCCGGTCCTCCACCTCCGCGGCTCCGCAACGAAGTCGTCTCCGCTGTCCAAAACAAATCCGGGCTCTAGAGTCGGCTTCGTCGGAGAAAAAGTGAGCCAGGTCATCGATGTCCATGCCGAAGATGATCTACGTCGAGGCATCGCTAAATCAAGCTCCACCTTCACCAAGCCCTAAAACTTGTGAAGGAAACACACTCTACTACTTGGCAAGAGGTAGAGGATGAAGAAATAGGAAGTGGGTAGACTTTAGAATTGGATTTCTCACTCAAATCATCAATCCACCATTGATGACCACAAGCTTTTCTTCACTTGAAGGAAGAAGAAGAAGAAGCTAGTATTATGATAAGTTAATTAAAAATCAATAGAAAACAATACTTATCATAATATTAACTCTAGTCAAGTGTAGAGAATGAATCATGGTTAGTGGGAATGGTTAGGGTTAAGAATGAGATAAGAATGGTTGACTTGATCAAAGCTTCATGAAGCTTCAACTAAAGAACAAAATTAGCCACCATTCTTTTCTCTTTTATTTTATTCATTTATCAAAAATAAAAGGATAATTAAATAAGATAAATGAATAACAAATAATAAACCCTAACCATTTCATTAACCAAGGTTTAATCCTTTACACTTAACCAAAAAGCATGTATCATCAAACATGATACAAGCAAGTGCACAAAATCATATCGCATATGCAATGCGCACATCCGAGCGAGAAAATCCATTTAAAGTGAACCGATACTAGTTAATGCAAAGTAATATATCAAATATATAATTATGCATCAAATCATCAAATCAACCATTTGATTTAACGATCCGGTCATATCGTATATAACCGACTAGTATGCAATGCATCGGTTTATCGAATCAACCCTCGATTCGATAACTAGGTTATATCGCATATAACCATACGACACATTCATCGCGAGAATGGAATACGGTATCACATACACGTATTATTCTCGGTCCCGCACATATCTCATATGCGCTCCTATTTCGTTTCGCTTGAGCCAGGAAACCTCTGTGTAGGACTCTAAAGACTCGTCAATACGCCGGCAGCGGATGATGATCATATCAAACATCCACAAGCCGCAAGCGGTCTGCTAAACGTAACGGCCACCTGGGTATTGAGCGATCTGAAGATCGACGAGCAAGCCCGGTCACACTCCAGTGAATCCAACCAGTAACACTACCGTACAGTCCGGTCTGATCGTCTGATCTGTCGCATATCTCGCCTAGGGGTGGTAAACGTCAGACCCCAATAGCTCGATAAGTCGTGTCGATATGAGGTCTATAACTGTTCGAGAAACTACTGGTAACACTTACCAGTAAATCTCAGCAACCCTGACCAGGGATTTCCTGTTATAGCCAATCGAACACAGCGCAACATCAACCCCCTATACCGGGAGAGACGAATCCCCTCCTATCGCTCATTGCCTCCATGTGACTCAGGACTGTACCCAAAAACCACCGTTTTGCACGCCCTCTTGGACGTGGTAAGATGGAAATCAAAGCACAGTGGGAACCACACAAGACTCTATGACGATCTCGGGTCAACAGACTACTCTGTACCAGTGTCACCTGAGAACTGCCATCTGACGTGAGGTATAATACCATCTGAGAGTTCTCGGCGAGTCCGTCCAGTGTACCCAGTCTCCACTGAGCACCCGTATATCATCTCTGATGTCAAACACCGATGGATATGGGATCATCCATCGCCCATCTGTATGGGTCGAGAAGGTATACGCTAGTCTACTCTGGTATATCGATGCCCCGTCTCGATACACCCACGACTAGGGACTTTGAAGGATGTACTTATGGACTACCATGTCCCCACTAGTATGATCCGCATCATAGTCCAGGTAGTCAAGCACACATCCTAAGGGCTTTACCAACATGTAACAGAGAGACAATCAGTATACACGTTAAGGTAAAGAGCAACCAGATAGCATACTATCATGTCGAGCAAGAAAGTCCTCCCTATATATGTCCCAGCATCCACTACAATATACATCCTATGTACAGTAATGGCCTCTAGGGCATACATATAACTAACACTTCGGTCTTCAACCAACTTCCCAAGCTCTTAGAGGTCTCCATGATCAAGCTTGATCTCCGGTCTCCCTCCATCGAAGATGATCCACCCGAAGATTTATGCAATGAGCTTCAACCTCATAACCGAGGTAACAAGGTATCTATTTTGCCAAACTTGATAGCCTAGGAGATGTAGAATCTAATGATAGATTAAGTTGTCTCTAATCACTCAATGTTTCTCAACACATGAGACAGTATGGGTGGAGAAAGAAGATGAAGCATGATGATGAAAGTGTAGCAACTCAAGAAAGGAAAATGGCTAAGTGTTGTGAGCATGAGTGAGTGTGGCATCAAGTGAAGTAAAGCAAGCATGCTAGCAACTAAAGAAAAATCCATCTCCACAAAATATCTCACAACACTAATAATATCAAGCATGGTTCAATAGCGCCACCATGAGTCATCACTTGAGCCATGGCATCAATAAATACCAAGTCCACCTCATCCTACACCTCATTAAACCATTTATCCAAATGGTTAAAACAATAATGAGGTGGCATCTTCTAGAAGCATCTTGTAATGAAATTACAAGAATACCCCCTATATGTATATACATACCCGTATCCGTATTCCGAAAAATACGAATAGAATGAGACGAAAATAATCCAACAAGACAATACTAGAATCCGGCTTAAACCATAGCCACTAGTATTATCCGTCTGAATCTTGATACGTGCACAAGTGCATGTATATGATCGAACCCTGCCGTAAAACCATACGACCTCTACATCGTATCTCTCAAAGAAGGGAAATGCTCTGTGTGGGACTTTAAAGACTCGTCAATACGCTGGCAGTGGGTTTAACAACAAGCACATCGGTGGCACTAGCTGTACGTAACGGCTACCCAGGTATTGAGCGAAAGGGAGGCCGATGAGCAAACTCATCCTGAACCCCTACTGAGCCTGACAGTGACAATATCCATACAGTCCGGTCTGTTCGTCTAAGAGTATCGCATATCGAGTCTAGGGGGTGGATAAAGTCAGATCACTAATTACGTGACATTTAGTGTCGGTATGAAACACATCACCACCAGAGAAACTATTGATCCTAGATCGGTAATTTTCGTTTACACCGGCCGAGGATTTCTGGTGATGGCCACCCGTGCACAACACGAGATCAACCCCCAATACCGGGAGAGGCGAATCCCCGACGATCCGCTCACTGCCTCCATATAGCTCAGGACTATACCTAACTAAAACCTGTTTGCGCAACTCCTTTGAGCTGTGGTAGGGTAGTAATCAAAGCACATTGGGAAATCACACGAGATAAATGACGATCTCAGGTCGACAGACTAACCTGTACACATGTCACCAGGGAACTGCCATCTGATAATAGGTATAATACTCTCTTGCAGGTTCCCGGCAATTCCGTCCAGTGTACTCATAACCCAATAAGCACCTGTATACTATCTTAGGTGAACAAACTAACATCAATGGCTTGTGAGACCTGGCCACCGCCCCTCGTCGGGGTCTCGATCCGGAGTATCGATGCCCAGTCTAAATACTCCCACGACTAGGGACATTTAAGGATTTGCTTATAGACCACCCAACTCTAACGTATATGATCGCCATCATAATGCTGGTAGTCAAGAAAGAATCCTATGGGCTCTATCAACATATAATAGTGATCTGTAATACCACCTGAATCATGTACATGATGATAAAGACAAACCTGATAGCATACTATCATCTCGAGTAAGACTGTTCTACCGGTATAGGTCCTCCCTCAATTATTACAATCGCGTGCCTGAGATTCAATAATTGACTTGAGGGCACTATAGCCAACATGATCCATATAAAGTCACTCTTTTAAATTTCCATTCAGAAAATCGGTCTTTACATCCATCTGCCAAATTTCATAATCATGGAAGGCAGCAATGACAAGTAGGATCCGAAAGAATTTAAGCATAGCCACAGGAGAAAAGGTTTCATCATAGTCCAAGCCAGGTCTTTGACAAAACCCTTTTTCTATAAGTCTAGCCGTATAGGTTTCAACCTGTCCATCTACACCAATTTTCTTTCTGAAGATCCATTTGCAGCCAACGGGTTTTACCCCTTGAGGTGAAATGTCCAAAGTCCAAACTTTGTTGGTTTACATGGATTCCATTTTGGTCCTCATTGCATCCAGACACTTTACTGAGTCTCTGCTCATAATAGCCTGCTGGAAACTTGTAACATTTCAGAAAATATAAAATATTATTTTTGGAATTTAATATTAAAATAATATATTTCCCGAAAACTGCCCGATTTGCGAAATTAGGGTTTTCGAAAAAGGGTATAAATATATACCAATAATTGTGCAATAAATGGAAATTAAAATGATTTATTCATTTAATAGTACATTTAAAGGATTTGGCATTTTTTAAAATTATTATATGCAGTTTCGATAAAAACCCGATTAGTGCACTGCTAATCGCGATTAAGCCAAATCCGTGTTTCTACAGTTTTTCATGGCTAGTGCACCATGTCATGTTGCATTTCGGTTACATGTTGTTTTCTTGTGTTTTTTTTTGGGTATTTTATGGTTTGGTTTTAAAAAATATAAGAAAAGAAAAGAGAAAAAGGGTAAAAGGGTAAATAGATGAAAGAGTGGGTGAGAATAAGAGAGGAGAGAGAGAGGGGCTGCCTCATTTTCACCTCCCCCATCATTTTCTTCTCCTTCTTCCTCACTTCCCTCCACCTTCACCCCATGATATCATCTCAAAATACTCCTCAAAACCCTAAACCACTTTTACAAAAATTGATTACCTCCTTCTCCTCTACACATTGGACCAAGAAAAGTTAGGTTTTGACAACCTTGAGGAGCTAGGGTTTTTCTTGTTTGCATCCATGAGGTATAATTTCTACCATTTAAATAATTTTAAGTTTCTTTATATTCTAATTAGTTAGAAATGGGTTTATCATGTGGATTTGTGAACTTGGAAAATCCTTGTGAGGGTTTGAGTGAAATTGTGGATTGATGATATTTTGTGGTTGTCAATAAGACTTTTTAGGTAATTCTCGACCTGGACCATAGCCTAGAAACCAAAATATGGATTTAGGAATTGATTATGTCAGTTTTATGTTGATTTGTGAGGGTATATGGAAATCTAGAGTAACCCGGGGGCACTAAAAATTATTTAGCGAATACTGGGAGTCGTGCAGGCACCTACGAAGCTACCACTGAAACCCTAGCCCTATACCCTAACCCAAGGCCACAGTTATATCCTTTCTGGCCACAATTTGCGGCCAGAGCAGGGAATTAGGTTCCCAGGTTTGGTCCATGGCTCCTTTTTCAATAAATTAGATCCCTCCTGTACGCAAAATTGGCTAATTGTCATCTAGGGAAAATCTGGGAGTGTTTTACTCAATTTCTGAAATTGTTTTGCGGCTTTTAATGAATTTGAATTTGGTATTTGGTATTGTGTTTCCGACATGTGGCGTTTGAACGTCAACGACTAGGATTTTAGTAATGTTTTGCATGCGAAGCTATAGGTTTTAACCTATGAACGGAACTTGTGCCGTTTTGGTTTCCGACTTGATTTTAATACGCATTGTGATTGTTTATTATTGTAGGTACCTTCACGTGGATTCCGAGACGATGGAGCATGGCGTCATCGACTTCGGCAAGTAAGAAGCAATGTGACTGGATCTATATCCATGGGGGAAGTCGGGTGGATGACGTATAACACCCCCGCACATTTTGATGGAAACCGATTCATAGTATTTGGTTAAGAAAACCTTTAATAGAAAACTATAGATAGTGTTAAAAGGTAGTTAGAGAACTATATTAGAAACTAAAGGATAGTTAGAAGTGAAATCATACGACTAGTATGTGATGACGGGACTTGAGAATGATATTGATGATATTGCCGTTTAGAGTACTATAGGACTAGATAGTCGACGTAGATATGTCATCCGAACCATACCTATTTCCAAAATGAAGAATCGTATGCATATTTTAAACGGATAACTTGAGTGACGTTACGGATTTTCAAATGATATCTTTTCTATAAAAACACCGTAGCCCCTACTTTCAAAACTACGATTCGCACCTTTCAAAAGCTGTTTGTATGGTTCGGTTGTGTATGGTAGATTAGATACTTATGTTTATAGTAAAGGTAGAATGTATTATAAAATTGACTTCGTGAGGGACATAAATGGGATGAAAAGGATATATGACGCGATATGATGATTTGGTGATATGTTGGTATACGGATGCGAGTCGATGGAGATTATTGATACCTTGCCGGTCCCCTAATATGATATTGTTATGGATGTCACCTGGGACATAGGTATATAGATATTTATATTATGGTGAATCTGGAATGATAAGCCATACGAGAAGTTAGGTCCGTACCCTCATTGTCGTAAAGGTTGATAGGATCCCTATTGGTATTATGCCGCCGTACGATGATTTTCCGTACATGATGAGTTTGACTTGATGATTGATCCATACCCTTGACTAGAGATGTCGTACGACGGATTATACCGTACGCGATGTTGTGAGGCTGGATGCCAATTTATAGATTCACCGACTCAGACATATGATAGATACGTATACCTTATAGCTTTTAGCTGATGATTCAGCATTCATGTTATACTCATTGCATTGCATATACTTGTGCTAGTACACTTACACCATTATCGATGATGCGTATGTTACACGTATACAGATTTGCCGGCTCACACACTTCATCATTGATAATTGCCTTGTCACTACACAGTAGGATTGCTGCATCATGATATGACCCCTTGCATAGTTTACTTGCTATAGTTACTTATGCACCTTATACGATGTTGCATTTGACTTGGGAGAAATTGGGAACCGCGGTATATATTTAAAAACGTGATTCATCTTAAAAGAGCGGTTTTCCCTGATATTGTCGCATCACTGTTCCATGTTGTATGATATACGGATATGCTTACATTTCTATCATATGACGCATACATCATGCTTTATGATTTTACGCATTGAGATATGCTGTTTTCATGAGATTTCTGGATTTGAGAAACGTGGCTATTTCAAAAGAAAGTATGTACTGTTTTAAAAACCCGGTTTCTCTTGATATGATATTTCAGTCCGTCCACCATGTGTTTTCTCGGTTCTGAGAGTGGCATGTGAAACCCGATTCGAAGAGCGGTAGGCACCGTCTGCGGGTACATGGTGGACCCGGTGAGGTACCCCGGGGCAAAAAGACTCGTATTGTTAGACGGTGAGCCTGGAAGGGGAGAACTACCCATCGGTGATAGTATTTGGGCTCGGAGGATATCCGGAGGATACCTACCGGAGTCGAGAGATGATATGGGCCGATCCGGACTGACGGAGCCCGTTGGCCGATCCAGACTGACGGAGCCCGAGAGATATGAGGATTTGCGTGTCGATGCTGGACATGGGTTTCATGATGTTTTCGGGTGTCGATGTTGGACACTCTGGTTCCATGATTTTGATGTGTCGCGAGGGACACCATTGATTTATATCCTCATACTTTCATGCACACTCCTTTATGATATTTACGTGCATACAGACATTGATCATATGGGTGGACGAGATCCACATGTATACATGCATTGATTATACTATTGGATGTTATCCACATGCTTATAGGCATTGACTACCTTATTGGCATATATACAGACCCGGTCACCCTAGATATCATAGTATTACCTTTATGATATAGTTGACCTAGGAGTCGTTGTTTATTCGATTTCTATCTGTTGATATTTTTCTACTCACGAGTTGACAACTTACCCCCGTTGTGCCACAGTTCTTGCAGGTTGACCGCTTGGATCAGTAGCGGCTTCGCTGGCACACAGTTGCATTCCGGTGTTTTGCATTGGTAGGTGGGACATTTGTATCATACCCACTCTTGTATCTATATTTCATATTGTATCTAGTTAACTCCATCAATCAAAATTAGTAAATTGTATAAGTATTGAGACTTAGTGAGATTGTGGCTGCGAGACTTAGAGCGAGAGGTTTTCCTCTACTTATGGTTTGATGTCTTGCTTATTTATTTATCTTTTGTGGTGAACTTCGCCGTTGGGCGTCGTATGCTTATTTTTACTGTCTTGCGTGGTTGTGATCCGCCGTTTGGCGAAGTGCTAGCTCCTGCTTGGGGATGCCCTTATCATTATTTTGTATATATGGTTTTGGATCAGAATATTACAAAGGAGGTGCTGCCCGAATTTTCAAAAAAGGAGAAACATGTTTTTAAACTTGCATTTTCATGTTCCTTCTCTATGCATTAGAAAACTTGATTTCATAATACCTTTATTTCAAAACTTCTCCTCATTTATTTTCTTAAAAAGGTTTAGATTTCTGGCTTTTTAGCTTACTTGAATTACGTTACGCGTTTAGACGTTGCGTGATTTAAGCGCTGGTCACGAGCTAATATTTCAGGTCGTGATAAAATTTGTATCAAAGCGCTAGGTTTAACCTTGGTTTGATTCTATGTTTGACTATGCGGAGTCTAGGGTGGGTATGTATTTCAGAACCTAGGCTTGACCTTAGGGAACTTAGTCTTGAACGGGGGGGGTATTAGACCCGAACTTTCGTTTCATAGGTTGACCCTGATTGATGGAGTAGGTAGCTTGAGTAGAATGACGTACCATACGTATATTCCGCGGTATATTTACGATACGATACTCCACTTAAGAAACCTTAGGATGTACATATTTTTGAGATCTATGATTCTCTTCGTACCCTTGATTATGCATCCATTTTAGATCCTCGATTCTATTTGTTTCCATGATCATACTCTTATTGATGCTGTTCCTTCTTATGATCATGTATCCATTCTGGATCTGTCGTTTCCTTTCATGCCGTTGATCTGCTTTCTTCGATACTCGATTGAGGTTCCTGTCACCATGGTTTGGGCGCAGATTGAGCTGCTGCTAGTGTTGCGGTCAGGGCGAGCTCGTCATGGACGAGGGCTGACCATTGTGTTTTCTGGTGACACGGGGAACGTCTCGATGTAGTGTTTGTGTTGTGGCCTCTTATTGAAGCGAGTGTTTGGTTTTATGCCAGATGATCGGGCCACTGTTAGATCTGCCAGTTGCGAGAGGACTGTTGATGTACAGCCTACCTCAGAGATTATGATGTCGCCTACCGTGCAGACAGATGACCCAGCTGTTGCTGAGATGATGGGATGTCGCTTCCAGGGCTTAAGAGACGAGATCGCTGGATGCTTCCAGGCACAGATGCGACAGGTGATAGCTAGTTTATCCCGAGTTGAGAGACGAAGGTGATTCGTCAAATTGATGCGCCGACGTAGGCCCAGCTGAGTTGAAGATTTCCAGTGTGGAGAGTCTTACTCAGATCTAGAGCAGACCGATCCAGAGATGACCATTGATGTATCGCCTTTCATGGAGGATTGAGGCATTGTTTAGCGTGCGGATAAAGGGCATTCACATGTCGCCTAGGCGAAATTAAAAAGTTTGAGCGAGTGTCAGAAACCCATTTTTCCCGAGTTTAAAGTGTTCGGAGGAACATGCAGGTAATTCTGTGGACCCTCTAGAAGAATGAAACCGTAACTCGACATGATGACCATGGAACCGCTTTGAACCTTAGGGTTTGTGACAGTTTAGCGGTGCCATCAGTGAGGCTTAGGTTTGCCCTTCTACGGCTGGTCCGGAGGTACTTTGGTATGTACCAGATATTTTTAGACTGAGCTCAGGTGTTGACCCTTCGGGAAATTTTGGGACCTTGATGACTCCATCGAAAAGTTTGACGTCATCCGGATATCATGTGATAAGAGACCAGTAAGCTGACCAGCTTCGGATAGAGGACCTCACCCAGATATGTTGTGAGTTGATTGAGGACGGACGAGTATTGAGTATTCTTCCAATGGTTGGGACGAGTTCCCGAGGACGTGTTCGGCCCGATATCTTCTACAGAGTGATGAAGATACAGAGTACGCGATTTCGAGCCCGTATGAGAGACTTCGGATTGACCGTGGCCGAGAACAGTAGCAGTACGTAGACAGCAAGACGTGAAGTCGAAGCGGACGATGATAAAGACGAGTGGAGCCAGAGGTTCATGCGAGATGCCGACGAGCTGTTGCTATTCCCCGTCGAGATTTGAGGTCTGATATGCATATAAAGGTGTTGGGATACGGCCAGTTCCCGAGGAATATGTGCGGAGCACGTAGATGTCCAGAAAACGAGAAAAGATTATGTAAGAGTACCAGCCTCCGCAGTTCGGCATAGGCGAGATCAGAAGAGACCTTGAGCAGGATTCCTTCCAAGACACTGCTGCAATGAGATTTACACCTAGGATCAGTGGTGTCACGTGTATTCAGAGGACCAAAGGCCGACGCCGGTAACGTGCTGTTTTACGAGTGGTCGTGATGATTGGACGAGAGATGACCAGAGAAGTGCTAGAGCGGAATCATTCCTGTTAGCACACCTGACCAGGCCGATGAGCCGATGGATTGTGAGATTGGTGAATCTGCAGAGAAGATAAGAACCCAGGGACTGAGGACTCCAGACCATGAGCAGGAGGCAAGCGGATGTTTTTGTTCTGCCGGTTTTAGGCGCACCGATTTATTTTTCGACATTGTAGGAGGTGTACCTCAATGTCATTTGTTGCGATTTGCGTTTGTGATCCGAGTATCACGCTTATATCGCTTGGATTTGAGTTTTAATGATTGAGTTTCATGATATTGGTCTTCGTGCACCATGGCTGCATCTACAGGGTATTTACATTTTTGTGCACAGTTATTACACCTGATATATTTTATACACCGTTGTGTTGATTTGCGATTTGTGCATATTGTGGCACCTATATTTGGATTTGATTTCCATGCGCACCAGACGCATGTGATTATTTGATACGCCTTTTGAGGCTGATTTTGCTTTTGAGCACTTTGCTTTCGTATTGGGCACAATATTGTGTTGTAGCCAAACAGGACTGATCTGAGGACAGTACCTAAGTACTTTGCATGCATTAAAAGATTACCAAAAGGGTTTTCAAAAGGAACTATAGTCTTTCTATTTCCTACGTGTTCGTGAGCGACACGAACGTTTATGAAGGAAAACCTTTTGGGATATTTTGAAAACGACGGAACGTGTATTTAGGAAAACATATATGGACATATATTATTATTTTAAAATGAGCGTCCGTCAGTTATGCCGTGAGCTACGCTTTCACGCGGCGATTTAGAAAAGATTTTTGCATGTATTTTATTCAGATTTTGGAGTTTTCAAAGATACGTACTATATACGTATTATAGTATTTGAGTAGTGTATATTAGATTTCAGTAGTGGATTTCGAGATCTGTATCTCTATTGTAACTCCGAGGATATGTGTGCAAATCCGATGATTTGCGTGAAGCTTGACGGAGTTCGATTTTGAGTTTTGTACTCGTTTTCAGGCGCACTTGACGCGCCGTGTTATTTCTGCGTTTTCCATGATTTTAGAGCCCCGTTGATTTGAGTTGATAATTGAAATGTTTTAACATTTGGGGGTTTAAATTTAAATTCGGGGACCGAATTTATTTAAGGGGGGAAGATTTTAACATTTCAGAAAATATAAAATATTATTTTTGGAATTTAATATTAAAATAATATATTTCCCGAAAACTGCCCATTTGCGAAATTGGGGTTTTTGAAAAAGGGTATAAATATATAGCAATAATTGTGAAATAAATGGAAATTAAAATGATTTATTCATTTAATAGTACATTTAAAGGATTTGACATTTTTTAAAATTATTATATGCAGTTTCGATAAAAACCCGATTAATGCACTGCTAATCGCGATTAGGCCAAATCCGTGTTTCTACAGTTTTTCATGGCTAGTGCACCATGCCATGTTGCATTTTGGTTACATGTTGTTTTCTTGTGTTGTTTTGGGTAATTTATAGTTTGGTTTTAAAAGAAATGAGAAAAAAAAGAGAAAAATGGCAAAAGGGTAAATAGATGAAAGAGTGGGTGAGAATATGAGAGGAGAGAGAGAGGGACTGCCTCATTTTCACCTCCCCCATCATTTTCTTCTCCTTCTTCTTCCTCACTTTCCTTCACCTTCACCCCATGATATCATCTCAAAATACTCCTCAAAACCCTAAACCACTTTTACAAAAATTGATCACCTCCTTCTCCTCTACACATTGGAGCAAGAAAAGTTAGATTTTGACAACCTTGAGGGGCTAGGGTTTTTCTTGGTTGCATCCATGAGGTATAATTTCTACCATTTAGATAATTTTAAGTTTCTTTATATTCTAGTTAGTTAGAAATGGATTTAAGATGTGGATTTGTGAACTTGGAAAATCCTAGTGAGGGTTTGAGTGAAATTGTGGATTGATGATGTTTTGTGGCTGTCAATGAGACTTTTGAAGTGATTCTTGACCTAGAACATAGCCTAGAAACCAAAATACGGATTTAGGAATTGATTAAGTCGGTTTTATGTTGATTTGTGAGGGTATATGGAAATCTGGAGTAACCCGGGGGCACTAAAAATTATTTAGCGAATACTGGGAGTCGTGCAGGCACTTAGGAAGCTACCACTGAAACCCTAGCCCCATACCCCAACCCAAGGCCGTAGTTATATCTATTTTGGCCACAATTTGAGGCAAAGCAGGGAATTAGGGTCCCAGATTTGGTCCATGGCTCCTTTTTCAATAAATTAGACCCCCCTTGTATGCAAAATTGGCCAATTGTCACCTGGGGAAAATCTGGGAGTGTTTTACCTAATTTCTGAAATTGTTTTGCGGCTTTTAATGAATTTGAATTTGTTATTTGGTATTGTGTTGCCATTGTGTGGCGTTTGAACATCAACGACTAGGATTTTAGACGTGTTTTGAACGCGAAGCTATAGGTTTTAACCTATGAGCGGAACTTGTGCCGTTTTGGTTTCCGACTTGATTTTAATACGCATTGCGATTGTTTATTATTATAGGTACCTTCACGTGGATTCCGAGACGACGGAGCGTGGCGTCATCGACTTCGGCAAGTAAGAAGCAGGGTGAGCGGATCTATATCCACGGGGGAAGTCGGGTTGATGGCGTATAGCACCCCCGCACATTTTGTTGGAAACCGATTCATAGTATTTGGTTAAGAAAACCTTTAATAGAAAACTATAGATAGAGTAAAAAGGTAGTTAGAGAACTATATTAGAAACTAAAGGATAGTTAGAAGTGAAATCATACGACAAGTATGTGATGACGGGACTTGAGAATGATATTGATGATATTGCCATTTAGGATACTATATGACTAGATAGTCGACGTAGATGTGTCATCCAAACCATACCTATTTCCAAAATGAAGAATTGTATGCATATTTTAAATGGATAACTTGAGGGACGTTGCGGATTTTCAAATGATATCTTTTCTTTAAAAACACCGTAGCCTCTACTTTCAAAACTACGATTTGCACCTTTCAAAAGCTGTTTGTATGGTTCGGTTGTGTATGTTAGATTAGATACTTATGCTTATAGTAAAGGTAGAATGTATTATAAAATTGACTTCGTGAGGGACATAAATGCGATGAAAAGGATATATGACGTGATATGATGATTTGGTGATATGTTGGTATACGGGTGCGAGTCGATGGAGATTATTGATACCTTGCCGGTCCCCTGATATGAGATTGTTATGGATGTGACCTGGGACATAGGTATATAGATATTTATATTGTGGTGAATCTGGAATGATAAGCCATACGAGACGTTAGGTCTGTACCCTCATTGTCGTAAAGGTTGATAGGATCCCTATTGGTATTATGCCGCCGTACGATGATTTTCCGTACGTGATGAGTTTGACTTGATGATTGATCCATACCCTTGACTAGAGCATGTCGTACGACGGATTATACCGTACGCGATGTTGTGAGGCTGGATACCGATTTATAGATTCACCGACTCAGACATATGATAGATACGTATACCTTATAGCTTTTAGCTGATGATTTACCTTATGCAGCATTCATGTTATACTCATTGCATTGCATATACTTATGCTAGTAAACATACACCATTATCGATGATGCATATGTTACACGTACACAGATTTGCCGGCTCACATACTTCATCATCAATAATTGCCTTGTCACTACACAGTAGGATTGCTGCATCATGATATGACCCCTTGCATAGTTTACTTTCTATAGTTACTTATGCACCTTATACGATGTTGCATTTGACTTGGGAGAAATCGGGAACCGTAGTATATATTTAAAAACGTGATTCATTTTAAAAGAGCGGTTTTCCCTGATATTGTCGCATCACTGTTCCATGTTGCATGATATATGGATATACTTACATTTCTATCATATGACGCATACATCATGCTTTATGATTTTACGCATTGAGATATGACGTTTTCATGAGATTTCTGGATTTGAGAACCGTGGCTATTTCAAAAGAAAGCATGTACTGTTTTAAAAACCCGATTTCTTTTGATATGATATTTCAGTCCGTCCACTATGTGTTTTCTCGGTTCTGAGAGTGGCATGTGAAACCCGATTCGAGGAGCGGTAGGCACCGTTTGCGGGTACATGGTGGACCCGTTGAGGTACCCCTGGGCAAGAAGACTCGTATTGTTAGACGGTAAGCCTGACATGGGAGCACTACCCATCAGTGATAGTATTTAGGCTCGGCGGATATCCGCAGGATACCGACCGGAGTCAAGAGATGATATGGGCCGATCCGGACTGACGGAGCCCGAGAGATATGAGGATTTGCATGTCTATGCTGGACACGGGTTTCATTATGTTTTCGGGTGTCGATGTTGGACACCCAGGTTCCATGATTTTGATGTGTCGCGAGGGACACCATTGATTTATATCTTCATACTTTCATGCACACTCCTTTATGATATTTACATGCATATAGACATTGGTCATATGGGTGGACGAGATCCATATGCATACATGCATTGATTATACTGTTGGATGTTATCCACATGCTTATAGGCATTGATTAACTTGTTGGCACATATACAGACCCGGTCGCCCTAGATATCATAGTATTACCTTTATGATATAGTTGACCTAGGAGTCGTTGTTTATTCGATTTCTATCTGTTGATATTTTTCTACTCACGAGTTGGCAACTCACCCCCGTTGTGCCACAGTTTTTGCAGGTTGACCGCTTAGATCAGTAGCGGCTTCGCTGGCACACAGTTGCATTCGGGTGTTTTGCATTGGTAGGTGGGACATTTGTATCGTACCTACTCTTGTATCTATATTTCATATTGTATCTAGTTAACTCCATCAATCAAAATTAGTAAATTGTATAAGTAATGAGACTTAGTGAGATTGTGGCTGCGAGACTTAGAGCGAAGGGTTTTCCGCTACTTGTGGTTTGATGTCTTGCTTATTTATTTATCTTTTGTGGTGAACTTCGCCATTGGGCGTCGTATGCTTATTTTTACTGTCTTGCGTGGTTGTGATCCGCCGTTTGGCGAAGAGCTAGCTCCCGCTTGGGGATGCTCTTATCATTATCTTATATATGTGGTTTTGGATCAAAATATTACAAAGGTGGTGCTGCCCGAATTTTCAAAAAAGATGAAACATGTTTTTAAACTTGCATTTTCATGTTCCTTCTCTATGCATTTGAAAACATGATTTCATTATACCTTTATTTCAAAACTTCACCTCCTTTATTTTCTTAAAAAGTTTTAGATTTCTGGGTTTTCAGCTTACTTGAATTACGTTACACCTCTAGACGTTGCGTGATGTAAGTGCTAGTCACGAGCTAATATTTCGGGTCGTGACAAAACGAGCCGGCTCATCATCATTGATGATACAATCCTCTCTATCCCCGTCTATGAGAAAACCGTAGTATCTCTCGGGCGGATGAGACTGCCTACAAGATCTGCGGAGTGGCGCAGGGACGTCCGGTTCTTTTGAAACTTCTGGTTCCATTATACTTTCAGTAATAGTTTGTGGTTATGGAATTTCTTCCAGTTCTATTGCCCTCTTACTTATTTCTTTTTCAAGAAATTGAGTCTCCAGAAAGTGGGCATGCCGAGAAAAAAAAACCCTTTTGTTTCTCTGCGTAATAGAAAAGATATCCCCGGGAATTCTTCGAGTATCCCACAAACTTACACAGTACTGATCGTGCCTCAAGCTTGTCCGCATGCTGCTTTTTGATAAAAGCTGGACATCCCCATATCTTAAGATACTTAAGACAGGGTTTATTCCCACTCTACATTTCATATAGTGTGGTAGGCACTCACTTAATAGAAACTTTATTCAAAAGATATGCAACAGATTCTAGTGCATAACCTCAAAAGGATCGCGGTAACTCAGCATTACTCATCATGGAACATACCATATCCAATTAGGTGCGGTTCTGCCTTTCCGATACACCATTGTGTTGAGGTGTGTATGGAGGAGTAAGCTGAGAGAGAATTCCATTCTCTTTTAAATAATCCAGGAACTCGGCACTTAAGTATTCACCATCTCGATCAGATCGAAGTATCTTAATATTTTTACCTATTTATTTTTCCACTTCATTCTTGTGTTCCTGGAATTTCTCAAAAACCTCGGATTTATGTTTAATCAAGAATACATGTCCATATCTTGAGAAATCATCCGTAAAAGTAATGAAGTAGGAATAACCACTTCTTGCATGTGTAGACATTGGACCACACACGTCGCTGTATATAAGGCCCAAGAGCTCAGTGGCTTTTACTCCGTGTCCATTGAACAGAATCATTATCATCAATCCTTTGAGACATGATCGACAAATTGCATAAGACGAATATTCAAACGGATCCAAATATCCCACTCAATGTAACTTCGTCAACCGTGTTTCATTGATGTGACCTAGTCTACAATACCATAAGTAAGCTTGATTTAATTCTTGAGTCTTTCTTTCGAGTGTGTTCTGGACGTTGAAAACCTTATGTTGATATAATACGTATATACCGTTGTCTAGTGTACCTGACCCAATCAAGCTATGATTAAGGTGAATGTTTACAATATCGCTTACAAATGTAAAATCATAACCTTATTTAGATAGTAAAGATACAGAGATAATATTACATGTCAAACTAGGTACACAAAAACAGTTACGTAAAACCAAAATGTGTCTACTTATCAATCCTAGGTGATATTCCCCTACGGAAACAACATCCACGCTCGCTACGTTAGCAACCGTGAGGGTCATATCACTTGCCTTTATAACTCTACGGCTTCTCAGTGCTTGCAATGAATTACAGATATGAGATTCTGAACCGGTATCTAATACTCAGGAAGTAGAGTTGATTGACAGACAGTTTTCAATCATAAACACACATGAAGCCGAAGCAACAACTTGCTTCGAATCCCGGTTCTTAGCTTTCTAAGCCCTGTAGTCCTTCTTCCAATAACCTTTCCTGTGACAATAGAAGCATTCCTCTTTCCTTACTGTTGGCCCCCCAACTTTTGCCTTGCCCTTTCCCTGTACTTTATTGACACCACCTTTCGGCTTGGTGGGGGCCTTCTTCTTCTTCCTCTTGGCTTTTGCCTAGGATCTAGAGGAAGAAGATTCCCCAATAAGCAGAGCGGGTGTCTCCTTGGTTTTCTTTAGGGTTCCCTCTGCGCTCCTCAACATGTTAAGGAGTTCTGGAAGTGTAACTTCCTTCCCTTAAATATTGAAATTCAATATAAACTGGGCATAAGTAGAGGGGAGGGACAGTAGAATCAAGTCCGTATAGAACTCATTCTCTAACATGGTCCCAAGGTCCGCGAGCTCTTCAATCTAGCTGATCATCTTAAGGGCGTGGTCTCCTATAGATGACCCGATAGCCAACCTCGCCTGAAATAATTTCTTCAAGGTCCCGTATCTTGTGTTACGAGATTGCTCTCTATATAATTTTTTGGTATGGAGGAAGATAGAAGCTAAGTCCATCTTCTTGTGCCGCCTTTGGTGTTCATTATCTATTGAGGCCTGCACGAGGCACTTGGTTTTCGCACAGTCTATTTCCCATGTCTTACGGATTTCAATATCCGCGATGGTGGAATCTGGACCTGGGACGGCGGGGGCTTTAGTAGTAAGGAGGTAGCCCAGCTTGTCATTGCTAAGGGCCATCTGAACATTCCTTAGCCAATTTTTATAGTTTTGCCCCGTCAATATATTTTTATCTAGTAGTAACTTAAGCCCGGTCATCTTGGTCGCTGCAATTAGGATAGAGAGAAGAAACACTCAGTATGATACTCTTGTAGGTTTAGATTGGTTATTATTTTATCTAATCAGGATGGCTCCCACCGTTTCCTCAAATCCTCCTCAAACCATAAAAGAAGAATTAGTCGGAATTAATTGCACCCTATAATTCTTGCTTAACGTTTTGGCCAGGCTAGTGTCAGTTCTTCGAGGGAGGTTTTACAACGCTTTCGTGAAGTTTCTTAATTAAATAACCTCTTTTCCTTAGAGGCGTAGCCCCGCTAACACCGTTCTAGACACCTACTTGGTTTATAGCATTGATTGCAAAGTGAAAAACTTTCCCGAGGAGTAATAAAACTCATGGTGGGATCGAGATCCAACTATCATTGTATGATAAATTTGAAGAAATCCTACCGAAATCATCACACTCAAGATGGTATGCAAAACTAGCAAGTTTCCTTCTTTAAAACTCTCGATGTGGATTTTTACCCCAGGCGCTTATGACCTTGACGAAGGCCAAAATATCATAAGACACAAGTCAAGTCTACCCATCATTGTCCAGGTTAATCTGCACCCATTCGTACAAACACTTGACGAAGGCCAAAATAGCTGTACGCTTGTCCCAGATTAAGGCATCTATCTATACTACATATGAATACCCAGCAGCTACCAATCACTATGCCTTGGCGAAGATCAAAATACATAGCTTTAATACTACTGAATACCCATATGAAATGACGGAAGGCTACGGCTGGTTTTGGCGAAAACCGTGAACGTAATGAACTTGATATAGTCGAAGGAACCATGATAGCTTTTAAAAGGAGTGGTTTAGGCTTCGCATTTAAAAGTTATTTTTAAAGAAAACCGAGTGGTTTTGAAATTGTTCCAACGATTTAATTTTAGTTTGTTTTCTTTACATTAAACAATATTAATGTTATCCTTTTATTTAACCCTATCATTGCAGAAAGAAACGAAAATAGAACGTATGCTTATGCCATACGCATCTGCCACGGGGCCCCATCATACACCGTTAGGTTACTTAACTAACGACAGAGCAGGGGCAGGGCTAGCAAGGGTGCAAAACATAAGCAACGTTTATTATATATAATCTATATATATAGCCATTCATCTCATGCAATAATAGCCATTCCAGATCACAGATCACAACACAAGTAACACAGATGAATATATTGGATATACTAGGATTTTCGTATTTCGTTTAAGCCTATAACGAAAAATGGATTCCACGGTCGCGATGAATAGCCAAACCCTCATCCTAGACAGCTACGGGTGCGGCAAACTACCCGCCAAATCCCCGAAATGAAGCAACCTCCCTCAATGAGATGAGTAGGCCACTCAGCACTTCAAGAACCCGGTAGTTTGTGCACCCCACCTTGGGTTTATCCTCAATGCAAGGAAAAGTAAATAAAATAATACAACGGTGGCTACAATCTCAACCCGGATGTGTCCCGCAAAAGTATATTACATCATATTACAAATTACATGAATGAAAGAAAATAACACTCTTCACACATCCCCCAACTATTCAATCACGACGATCCAATACTTTATATCCACAAACCACAAACAAAATATACTAGATATGTGCAACCCCCACAAATCGACATATAGCAATTAGTCGACGTTTCGAAACACATATTCAAACTTAAAGAAAATAAACGATGTTAAAATTTCGATTTAGAAATACTTCGAATTTCCCAAGCACAAAGATAACACAATATGAAATCTGGGCAAAATCAAACAATACCATAAATCCTAAATCCAAGAGTACAGAACACCACAAAAAACTCAAGACCCAACTCCTACAGAAAACCGGCTATAGCGGGGAAAACACCATTTCCAGCGTTTTTTCTTAGAGTTTGTGCCTCGTTTTTCTCTGGTGTTCTAGTTAATTTATGAGGAGCATTCTGCACTTGTTAAAAAAATTTAGAAGCCTTCTTAAAATCGACAGAAATTTGGATCTAGGTTTTATCGTTTCGGAGTGGTTTCAATTTCGAAACTCTAAATTTTGTCTATTCAGTTAGTTAAGTGTTTGGGTAGGCTCTGATACCAGTGTAAGTGTATATGTGCTCCTTGCCGTGTCAACTATGGCTATGCGGAATCAAAAAACTTTAAAACTTGAGCACAATACACTGAAATTCCAAGGATACAAGCCCAAACACTATACTAAATAAACCCTAACTAGAGTTTTAACTACTCGGTTGAAATAACAACCTTTGTAGACGGTCCTTCGGGTCTTGAAAGTTGACTCCTCAAGCTCCTTAGATTGATGGAACGAGCTCTTGAAGCCGGTCTTCCGTGTGAAAGACGATCCACCCGAGGATGCCGATTCAAGCGATAGCTTCGTCCGAAGCAACTAAAGATCAAGTCTTACTAAGTCAGGATTCTTAGATTGGTATAGTTTGTGAAACTAAATGCTCTCTTTTAATCCTCACAACTTAAGAGGGAGGATTGAGGAAGAAGATGAAGATGGCTAGCAACTAGAGAAAATTCTTTCTTGAAAAATATCAACCATCTCATGAAAATATCTATCTCACTCTCACTCTTATCTCTTCACCCTTAAAACAAAAGAGTGGGTGCGCTTGGTGACACACTAGGGTAAGTCACAAGCCCACACACTTCTATGTTTAATGTGTAGAAAAGAGAGAGAGAGAGAGTGTGTGTGTGTGTAGCCACCTCACTAGTATACATATACATACAAATATATAAATACAAATGCATGTATATAAACAAGTATACTAAAACCCGTATTTATAATAAATACGTATATCATATTTGTACCAAAATACGAATACCGTATTTGTACCGAAAATAAAAAATACGCGTATTCATATTTAGAAAAAAAATACATGTATTTGTATGAAAGCACAAATATCCGTATTTATACAAATACACGTATTCATATAAATCCGTATTCGTGTTAAAATACAAAAACCCAAAAGAGAGAAATATAATACTAGCATCAAAACTGGTTGTCTTTCAAACCTGCTAGTACTACTAAACCGTCCGATTAAAGCACATGCATTAACTCAATCGAACACCCTTGCATAAAACCATACATAAACTACACCGTTTCGCCTGAAACGGCACACCCTCTATGTGGGACTCTAAAGACTCGACAATATGCTGGCAGTAGGTTTAACCACAAGCACGTCAGTGGAATTAGCTTTACGTAACGGCTACCCAGGTATCTGTCGAAGGGAAGGTTGACCCGATAACTCGTTCGAAACCCCAACTGAGCCTATAGGTGACATTCTCCATACAGTCCGGTCTGTTCGTCTAAGAGTATCGCATATCGGGCCTAGGGGGGTGGTAAACATCACACCCCTAATAGCGCAATAATTCATTTCGGTGTGGAACCAAATGCACCCTATGAAACTACTGGTGTACCTACCAGTAAATCTCACATGTCCTGGCCATGGAATTTGTATATTAGCTAGCCATACAAAGCGCGATATCAACTCCCAATACCGGGAGAAATGAATCCCTTATACCCCCTACTGCTTCCAAGTGCTTCGGGACTATACCCAACTACTATCTGTTTGCATGACTCATTTGAGCCGTGGTAGGGTAGTAATCTAAGTACAGTTGGAATACACTCGAGACACATAGTGATGTCAAGTCAACGGACTAACCTATACTTATGTCACCGGGGAACTGCAAACTGACGATATGTATAATACCAACCGGCAGTTCCCAGCGAGTCCGTCCAGTCTAACTCATAACCCAATGAGCACCTGTATACTATCTTTGGTACCGTATACCAATGGCTGCGGGATAGGCCACCTCTTTTGAAGGGAATAAGAAGCGTATACACTAGTCTACTCTGGAGTATCAATGGCCTGTCTCGATAATCATATGACTAGGGACAAGTTTAAGGATGTGCTTATAGACTACCCAGCCCCCACTAGTATGACTGCCATCACAACGCTGGTAGTCAAGCAAAGATCCCAAGGGCTCTATCAACATATATTAGCGATATGTTAAAAGAAATATATACATATGTTAAGATAGACTCAAGCCAGATAGCATACTATCATATTGAGCAAGACTGTTATTATATCTGTATATATCCTAAGTTTCCAAGATGTAATATACAATCCAGTACTATACAATAATGGCCTCTATGGCATATATCACTAACAGCGATGTTGGTCAGGTTGTCTGATTCAAGAGAAGACCGGTTTCACTATACTCATCGAGACCGTGCATAGAGCGCAAGTCGGGACGAGCCGTGAAGGTTTCACCCCGAGAATCCGAGGAACGTGATAGAGCTGAGCCGAAGCTGCTCCATCACGTAAACCCGAAGTAGAGACAGCAGGCACTCCGATTATGGAGAATTCTTGGGGTACCAGTAGCGAATCGAGGTCCTCGAGAAGAAGATCGAGTACATGCATCTCTCCACCCGTTTGCCCGAAAGATCATCAAGATACTCCATGGATTCCCTCACGAGGCCCTTCACAAAGCAGTTGCTAAGCGAGTGGGTCTCATCCTCGATTAAACCACCCAAAGTGGCTCTCTTTGGCTGGAAGTCTGACCTAAAAGACCACTTGGACGCGTTCAACATGGGCATAAGCTTTCAGGATAACTCAGACACGGCTCAGTGCTGAGCATTCCCTACCACTCTCATCCAGGCCGGGCGAGATTGGTTCCGCAACCGGACTCCATGCTCAAACTCAATTTTCGACGAATTGGCCACTCGGTTTCTTAGCCACTTCGTCGACAACCGATGGCAGAAGCGGTCGGTCGACTACTTGTTCACTATCAAGAGTGAGTGCAGGGAATCTTTCAAGGGCTATATTACCCGGTTCTACAATACTCTCTTGAAGGTACCCGAATAATGGGATGAGACGGTCATTACTGCCCAAAGATCTGGTCTTTGGCACAAAGAGTGGCTCCGCACTTTTGCATTGGCGCAACCTAAGACCATGGCCGAGGTAAAGATCTGGACTCAACGGGAAAGCCAACTCCAGTCTGAGGTGAATGTTAATCTTCCCCGAGGAGACCAGACAGACTAAAAGAAACGGGACCGAGAAGAGAAGAGAAAGTTTGATAATTTAGAACCTTATTCTCCGAAGTTTCACTAGTACACGCCTCTGAACGTTTCGCAGGCTAAGCTGCTAGAGGAGGTGAGGATCGAGAGATTCTTCAAGCTGCCACCGATGATACAAAGGCCGGGGAAGCAACTTCGCGGCCCGTAATGTTCCTTTCATCGGTCACAAGGTCGCAAGACCGAGAACTAAAAACAGCTGCACAATTACATCGAGGAGTTGATCCGCTCCGGTTACTTGACGAAATACTTGCGAGACAAACATCATGCGAATAGGGAGCATGCCGAGCAACAACTTACAGGAGAGCTGACAGTTGGAAAGATCATGGTCATCTCTATTGGCTCGAGCCTGAGAAACGAGGACACCCGCCGTATCCGGCCAATCATGGCCTTGGCCGCTCCCCAAAGTGGGATGGTCCATTCCTCATAACTAAAATATTTCCCGGAGGAGCATACCGACTCTAAGATTTCTTAGGTCGTAACCTTCCGCGGCCATTCAATGTAGAAAAGCTTAATTATAAAGATGAACTTGTACTCAATTGAATAATGAGATTCATATAATTATTTCATCTGAACTTGTTTTTGTTTCCAACATAAGCCATCGCCATGAGGCTGGTAGACAGCTTCTTTCCTATTGCACTTATTCACAGCAGGTAGATTCCTGCCCAACATAAATTGTGAATCCTAAGCCCTCACGCGAGTAGATTCCGGCTCGATTTCGAGGCCGGCGGACAGCTTCCTGCCCATCGCACACATTCACAGCGGGTAGATTCCTGCCCGGCCAAACCCGTGAATCCTAAGCCCTCGCACGAGGAGACTCCTGATCAGTTCAGAGGCCGTCGGACAGCTTCTTGCCCGTCGCACCCATTCACAGTGGGTAAATTCCTGCCCAACATAAGTTGTGAATGCTAAGCCCTCGCACGACTAGACTCCTACTCCGTTCGAAGGCCGGCGGACAGCTTCCTTCCCATCGCATACATTCATGACGGGTAGATTCCTGCCAACAAAAGTTGTGAATCCTAAGCCCTCAAGCGAGTAGAGTCCTGCTCGGTTCCGAGGCCAGTGGACAGCTTCCGACCTATCGCACCTGTTTACCGCCGAAAGAAGCGACCGGGACGTTGGAACATCTGGCCTGAATTTTGGGGGAAGATGCCATTTGGTTTTATCCGTCTATCTCTCCGAAGATACCAAGTTGATTTATGGCACCATGTATCGGAGGTTTGGATAGATGCGGCCATTGTAGCAGACTTCATCAGATTCTTCCTCGTTTGTGAGGTTTTTTTATTGTGGGGATGGTCTTCCCTGCAGGCGCAAGCCCCTGCAGTTAATTACTGTCACGACCCGAAAGTACGGAACGTGACCGACACTTAGATTACGAAGCGTCTAGAGGCGCCACGTAACCTAAGTAAGCCGAAGCCCAGAAATCTAAACCATAGAAGAAGAAGAAGAGGTAAAGAAAACAAGTTTAAAAGAATCAGCAAATTTTCTCAAAAATTTCGGCAGAGCCTCCTCTATAAAAACTGGCCCCCAAACGGGTACCACAAGTATAATATACATAAACAATAAAAAGCATCCCCAAACAGGAGCTAGCTCAACGCCAACAGGCGGAAACAACCACAACAAGCACAAATAGTATACAACGCCAAAGGGCGAGGCTCAAACTAAAAAGAAAACAAAACCACCAGATCAGAATAATACATGCGCGACTCTAAGGTCGAAATAAAAGACTGGTCCAATAAACTTATCAAGTAATACAAGTATGGTTGATGGAGATTACTAGATACAACGAATGAATAAAATACAATGGTGGTTCAGATACAAGTGAACCAACCTACCGTGCAAATCACCCTGAAATAAAAGATGTGCCAGCAAGCTGCCCGGGAAACCTGTACATCGAACCTGTAATAAAATTTGGCACAACGGGGGTGAGTTGCCAACTCGTGAGTAGAAGACATCTACGAAAAGAAATCGAATGCACGACGCTATCCTAGGTCATAATAATACACTACTATATCCCAAACATCTAGTAATAGCAGGGTAATACTACGTGTAAGTGCAGATACTCCGTGTTCGTGTCAGTGCCTCATATAATACTATGTCATGTGAATGGATATGCATGCACCATGAATGTAAAATAAGCAATCCTGAAATCCAGGTATATCTGTATAAGAAATCTTTGGCTGTTATCATAGTAAAATGTGTATAAGAATCTGAAATCTCAACAATGAAATCCATGGAAATCCGTGTCAAGCATCGACACAAATATGTAAATCTCAAGTCTCATAGTCTTAATACCTCGGGCTCCGTCAGTCCGGATCGGCCCATATCATCAAATCTCACGACAACGGTCGGTATCCTCCGGATATCCGCCGCGCCAGACATCAACGGTAGGTAGCCTTCCCCTGACAGGCTCATCGTCTACAACTCGATCTTCTTGCCCCGGGGTACCATACCGGGCCCACCATGTACTCGAGACGGTTCATCCACTCCTCGAATCGGGTCTCGAAATCCATCAGAAAACATGAAATCTCATGGTGGACGACACATACATCACGAGAAAACCGCATCTTATTTTGAAAAGAGAAGAGGAGAGAGAGAGAAGTTTTTTATATATTTTTGCGGTTTTCCCCAAAAATCCAGAAATCTCATAGAAATCCAAATCTCAAAATCATGAGTAAGTATATGATAAGTGTCGGCATATGCCCATAATACTGCGCGATAACATGAAAATATGCATGCATGAATGTCTAAGAAATAAATATCATGTCTTATACTAACATAAGAGAGAAATCACAATATTTTATCGGTTTAGTGGTTAACTGATTCTATCAATAAAAGATAATATGATCTAAAGTGTACGTGACATAGCAATTACCGATGATGATGTGTGTGAGCCGGCAAATAAGTGTGCGTGGAATATGCGCATCATCGGTAATGGTGCTGGTGTCCTAACAGGTAAGGTTTATACTGATTATAGCAACATATGTAAGAACATGCACCATGATGATTACAATATGAATGTAATACAGGTGTGCATTATCCACTCCTCCGCGATATACGAGTACAACTACCACTATGTGAGTCGAACATAAACTAGTGTCCATCTAATATCCTAAGGAACTAACCTAAGAAACTAGTCAATAAAAAACAAGCATCTACCTAAGGTCTGAACCAATATCTCTAATAGTCGGCGATCCCGCCTCAATAGCGTCACGTACGTAGTATGGCTTCCTCGAATCAAGAGTGCGTATCAATCATCATATCTAAGCCTCGTACGGTAAAATCCATCGTACGGCATCCCAATATCGGGGTACGGGTCAAGTATCTCCTAGGTGTCTCATTATTCGTAATGTGTCATCATCAACACATCTCATGATCAAGGTGCTAAACTATAATCGCATACATCAATCATATATCATTCCCATCATGGAATAATCATTAGTTTATCCTCAGAAATATCATGTCACATGTATCATACTGTGATTAAGTCATACCGATATCTTATCGTCATCAAGTCACAAGCTACAGCCCAGGTACAATTTTAGCGTCCCATGTACCTCAATATCACCACCACCCTTCATAATTTATATATTCATGTTCATTATCTCATTCTCTAATGATCCGCTAACACTTAAATACGACTGTATAGTCAAGAATCACGGCATCAAGCCCAGTTATACTGTTTCATCATACCTCAGATATCATATCACATCAATGAATCCCATATACGTGTTGTATATATATATACACCTATACCTAGTTTTATATATATACACACATATACGTATACTCCATGTCGAGTTTCAGTGTGTGCGTGTGTGTTTCTACCTGAAACCTAAGAACTTTTCCAAGGTACTCATCCCCTGATAAGGTTTTCCTAAATCAGTCTAGTTCAGCCTAGGGTTATTACTAGGGTCCTACGTGTTAAGTATCTAGGGTCACATCTGGTTTCCTACTGACAATAAATACTATTCCTATTCTACGTTGCGGGGGTGCTAAACGCCATCCACTCGACTTCCCCCCGTAGATATGCATCTACTCACCTGGTCCATGTCTGCCGACGACGGTGTCGCCATCCTCCTCTTCATCGCCCGCAGTCCACTTGAAGGGTACCTAAACGCAAACATATAAATAGCATCGTAAAATGAATCACATACAAAAGTCAAACGATACAAGGAACAAGCATAGGTTAAAACCTATGTCCCGTCCGCGCAAAAGAACCAAATATCGTTCGATATCGGCGTACAAACTCCGATGGATCGAGATAAACATCAACAGATAACTCGTAGTTTTAAAGCACATTACTTATATTGTAAAACATGATCAAATTCATCGAAACACTAAAATCGATCAAATCGTCCGTTTTCGAAAAACCCGAAAATGCCAATTTACCGTTTTTCATCAAAACTTGACATTTAAATGAAACCAAAGGTCATAAAACTCATTAAATAGCATAACTAGACTATACAAACTATTACTATATTTTTATTACACATATTTGTAGTAATTTGAAATTTCTAGTTTGCACCCTTAAACAATTTTCAACATTTTTCAAGCAAAATACCACAATTCCACCTCAAAACATGATTTTGTATAAATTAGTGACTTAAACCACAATTTATGATGATAATGATATAATGAAACCATAATTATATTTTTAATCTCATTTATATAGGAATTTCTAAAATCTAGTTTACAAAATTAGCAATTTTTTTATCACAATTTATCAATTATCCATTGAAACTAGCAATCAAACTAAGTTTTTCTTTCCATTAACATGCTAACATTTCCACTAAAACTATAATCCAATGATAACAACCCAAATTAGAATTTTATATTAACCACAAACACATTTTTGCAAAAACCTAGTTAACTAAATTCCTAATTTAAAACAATTTTAAATGAAAATTTTACAATTCAACAACCATGCAATATTTTCCAATTCTAAAAGTTTTAAACTAACTATTATAACCCTAAATAATTAACAAAAATCATAACTTGAATTTACAAACCCTAACTTGAATTTTTAAAAAAAACATAGAATTAATTCATTAAATCTAATTAAGCTTAAATGAACATCTAAAACAATAAATCAAAAGAAAGAAATTATACCTCCCAAAATATGAAATCCAAACAAGAAATGAGCCTCCAAAATGCATGCCTTCCATCTCCAAATTTCATATAAAAATGAGCAAGGAATAAAGAGTATGAAATAAATGGGATTTTGTGGAATTTTAATGGAATTTTTGATGTATTTTTAATGAATTTTGAATAAAAAATGAGGTGGGAAAAGGGGGGGCTGCCATGGAGAGTTTGTGGCCGGCCCTAGAGAGGTGAGGGAGAGAAAGAAGAGAGTGGGAAAAGTGTGTAGAAGTTTCAAGAGAAAGAACAACACTTAAGTCTTTTCATGGTTTATTTAATTATTTATTTATTTATTTACTATAGCAACTCAAGAAAGCTCTAGAAAATAGGAAAAATTTGCAAATAAATTTTGCATGATACACACTAATTTCTAATATGCCATGGTTCATTTTTACAAATTAAAACCATTTAAATTTGTAATTTACACTAATTTAGTGTAAAAATAAAGCTTATGTTAATATTTAAAATAATTAATTTAGGAAAAATATTTTATTAAACTAAAAATTTAGAAGTGGCTAAATAAATACCATTTACTAGTAATTTCATAATTATAATAGATATTTTAAAAATTATAATGAAAAACAATCACGGTTTGGTTTTACGAAAAATACATTTTACTTTACCGAAAATCCTAAAATTCACTTAAACACTTTTATTCATTTAATTATTTATTTAATCATTTTTAACACGTTACAATTACGTTACCACATAGCGATAACCACTTTGTCCTTCTCCAGATGTTCACTTCGTGTCGTGTGTGTTTATTTTATTTTTGGTTGTCCGTGGATTGTATACGGAGACTAAATTTTGCTGTCGCCCGTAGGGCGGGGATTAGTCCAAATCCGTATTTTTTTAGATTTGGGTTTGTTTGATTTAAGGATCGTTAATCTCATTTAAGATTAAGATCAAAGTTAAATGTTTGTTAAGGATACGTTAGTCTAATTTTTAGACTAAGATCTACTTAATAAGGTTTTAGGATCATTTAGATCCAACGAAAGACCATTTAGGCTCTATCGTTTTAGTTTAAGGACGTTGCGGTCCATTATTAGACTATGAACTCTATTTATCTTGAAGAACGTTCTTCTTCTTTCCTCTCTGTTTTGTTAAAGCTCTTTTTGCTTGCTCCCTTTTTTTTGAACTTGAAGTTTAGGGGGGGGGTCTTCTGTACAAGACTTGAAGTCTTGGGTCGTTTATATAGAGGAGGCTGATTTGTTGATTCAGTTAAGGAAATCTCTCCTTGAGAGATCTCTAATTGATTTAGGGATTTTATCCACCATTAGATCTTTGATCCTAGGCCTCATGTTTTACAGAAGATATTTTTCTTGTTCTCAACAAGATTGGGAAAATATTTTCCCATACAGAGCTTATTCTATATCTTGGTGATTTTTAATCACTATTGGATTTTTAATCCAACAGTGCTTTGTTTTGTAGAGAGTAACCTTTCTTGTTTTAGAAAGATGCGAGCGATATTTCCTCAACAGAATTTAATTCAGTAATTTGATGATTTATCATCTTCGTTGGATTTTTGACCCAATGGTGGAGAACTTTTAGTTCTGGCGCTGGCGCTCTCATGATTTGCACGTGAGGCGCTGCCTCAGAGATTTTAACTCTGGGCATTGGCGCTCTCGTGCTTTGCACGTGAGGCACTGCCTTAGTTCAAATTTTGAACAGAGCCTTGCTCTCTTACTGGGGGGAAACAAATACCCCCTACCGTTGCGCTCACGTGGCTCACATATGAGTGTGGCGGTGGCAGCCTTTCCACCGTTAGATTATCTTGGAAGTTGGATCGTCTTCCAGCGCCAATAAGTAGAGCCTTTGGCCCTTAGGATGACTTCTGTTCATCTTCTTCTTTTCTTGTCTTTGAGAATTTAATTCTCCCTTCAGAGCTTAGATCTCTGCCCAAGGAAATTCCTTTTAGAGTCAGAGCTCTGCCTAAATTTGGTAAGGATCAAACCTATTAACAGAGCTTTTCTCTTATCAGATCATAGATCTTAAAATGGATTTTTAGGGTTACTTAACCGATTAGTTAGAACATTGTTCATCTTTATAAAGAACTCTCAGAGTTCGTTTTGTAGATCTTAAAGATCTTGGAGTTTTTACTCTGTAAAAAGCCTTGCTTTTTTAGGTTTTGATGGATTACTCCGTCGTTTTCACAGAGCATGGCTCTTAGAAATTTTTGGGGAATTTTTATTCCTCTCATAATTAAAGTTGACAGATGTAATTTCTGTTTGCAAAGCACTGCTCTCGAGGGAGTTTTACTCCTTAGCCCAATAAGTTTCTCATTAAATGAGAATCTTTTTAGGATTTCTTCTTTAACGATTGACGGTCTCATCAATGATGAGCCATCATTTTGATTTTGTGGGTCCCCCTCAGTCCCCTTTCCCTGCATTGCAGTGTGGTACAAATTTAAAGTACCAAATGTCAGAATTTGTAATGTATTGACATCTAACCCTCGTTTCTTTTCGCGCAGGCACTATGTCTTTTGACTCTTCTTTCCCATTTGTTCGCCCAGAGAGTGCATACGCCGACACGCCTGTGGATCGGGAAGTTTTTGCACTGATTAAAGATCATGATCCGGAGCAGAAGTCTCTTCACTTATGGGGGTTGTGGTATAACCAAATTATTCGGGGTCGGCGCAATTTCTCTTGTGCGGCGCCTTCAGAGCCAACTTCTGCCATTCATTATGCTGACTCGCCCCAGGTGAATTACGCTGTGGAGGAGGTTAACTGGATTACGGATGGATGCCTCCAGCCCTCTATGGGCTCGATACCTATACAGCCGCCGATGGCTTTAGATATTCTGGGGCGGCGCATATGTCAAGGTGAGTCACGCCCTTAGGGGCAGGCATACATGATAGGCTTGACTCCTCTCCATTCTGCCGGATACTTGCAGTGGGTTCGATACATCTTCTTGGCAAAAAAATCGCAGCTGTTGAAGCTTGGGTTGTACCATGCTATCTACGCGTCTCTTTTCCAGTATCCTGCGCCTCACATATAGTTGGTCAAGGCTTTGTTAGAACAATGGAATACCCCGACTCACACCTTCCTTTTATCGGACTGGGAGGTTTCGATTTCCTTAGAGGAATTTGCAGAAATTTCGGGCCTACCCGTCAGAGGGTAACATTACGAGGAAATACTTCCCCCCTGACGAATAAATCTTTGCTACCAAATCAGTGGTGATGGGTCTTACTCCGGAGAATGCTATTCAACATCGATTCCTGAGTCTAATCAAGGTGTTGAACATTTACGAGAGTCTGTTTCTCGAGTCCGGAGGGCACGGAGTCAGCTTCGCGGATTTCATCGCCCGCTTTCTTCGCCCGGAAGCCTTATCAAAACGAACCACAAAATTCTCCAAGCTTGACGATCCTTTTGGTTTTGGCTTGGACAGCCGGCCGACAGCGGAAGCAGATCAAAGGAATTTCATCCTCCCAGACACCCCGATTGTCCCTTTTGCAGAGCTCGCAGCTTCAGATATCGATGAAGAGGCGTTCTTTTTAGGGTTCCTCGGCCTATGGTTAAGCTGGTTTGTGCTCCCAACACACCCTTGCTATATGAGGCTATCCGTCTTCTATCCGGCTCACCGAATGGTTGCCGGGACGCGAGTAGCCGTCGGGATCGTCGGGCTGGCTCACCTGTATCATGGCCTCAGCTTAGCGGCAGACACCACTCAGCCGGGGGTACAGCCCGTAAATCTCCCACTGCACTATTTCATGTCGTGGATCGAGCTGCATGTGCTCGGCACTTTTGGAGTCCATAAACGGCCCTGTTTCTACGACAGTTATAATTTCCTCGGGTTATGTTCCTAGTTGACGCTTCTGCTTTAGATCCGTCACAGCGAGAAGCTTGGGGTCTGGTGCGTCGCCCGCGTATGGTCGGGGATAGCATGACCTTCATCGATAAGGTCTTAACTATCGGCAAGGAATCCACTAAATCGGTGCAGCCGTTCCGCGATACCTTCAAAGACGGGGTTCCTACATTGAAGGCTCGGGAGATTCTACATTTATATTCAATCAGGCCGGGCTTTTTAGGGTTCAGGCAGAACGACTCGGCACTGTTCATGAGGTACAACCCACACCGTTTTGCTCAACAGTCGAGTTACGATCAGGGTGTCCCGCTTGAGGCTTTCTTAGCTGAGCCGGTTGCCATGGAAGAGGGTATTCGCAGCACACTACACCATTTCATGCGGCTAAACACCGGGTCCAACATTTTTATCAGTGAGCCGAGCTGCGTTCCGAAAGCCACAAACGCATACGTGGCCTGGTACCAGCATGCGACGGGTGCTGTTATTAGGGAAGAAAGGCGGTTACTGCACGATCGCAAGGGTGCGGTCCCATCCGGTAATCCAGCTGTCCCTTTAAAGCGACGGACCACTGTTGGCCCTTTCTTAAGAGAAGCTGCTATGGTTGCGGTCCCACGCGCCTTTCCTGAGAAACCGCTACCCTGTGTTCTTGTAGAAACGGTAGCTGCATCGTCCCTGGAGTCTGGCGTGGGTACGGAAATCGGGACTCGTCGCCCAAAAATGCCCGTCAAGCGTAAGCTCGTGTCATCGGCTGCCGGCGTTCGCTCTCAGAAAAAGAAGAAGTCTCTTTTTTCTGCTGACGTTTTATTCGGCCAGGATCCCCTTGCTCCCTACAGCGAAGGCTTGTGTGAGTATGGTACTAACGATGGCTTATTCATCGTGCCTGCAGTTGATACTGATCTCCAGGCTACCCTCGTGGCTTCTGAGAGATTGGCTCGCGATGAAGCAGCACTAATCACTATCGCGAAGTCAAGTATACTTCAATTACATTCTTCCGCGGCTATCTCTTTTTTTTTATTATGCTTCTATTGACGCTTTCTTCTTCAACAGGTATTTCTACCGAAGAGACTCTCGCGGCTTCCCTCAAAACGTTCGAAGAAGAAGAGAGGCTCCGCGCTTCCTTGGGCCTTGGTATAATTCAGCTCATTATGCTTTTATCCCTTTTATTCTTTATTCGTGCTCTGATCCTCTCTTTCATTTTGTTGCAGGGACTACCTTGACTCGGGTTATTCCAAGTGCAATGCCACTCCCGAGTGGTGACGCAACAGGACTGTTAGAGCCGGCTACAACGGCCACAGCTATCCCCAAGCCACCGCGGGAGGCTTCGCTAAAGCAGCCGATGATGGGCGCCGTAACGGTGCCGGAGGCAGAGCTCGATTCAGACGACGGCGTCCCCTTGTCGGAAGTTTTGAGGAGGTCAGTTCTCACGGCCCAGACCGAAAGGAAACGCAGGAGGTGTGCAACGAAGGAACGTGATGTCGCCTTGACTATAGCTGTAGCCTCAAGTTGCATTCCATCTGTTGATCTTCCTTTGGCGGGTGAAGCCATGGGCGTAGAAACTACTCCTCTGAGGGAGAGCGAAGAAGCCGCTATGCCTGGCGATGCTTCCGTCGAGATTTTGGTTGATGACCCATTAGGTAAATCTTGAGTCACTGTTCTCTTTTTATTTCTCAATCCCGTTCAGCTTCTTCTGACGATATTTTGTTTGTAGGTATAGTGAACGCTGAGATTGTGCCATCTGAAGCACCTCCGGTCGCCACCATGACGGTTGTTGTTCCCCCGCCTTCTCCTATGTCCTCCGAAATGCTGGAAGGTATAGATTTGCGATTTATTTAGTTTAACTATGGACACCATCTTCCTTGCATTGATAGTATATTGTCACAACTCTGCAGGAGTCCTTTTCGACCATCTATACCAGGTGTTGAACCGTCATTTCTCCTTCCAGTCGGAAGTCATTCCGCCTGCTGGTATTGGTTAGTATATCCTTCATCTATTTTCTCCTTTATTTATGAATAGCTGTATTGTTGCTAATTTTTCCTTGTATTGATCGCAGCGTTACGGATCGGAGGAGGGGACGAGAGAATAGCCGCGCCTCTGGTACTCCCAATTTTGCCATCTGCCACCACCGGTATAGTAGAATTCATCGCTCGTGTATTTTCTTTACCTCCCGAGTCGACATTTGACCATAATTTGTTTTGCAGCAATCGCATCGGCTCCAGCTCCCTTTGAGTCATGCATCCTAATGCCAGCAGGGCCCTTTGCTAAACCCCCATCTTCCAGGGGTGCTGCGAATAGCCGGCGGATGTTGAGCGAATTCGTCGAGGATCTTAACGCCAAGGCCCTCATATCCACTGTAGATTTTGCTACTGAGGTTAATCCTATGCTGGCGATGCTCGTGAACTTCCATGATGAAGGTGTCGTCGAGTCTTGGGTTAATTACTGCAGAAAACACGAGGCTTGCCTGCACGAGATTGAGCTCAAGCGTCTCGCTCCTGAAGTATTAGCTTTGAACTCCTAGCGGGCTGCATGGGTCGAGAGTATTATTCCCTTCATCCGCCATTTTGAACAAGAGGCGACCCTGAGGCGAAAGGAACATGAAGTAGCTCTAAGCGAATCTACCGGGTTACGAGCTCAAATTGAAGCGAATGCTGTGCAGTTAAAAGCTGTCTTCGACAATCTCCAGCGATGCATCTCAGATGGGTTGACGCTGAAACGGACGCTTGACTCTATCGAGCGGGCCGTGCAGGACTGCGAAGCTGCCATGCTAGGAACCGATGAAAATCTTTCATCTTGTTTGCGACAAGGGGCCCAAGTCGAAGCGGAGTTGGCCGCGGCGGCCGATTATGAGAAAGGATTGAGAGGAGCGCACGAGCAACTGGCTGATTTGTTGAAAACGCCTCCTCTTCAATAACCATCTTTGTACCCTCTTTTTTACTATAAACTTGCAGTTTATGAATAACATGTATTCATTTTGATTCCTTTGTGAGATGTATTTTGTATTCGCTTGAATTCATGAATAAAAGACACATTTTATCCCATACCATCGTCTTCTTGTCTTTGTTGTGTCATTGGCGTGTGACTTTAGCAAATATGGCCTGTAAATAGTAGATAACAGTTCATCTTGAACTCCTTGTAGGGTAGCGATGGCTTAGGAAACAGGTTTAGGTCTGCTGCCTAAGACTTTTCAACTTTATGAGCCATGAGGGTCTCATAAAGACGTTTCTCCCCACGAGTCGAGAAGATCTCGTAGGTGTAATTTCTCCATAGGGGTCATGAGGACTCCTAAGTGCGTTTTCTCTTGAGAGTCATAAGGATCTCACAAGAGAGTTTTCTTTTTACGGGTTGAGAGGTTTGCGCAAGGGCACTGATTTCCCTGGGGGTCGAGACGAATCGAGAGAGTATTGGTTGACTTGATTCGTAGACGGAGCGTTGTTCCAGCAGGGAGGTCGTTGGTTGATTTGTTTTCAAGACGGAGCGTGGTTCCGGCGGGGAGGTCATTGGTTGACTTGATTCCGAGAAAGAGCGTTGTTCCGGCAGGGAGGTCGTTGGTTCACTTGTTTCCGGGTCGAAGCATTGTTCCGACGGGGAGGTCATTGGTTGATTTGTTTCTGGGTTGAAGCGTTGTTCCGACAGGGAGGTCGTTGGTTGACTTGTTTCCGGGTCGAAGCATTATTCCGACGGGGAGGTCAATTGTTGACTTGTTGCTGGTTCGAAGCATTGTTCCGACGGGGAGGTCATTGGTTGACTTGTTTCCTAGACGGAGCGTTGTTCCGGCGGGGAGGTCATTGGTTGACTTGTTTCCGGGTCGAAGCATTGTTCCGATGTGGAGGTCATTGGTTGACTTGTTTCCGAGATGGAGCGTTGTTCCGGCAGGGAGGTCATTGGTTGACTTTTTTCGAGATGGAGTGTTGTTCCGGCAGGGAGGTCATTGGTTGACTTGTTTCTGAGACGGAGCGTTGTTCTGGTGGGGACGTCATTGGTTGACTTGTTTCCGGATCGAAGCATTGTTCCGATGGGGAGGTCATTGGTTGACTTGTTTCTGAGATGGAGCGTTGTTCCGGCGGGGAGGTCATTGGTTGACTTGTTTCCGGACGGAGCGTTGTTCCTGCGGGAAGGTCATTGGTTGACTTGTTTCCAAGACGGAGCATTATTCCGCCGGGGAGGTCATTGGTTGACTTGTTTCTGGGTCGAAGCATTGTTCCGACGGGGAAGTCGTTGGTTGACTTGTTTCCGCTTTCTGCGGTATCGAGAAGGAACGCTGTGTTGATCTTCTGGGATGCAGATGTTGCCGTCGAGATCTGACTCTCCCTTTGACAGAGTTTGTTGGGAAACGTGGTTCCCTTTTTGTTTATGCCCATGGATTGTATACAGGAGTCAGTATGGACTCGTCTGTAAGGCAAAAGTTTCATTCTTCATTTTTCTTTATTTCCTTCCGCGATGCTCTATCATTTCAGCTTTTTATATCGCGAAAGTCGCGATTGCCCAATCATTTCGGCTATTTTCCACGGTGCCCAATCATTTCGGCTATTTTTCTTTTTTATTTATTTTTTTGTCTTTTTGGCTCGTTGATTTTGTTGCGAGTATGGACTTGAGATCTGATACCAATCTTAGCATCAGCATTGTAACAATCCTAAACTTCCTGTACAACTTTCTGTACAATTTTTTCAAAAAATACAGAAAGCAATATTTTTGCCTGAGTACAAGATATAAGTTTGTTTTGCTTTTTAATAGCAAGAAGAAGCTTGTAGCTCATTGGTAAGACCTTGCACTGCTGAACCAAAGCACCAGAGTTCAAATCCCATCCCCCACATTATTTTTTAATATTGTTTTATTTTGAATTTTTAGAAGTCCAAGAGCCTACATGTGCATAACTCGTAAAAACCCCACTACACATATAAAACAAACTGATCCAAGGACTACACCAAACTACACACATAAAACAAACTATCCCAAGGACTACACCAAGCGACGAGAGACACGTGGCAGCGAGCCCCGGCCCGACTCGGGCCGGCGACTCGGCCGACTCAGCCCGCCTCCGCCGGCCGAATTCGGTCGGATCGCCGAGTTGCCTTCATGAAAGTTCTGCCATTTTGTATTCTAATAACCCCTGTATACTTTGATTTCTCTTCATAGTAACAGAGACATTAAAAACCCCCATTAACCTATTTTGTAACACAATTTTTATTACATTTTCAATAAAAACTTTCACCTACCCTAAACCCTAGCATTACCCTATAAATACCACCCCTAAACACACCCTCCTTACTCCAAATTTTTGTCCAAAACTCTCAAGAAAATCCTCAGAACTTTTGTGTACAAGTGGAGTTAGCGAAGGGCGAAACTCCGGCGATCTTCCGACGACGACCCTAGGAGCTCCCGGCGACGAAATGATGCACCGGCACCTCCTACCAATTCCTCTCCCTCTTCTCTTGAATCCAAACCCATAAGTCCCACTTCCCTCTTCCCTTTGCTATTCTAAAAAGTTCTTTTTCTAAAACCCGACGGAAGCGGAGTTAAATCCGACTTCCGATTCAGTTTCCTTTATAAAGTTCAATCTTCTTTAACACAACCATACTAAAATCTTACATCTTGACTATTAATCATTAACAAAACATGTTGAATAAGTTTCATAGCAAAGCAATTTATTTTGTAACTTTTACTGCTCTTTTTCAGTAAAATACCATGTAGTTTAGTTTCGACATTAAAACATTATTAATCTTGCTATACCTTTAATTAGACCACGAGGTAATAACCTACCTTCTCACAACACTCATATGAAATATAGCACAATACCTTTCGGGAATATAGAATACGGAAAAACGAAACTTTACATATAAATACCATTTACTATTAAAACCGTTTTCTACAAGATTACGTATTTTACAAATCTTTGCAAAGCGCCGCTACAACCCATTTTGGGGAACCCGACTGGGATGGTGTGGATTATCGCACATCCCTGGGATTAGTAGTGCGAGATGCAGACCTCCACAAGGAGTATTCAGTCTCGAAAAATTTGAAATACAAATATCTTAAGTAAATGAGATTTCTAGAAAATAATAAAAATTATTTTTATAAATATATATATATATATATATGTATTATCAAAATACCTATTTTTGATATAATATAAATATTCCAACTTTTCTAAATCAAAAGGATCACTTTACATAAAAATACCATGAAATTCCATACAAGTTCAATATTACAATTAAATACCCTATATTATGAAAAATAGGTTTATTCACTAGAAATGTCACAAATATAATATCCACAACTATGAAAACTCTAAATACGATAATTAAATACTTGAGGTGTATTTTGTAAATTGTACAAAATTATTTTTACATAAAACCCCCTCAAGTTTTATAAATTACAATAAGGACCCTAGTAAATATAGTTTTAAGCGGGACCAATCTTTTGAGCCTCAGGGAGCCAGAGAAGTGGGTGCTTACCTATTTAAGGTAGACAACTTAACAACGGTGTTAACAACACGGTAATTGTCTTTGAAAAAGACACAAATCCTGCCGCCCATATTCAGCGGTTACCGATAACATCAAAACCTAATTCAGGATTTCAATTTCTTTTCTAATTGTTCTGACTCAGACTGAGTCTCATTATAAATAATCTGACTTGAATATGATTGAAGTACAATCTACAATACTACAATTTAATATGATTCCATGAATCTATATAATCAATCCGTTCAAGCTATTCAATCTGTGTTGACTGAACCGAATCATGGATATACTTCTATTTACATGATTCTCCAGATATATCCATGATTCTCCAGTTACATCCATTTACTGATATCATGGTTTTGGAAAGTCATCCAATTATACAATCTATATTACAAGACAATCCACGTCGCAATACAATACAAACAATACAATCAAGATATCGCGGGGTTTAAGAGGTAGATTGGTACGGAAGGTGTTAGAAGTGGCACGAGACTGCAAGAGTTAAGACACCTAACCTGAATACCACGCCGTTGTTCCGGGCTTTCTAACGGAGCCTTGTACTTCCATTTGCCTCTAGTCTCTGGCATATAGAGACTCCTCTCGTATACACTGGCTTCCTTCTTTACCAAGCTACAAACAACAGCGTTAACACTAAATACAACATTATAACAATATAAAACAATATTAAAAGCCTCTCTCTCTCTCTCTTTCTTACTCTCTGTCTATTCTACTTCTCCCTTATCTTTGGACTTACCGAGCAATTGTTCGCTGACGACATTCTTTATCTTTCTTCTTTGGAATGTTGTCAGGTGATCTGGACACTCAGGAGATCGAGCCTACTAGTGAGGACTTGGATCAGCTTGCCTATGACCCAGAGTTTTAGCTTCATTGTATACATTTTATTTCACTACTTTTCCATTTCTGTTATGCCACTGTTTAGGCATTGCTTTCATTCAGATGTATTTACATTTCCATGCATTAAACAAAAGAATGTGAATAAATAAAGTTTCTCTTTCATTACATTTGTCTCTTATGTACATTTCTTTTATATTACTTAGTTACGCTTAGCGTATTTACTTTAGAATAGATACGTAGCGGCCTCGTCACGTCCTCTGCCTGTACACTGGGAAGCGGGGCATGACAAGCATCGCTGCGACTGGAATATTGCCAGGACCGAATCATCACTTGCTGTGAAAGGACTTGGAATTTGTTACCGATTTATGCATCGGCATTGCTACAACTAGGATATTGCCAGAAGCGAATCATCATTTGCCTTTGTCGATTCGAACAAAGGTGGCTTAGCAAATAGGGTTAGGGACCTGACGACTAAGGCTTTTGATTTCGTGAGCCGTAAGGGTCTCATAAAGGTAATTCTCCCTACGAGTCATGAGGATGTCGTAGGTGTAATTTCTCCTTAGGGGTCATGAGGACTCCTAAGTGCGTTCTCTCTTAATAGTCGTAAGGATCTCACAAGAGCGTTTTCTCCTTGCAAGTCGAGAGGACCTACAAGTGTGTTCACCAAATACGGGAATTTTACACCATTGGTGGAACCGGGCGAGGGAACGATTGTAGGGTTACTAGGCACTAGAACAAGGTTCTACAAGGCATCAACCATGCCAAAATCAAAATTTTCATGTGCCGAACAACCCTAACAATATCTTAGACTAAAGATTAGGCGAAACAAAGAGCAAGTAAACAACTTTATTTCTAAGAGTTAGGGATTACAACCTTTGTAGTCCGTTCCTTCACTTCTAATGCTCCGTGTTGAGGTCCTTTCGCCGCAATCATCATGTACCCAGACTCTAGAGAGGCTCCATGAAGAGAAAAATGCAAGCTTGTTTCCGATCTTCAATAACAAAGATGATCTACCTTGAAAAAACTCAAACCCAAGCTCTTGCTTTGTTAATTAAGTATTTGCAAAGCAAACACCCTAATCTAAGTGGCAAGAATAGATGAGGATGATGAAGTAGGAATTTAGCTCTTATTTGTTTTCAATTTCTCACTCATTTTCATCACACATGAAAAAGCTAGAAAGCTTTTCATCAAAAGAAGAAGGAAGAAGAAGAAGAATATCTTTTGTGATGAATAATGAAATCTTGTGTGAGGTTCGAAATGCAACCATGGGTTAAGAATGAAGACTTAACCCATGTAGAGAATTAACTATGGTAAAGGGTTTGGGTTTGGTTAAGAAATATCTATCAAAATATCTTTACAAAATATCTTTGCTTAAAAACAAAAACAAAGCTTCTAAAAGCTTCAAGAAAGCTTAACCCTAATCCAAACCCTAACCATGTTTAAACTCCACAAAATATGTTGCATTTGTAACCTTAACTTGTTACAATATTATATATCACATATATAATATATTTTGTAACAAAATAAAATAATACATTTAATATATATCACATATTTATCAATGTATTATCCAAGTAAGAAAAAGAATCTTTAAGTGAGCTAATATTAGTTAATGTAATATAATATATCAAATATATAATTATACATTAAATTATCGAATCAACACTTGATTCGATAATCCGGCGATTTCATAAATAACCGACTAATATAATCTGTATCAGTTCATCGAATCAACACTTGATCCGATGACCCGGCTATATCACATATACCCGGCCGATATCATATATCGCGAGAATCTAATACGGTATCGCATACACGTATTATTCTCGGTCATGCACATATCACATATGTGCTCCTACTCCGCTTTGCCTGAGCCAGGAAACCTCTGTGTAGGACTCTAAAGAATCGTCAATACGCCGGCAGTAGGAGATGATCATATCAAACACCCACAAGCTGCAAGCGGTCAGCTAAACGTAATAGCCACCCAGGTATTGAGCAATAAGAAGATCAATAAGCAAGCCTGTACATTCTCCCTGTAGGGTTCCTAGGCACACTAATGAGGTCTCATAAGGCATCAACCATGCCAATTTCAAAATTTGCAAGTGCCGAGAAACCCTAATACGGATCGTTAACTAGATGTCTAGGCGAAACAATGAAACTAGTTTACAACTAAACTAAAAGAACGGAAATACAACCTTTGTAGATCCGGTCCTCCACCTCCATAGCTCTGCAATGAAGTCTCCTCGCTGTCCAAATGGAAACCCGGGCTCTAGCGTCGGCTTCATCGGAGAAATGGGCGGGCAAGGTCGTCGGCTTCGTGCCGAAGATGATCTACGTCGAGGCGTCACAAGATCAAGCTCCCACTTCACCAAGTCATAAAACTTGTGAAGGAAACACCCTATACTACTTGGCAAGAGGTAGAGGATGAAGAAATAGGAAGTGGGTTCACTTTAGAATTGGATTTCTCACTCATTTCATCAAGTCACCATTGATGAAGTCTAGGTTTTCTTCTTGAAGAAGAAGAAGAGGAAGAAGATGATAGAATATGATAAGTTAATAAAAAATAGAAAAGAAAATCATACTTATCATATACTAACCCTTGGTTAAGTGTAGAGAATGAACTAGGGTTAGTTTAAATGGTTAGGGTTAAGCATGAGACAAGAATGGTGACTTAGTCAATGCTTCATGAATCTTCAACTAAAAACAAACATAGCCACCATTCATATCTTATCTTTTCCAAAAATAAATAAATAAATAAATGAATAAGAAAACTAAACCCTAACCATTCATATAAGCATGGTTTAATCTTTACACAAACCCAAGTAAACATGTATCATCAAACATGATACAATCAAGTGCACAAAAGTATATCACATATACAACTTGTGCAATGCAAGTGAGAAAATCCATTTAAAGTGAACCAATACTAGTTAATGCAAAGTAATATATCAAATATATAATTATACATTAAATCATTAAATCAACACTTGATTTAACGATCCGGTCATATCGCATATAACCGACTAGTATCATTTGTATCGGCTTACCGAATCAATCCTTGATTCGATAACTAGGTTATATCGCATACAACCTTTCGATACATTCATCGCGAGAATGAAATACGGTATCACATACACGCATTATTCTCGGTCCCACACATATCTCATATGCGCTCCTATTTAGTTTTGCTTGAGCCAGGAAACCTCTGTGTAGGACTCTGAAGACTCGTCAATACGCCGGCAGCAGGTGATGATCATATCAAACACCCACAAGCCGCAAGCGGTCTGCTAAACGTAACGGCCACCCGGGTATTGAGCGATCAGAAGATCGACGAGAAAGCCCGCTCACACTCCTGTGAATCCAACCAGTAACACTTACCGTACAGTCCGGTCTGATCGTCTGATCTGTCGCATATCTCGCCTAGGGGTGGTAAACGTCAGACCCCAATAGCTCGATAAGTCGTGTCGATATGAGGTCTATAACAGTTTGAGAAACTACTGATAACACTTACCAGTATATCTCAGCAACCCTGGCCAGGGATTTCCGGTTATAGCCAATCGAACACAGCGCAACATCAACCCCCTATACCGGGAGAGACGAATCCCCTCCTATCGCTGTCACGCCCCGCTTCCCAAAATACGGAATACGAGGGGTAGACAAGGCCAGCCATGCTCCTACGGTCAAGGAAATGTCCTGCCGTAGTCACACTTCGGCTTCTAGTTTATCATGGTAAACAGTATATAATGCGCAGGTAACGAGAAATGCAGTAACTGAAGTAAACGATGTAAAGACTGACCTGAGGTGGAACAAATGAATGTAACTCGAGAAGGCAAATCAAGAAGTCTGTGATGCACTGGTCCAGGCTAAATCGTCTTCTCACACTGAGCATGCATACTCAGGTCGTCAGAGCGACACAATAGCAATATAATGTATATAATCAAGTAATAGTTCTAACAGTGGTGAAGAATATGAATAACAGTAAATCAATAACAGCATGAATATAAATGAGTAGAGTTAAATGCAGCGGAAAAGTAAAGCAGTATATCAATATGTCACGAATGTCAACACAGTATAGAAGGAATGTAAATGACAGTAACCCTATCAGTCTCTAAGTCTCACTACACAGGTCAATAAGCCTATCGTCAGTCCAAGTGTGAGAGTCAACCACTCGCGAGTGTCCTCCACCCAAGGGTAGAACCCAAGGGCAAGGGACCACGGGCCCAACATGTAACGAATGTATCACGGTGTATATAGCACATACCCTGTAAATCTCCATATAACTCCCTAAATATATAAGCCGGCATGGGACTCCCGAGATTCTGTTGAATTCACACTTGAACTACCCCACACCCCGTGGTCTACATCAAACGCTAACCATAACCCTAAATACTAATCGATCCGTGACAAGTCTGCGCGAGAACTGGAGGCAGGACCTCCATCAAGCACGTCCCGACTAATACCTAAGATAAATGGCAGTGTCGGATGCCTTATCTGTGACATCCGTGCAAGCGCTTCCATAAGTGTCCCATACCACTTATAGTCACACGTACACGCATCCCACAGACGTCGACAATGCAAAAGTATAAAAGGGACACTGATTGTGCACAAGTACGTATCACTTTCACTTAATCACGAATACTCGAACACTGACGTACTTGCCACAATCAACACTAAAATCTAACATTGGATAAATGCACGATGTCACTAGGTTATCAATACAATGACATGGGTATGGCATGATGCGTGAACAAGTATATAAACATGGTGAGGATGTTATGAAACCGCATTCTTTCTCTTGTACGATTTATCATGAAACATATGTATATAATTTGGCGAAATGACAAACAGGTAGTAATTAATATGTTCAGTTATCTATCCATCTAATTTGGTTTCGTGCCAATCGGATTTCAGGATCATTAGTTATAACTGTTTCATTTTAAGCGCACGCGGCTGGAAATCCAATTTCAGAATCAGGAATCCATTTCGCAACGCATTTTAACCCCTGTTACGATCATAATTTAGCAACGCTACAGTTGAATGAATTCTAGGTTTTTCAGTAAGGTTTTCAACGCAACAAACGGATCTTCAATCGCATCTGTACGTTATGAGTTACTATCTATTTAACACTAATATGTCAGTTCTGATTTTGTTGGGACTGTTATGCGTCCCGATCTTCTAAATTACAGATTAAATAGTAAATGATAACGAAACAGGATGAACCTAATCGTGTTGTCTAGCTAACAGAGTTACCTACAATAAGCAGCGGAGTCCCGCAACCTACGAGTTAAGGAAGTTCTATGGTATCCATTACGGAACAGCAAGCGCAATCTGAGTCGCTCTGGACTGCAGTCCAAAGTCGCACTCCGATCAAATTTTCATCACGATTTAAGTACAGGAATGTCTGGAAACTAGAATAGGGTTAAAGTTCGTCGAGTTAGCTTCGATTTGAGCCCTCGAACGCACCGTTCTACTATGTATATGATTTATGGTGAATTTAACGATTTTCAGGTGCAATGAATTTACAGTTTTACGATTAAACTTGGGGGTAGTCATTTTGGTCATTAGCAGTCATATCATCAAACGAAATTTGCACAAGATACTCATCACATCGAGGGCCAACAAGAACAATCTGGTTCCGTCAAAACAGACGAGTAATTTCATTGGGAACACGCGTCGAACAGGTATGGCACAAAAATAATACTAAACTTGCAACTTATAATGCATGAAATTAACGATCGCAATATAGATAAATAGCATGTAAGCAAGTAAAAACTTGCCTGGAGACGTCTTGGGGTTGTATGGCAGTAGCGGCAACGACCGAGGCAGCAGAGATCGATGACGTATGGAATGTGCTCGATGAAATGACCGGGGGCTTAGCTTGCTTGAGTTGGCTTGGGGCTTGAGCTCGGCTCCTCGATGTATTAGCTCGGTGCTGAAGCTTCAGAGGAGGTAGGCCGCCGGTGGTCTCGACGGCAAGGGGTCGTGGATTGCAGAGGGTCATCACTGGTGGTGAGGCAGTTGCCGCAAGGGGAGCTCGGGTGCGGGAAGGTGAGTGGGGGATAGTGAGTAAGTGAGAAAGAGAGAAGTTTGTAGAGAGGGAAAGAGAGAGGAAGGGAGAGAGAGAGCACTGAGAGCGAGAGAGAGAATACAGAGAGGGGGTGAGAGAAACTGGGAGAGAGAGAGAGAGAGAGAATGAGGGACAGAGAGAACGAGGGAGGGAGTGCAGTGAGAGAGAGGGTGAAGGCGACGACGATGATGTGGATGAAGGGATCCGACCGAGGCGGTGTAGGCTCGCCGGCGTCGAGCGTGCTGGGTGGGGATCGAAGCTCGGTGCAACGGTTAGGGTGTGTAGGGGAGTTGGGTTGATGGAGGGTGTATTCGTTGCGGGAGAAGGAGGAGTTGTTGGTCGGTGGTGATGGGGTGAGTGGAAGAAACTTGGGTGGCGATGGTGGTCGGCGTCGAGAGGTGGCAGGGGTTGAGCTCGGGAGTAGGGGCTCGAGTTGATGGGTGCAGGGGAGTGGGTGTATGCGAAGGCGCTCAGGCAGTGGAGGAAGGGAGGGAGGAGCGAGGTCGTGGTCGTCGCCGCGGGTGAGCGAGAGGGGAGGAGGGTAGCGACGGCGGCGATGGTGGGAGCATGGAGTGCACAGGAAACGGGGTTGTGTGAGGGGGAGAAGGAGGTGGTTGCGAGTGATTGAGGGTGTAGAGAGGAGAGGGTCGTGGGGGTGAACGTGCGCGTCGTGGGTAACGCTCGCGCGAGCGGGGGCGACGGCGGAGACGACGGCGCGAGAAGCGCGCACGCGAGCGGGGAAAGAGCCGTTGAGAAATGAAGGAGATGAACAGTTTCGAGACTGGGCTGAAGCGGGCGCGGGCCGGGCCGGAAAGAAAATGAAGAGGAAAAATGCTGAGGAGAAAAAGGAGACGGGCCGGGGAGTTTGGGCCGGGGAAAGGAAAAGAATTTAATTAGTGAAAAGAAATTGAAACGGGCCGGTGAGTTTTGAAAGAAATGGTAAAAAGGAGTGGGAAAATTGGGCCGGGGCTAGCAAGCAAATAAATTAAAAGGAAGAGGAAGGCACGGGCCGGGCCAAAAGAATTTGAAGATTAAAAGGAGAAAAATAAATAGGGCCGGGCTTTGTAATTTAAATGGGAAAAAGAAATAGGTGTATTCAGAAACAAGATGGGTTGCTGGCTAAAGAAGGGAAAAATGGTGTTGGGTTCAAATGGGGTTTGAAAGATAAAATATAATAATAATTTATAAATAAAATAAATAATTCCTAATTAGAATAAGGAGAATTCTAAAGTACAAAATACGGACTTTGGTATAAACGGGGCCGGGTGTTACATCATACCACCCTTACAAAAATTTCGTCCTCGAAATTTAAATTAAATGATAAATAATACAATATAGGCGAAAGCTATTATATTGCAACTAACACATCGGGTTTTATTTGAAATAGTCGGATGAAGAAATTTGAAGGCTTATATATATGATAACATCACTCAAATACAGGTTTAAATAAGTATAAAACAAGAACAATTACAAAGATAACCTATGGGAATAGTAAAAACAGCAATAATGAACAACAATAATGAACGAAGATATTCAAGACCTACTCGAAAAAATCGAAACTCAATTATATGTCCGCGTAAGTATATCAAAAGTGGTACGACATGAGTAAGTAGTATAAGGCTCAAACATTAATAATAGTAACCATAGTCACAATACTCGAAAATAAGTAACGACAATCAAATAGCGGAAATTAGTTGGTAGGTTAAAACACTTTAGGAAACGTATCGATCAAATAATTTTACAATAGCTTAGAAAACCCATATAGTGAAAATAAGAAACATGAAACAAAATGTGCGCGGTGTAAGGTTGCGCTGCTAAAAGAAAATAATAATAATAGTGTACTCAAAACACATAAAACGGAGCAATCAATAACACGTACTTTTTTTTTACAAAATACTGAAAACTAAATCTTCGAATAACAGTGTTTCTAAATGTAGATAGGGTAACAAGAAAAACACAAAGAGGTATAGGGCTAGCCAGGGTAATGATTACAAAGAAATGGGGCTCCTTCAACGGTCAGTGTGTGGCGACTTTAGGCAAAAAAATCAAGGGGACTGTGATCGGGTTTGCACAGGAAGTAAGGATGAGCAACAAAGTAAGTACCAGAGAAGAAGTATGGGGAAAAACAACAGTCGGTTCACCACACGAATCAAAATTTGATGAGTTAGGGAACTCGGAAGTTTCACAAGAAATGTTCTCCTCCCAGAAGGATCTCAAACGGACACAGACGAGGGATGAAGGGTAACTCATTCCAAGGATCAAGGTGCGGTACTCTCCAATCGAAACGAGGGTGAAAACTATACAACGAGTAAGGGTGGACAGACAGGGAACTCGGCAGAAAATAAATGGGCATGGGTAATAAACATGTATTAAGCGATCCAATAATCAAAATATTTACAACTCAGAAGATTTATTCCATTCAAGAAAATCTGAAACAAGGCATTCTCAAAGACGGAGGTGGCCCTAAACTATACACATTTTATTTGGCCAGAAGGACAACACCAAAAGAAATTCCGTCAGTCGCGGTTGTGGAGATTCAGCAGGTTGCGGTAGACTCGCACACTCAGATAGGGGCGTCCATTTCCATAGCGTCTCGCAGGCACCTCTATTGGAAGTCCTTCCACCATGGGGTCTTGATCTTCTGGTCCTTCTTCCTCGGATAGAGCTTCTTCATCGAGACCCGATTCCATGTGATTTTCCTCTTCTGGGTTTTCTTCCACTGGATTTTCTTCTATCGGTTCTTCCTCGGGGTCTTCCTCTATCTGGTTTTCCTCTATAGGGTTCTCTTCAGGATCTCCTTCTTCTTCGTCAGAATCGGCTATCATGTCAAATTCTGGGACGGCTGCTGCTTCGTCCTCTGAATCATTGTTTTCGAAGTTGACCTGTGGACCATTGACCTCATCGTCGGAACTCGTCAGTGTGTGATCTAAGGAAACGCATGACTGCGCATCCTCGTCTAGATGCGGCGCTGCTCCAGGGTGGGCCATGGTCTGAAAGAAAGAGAGTCATGATTAGACAGTGGAATATATCAAGGAAAACTCGGGGTACGCAATATAGGAACACTATGCGGCTGCAGGAACTGAAAGATCAGAATGGAAATACTGTGATAATGAATAGAATGTAACATAGAGAAAGCATGAGAATGATACATATATATGATTCAAATTTCATTGCATTCAACTAAAAGTTTAACGGATACGAGATTTCAAACAGGAAGAAATATTCATAAAGGATGACACATTATTATTACTGAAAGTAGATAACATGAAAATTATTCTTCGACTACCATAACATTGCATTCTCGTCGCGTGAGTTGAATCCTGCGTTTGATCCGCCTTATCGTCGAAGTCCGAACTACGCGGCAATCCTCACTTGGCAGAAGTGGGGAGAGAGGACAAGTTTCTTCCTTGCAGTTCTTTCCTTTCTGGGCAACCGTTGATGATGTGTTCGCTGGATCCACAAATTAGACATTTTCCTTGGGCGCGGCGACAATCCCTCTGAAGATGTCTTGGCCTCTTACAGTATCCACAGCAAAGATTTTTCTGATGCTTCTGTTGACGTTTCATCTTCTTCTCTTTTCCTCGTCTAATAGGGATCCCTTTATGATAGGATGCTCCCGCTGGGACCTGACTCACCTGTCTTCTCAGTCCTTAAGCTAATAAGTCGTTTGTTCGCTCCTGAGCTTCCTTTAAACCCTGCAGTACATTCAGAATCTCAACAGTCTGATTCTGGGGAGCGGATAAAGATGAAGAGTCGTTGGAGGACATGATCCTGAAACAACGATTTTGAGGATGATATAAGTCACAAGATATACGAATCAAAATGGATAGGACAAAGATTCAAAAATATCAGAGATGCTGAATTTATTATAAGTGGAGAATCAACTGTATGACTTTAAGTCACTTGATTAGATTACGATAGTGCAATTGCAACCACGTAACCTTGTCAAGTCACCCGAAACCATAGCGAATGGATAGCTGAACACACGATATGAATATGGATCAGGAATAACAAGTTTACAATCTAGATTGAGTGATGTCTTAGATTGCCAAACCCTACACGGAAGACTGCAATCCCAATCGATGCAAAAACCTGGCGCTCTGATACCAACTAAACCATGTCACGCCCCGCTTCCCAAAATACGGAATACGAGGGGTAGACAAGGCCAGCCATGCTCCTACGGTCAAGGAAATGTCCTGCCGTAGTCACACTTCGGCTTCTAGTTTATCATGGTAAACAGTATATAATGCGCAGGTAACGAGAAATGCAGTAACTGAAGTAAACGATGTAAAGACTGACCTGAGGTGGAACAAATGAATGTAACTCGAGAAGGCAAATCAAGAAGTCTGTGATGCACTGGTCCAGGCTAAATCGTCTTCTCACACTGAGCATGCATACTCAGGTCGTCAGAGCGACACAATAGCAATATAATGTATATAATCAAGTAATAGTTCTAACAGTGGTGAAGAATATGAATAACAGTAAATCAATAACAGCATGAATATAAATGAGCAGAGATAAATGCAGCGGAAAAGTAAAGCAGTATATCAATATGTCACGAATGTCAACACAGTATAGAAGGAATGTAAATGACAGTAACCCTATCAGTCTCTAAGTCTCACTACACAGGTCAATAAGCCTATCGTCAGTCCAAGTGTGAGAGTCAACCACTCGCGAGTGTCCTCCACCCAAGGGTAGAACCCAAGGGCAAGGGACCACGGGCCCAACATGTAACGAATGTATCACGGTGTATATAGCACATACCCTGTAAATCTCCATATAACTCCCTAAATATATAAGCCGGCATGGGACTCCCGAGATTCTGTTGAATTCACACTTGAACTACCCCACACCCCGTGGTCTACATCAAACGCTAACCATAACCCTAAATACTAATCGATCCGTGACAAGTCTGCGCGAGAACTGGAGGCAGGACCTCCATCAAGCACGTCCCGACTAATACCTAAGATAAATGGCAGTGTCGGATGCCTTATCTGTGACATCCGTGCAAGCGCTTCCATAAGTGTCCCATACCACTTATAGTCACACGTACACGCATCCCACAGACGTCGACAATGCAAAAGTATAAAAGGGACACTGATTGTGCACAAGTACGTATCACTTTCACTTAATCACGAATACTCGAACACTGACGTACTTGCCACAATCAACACTAAAATCTAACATTGGATAAATGCACGATGTCACTAGGTTATCAATACAATGACATGGGTATGGCATGATGCGTGAACAAGTATATAAACATGGTGAGGATGTTATGAAACCGCATTCTTTCTCTTGTACGATTTATCATGAAACATATGTATATAATTTGGCGAAATGACAAACAGGTAGTAATTAATATGTTCAGTTATCTATCCATCTAATTTGGTTTCGAGCCAATCGGATTTCAGGATCATTAGTTATAACTGTTTCATTTTAAGCGCACGCGGCTGGAAATCCAATTTCAGAATCAGGAATCCATTTCGCAACGCATTTTAACCCCTGTTGCGATCATAATTTAGCGACGCTACAGTTGAATGAATTCTAGGGTTTTCAGTAAGGTTTTCAACGCAACAAACGGATCTTCAATCGCGTCTGTACGTTATGAGTTACTATCTATTTAACACTAATATGTCAGTTCTGATTTTGTTGGGACTGTTATGCGTCCCGATCTTCTAAATTACAGATTAAATAGTAAATGATAACGAAACAGGATGAACCTAATCGTGTTGTCTAGCTAACAGAGTTACCTACAATAAGCAGCGGAGTCCCGCAACCTACGAGTTAAGGAAGTTCTATGGTATCCATTACGGAACAGCAAGCGCAATCTGAGTCGCTCTGGACTGCAGTCCAAAGTCGCACTCCGATCAAATTTTCATCACGATTTAAGTACAGGAATGTCTGGAAACTAGCATAGGGTTAAAGTTCGTCGAGTTAGCTTCGATTTGAGCCCTCGAACGCACCGTTCTACTATGTATATGATTTATGGTGAATTTAACGATTTTCAGGTGCAATGAATTTACAGTTTTACGATTAAACTTGGGGGTAGTCATTTTGGTCATTAGCAGTCATATCATCAAACGAAATTTGCACAAGATACTCATCACATCGAGGGCCAACAAGAACAATCTGGTTCCGTCAAAACAGACGACTAATTTCATTGGGAACACGCGTCGAACAGGTATGGCACAAAAATAATACTAAACTTGCAACTTATAATGCATGAAATTAACGATCGCAATATAGATAAATAGCATGTAAGCAAGTAAAAACTTGCCTGGAGACGTCTTGGGGTTGTATGGCAGTAGCGGCAACGACCGAGGCAGCAGAGATCGATGACGTATGGAATGTGCTCGATGAAATGACCGGGGGCTTAGCTTGCTTGAGTTGGCTTGGGGCTTGAGCTCGGCTCCTCGATGTATTAGCTCGGTGCTGAAGCTTCAGAGGAGGTAGGCCGCCGGTGGTCTCGACGGCAAGGGGTCGTGGATTGCAGAGGGTCGTCACTGGTGGTGAGGCAGTTGCCGCAAGGGGAGCTCGGGTGCGGGAAGGTGAGTGTGGGATAGTGAGTAAGTGAGAAAGAGAGAAGTTTGTAGAGAGGGAAAGAGAGAGGAAGGGAGAGAGAGAGCACTGAGAGCGAGAGAGAGAATACAGAGAGGGGGTGAGAGAAACTGGGAGAGAGAGAGAGAGAGAGAATGAGGGACAGAGAGAACGAGGGAGGGAGTGCAGTGAGAGAGAGGGTGAAGGCGACGACGATGATGTGGATGAAGGGATCCGACCGAGGCGGTGTAGGCTCGCCGGCGTCGAGCGTGCTGGGTGGGGATCGAAGCTCGGTGCAACGGTTAGGGTGTGCAGGGGAGTTGGGTTGATGGAGGGTGTATTCGTTGCGGGAGAAGGAGGAGTTGTTGGTCGGTGGTGATGGGGTGAGTGGAAGAAACTTGGGTGGCGATGGTGGTCGGCGTCGAGAGGTGGCAGGGGTTGAGCTCGGGAGTAGGGGCTCGAGTTGATGGGTGCAGGGGAGTGGGTGTATGCGAAGGCGCTCAGGCAGTGGAGGAAGGGAGGGAGGAGCGAGGTCGTGGTCGTCGCCGCGGGTGAGCGAGAGGGGAGGAGGGTAGCGACGGCGGCGATGGTGGGAGCACGGAGTGCACAGGAAACGGGGTTGTGTGAGGGGGAGAAGGAGGTGGTTGCGAGTGATTGAGGGTGTAGAGAGGAGAGGGTCGTGGGGGTGAACGTGCGCGTCGTGGGTAACGCTCGCGCGAGCGGGGGCGACGGCGGAGACGACGGCGCGAGAAGCGCGCACGCGAGCGGGGAAAGAGCCGTTGAGAAATGAAGGAGATGAACAGTTTCGAGACTGGGCTGAAGCGGGCGCGGGCCGGGCCGGAAAGAAAATGAAGAGGAAAAATGCTGAGGAGAAAAAGGAGACGGGCCGGGGAGTTTGGGCCGGGGAAAGGAAAAGAATTTAATTAGTGAAAAGAAATTGAAACGGGCCGGTGAGTTTTGAAAGAAATGGTAAAAAGGAGTGGGAAAATTGGGCCGGGGCTAGCAAGCAAATAAATTAAAAGGAAGAGGAAGGCACGGGCCGGGCCAAAAGAATTTGAAGATTAAAAGGAGAAAAATAAATGGGGCCGGGCTTTGGAATTTAAATGGGAAAAAGAAATAGGTGTATTCAGAAACAAGATGGGTTGCTGGCTAAAGAAGGGAAAAATGGTGTTGGGTTCAAATGGGGTTTGAAAGATAAAATATAATAATAATTTATAAATAAAATAAATAATTCCTAATTAGAATAAGGAGAATTCTAAAGTACAAAATACGGACTTTGGTATAAACGGGGCCGGGTGTTACAATCGCTCATTGCCTCCATGTGACTCGGGACTGTACCCAAAAACCACCGTTTTGCACGCCCACTTGGACGTGGTAAGATGGAAATCAAAGCACAGTGGGAACCACACAAGACTCTATGACGATCTCGGGTCAACAGACTACTCTGTACCAGTGTCACCAGAGAACTGCCATCTGACGTAAGGTATAATACCATCTGGGAGTTCTCGGCGAGTCCGTCCAGTGTACCCAGTCTCCACTGAGCACCCGTATATCATCTCTGATGTCAAACACCAATGGATATGGGATCATCCATCGCCCATCTGTATGGGTCGAGAAGGTATACGCTAGTCTACTCTGGTATATCGATGCCCCGTCTCGATACACCCACGACTAGGGACTTTGAAGGATGTACTTATAGACTACCATGTCCCCACTAGTATGATCCGCATCACAGTCCAGGTAGTCAAGTACACATCCTAAGGGCTTTACCAACATGTAACAGAGAGACAATCAGTGTACACGTTAAGGTAAAGATCAACCAGATAGCATACTATCATGTCGAGCAAGAAAGTCCTCCCTATATATGTCCAAGCATCCACTACAATATACATCCTATGTATAGTAATGGCCTCTAGGGCATACATATAACTAACAATCTCCTACTTGCACTAGGGCCATCTAATAGCAGTGGTTGTAGTATCTCATACTCAACCATCCCATAAAAGTCTCTCTCTGGGAAAAGGCCTTTGTGAGTGGATCCACCGTGCTGTCCTCTGAGTCTACTCTCCTAACCTCGATCACCCTGGAGATCAACCATCTCCATGATCTGGTGATGCTGCCTTAGAATATGTCTGGATCACTGATGGGACGGACGTACCTTGGCATAAGCCACAACACCACTGTCACACAATGGGAGGAACTAAGTTCATCTCATGAACAAATATACACCCAGACAGCCACTTTGGTAGCATCTTAGTAGCGATGTATCCAGCCTTTATCGTCTAGTATGCCACGGTATCTAGCTTGGAACTCTTCCAACATACCGTCCCTTTACTGATGGTAAAGACAATGCCTGCGACTGATTTTCAGTCGTCCTTATCACCCTGGAACCCTTCCAGTGATTCTCCCCAGGATCGGTTGATACCATCTCACTACAACTAGTGAGAATCCTAACATCCAATTAGATCTATCTCATAGATCCAAAACTCAAGATTTAGGAGGTATCACTTTGATCCTATATGGAGAATCATTGTGATAAGCGGAGATTGACCGAGCGTAGCATAGGAAACTCCTTCCCTATCATGAGCATGTCATCCACGTACTCTACGAGGATCGTCACTATACTCCCTACTACCCTTTTTGTATATACAAGGTTCATCGACCATTTTGATGATGTCAAACTCTTTGACTAACACATCAAAACAGATGTTCCAACTCCGCGATACCTGCTTTATCCTATAAAGCATCTTGTACACGTTTCCGCTGCTCACACTGTCTACGAAGCCCTCTGGCTGTGTACTTATAGACGTTCTCTTCTAAAACATCATTTAGAAAAGCAGTCATGGCACCCAACCGCCAGATATCGTAGTCATGGTATGTAGCCGTGGCAAGTAGGATCTGGATGGACTTAAGCATAGCCACTTGAAAAGGTTTCATCATTATCCACGCCTGGTCGATGACGAAAAGCTTTAACAAGTCTAGCTTTGAAAGTCTCAACTTTTCCATCACACCAAGTAATCTTCTCAAGATATACTTGCTCCTGATGGGGATTTAACCCTTCAGATATAGCAACCAAAGTCCATACTTTTGTTGGTGTACATGGATTCCATCTCAGATCGCTAAGCATCCAGCCATTCTTACAGAGTCCTACTCCTGATGGCCAGCTCGAAACTAGTTGGGTCATCATCTCATGATGCAATCCTCGCTCCCACTGTCATAGAGAAACAGAAGTATCTCTCAGGTGGGTGAGAAACCTTACTAGATCGGCGGAGAGGCTGAGGTTCGTTGGTAACTATTGAATCCTTTGGTTTTATCAAATCATCTGCTGTAGTTTGTATAGCTGGAACCTTTCCAGTTCTACATTACAGACCTTGCCTCGAGCTTGTCCGGATTTTGCTTTTCAGACATAGGCTGGACAACCCGAAATCTTAACTAACTTAAGAGATGGGCTCTTCCCTTATCATATTAAATATGAAGTGGTAGGCAACTGATTTGATTTGAACCCTATTCAATAGGTATGCCGCTTCTCAAGTGCATAACTCCCAAAAAGGAAATAGGTAACTCAGTAGTACTCATCATAGAGCACACCTTATCATATAGGGTGAGATTGCTCCGCCCCGATATACCATCGTGCTATGGTGTATACGGAGGAGTAATGCTGAGAGAGAATCTCATTCTCCTTTAGAAAAGTCCAGGAATTCCATGCACAAGTATTCTCCTCCCTGATCTCATCATAGGACATAATACTTATACCCATATTTTGGTTCTCTACTTCTAACTTATATTCTGTGAATATCTCAAAAGGTTCGGACTTGTGTTTCAACAAGAACATAGGTCTGAATCTCGAAAAATCATCAGAGAATGTAAAGAAGTATAAAGAACCGGTCTTGGCAAGTGTAGACAGGGGACCTACATACATCAACATGTATCATCCCAAGAGTTCATTAACTATTTCTCTGTTTCCAATAAACAGAGCTGGTGTCATTTAATCTTTGTGACATGACTGGCAAGTTTCACAAGATGTAAATTCAAACTGATTTAAATATGCATCTAAAATGTAACTTCAGCCAGTCGGGTCGCATTGATATGACCTAGTCTACAATGGCTCAAGAAGGATTCGTTCATTTCTGAACTCTTCCTCTTGTGTGTGTTCCGTATACTATGAACTGTATTTTGATTTAGAACATCAATGCTTTTAGATAACGTGCCTGAACCGATCAACTTTTGATATAGGAAATGTTCAAAACATTATCCGACAATACAAAATTATATCCTTTCTTTACTAATAAAGAGACTGATATGATTTTGTATATCAGGTTCGGTATCTAATAACATTCGTTCAGAATCAATGTATTGGTAATACAGGGTGACAGTGACCAACAGACTTGGGTGCAACACTTGCCCCGTTTTCTGCCTCATGAAACTTATCACCCGTTCTCAGTTCTCTACCTGTCTGTAGCCCTATGTAACAGATTACATATCTGGGATCCTGATATGGTATCACATACCTAGGACGTAGAGGATACTGAGAAACAGTTCTTTGTAATGAACACACCCGAAGATGATGCATCAGCATGCACTCTCTTCGTTTGGGTGGCACGGGAATTCTGGTAATCCCCAATTTCCTGCTCTGTCTTATAACAATTATAAGTTGGAGCGGGACCAACATTCCCCAGCTCAGTATAACAAGCGGGTTCGGTCAAATATCCGTATTATTATCTTGATTAAGGCGTGATATGGTCGCTACCTGGAGAGAGAGAGAAGAAAACACTCAGCGAGCGCTCTTGCAAGAATAGATTGGTTATTATTTTATCTAATCAAGATAGCTCCCACTGTTTTTGTCAAATCTTCCTTCAAATCCTAAAAGGAAAGACTAGCCGGGATTAATTACACGCTACAAGTTCGCCAATCTTTCAGCCAGGCCAGTGTCGGTACTTTGAGGGAGGTCCCCCGTGTTTTCGCACGAACCTAATTAATGCAAACCTCGTTTTCCCAGAGGCGTAACCTTGTTAACACCTTTCTAGACACCTACTTGATCGGCTAATTGTAATGTGTAAAACTCTCCCAGGAGTAACAATTACTCGCAGCGGGTATCGGGATCCAACTATCTTATAGAAGGTATGCAATCTCATTGCAAATTTCAACACTTGAAATTCCCGATAATTTTGCCCCTAGCACCCTATGACCTTGACGGAGGTCAACAAACCATAGGCTACTAGTCAAGTTCAACCCGTCATTTCTTGATCGAATTAAACCCACCCGCACGACCCTTGACGGAGGTCAACAAGGCCGCACGACTACCCTAATCCAATCTGCATCATATGCATAAGCAGATAAATACTAGTTAGCTACCGCACACTACGCCTTGACGGAGGTCAACAAACGTAGCACGAATACTAAATAGGACTTATCTGAAATGACGGAGGGCTACGACAGGTTTTTCTGAAAACCTATTGCGTAATGAACTTGATATCGTAGTAGAATCAAATGATTTTAAAATGGAGTGTTTTTTTTAGGCTTTTCTAGTTTTGCTAAAGGAGTCACTCCCGGTGAAGGGATCGTCGGTCCTTTCCTCGTCGAATGAGGTGCGGGATATATCATATATATCACTGTGCAAAGCAAAACACTTAAAAGCAATCAGAAAACAAACCGAGTGTGTAGCATCTGCCAGTTATTGCTAAAGGAGTCACTCCCGGTGAAGGGATCTCGGTCCTTTCCTCATCGAATAAGGTGCAGGATATATCACATATACCGTTGTGCAAAGTAAGAACTGCAGCTACCTGTTTTATTTTTGAAATTCGATTCTACAACATCTTAGGTTTCTTTTATTTCATTAATCTCATTAATGAAGTCCCATCATTTAAGTACCTAAACATCACAGATAAATACGACGTACACTTATGCCATCCGCATTCGTCTCGATGTCCCCTCGTGCACCGTTAGGTTAGGTAACTAACGGCAGAGCAGGGCAGGGCTAGCGCGGGTGTAAAACATAAGTAACGTCTATATAATATATCATATATACTATATACTGTATCCATCACAGAACATATCACATGATCACATCACAGATATCGCAGCAGAAGAATCATATGAAATATTGGATATACTAGGACGTCCGTGTTTTCAATACGAGCCAGTATAAAACACGGATTCCACGGTCCTGATGAATAGCCAAACCCACACCCCTAGACCCCTACGAGAGCAGCAAGCAACCCTACCAATTCTAGAGTTAGGAGACCCGGACTCGACTCCTCGAGTTAGTCTCCCACTGGACTCCAGAACTCGGTTACTTGTGCTCCCCTCCTTGGGTCTATCCTAGTGCGGAAAAGTAAATAATATACAATAAGGTGACATCTTCCGCAACCTGGAAGTGCCCCAATAAAATAATATTACATACAAGTTTTTACATGAATGAAAATGAAAAACACTCATCTCACATAAAAAACCCCGGCTATTCAAACACGACGATCCAATATAACATATCCAGCAACACATAACATCACATGTCATCAACGTATGTAAATATGCGCATCCCAATTGTCGTTGACATATAGCAACGAAACCGGCGATATCACATATTACACTTACGGTCACAGAAAAGAAAGTGTAAAACTACAACAGTTGGAATCCGCAACCTGCATAGACATCGCATGCCTAATCAAATGAATTCCTTAAACATCGCATGCCTAACAATTATAAACCCCGCATTTTAGTCTCATTATCGAAAACTCTTTTCAATATCAAGTCGGGCAATTCAACAAGATTCCCGACATTCTGATCGAATGCTCGTCGCAAACTTTAATATACGGCTGCACCCCTGATACCGTCGACGTAGTGCACCAAGGCGGAACACCGCTACCGCGAGCACCCGGACGGATGCTTTCGGCGACGGGGTTCTCCTACAGTCACTTGGTCGGGGCTATGGGGTGAGGCTGTCTATTAAGTTTACCCGGCGAGTATCCGCGTACACTACGTAATTGCGACGGACTTTTGATCACATCAAAATTCCGTGGCAACCGATCAAGTGAGACTAAAGTGCTATGTTTATAACATTCATACAGTTATCTCATAACTTCTTGTGAATTCCAATTGTTGTATCACATTCCGGATAAATAGAAAATGTTAAACTTTCCGATCGAACATTCGAACACCCAAGTTTTCCCGATACAGATCAACACATGAAACAAGTTTAAAAACATCCAGTTCATGCCTCAGTACCAACGGTCCAGCCGTAGAAGGGTCAAGCCAACGCCTCACATGTGGCACGCTGTACTGCCCCAAACCCGCAGGTTCAAAGGGCAGTTCAAGACGGTCACATAATCGAGTTAAGGTTTGTTGTCTTCTAGAGGGTCCATCACGTTACTTGCACTACTTAGAACGTCTTTAAACCACGGAAAAATCCAACACTTGGAAATTTCCCGACAGGGGAAAAATTGGGTATTTATATCCGGTCGAACTTTTTAACATATTCAAAAATTATCCGGAAAACACCTAGACCAAGTTTGATAATCCGATCGAATCTACGAACTCGCAATACAACCCAGAATATTCAACTCTTGAATAAATATTAAAAATTCCCATAAAATTCAGTATTTAAATAAAGAAGTTACTGTGCAAAAATGGTTGACTGAAGAGACTAAATGGGTGCGGAACCGCCGCAATAGGCGGCTAATGCCGCGGATCCGCCGCGCTTTAGACAGATCCTTAGGTAATTTTTGCACCGTAATTCTTAGAATTTCCTGCTGAATTTTTTAAGCATTTTTAATTTGGAAAAAACCACTTTTTCTGAAAAAGTCCAGAGAGGGTTAAAAGTTAGGATTTCGGGGTTCGATCGGGTTTCTAACATCGTCTACGCATCGCCTAAGGCTCTAGATAGGCTCTGATACCACTGTAGGGTTCCTAGGCACACTAATAAGGTCTCACAAGGCATCAACCATGCCAATTTCAAAATTTGCAAGTGCCGAGAAACCCTAATACGGATCGTTAACTAGATGTCTAGGCGAAACAATGAAACTAGTTTACAACTAAACTAAAAGAACGGAAATACAACCTTTGTAGATCCGGTCCTCCACCTCCATAGCTCCGCAATGAAGTCTCCTCACTTTCCAAATGGAAACCCGGGCTCTAGCGTCGGCTTCATCGGAGAAATGGGCGGGCAAGGTCGTCGGCTTCGTGCCGAAGATGATCTACGTCGAGGCGTCACAAGATCAAGCTCCCACTTCACCAAGTCATGAAACTTATGAAGGAAACACCTTATACTACTTGGCAAGAGGTAGAGGATGAAGAAATAGGAAGTGGGTTCACTTTAGAATTGGATTTCTCACTCATTTCATCAAGTCACCATTGATGAAGTCTAGGTTTTCTTCTTGAAGAAGAAGAAGAGGAAGAAGATGATAGAATATGATAAGTTAATAAAAAATAGAAAATAAAATCATACTTATCATATACTAACCCTTGGTTAAGTGTAGAGAATGAACTAGGGTTAATTTAAATGGTTAGGGTTAAGCATGAGACAAGAATGGTGACTTAGTCAATGCTTCATGAATCTTCAACTAAAAACAAACATAGCCACCATTCATATCTTATCTTTTCCAAAAATAAATAAATAAATAAATGAATAAGAAAACTAAACCCTAACCATTCATATAACCATGGTTTAATCTTTACACAAACCCAAGTAAACATGTATCATCAAACATGATACAATCAAGTGCACAAAAGTATATCACATATACAACTTGTGCAATGCAAGTGAGAAAATCCATTTAAAGTGAACCAATACTAGTTAATGCAAAGTAATATATCAAATATATAATTATACATTAAATCATTAAATCAACACTTGATTTAACGATCCGGTCATATCGCATATAACCGACTAGTATCCTTTGTATCGGCTTACCGAATCAATCCTTGATTCGATAACTAGGTTATATCGCATACAACCTTTCGATACATTCATCGCGAGAATGAAATACGGTATCACATACACGCATTATTCTCGGTCCCACACATATCTCATATGCGCTCCTATTTCGTTTCGCTTGAGCCAGGAAACCTCTGTGTAGGACTCTAAAGACTCGTCAATACGCCGGCAGCAGGTGATGATCATATCAAACACCCATAAGCCGCAAGCGGTCTGCTAAACGTAACGGCCACCCGGGTATTGAGCGATCAGAAGATCGACGAGCAAGCCAGCTCACACTCCTATGAATCCAACCAGTAACACTTACCGTACAGTCCGGTCTGATCGTCTGATCTGTCGCATATCTCGCCTAGGGGTGGTAAACGTCAGACCCCAATAGCTCGATAAGTCGTGTCGATATGAGGTCTATAACAGTTCGAGAAACTACTGATAACACTTACCAGTATATCTCAGCAACCCTGGCCAGGGATTTCCGGTTATAGCCAATCGAACACAGCGCAACATCAACCCCCTATACCGGGAGAGACGAATCCCCTCCTATCGCTCATTGCCTCCATGTGACTCGGGACTGTACCCAAAAACCACCGTTTTGTACGCCCACTTGGACGTGGTAAGATGGAAATCAAAGCACAGTGGGAACCACATAAGACTCTATGACGATCTCGGGTCAACAGACTACTCTGTACCAGTGTCACCAGAGAACTGCCATCTGACGTAAGGTATAATACCATCTGGGAGTTCTCGGCGAGTCCGTCCAGTGTACCCAGTCTCCACTGTGCACCCGTATATCATCTCTGATGTCAAACACCAATGGATATGGGATCATCCATCGCCCATCTGTATGGGTCGAGAAGGTATACGCTAGTCTACTCTGGTATATCGATGCCCCGTCTCGATACACCCACGACTAGGGACTTTGAAGGATGTACTTATAGACTACCATGTCCCTACTAGTATGATCCGCATCACAGTCCAGGTAGTCAAGTACACATCCTAAGGGCTTTACCAACATGTAACAGAGAGACAATCAGTGTACACGTTAAGGTAAAGATCAACCAGATAGCATACTATCATGTCGAGCAAGAAAGTCCTCCCTATATATGTCCAAGCATCCACTACAATATACATCCTATGTATAGTAATGGCCTCTAGGGCATACATATAACTAACACTCCCGTGAATCCAACCAGTAACACTCCCGTACAGTCAGGTCTCTTCGTCTGATTTGTCGCATATCTCGCCTAGGGGTGGTAAACGTCAGACCCTAGTAGCTTGATAAGTCGTGTCGATATAAGGTCCATAACAGTTCGAGAAACTACTGATAACACTTACCTGTAAATCTCAGCAACCCTGGCAAGGGATTTCAAGTTATATCAAATCAAACACTGCGCAACATCAACTCCCTATACCGGGAGAGACGAAACCCCTCTTATCGCTCATTGCCTCCATTTGATTCGGGACTGTACCCAAAAGCCACCGTTTTGCACGCCCTCTTGGACGTGGTATGATGGAAATCAAAGCACAGTGGGAATCACACAAGACTCTATGACGATCTCGGGTCTACAGACTAACCTGTACCAGTGTCATCAGAGAACTGCCATCTGACGTGAGGTATAATACCATCTGGGAGTTCTCGGCGAGTCCGTCCAGTGTACCCAGTCTCCACTGAGTACCCGTATACCTTCTCTGATGTCAAACACCAATGGATATGGGATCATCCATCGCCCATCATATGGGTCAAGAAGCGCATACGCTAGTCTACTCTGGAGTATCGATGCCCTGTCTCGGCACTCCCACGACTAGGAACATTTAAAGGATGTACTTGGCGACTACACTGTCCCCACTAGTATGATCTGTATCATAGTCCTGGTAGTCAAGTACTCATCCTAAGGGCTTTATCAACATGTAACATAGAGACAATCAGAGTACATGTTTAGATAAAGTGTAACCAGATAGCATACTATCATGTCAAGCAAGAAAGTCTTCCCTATATATGTCCAAGCACCCACTACAATATACATCGTATATACAGTAATGGCCTCTAGGGCATACATATAACTAACAATCTCCCACTTGCACTGGTATCGTATACCCAACAATCAGCTGTGGTTGAAGTACCTCATACTCAACAATCCCATAAAAGTCTCTACTGGGAAATATGCCTTTGTGAGTGGATCCGCGCTGTTGTCCTCTGTGTCTACTCTCCTAATCTTGATCTCCCTAGAGATCAACCATCTCCATGATCAGGTGATACTGCCTAAGAATATGTCTGGATCTCTGATGGGACGGGGGTTCCTAGGCATAAGCCACAACTCCATTGTCACACAATGGTAGGAACGAAATTCATCTCATGAACTCATATATATCCAGACTGCCTCTTTGGTAGCATCCTTGGTAACGATGTATCTTGCCTTTAATCGTCTAGTAAGTCACGGTATCTAGCTTAGAACTCTTCCAACATACCGTACCTCCACTGAGGGTAAAGACAATGCCTGCGACTGACATTTAGTCGTCCTTATCACCCTCGAACCTTTCCAGTGATTCTCCCCAGGATCGATTGATACCATCTCACTACAACTAGTGAGAATCCTAACATCCAATTAGATCTATCTCATAGTTCCATAACCCAGGATTTAGGAGGTATCACCTTGATCCTATATGGAGAATCTTTGTGATAAGAGAAGATTAACCGAGCATAGCATAAGAAACTCCTTCCCTATCAAGAGTATGTTATCCACGTACTATACGAGGATCACTACCATACCCTCTACTACCCTTTTGTATATACTAGGTTCATCTACCATTTTGATGAAGTCAAACTCTTTGACCACTACATCAAAACAGATGTTCCAACTATGCGATGCCTGATTTATCCCATAAAACATCATGCTCAGGTTTCCGCTGCTCCCACTGTCTACGAAGCCCTCTGGCTGTGTACTTATAGACACTTTCTTCCAAATCAATATTTAGAAAAACAGTCATGACACCCAACCGCCAGATATCGTAGTCATGGTATGTAGCCGTGGCAAGTAGGATCTGGATGGACTTAAGCATTGCTTTGAAAGTCTCAACTTTTCCATGTACACCAAGTAATCTTCTCAAGATATACTTTCTCCTGATGGGGATTTAACCCTTCAGATAAAGCAACCAAAGTCCATACTTTGTTGGTGTATAAGGATTCCATCTCAGATAGCTAAGCATCCAGCCATTCTCATAGAGTCCTCACTCCTGATGGCCTGCTCGAAACCAGTTGGGTCATCATCTCATTATGCAATCCTCTCTCCCACTGTCATAGAGAAACCGAAGTATCTCTCAGGTGGATGAGGAACCCTACCAGATCGGCGAAGAGGCTGAGGTTTGTTGGAAACTATTGAATCCTCCGGGTTTACCAAATCATCAGCTGCAGTTTGTATAGCTGGAACTCCTTCCAGTTCTACCCCATGACCACTAATTTCTTCATAAGAAATTCCCTTTTTTTCTCAAAAAGTGGTATGCCGAGAAATAAAACATCTTTTGTTCCTCGGTGTGGTAGAAGATACTCCCTTGCGAATGCTTGGGATATCCAATAAACTTCCACAGAACTGACCTTGCCTCGAGCTCGTCCGGATTTTGCTTTTGACATAGGCAGGACAGCCCCAAATCTTAACATCTTTAAGAGATGGGCTCTTCCTATACCATATCACATATGGAGTGCTAGGCATCTGATTTGGTTAGAACCCTATTCAATAGGTATGCAACTTCTCAAGTGCATAACCCCAAAAGAAAATAGGCAACTCAGTAGTACTCATCATAGAGCACACCATATCACATAGGGTGCGATTGCTCCGCCCCGATACACCGACGTGCTGTGGTGTATTCGGAGGATTAATGCTGATAGAGAATCTCATTCTACTATAGAATAGTCCATGAATTCCGTGCTCAAGTATTCTCCTTCTTGATCACTTCAAAGGACATAATACTTATACCCGTTTTTGGTTCTCTACTTCTAACTTATATTCTGTGATTATCTCAAAAGTTTCGGACTTGTGTTTCAACAGGAACATATGTCTGAATCTTGAGAGATCATCAGTGAATGTAATAAAGTACAAAGAACTTGTCCTGGCATATGTAGACAGGGGACTTTCATACATCGGCATGTATCAATCCTAAGAGTTCACTAACTCATTCGCTGTTTCTAATAAACGGAGCTGTGGTCATCTAATCTTTGTGACATGACTGGCAAGTTTTACAAGATATAAATCCAAACTAATTTAAATATGCATCTTTATGTAACTTCAACTAGTCGGGTCGCATTGATATGACCTAGTCTACAATGCTTCAAGAAGGATTCGTCCATTTCTGAACTCTTCCTCTTGTGTGTGTTCTGTACGTTAAGAACTGTGGTTTGATTTAGAATTTCTATGCTTTTAGATAACGTGCCTGAACCGATCAACTCTTGATATAGGAAATGTTCAAAACATTATCCAACAATACAAAATTATATCCTTCTTTACTAATAAAGAGACTGATATAATGTTGTATATCAGGTTCGGTATCTAATAACATTCATTCAGAATCAATGTATTTTGGTAATACAGGGTGACAACTGCCAACAGACTTGGCAGCAACACTTGCATCATTCCAACTCTTGAAAATTTATCACCCGTTCTTAGTTCTCTACTTATCTGTAGCCCATGTAACAAATTACATTTGCGGTATCCTGATCCGGTATCTCATACCAAGGACGTAAAGAATACTGAGAAACAGTTCTCGGTAATGAACACACCCAAAGAAGATGCATCAGCATGCACTTTCTTCGTTTGGATGGCACGGGAATTCTGGTAATCCCCTATTTCCTGCTCTGTCATATAACAATTATAAGTTGGAGCGGGACCAACGTTCCTTAGCGCAGTATAACAAGCGGGTTCGGTCAATATATCCGTATTATTATCTTGATTAAGGCGTGACATGGTCGCTACCTGGAGAGAGATAGAAGAAAACACTCAGCGTATGCTCTTGCAAGTTTAGATTGGTTATTAATATATCTAATCAGGATGTCTCCTACTGTTTTAGTCAAATCTTCCTTCAAACCTTAAAAAGAAAGACTAGCCGGAATTAATTACACCTTACAAGTTCGCCAATCTTTCAGCCAGGCCAGTGCAGGTACTTTGAGAGAGGTTTCCCGTGCTTTCGCATGGACCTAATTAAAATAAACCTCGTTTTTCCTAAGGGCGTAACCCCGTTGACACCTTTCTAGACACCTACTTGATCGGCTAATTATAATGTGTAAAACTCTCCCAGGAGTAACTCTTACTCGCAGCGGGTATTGGGATCCAACTATCTCATAGAAGGTTTGCAATCTCATTACAAATTTCAACTCTTGAAATTCCCAATAATATTTTACCCCTAGCGTCCTATGACCTTGACGGAGGTCAACAAACCATAGGCTGCTAGTCAAGTTCTACCCGTCATTTCCTGATTGAATTAATCCCACCTGCACGATCCTTGACGGAGGTCAACAAGGCCGCACGACTACCCTAAAACAATCGCATCATATGCAACAGATAAATACTAGTCAGCTAACGCACACTACGCCTTGACAGAGGTCAACAAACGTAGCACGAATACTAAGTAGGACTTATCTGAAATGACGGAGGGCTACGACAGGTTTTTAAGAAAACATTTTGCGTAATGAACTTGATATCGTTGTAGAATCGAGTGATTTAAAATGGAATGTTTTTGAGGCTTTTTCTAGTTTTGCTAAAGAGGTCACTCCCGGTGAAGAGATCTCGGCTCTTTCCTCATCGAATAAGGTGCAGGATATTTCACAAATATCACTATGCAAAGCAAAAACTATAAAAACAATCAAAAGGCAAATCGAGTTTGTAGCATCTGCTAGTTTCGCTAAAGAGGTCACTCCCGGTGAACGGATCTCGGCTCTTTCCTTATCGAATAAAGTGCTGGATGTTCTACAAGGAATACCGCTATGCAAAGCAAGAACTAGAGCTACCTGTTTTTGAGACAAGTTTCTACAACATCTTTAGGTTTCTTTTAGTTTCATTAATCTCATCAATGAAGTCCCATTTTATTATGCTTCACAAGCATCACATTTGAAACAAACTCAGCAATATAACATATATCTCATATATATAATATAAACATTCGCCTTAGGCAGTAATATGATCTCATCACAGAACATTGCAGCAGAAGATAACATATGAAATATTGGATATACTAGGACGTCCGTGTTTTATATCGAGCCTGCATAAAACACGGATTCCACGGTCGCAATGAATAGAAAAACCCACATCCCTAGACCCCTACGAGAGCGGCAAGCAACACTGCCAATTCTAGGGTTAGGAGACCCGGTCTCGACTCCTCGAGATAGTCTCCCACTACACCCTGGAACCCGGTTACTTGTGCTCCCCTCCTTGGGTCTACTTAATGCGGAAAAGTAAATAATTTACAACGGTGACATCATCCTCAACCCGGAAGTGCCCAAATAAAAGAATATTACATACAATGAATTTTACATGAATGAAAATAAAAACCGTCATCTCACATAAAACCCCCGGCTATTCAGAACGCGACGATCCAATATAACATATCACAGCAACACATAATATATCATATCATCAACGTAAGCAAGTATACGTATCCCGATTGTCGTTGATGTATAGCAACGAAGCCGGCGATACACCACATACTACGCTTACGGTCACAGAAAATAAAGTGTAAAACAACAACAGTTGGAATCCGCAACCTCCTTAGACATCTAATGCCTAATCAAATGAATTCCTTAGACATCGCATGCCTAACAATTATAAACCCCGCATTTTAGTCTCAGTATCGAAAACTCTTTTCAATATCAAGTCGGGAAATTCAACAAGATTCCCGACATACTGATCGAATGCTCGTCGGAAACTTTAATAGACGGCCGCACCCCCGACGCCGTCGACGAAGTGCACTAAGGCGGAACACCGCTGCCGCGAGCACCCGAACGGATGCTTTTGGCGATGGGGTTCTCCTACAGTCACTTGGTCGGGGATATAGGGCGTGGCTATATATTAAGTTTACCCGGTGAGTATCCGCGTACGCTACGTGATTGCGATGGACTTTTGATCACATCAAAATCCCGTGGCAACCGATCAAATGAGACTAAACTGCTAGATTTATAACATTCAAATTAGTTATCTCATAACTACTTGTCGATTCCAAATATTGTATCACATTCCAGATAAATAGACAATGTTAAACTTTCCGATCGAATAAACAAACACCCAAGATTTCCCAAATAGCTCAACACTTGAGCGGAGTTCAAAAAGTATCCATCACATGATACAGTACTAATGGTCCAGCCGTAGAAGGGTCAAACCAACGCTTCACATGTGGCAACGCCGTACTGTCCCAAACCCTAAGGTTTAGAGGCAGTTCAGACGGTCACATAATCGAGTTAAGATTTTTTTTCTTCTAGAGGGTCCACCGCGTTACTTGCACGACTATGAATGTTCTTTAATTAAGGAAAAAATCCAACACTTGGAAATTTTCCGGCAGGGAAAAAAGTGAGTTATTGATATCCGTTCGAACTTGTTAACACGTTCTAAATTACCCGGAAAAACTTAAACGAAGTTAAACTTTCTGATCGAATCAACGAATACAAAAGATCTCCAGAAAACTCAACATTTGAGTAATATTAAAAATTCCCAGAAGCATGTAGAAACACCTACGGATGTTACTGTGTAAATTCTAACCGTAATACCTAAGTTCGGCCACGAAACCGCCGCGCAAGGCATGGTATTTCCGCGGTTCCTCGGTGACTTGAGGGGATTAGTGGTTCGTTTTTCACAGTAATCCTTAGAATTCCCTGCTTAATTTTCTGAGTATTTTTAATACAGGAAAAATCAACATTTTAAAAAATTTCCAGAGAGGGGGTGTATATCGACGTTTCGGGGTTCGATCGGACTTTAAACTTTGTCTAGACTTCGCCTAAAGCTCTCGCTTGGCTCTGATACCACTGTAGGGTTACTAGGCACTAGAACAAGGTTCTACAAGGCATCAACCATGCCAAAATCAAAATTTTCATGTGCCGAACAACCCTAACCAAGATCTTAGACTAGAGATTAGGCGAAACAAAGAGCAAGTAAACAACTTTACTTCTAAGAGTTAGGGATTACAACCTTTGTAGTCCGTTCCTTCACATCTAAAGCTCCGTGTTGAGGTCCCTTCGCCGCGATCATCATGTACCCGGACTTTAGAGAGGCTCCATGAAGAGAAAGAAGCAAGCTTGCTTCCGATCTTCAATAACAAAGATGATCTACCTTAAAGATACTCAAACCCAAGCTCTTGCTTTGCTAATCAAGTATTAGCAAAGCAAACACCCTAATCTAAGTGGCAAGAATAGATGATGATGATGAAGTAGAAATTTAGCTCTCATTTGTTTTCAATTTCTCACTTATTTTCATCATACATGAAAAAGATAGAAAGCTTTTCATCAAAAGAAGAAGGAAGAAGAAGAAGAATCTCTTTTGTGATGAATAATGAAATCTTTTGTGAGGTTAGAAATGCAACCATGGGTTAAGAATGAAGACTTAACCCATGTAGAGAATTAACTATGGTAAAGGGTTTGGGTTTGGTTAAGAAATATCTATCAAAATATTATTACAAAATATCTTTGCTTAAAAACAAAAACAAAGCTTCTAGAAGCTTCAAGAAAGCTTAACCCTAATCCAAACCCTAACCATGTTTAAACTCCACAAAACATGTTGTATTGTAACCTTAACTTGTTACAATATTATATACCACATATATAATATATTTTGTAACAAAATAAAATAATACATTTAATATATATCACATATATATCAATGTATTATCCAAGTGAGAAAAATAATCTTTAAGTGAGCTAATATTAGTTAATGTAATATAATATATCAAATATATACTTATACATTAAATTATCGAATCAAAACTTGATCCGATAATCCGGCTATTTCATAAATAACCGACTAATATAATCTGTATCAGTTCATCGAATCAACACTTGATCCGATGACCCGGCTATATCAAATATACCCGGCCGATATCACATATCACGAGAATCTAATACGGTATCGCATACATGTATTATTCTCGGTCCTGCACATATCACATATGTGCTCCTACTCCGTTTTGCCTGAGTCAGGAAACCTCTGTGTAGGACTCTAAAAAATCGTCAATACACCGGCAGTAGGTGATGATCATATCAAACACCCACAAGCTGCAAGCCGTCAGCTAAACGTAACAGCCACCTAGGTATTGAGCAATCAGAAGATCGACAAGCAAGCCTGTACATTCTCCTATGAATCCAACCAGTAACACTGCCGTACAGTCCGGTCTCTTCGTCTGATATGTCGCATATCTCGCCTAGGGGTGGTAAACGTCAGACCCCAGTAGCTTGATAAGTCGTGTTCATATAAGGTCCATAACAGTTCGAGAAACTACCGATAACACTTACCAGTAAATCTCAGCAATCCTGGCCAGGGATTTCCAGTTATAGCCAATCGAACACTGCGCAACATCAACTCCTTATACCGGGAGAGACGAAACCCCTCCTATCGCTCATTGCCTCCATGTGATTCGGGACTGTACTCAAAACCCACCGTTTTGCATGCCCTCTTGGACGTGGTATGATAAAAATCAAAACACGGTGGGAATCACACAAAACTCTATGACGATCTCGGGTCTACAGACTAACCTGTACCAGTGTCACCAGAGAACTGCCATATGATGTGAGGTATAATACCATTTGGGAGTTCTCGGCTAGTCCGTCCAGTGTACCTAGTCTCCACTGAGCACCCGTATACCTTCTCTGATGTCAAACACCAATGGATATAGGATCATCCATCGCCCGTCATATGGGTCAAGAAGCGCATACACTAGTCTACTCTGGAGTATCGATGCCCTATCTCGGCACTCCCACGACTAGGAACATTTGAAGGATGTACTTGGCGACTGCACTGTCCCCACTAGTATGATCTACATCATAGTCCTGGTAGTCAAGTACTCATCCTAAGGGCTTTATCAACATGTAACATAGAGACAATAAAAGTACATGTTTAGATAAAGTGTAACCAGATAGCATACTATCATGTCGAGCAAGAAAGTCTTCCCTATATATGTCCAAGCATCCACTACAATATACATCGTATATACAGTAATGGCCTATAGGGCATACATATAACTAACAACGATTATTTATGACCGTGGATTGTATACAAGGGTCAATATTCATCGCCTGTAGGGTATTTTGGGGGATATGATAGCTTAAGAACATGTGCAGGTCCTTGTATCTTAAGACTTTCGAATCCTGTGAGCCGTGAGGGTCTCATAGGGAGGAAACTCTCCTTACAAGTCGTGAGGATCTCGTAAGTGTAATTTCTCCTTAGGGATCCTTAGGATTCCTAAGTGTTTTGCTCCCTTGTGAGTCGTAAGGAACTCACGCAGGTATTTTCTCCTTACAAGGTCGAAGGGACCTTGCAAGTGCACAGGAAATTTTTTTTATGAGTCTGCGCCCTTTCGGGTTTTCACAAACTCGCCGGTAGCTCTGCCGTTTTTACTCACGGAGCCCTTTCGGGGTTTCATCCGTGCCCATTTCGCTTATGGACGTACCATTTTTTTTTGCGCCATGTTAGCCTAAGGATGCTGCGGTTCATAGTAGTTTAAGGACGTTATGGTCTGTAACTAGTTTAAGGACGTTATGGTCTGTAACTAGTTTAGGGACGTTTCGGTCTGTAGCTAGTTGTAAGGACATTACGGTCCATTTTTAGTTTAGGAACGTTTCGGTCTGTAGTTAGTTTAAGGACATTATGGTCCATAGTTAGTTTAGGGACATTTCGGTCCGTGTCTAGTTTCAGGAAATTGTGGTCCATAGTTAGTTTAGGGACGTTTCGGTCCGTAGTTAGTTTAGGGACATTTCGGTCCGTGTTAGTTTTTGCGGCGAAGTTTTGCCAGATAGCACTTACAGAGTTTTCTACTCTGGAAGACAGTGAGCGGACACAAGCATCGTCATCTATTATTAACCTGGGCTGTGATTCGTCGGGCGTAGTATTTCTTAAGGAATCGGTCATTTATTGGTCGGAAGGGTCTTTCGCCATGCATATCCATGAGCATGTAAGCCCTACCTTGGTAGACTTTATCTATGATGTACGGGCCCTCATAAATTGGATTGAGTTTGGCACGATTGGGGATTATAGGCCATTTGACAACTACCACGAGTTCTCCTTGGCGGAATGTTCTCGGCCTAGTCAATCTTTTATATGAGCGTGTCTGTGCTACGAGACGAGTTTCATCGAGGGTGTCGAGCTCCTCAAGACGAAGATGGGCATTCTCTTCATCTGTTAGTTTGTAATGAACCGCCACTTGTAGAGACAGTAGCTCTATTTCCAAGGGGAGTACTGCTTCCGCGCCGAATACCAATACATACGGCGTTGTATTCGTAGCTGTTTTGAACGTAGTTCGATACGCCTAGAGAGCTTCATGCAGTCTTTCGTGCTAGTCCTTTTTATTTTTGGACACCGTCTTCTTTATGGTCTTTGTCAAGGTTTTGTTGAAAGTCTCAGCTAGACCGTTAGCTCGGGGCTTATAGACCGAAGAGTATCTCCAGTCTATGTTATGCTACTTTGCGAAGCGGCTGATTCTGTGACTTCTGTAGGCCAGCCCGTTATCGGAGATAATCCGTCGCGGAGTGCCGAACCAATAGATGACATGTGTCTTGAAGAAATGGAGGATGTTTTCCGTCTTCACTTCACTTAGCGGTATGGATTCTGCCCACTTAGAGAAGTAATCAGTTGTCGCCAATATGAACTGATGTCCTTTGGATGCCGCTGGTTCGATGGGCCCAATTATGTCAGTTCCCTACATTTCGAATGGCCAACTAGCCACTGTTGGATGTAACGGGTTTGGATGCTGGCGGATGAAGTCTCTATGAATTTGGCATGAGTGGCACTGCTTCGCGTATTCGAGGCAGTCCTGAATCATAGTGGGCATATAGTAGCCCATTCTTTTGATCTTCAGCTTCATCTTTGGCCTGGCTTGATGAGAACCGCAGAGTCCGTCGTGAGTTTCTTGGACGACACTCCTTGCTTCTTCCAGTCCCAGGCATCTCAGTCACAGAGAGTCGAACGATCTCTTATATAGAGTATCATTGACAAAGGCGAAAGACATAGCTCATTTCTTGAGCTGATGTCTTGAAGATGCATCTTCCGGTGTTTGACAGGATTTGATGTAATTTATAAAGACTTCTCTCCAATCCTTAGCCTTTTCTTGGTCCTCTATTTGTATGTTTGTTTGCTTGGTCGCTTCCTTTTCTTCAGACGACTCCGGAGATATTTATTCCGGTGCGAGAACCCGACGGCTTTGCACAATAATCCTTACGTCATTGAGGTTTTCATCAGCCAGTTCTTTAGCGAGTTTAGCTAATGCGTCCACTTTGCTATTTTCTGTACACGGTATGCTTTCCAGGACGTAGGAGGGAATTTGAGTTAGTAACTGTTGCACACTTTTGCCATATTTTACCAACTCTGGCTTGCACGTCTGATAGTCACCGTTTACTTGGCTAACGACCAGCTGGGAGTCTCTGTATATGAGAAGGTTTTTGATTCCCATGTCGACAGTGATCTCAAGACCTGCTATTAAAGCCTCATACTCTGCTTCATTATTTGTCTTTGGCTCTATTAAGGAAAAGGCAAAGCGTATTATCACTCTTTGTGGAGTCACGAAAATGAGGCTTACCCCAGATTTGATTATGGGAGAGCTATGCTTTTGCTTCTTCATGGAAGATGCCTCATCGAAGTAGAGTTCCATCGTGTATCACTCTATCCTTTCTCCCTGTCGATCGTGTCAAACGTGTGCTCGTCTGGCAATTCGTAATTTAGGGGTAAATCGGCAGGTATCGGATGCTCGATGAGGAAGTCGGTGATGGCTTGGCCTTTCACTGCCTTGAGAGGTCGATAGATTATCGAGAACTCCATTAAGAGTAAGGCCCATTTAGCGAGCTATCCCGTTAGTATTGCTCTTGACATCAAATATTGAGAGGATCCACATTTGATATGAGACGGACCTCATGCGCCAAAGCATAATGCTGAAGCTTCGTTATCGCGAAAATTAACGCCAGGAAGTGTTTTTCGATAGGGGAGTAGTTGTCTTCTTCCCCCAGGAGAACTCGACTCAAATAGTAGAGGGCTCTCTCCTTCCCTTAGTCATTCTCCTGTACCCATAGCGCGCCTAAAGAACATTCAAGAGCTGTTGTGTACAGGATGAGGGGCTTTCCTTTGACTGAAGCGGTTAGTACCGGCGGATTCTGCAGGTATTGCTTGATTTCATCCAGTGCACTCTGGCATTTATGATCCCAAACGAACGGGGTTCCCTTCTTCATCAGGTGACTGTAAGGACGGCATTTTCCAGAAAGGTTGGCTATGAACCGTCGGATATACGCGGGCTTTCCTTGTAGAGACCGCAATTGTTTTAAAGTTCTTGGAGTGGGCATTTCCATAATCGCCTTAATCTTCGATGGATCTATTTCGATGCCCCGGTGTCATAGGATGAACCCTAGAAATTTTCCTGAGGAGACTCCAAATGCGCATTTCAGAGGGTTCGTCTTCAGGTTATACTTACGAAGACATTGGAACACTGTTTTCAAATGCTCCCAGTGTTCCTCGTACGATTTTCTTTTCACAACGAGGTCATTGATATAGCACTCGACGATTTCATGTATGAGGTCATCGAAAATCTTCGTCATAGCCCTCTGATAGGTAGCACCGGTGTTCTTCAGACCGAAAGGCATCACTTTGTAGCAGAATATGCCCAGCGGAGTCCGGAAAGCGGTATGCTTCTGGTCTTTGGGATGCATCTTTATTTGATTGTACCCCGATGATTCGTCCATGAAGGAGAAGACTTCACGAGTGGACGTGTTATCTATCATCAGCTCGATAACCGGTACGGGAAAGTCATCCTTCGGACAGGCTTTGTTGAGGTCCCGAAAGTCCACGCAGATGCGCATCATCCCATTTTTATTCATCACTGGGACAATGTTGGCGATCCAGTCGGGGTATTGAACTTCCTGGATGAAGTCGGAGTCGATTAGTTTCTTGACTTCGGCGTTGATACTCATTTCCAGTTCGAGCTGCTTTCTTCTTGGTGCTTGTTTGACTGGCTTGACGACCAGAGATATCGCTAATTTATGCACAACTATTTCTGCATCTAGCCCCGGCATCTCGGAACAGTTCCATGCGAAACAATCTTTATACTGCATGAGCACATCTTTTAGATTAGCCACCTGCTCTTTAGACAGCAGCTCACTGGCAAACGTTGGCTGTGGGTCATTTGCCATCCCCAAATCGATTTTTTTCAGGTTTTCCGCCATGGTGTGTATCCCATCTTCCAATTCTTTTGGCGCAGGTGGAAATTCTGAGATCACCTGGTCTTCATCCTTATTTTCGAAGCACCAGGAGAGGTCATCCATATTCTTGCGCACTCCTTCTTCCGACAGCGTTATCACGTGACAGGTATGAGATCGTTTCCAAGACCGATATTGATCTGGTCCTACTCTCTATATATGTTGCTTTTGGTACATGCCTTTGTGGTGGGGCTACCCTCCAACTGTTGGAGAGAGCGAACCTGCCGAGTCGGTATTGGTCTTCGACCCAGTTTTTGATGGTGAAGCAGTCATCAAGAGGATGTCCTATCGCTCGGTGATAGGAGCAATAATCCGGTTGATAGACCTCGTTTGCTTGATCGGGCTGCCGAGACTCCGGGTGTGTCATCATTTGATGTTTCATGACAAGGTCAAAGATTCTCCTTATTTTGTCTCGAGGGAAAGAATATGCTCGACCCATCTTTTTCATAAGAGACGGATTCCGGCCGATCTTTTCTCGATCGCGTGGCCTTTTGGATTCGTTTTGCCGCTGTCGAACATTTTTTTCCGTTCTTTAACTTATTTTTGTCTCCGCGCCGGGCCTTTTTCTTATGTTGGGAATGCATGGCGGGCTGACGGTGAAGGGCATTGTCGTATTCTGTAGCCTGCTAAAGGAGGCGTTGCGTCCTGGCTTTCTCGTAAATGGCCATTTCACGGCTGTGGTCGTTCCGAACCTTTTGACTCGCATCCCTTACTAGCTTGTCCATCTATTCTTCAAACGACGGACTTGGTATTTTTATGGCAGGACCACATTCTGGTTCAACGTTAGCGTCTTCTAAAAGAGCATCCCCTTCTTCATCGAGGTCATTTATGACATGGCAACCATGGAATTGCTCCCATTTCTTAGATTGAACATATCCAAGCCCGATCGTTTCTATTTTTCCGTTGGGCAATTTTCGCTGAGTTCCGGGGACGTTCCAAATTCTGTTGTAGAACTGAGCTTGTCGAGCAGTCTGTTTGAAAAGTGCATCTTGGCCTCTTAATAACCTTCTCAATCCCTCCGTATAGTATCTGGGCAGACGGATGGGTTGGATCCTGTCGAGCGTGAAACCGGCACCCTGCCAGACTTGTCTTGTGACTTTAGTCTCCGTGGATCGATAGAATAGGATCGCCTTTTCACCTCTTCGCCTGGGTGGGACGTAGAATGTCTGCAGCTCTTGCACACTATAAGTCTCAAGCGCATCAAGCTCTCTGTAGTGCTGCCGCGGAACCATGACGATTTGCAAACTCTGATCATCTCCAGTGAGGGCCTGCATTGATGGACGGACCGAGAACACTGTGTTGACTTCGTCTTCAGAGTCACTGCCAAAGACCAGAATAGGGGTCGATGGTCTCGGTCTGTTGCATTAGGGCAGCCCCGAATAGACTATTTCTTCTTCCTCCTCAGTATCGCTCCCGAAGACCGGAATAGTGGTGATAGCTTTTTGCTTATTCTCCGGTTTATGGTATCTTTCCGTGTCTTCAAACTCTGATAAGAAATACTTTGCATTTTCGTACTTTCGAACTTCATTCATAGAGAATGGGTTCAGTTCCTGTAACACCCTAGTTCATTTATACCAATTCCAGTTCAAGTATTTACTTATTTATGGTAGTTTCTTGGTTTACTGTGTTTTGAGTGCGAATAGTATTTTGACATTTGTATTTGCATTTTACCCGACCCACTTGCTTGAAACCTGTCTTGATTCATATTTATGATTTATCCTGACATGTTACATGGATTCGTGCATTTTCATTTTTTACTTCATACTGGCATTTTGTCCGTCATCTGTATTTTTTTAATATAACATTTAAAGTCAAGTAAAATATTTTAAAAATATCTAGCATGGCCTGCATGATACCCCTGACCCCGTCGTAGCATCCGTGCATCTTGTTCTCGTCCCGTTTAGTGAAACAGACTTGTTTGGATGGCTACGCGCACGTACGTGCATCCGTTTTTGGAGGCATGCATTTTTCGTTATCCGGACATTCATTTTTTTTATTTTGGTCGACATGTATTTTTTTCGTATTTTAAAACTGAATTTTAGACCCGACCCGGGCATGATTTGGACTATGTTTGTATTTACCAGAATATCAAATTTTATTTATATAATATTAATTTAATAAATTGATACAAATTAAAATTTAGTTAAATAATAAAAGATTTTTTAAATTTAAATCTAAACTAATTTCCTAACAAACTAACAACGCCTTTCTCTCTCTCTCCTCTGCATATATATATTCATATATATTTTATTTATTTAATTTTTTCTTTCCTTATTTAATACACAGTCTCTTCTTCTTACTTCTTCTTGTTCTTTCTTCTTACTTCTTCTTGTTCTTTCTTCTTTCTTTTTCTTGATCTTGTTTCTTGATTCCGGTGATCACCGCTGGAGCCGTGCTCGTCGCTGACGATCTGAGTGATCCAGTGAACGTACCTGACTTGCGTGATCACGCTCGTGCGTTGTTTGGAACCATTCCGTGTACTGTGCACGTGTCGCAACATTTCGCTGACGAAGGACGTTCCGTACACATCCGTTCTTGTTCCGTCTAGGCAAGTTAATCTTGCTACATGCTATATAACTCATTATATACTTATTTAAATAAATATCACACCTGTATTTTAAATCAAGCATCGCATGTTTCATATTACGGCCTTTCGACCTTCCGTTTATATTTGTATAGTGCATTTCAGATCTAGGGCATGCAAACCAATCTTAATTACATGCTACATTACTTTAGATACATCTATTTTAACAAATGGAATACCTGTATTTAAAATCATGCACCCTATGTTTAGTTTTATAAATTTTCGATGTTCCGTTTGCATCCATTCATATCATTTCAGATCTAGGTCATGAAAACATATCTTGTTACATACTATACTATCATATACTGCATCAAATTGAATAGTTACATTTCATATTGCTTAGTTATATGTTCCGCACTTATTAGTTTATCATTTTACGATTATGTGATGCCCGTTTGCATCCATATCATTTAAAATATATATCGTCGTAATATTTCTTATTATTATCTTTAATTAGTTTATAATCTGCATTTTAAAAATATTATACATTTTAAAATATTATAGTTTACACATGAAACGTCGTTGAAAAGCGGATACGACAAATCTGAAATTTACTGTACACTCTACCTTATAAAATTTATTATAAATCATAGAAAAATTATTAGTATACGTTCTTTAGTTAGTTACGAAGCTAATTCAGAATACTATAATTCTATGAAATATTAAATTGCAAAATAAATTATTTATATAAGGTAAAATGCAAATGAAAATGTCTCTAAACTGTTGTCTACGGAAATTCCAGCAGCAAACTTTCAACTTCGAATGTTCATAGATATTTTTAGGAGTAACCTGAGATGCTTATACTTATAAAAATGAAAAGCTTATTGAATTATCTTTGTTTTGGTATAAGACACGTCCCTTTTGGAGAACGTTTGTTATTTTTAAGCTATTTTACAAATTAGGGTGACGCTGAATTTATGAACGGAACTTTCTTGTGCATGGTTAATCAATACCACTTTTATTGTTATTAATCGGTAATCATTAACACTTTTATAGTTATTAATCGGTTGGATTATGTTATTCATGTTAATATTATTATATCAATATCTATTTAATAAATAATAGTGCTTGTGTTTTAATATTCAGCAAATTTTACCGATTTACAGTTTTATAGTATCTGTCTGTATCCGTATGGTTTATAACATATCTAGTTGTACGCCGAGACCATATTATTTCATGTTACTATTGTATTAGTACACCATGCGTGATAATGTGCATCCTACACAGTCATGATGTAACCCCTGATCGATATTTGTGTATCCATACTTTTATTGTACATCCGTACTTTCACCTTGATTCAATACTTGCTACAGTTTGATTATGAGCACCCACTCGACACTTGTACACTACCTGACATGACCTGATACACTACTACTGACATGAATTGATACCTGTGCACTACTTGACATGACTTGATAATGTACACCACCTGACATGACCTGAAATACCACAGCTTGACATGTTACCTGATCTTGTTGCTAATGCCGACAATCTTGACATGTTGTCCCTACGGACATTTTCTGTTGTCTATACAGACAAACCTGTTCCTGCTTGATCCTGTGTTGGCATTAGTCTCAGATTTATAAATACCTGACTTACACATATGATTTGGGGGCATGGGGAAATAAAGAATGTAGCTGAACGTAACTTAAAGGGCTATTACATCATTTTACCGTGGTCCCGTGGGGAATGAACGAGACATAGACTCACAGTCTATTACATCATTTTACCGTGGTCCCGTAGGGAATGAACGGGGCATAGACCGATGGGTTACGATGAGGATTACATTCATATATTTCGAATAACTTTAGAGTAGATCACCCTATAGCACAGTTTAGACTACTCACTGCACTTCTCCTGTTTATATCCTATTCACTGATTTATATTCATGTTACTGTTACTTGTTATTGATGACTTGTTACTGTTCATACTCATGCCTGCATGACTTGTTACCCTTTGATTATATTATTGTTGATATTATGACGCACTGACGTCTGGGTTTTGCATGGCCCAGATCCTCTACCTTTCTCGCAGGCTGATTAAGAGTATTTCCGCCGTCAGGCCGAGCAGTGAGGATCCTGTTAGTATCCAGTTAGTTATTTCCTTACTTTCCAGATGTTATTGTATTGGATCTTTTAGTTTCCGCATTATTTTATTCTTGACTCGTTATTCTGGCTCATGGACATGTATTAGATAGTTGTTTATTATTGTTCTTGATATCTCTACAGCCGTAATGTGACTGTGGAGGGATATTTCCTATCCACAGGTAGCATGGTTGGCTCTGTCACGTGCCTATCTTAGCGTACTCTGGGAAGCGGGGCGTGACAGGGTTTGTTTGGTATCAGAGTCATAGGATTTAGGTTAATCGGGTTTGATTCTTTTGTAGTTGGGTATTGGACCCAATACACGAATCAGAAAATCCGTGATTAGGAACATGTCCTGCCACATTGTTATCATGATTCTTGAATCATATCTTTCTCTTGACCCCTGTCCTGATGATATGCAAACAACTTTGTATCTCGAGTTGAAATTCTTTTGGTTCCCTATTGTTTCTTCCGTCCTATTCCTTTGATTCTGATACTAGGATTTGGGCGATTTGAACGGAGTTATGTGATTGTTACTATGAATTGTAGCATGGTTACAATGCGGTACTCTATTTAAGCAACTTGGAGTCCTGGTCTTGATTCATTTCCTTGATTCATGGTCGTGAAATTCCCTTGGTTCTCTCAGTTTCATTGCTTACCAGTTCTTGTTTTGCAGATTTCTTGGTGATCGATACCGGCGGTTATGAAGTTGTCTTGGTAATGTATTTTCTCGGCACATTCCACGCTCACATTGATTGTAGGGAAACAGAAGTGATTTTCCAGATTCTTGGACATCCGGAGTTTGTTTTTGCTGGAGATAGCAGTTCTGTCGGGCCAGTCGAGTTTAGGGCTAGGCCGACAAACAATGTTCTTTTGTCGATGGATGTTGAAAAGGAGGAAGCGCCAGCTTTAGTTCGCGAGTTCATGGACGTGTTCGAGGACATCTCGGGTTTACCGCCAAAACGAGATGTGGAGTTCGCGATCGATCTTGTTCCTGGTGCAGGGCCAATCTCAAAGGCGTACTATCCAATGGCACCAGTGGAGTTAGAAGAAGTCAAGAAGTAGATTACCGAATTGCTTGAGAAGGGTTGGATTCGCAGCAGCAATTCACCTTGGGGAGCTCCAGTTCTTTTAGTAAAGAAGAAAGATAGCACAAGGAGAATGTGCATCGATTATTGAGAATTAAACCGGGTGACTATTAAGAACAAGTACCCGATCCCTCGCATTGGCAAAATATTCGAGCAACTTAATGGCGTGAGGGTATTCTCGAAGCTGGATTTGCGATCCGGATATCATCAGGTCCGAGTTAAACCAGAGGATATTTGCAAGACTGCGTTCCGAACTCGGTATGGACATTACGAGTATTTAGTGATGCCATTCGGAGTCACGAATGCACCGGCGATATTTATGGACTTGATGAACCGAATCTTTTCACCGTTCTTGGACCAGTTTATAGTAGTGTTCATCGATGATATTCTGGTCTACTCGAGGAGCATTGAAGAGCATGCAGAACACTTGAAGATCGCACTGCAGACATTGAGGCAAGAAAAATTGTATGCAAAGATGAGCAAATGCGTGTTTTGGCTTGAAGAAGTAAAGTTTTTGGGGCATGCCGTATCCGGAGATGGAATCGTCGTTGATCCCGAAAAGATTGCAGCAATTCAAAATTGGCTGATTCCGAAGAACGTAGCAAAGATCAGAAGTTTTCTTAGACTTGCCGGCTATTACAGAAGGTTCGTGGAGAATTTTGCTCGTTAGGCTGAGCCTTTGACCAAGCTTACGCGTAAGGAAGTACCGTTCGTATGGACGGATAGATGTGCGTCATCTTTTGAGGCGTTGAAGCAAAACTTGATAACCGCTCCTAGTTTGACCGTACCAGACAGTTCCGGAGGATTGGTGATTCACAGCGACGCATCTGGGAAAGGATTGGGATGTGTTTTGATGTAGCATGGGAAGGCTATAGCTTCTGCATCGAGACAGTTGAAGACCCATGAGAAGAATTACCCTACTCATGATTTGGAGCTAGCAACTATGATTTTCGCTTTAAAGATTTGGAGACACTACTTATTCTGCGAAAGGGTCGAACTATTCACCGATCACAAAAGCCTGAAGTATGTGTTCATACAGAAGGAGCTTAATATGAGGAAGCGTAGATGGTTGGAGCCGATGGCTGACTACGATCTTCATCTTAAGTACCATCCCGGGAAAGTTAATGTTGTGCCGGATGCGCTTAGTCGGTTGCCAGCAATTCAGATGTTGACTGCACAGAAGGAGCTTATGGAAGACTTTCAGAGATTCGAGTTGGATATCGTGCTACCGCATTCTTCAGGACAGTTGATGCAGCTACAAGTACAGTCGTCATTGATCGAGAGTATTAAAGCAGCGCAGTCGAAGGACCCAAGATTGCAAAGGTTTCGAGAACAGGTTGAAGCTGGACTTCGAACGGACTTGTTAATTCATGAAGATGGTTCTTTGCGATATGGTAGTCGTTTGTGTGTGCCAAAAGGAGATATTCATGAAGAAATTATGAAGGAGGCACACAGTTCCGCGTATTCCGTACATCTAGGAGGCACGAAGATGTACCGTGATCTTCGACAGCATTTCTGGTGGGAAGGTATGAAAAGGGAGATTGCTCGCTTTGTAGCAAAGTGCTTGATGTGTCAGCAAGTTAAGGATGAATATCAAAGGGTTGCTGGTTTATTACAATCACTTCCGATTCCTCAATGGAAGTGGGAACATATAACCATGGATTTCGTGACAGCTTTACCGCGGAGTCCAAAAGGCAACAATGCAGTTTGGGTGATTGTTGATCGATTGACCAAGGCAGCTCACTTCATACCGTTTCGAGTTGGTCAGTCAACGGAAGCGTTAGAAGAACGGTATATGCAGGAGATTGTAAGATTGCATGGAGTACCTGTGAGCATCGTGTCCGACCGTGACACCTGATTCTTATCGCACTTCTGGAGGAGTTTACAGGAAAGTTTGGGGACGCGATTGAAGTTTAGCATAGCTTATCATCCTCAGACAGATGGCCAATCGGAGAGAACAATCCAAACTCTTGAAAATATGTTGAGAGCTTGCATGTTGGACTTCAAGGGTTCGTGGGAGGATCATCTACACTTGGTGGAGTTTTCGTACAACAACAGCTTTCAGGTGATTATTCAGATGGCTCCATTCGAAGTATTGTATGGTCGCAAGTGTCGGTTATATGTTTGTTGGGTCGATGTTGGAGAACGAAGATTGTTGGGACTGGATTTGATTGCGCAAACCATGGAGAAAGTTAATACTATCCGGAATTATATGAAGGCAGCACAAGATCGGCAGAAGTGTTGGGCCGATACATCGAGCAGACCTCTAGAGTTCGCTGTTGGTGATCTTATGTTCTTAAAGATATCACCGACTAGAGGAGTGATTCGTTTTGGGAGTTGAGGAAAGCTTAGTCCTCGATTCGTGGGGCCTTTCGAGATTCTGGAGCGTGTTGGAGTAATGGCTTATCGATTGGCTTTACCATAATCTTTGGCGAATGTTCATGATGTGTTTCACGTATCTCAACACCATAAGTATGTTCGATGTGAAACACACGTGCTGGATCATTCGGAGCTGACGGTAAGAGAGGATTTGACCTTTGAGGAACGACCGATGTTGATTGTGGATCGAAGAGAAAAGGTTCTTAAGAACAAGGTTATCTCTCTCGTACTTGTTTCTTGGGGAAATCGCTCGCATGGAGAATCGACTTGGGAACGTGAAGATGAAATTCGACAGAAGTTTCCACGCCTATTCTTGTAGTTTCATGATTGTTTATCTTTCCTCGTTCTTAGAATTTCGAGGACGAAATTCGTTTTGTAGTTGGGTATAATGTAACATCCTAGTTCATTTATACCAATTCCAGTTCAAATATTTACTTATTTATGGTAGTTTCTTGGTTTACTGTGTTTTGGGTGCGAATAATATTTTGACATTTGTATTTGCATTTTACCCGACCCGCTTGCTTGAAACCTGTCTTGATTCATATTTATGATTTATCCTGACCCGTTACATGGATTCGTGCATTTTCATATTTTACTTCATACTGGCATTTTGTCTGGCATCTGCATTTTTTTAATATAACATTTAAAGTCAAGTAAAATATTTTAAAAATATCTAGCATAGCCTGCATGATACCCCTGACCCTGTCGTAGTATCCGCGCATCTTGTTCTCGTCCCGTTCAGTGAAACGGACTTGTTTGGATGGCTACGCGCACGTACGTGCATCCGTTCTTGCGGGCATGCATTTTTCGTTATCCGGACATTCATTTTTTTTTATTTTGGTCGATATGTATTTTTTTCGTATTTTAAAACTGAATTTTAGACCCGACCCGGGCATGTTTTGGACTATGTTTGTATTTACCAGAATATCAAATTTTATTTGTATAATATTAATTTTATAAATTGATACAAATTAAAATTTAGTTAACTAATAAAAGATTTTTTAAATTTAAATCTAAACTAATTTCCTAACAAACTGACAACCCCTTTCTCTCTCTCTCTCTCCCCTTTGCATATATATATTTATATATATTTTATTTATTTAATTTTTTCTTTCCTTATTTAATACACCGCCTCTTCTTCTTTCTTCTTTCTTTTTCTTGATCTTATTTCTTGATTCCGGTGATCACCGCCGGAGCCATGGTCGTTGCTGACGATCCGAGTGATCCAGTGAACGTACCTGACTTGCGTGATCACCCTCATGCGTTGTTTGGAACCGTTCCGTGTACCGTGAGCGCGTCGCGACATTTCGCTGACGAAGGACGTTCCGTACACATCCGTTCTTGTTCCGTCTAGGCAAGTTAGTCTTGCTACATGCTATATAACTCATTATATACCTATTTAAATAAATATCATACCTGCATTTTAAATCAAGCATCGTATGTTTCATATTACAGCCTTTCGACGTTCCGTTTACATTTGTATAGTGCATTTCAGATCTAGGGCATGCAAACCAATCTTAATTACATGCTATATTACTTTAGACGCATCTATTTTAACAAATGGAATACCTGTATTTAAAATCATGCACCCCATGTTTAGTTTTATAACTTTTCGATGTTCCGTTTGCATCCATTCATATCATTTCAGATCTAGGTCATGAAAACTTATCTTGTTACATACTATACTATCATATACTGCATCAAATTGAATAGTTACATTTCATATTGCTTAGTTATATATTCCGCACTTGTTAGTTTATCATTTTACGATTATGTGATGCCCGTTTGCATCCATATCATTTAAAATATATATCGTCGTAATATTTCTTATTATTATCTTTAATTAGTTTATAGTCTGCATTTTTATAATGTTATACATTTTAAAATATTATAGTTTACACATGAAACGTCGTTGAAAAGCGGATACGACAAATCTGAAATTTACTGTACACCTTACCTTATAAAATTCATTATAAATCATAGAAAAATCATTAGTATACGTTCTTTAGTTCGTTACGAAGCTAACTCAGAATAATATAACTATATGAAATATTTACTTCCAAAATAAATTGTTTAAATAACTTAAAATGCAAATGAAAATGTCTCTAAACTGCTGTCCAGGAAAATTCCAGCAGCAAACTTTCAATTTTGAATGTTCATAGATTTTTTAGGAGCATCCTGAGATGATTATACTTATAAAAATGAAAACCTTATTGAATTATCTTTATTTTGGCATAAGACACGTCCCTTTTGAAGAACCTTTGTTATTTTTAAGCTATTTTACAAATCGGGGTGACGCTGAATTTATGAACGGAACTTTCTTGTGCATGGTTAATCAATACCACTTTTATAGTTATTAATCGGTAATCAATACCACTTTTATAGTTATTAATTGGTTTGATTATGTTATCCATGTTAATATTATTATATCAATATCTATTTAATAAATAATAGTGCTTGTGTTTTAATATTCAGCAAATTTTACCGATTTACTGTTTTATAGTATCTGTCTGTATCCGTATGGTTTATTACATATCCAGTTGCACGCCGAGACCATATTATTTCATGTTACTGTTTTATTAGTGCACCATGCGTGATAATGTCCATCCTATATAGTCATGATGTAACTCCTGATCGATATTTGTGTATCTATGCTTTTATTGTACATCTGTACTTTCACCTTGATTCAATACTTACTACAGTTTGATTATGAGCACTCACTCGACACTTGTGCACTACCTGACATGACCTGATACACTACTACTGACATGAATTGATACCTGTGCACTACTTGACATGACTTGATACATGTACACCACCTGACATGACCTGATGTACTACAGCTTGACATGTTACCTGATCTTTTTACTAATGCCGACAATCTTGACCTGTTGTCCCTATGGACATTTCCTGTTGTCTATACATACAAACCTGTTCCTGCTTGATCCTGTGTTGGCATTAGTCTCAGATTTATAAATACCTGACTTACACACATGACTTGGGGGCATGGGGAAATCAAGAATGTAGCTGAACGTAACTCAAAGGGCTATTACATCTTTTTACCGTGGTCCCATGGGGAATGAACGGGACATAGACTCACAGTCTATTACATCATTTTACCGTGGTCCCGTAGGGAATGAATGGGGCATAGACCGATGGGTTACGATGAGGATTACATTCATTGATTTCGAATAACTTTAGAGTAGATTTATCTATAGCACAGTTTAGACTACTCACTGCACTTCACCTGTTTATATCCTGTTCACTGATTTATATTCATGTTACTGTTACTTGTTATTGATGACTTGTTACTGTTCATACTCATCCCTGCATGACTTGTTACCCTCTGATTATATTATTGTTGATATTATGACGCACTGATGTCTGGGTTTTGCATGGCCCAGATCCTCTACCTTTCTCGCAGGCTGATCAAGAGTATTTCCGCCGTCAGGCCGAGCAGTGAGGATCCTGTTAGTATCCAGTTAGTTATTTCCTTACTTTCCAGATGTTATTGTATTGGATCTTTTACCTTCCGCATTATTTTATTCTTGACTCGTTATTCTGGCTCATGGACATGTATTAGATATTTGTTTATTATTGTTCTTGATATCTCTATAGCCGTAATGTGACTGTGGTGGGATATTTCCTATTCATAGGTAGTATGGTTGGCTCTGTCACGTGCCTATCTTAGCGTACTCTGGAAAGCGGGGCGTGACAGTTCCCCCGTCACGGTATACTCGAGACCATCTTGGAAATACTTCATAAACTGATGATGTTTTGAAGGGATGATGTTGTACTCGTGTAACCAAGGCCTGCCGAGCAATGCGTTGTAGCAGGTCTTGTCATCAATGGCATGAATTTTGATGTCAGTGACGAGCAACCCAAAGCGTAACGTCAGTATTACAGACCCAAGCATCCGTGATGACTGGGAGTCGAACCCGGAGATGGTGATTTTATCCCGAGCGAGGTGCTGAACGTGTAAGTCCACGGTAGCGCCCCGACCGTCTAACAGACGCCAAATGCGGAACAAAAACTTTTAACGAAACTGGCGCTATCGTGTACCGTAACCCGGATCTCCATTAAAGCTAAACTAACAAACTACAAAGGGGTAGAAATGTTATACCGAATGATCCGAGTCCTTCGGTCCTTAACCATCATCCCACGCTTTGTTGTGGCTGCTTCGATTTCCTGAATCTCCAATCTTGTCGTCCAGGTGGCACCACGTCGACGGATCTTTAAACGGGCTCCCGCCTCTGAACCGAGGCAACTCGATCGTCAAGTTTGCTAAAAGAGACGACCAAGATGAAGTAGAGAACGAGTAGAACACTTTGTCTCGTTACATCCAAGGCTATGGACGAACGGTTAATGAAGTTGCCTTTTGGATCGATACGAAATGAGAAATGAAGTATATCAATTTCCATGAACCAAAATCCTTAATCTTTTCAAACAACAACCATTTTCATCAGGTGTATGTGAGAGAGGGGAGGGGCCGGCCAATATATAGGAGTGGGGGGTGAGTGTAGGAGAAGGGAAGGTAACCATAAGAAAAATATCTAGTGTGAACACAAAGTATGAACACAATTAATGAAAATGATGAATCACTAACCAAGTCATCATGCATTAATTGAATCATTAAATGCAACCATGAGTCACAAAACAACTCACCATTTCTAGAACCTTCTAGAAGCATCCACACTCTTCCAAAGAAAAGATAAATCCGTCTTTAACCAAATGTTAAAAGACGGTTGATAGAAAACTTGAAACTGGCAACTTCCAAAAGTGATCCTGAAACGAATTTCAGGATAACCCCGTATCAGTATAAACATACCCGCATTTGTATTACGACCGAATACAAATGCAACTGAGACAAAGATATTATATCTACACAGTATAATACTGGGTTCCGGCTTAAACCAAAGCCTACCAGTATTATCTTCCCGAAAAACGACACGTGCGAAAACGCACGTGTTTTTTCCGAACCTTGCCATATCACCATACGGCCTCTACAACGTTTCGCCCGAACTTGGGAAAGTGTCTGTGGGGGACTCTAATGATTCATCAACACACTGGCACTGGGTATAACCCCTAGCACTTCAGAGGTACAAGCTGTACGTAACGGTTTGCCTATGTATTGATTGGAAGGGAAGCTGACGAGCGAACTCATCTATAAACTCTACTGAGCTTGACAGTGACAATGTATATACAGTCCGGTCCGTCCGTCTAAAGAGTATCGCATATCGAGTCTAGGGTGTGGATAAAGTCAGACCCCTAACAACGCGATAAATCGTGTCGGCATGAAGCCCATCACCACCTGAGAAATTACTGATCCAAATCAGTAATTCTCCACTACCTCGACCAAGGGTTTCTAGTGATGGCCACCCGTGCACTGCGCGACATCAACCCCTAATACCGGGAGAGACGAATCCCCGACGATCCGCTCACTTGCCTCCAATATGGCTCGGGACTGTACCCAACTAAAACCTGTTTGCACAACTCCTTTGAGCGTGGTAGGGTAGTACTCTAAGCACTGTGGGAACTCACACGAGACAAATGATGATCTCAGATCGATGAACTAACCTGTACACATGTCACCAGGGAATTGCTATCTGACGATATGTATAATACCAACTAGCAGATTCCCGGCGAGTCCTGTCCGGTGTACTCATAACTCAATGAGCACCTGTATACATCTTAGGTGATCCAACTGACATCGGTGGCTTGTGAGACCGGCCATCACCCCTCGTCGGGGTCTCGACTGTATACACTAGTCTATTGTGGAGTATCGATGCCCTGTCTCGAAACTCCCACGACTAGGGACACTTTAAGGATGTGCTTACAGACCCCAGCTCCCACGTATATGATCACCATCATACTGCTGGCTTTCAAGCAGAATCCTATGGGCTCTATCAATCATGCAATAGCATGTATACGATGATTAAGACAAACCAGATAGCATACTATCATCTCGAGAAAGACTGTCATATCGGTATAGGTCCTGCCTCAATCATTGTAATCACGTACCTGCGATCCAATAATTGACTTTGAGGACACTATCTCCAACAATCTCCCACTTGCACTTAAGGCTAATTATTGCGATGTCGCATACTCACAGCCCGTGTGATACCGAACATCCAACTCCTCTACTAATCAGTTTCACAAAGCTAGTTTGTAAAACTCATGTGTTCGAGAAATATCCTCAGTGAGTGGATCCGCCCTGATGTTTCTTTCTATGTCTCTCTAAATCTCAAGTTCGCAGAGAAAGCCATCTCCCGAATCGAGTAATACCTGTCTTAGAATATGTCTGAATATCTGATGGGACCTAGTTCATAAATGAACTTCAAATCCAAACTTCTTAGACTGTATCGATAACTGAACCTAATCAGTATCCAGCACCATGCCTCCCACAGTATCCTCTTAGACCACCTGTCCATAATACCGTCCCTCGTCAGAGGGAAAACTATAACTCTGACAATCACTCTATCATCCATGTCACCTTGGAAGCCTGGAATGATAACCGTCTCCCGAAGGAGGCTGCCGTCATCAAATCCGTAGAACAAGCACTTATGTTCTAAAACTGCTTCCTTATGTTTCTCCAGGATTGGATTAATATAAACTTATCGCATCTAGTGCAAAAAACAACATCTGGTGTGGTACATGACATCTCATGATTGACTCAATTGCCTAAGCATGTGATCCGCCAATCATGCACATCCCTCTCTCCTTTAGTCTGTAAGACACCTTTAGAGAGGGTGACTCCATCACCTGCAGGTATACCACCATGCCAGGAGTCATCTATTCTAAAATACTTTTAGAATACTGTCAAAGTACCCACATTGGGAAACTACCCAAATCTAGATCTAAAACTGTAGATCTAGTAACCAGAATGTCAGATATTATATCCATATCTTTTGTGGAGAAACAACTGTGTGACGACCAAAGTACAACCGATCGTAGTATAGGAATTTTACTTCCTACTCTGTGTATGTCATCCAAATACCAAGACATCACACCTTACTACCTTCTCAACAGATCCATCCCCTATTCTGATGAAGTCAAAGCCATGACTATCACATCAAAATTAGATGATCTAATCTCCGCTATAACTGCTGAAGTCTATAAATAGACATAAGCCACTTGTCCACTATACTTACGCTGCTCCCACTGACTACGATAACCCTCTGGAAGAATAATATCTACGTACACTTCTAAAGACAGTTTAGAACGACGTTATACTTATCCTCTTGCCGAGTTTCATAGTCTGGAACAACAGTACTGTCAAGTCTGGGTAAACAAGAACCTCCCTGTCACCGTCCTTGAGGCTACCTGAGTACCTCTCGGGTGTCTGAGGTTACCCACTATATCTGTGGAGTGGTTATTGGAATGTCAAACTTGATTGAATATATAGGTCCTATTAAATTTTTCGTAATCGTTTGCGGTTCTGGAATCACTTCCAGTTCTACCATACTCACACTGCTGTTTTCTGAAAAAATCCATTTTAATAAAATTGTGGCGAGTCTAGAACAATATCACTATTGATCTTCCAGATAGTAGAAATGTCAATCCTCGTCAAAGCCAGGGTCAACCCACAAACAGCCAAAACAGAAACGTGCCTTGAGTTATCCAGTGTCTGGTTTTAAGCATAAACTGGGCAACTTCCCTTATCTTAACATCGTTAAGATATGAACCATTCTATATCTAATATAGAAACAGAGGCACTAATTTAATTGGAACCAGATTCAAATCATGCAGCTGTCTCCAGTGCATAACAACTTAATGGAGAAAAGCTAATCAGCATTACTCAACTTAGGAATCCATCCAATTATGAGTAACCTGAAAGAGAAACAAGTTTCTCAAAATCATTACTATCATCTGAATACCAATCACAAGAATCTATATCTTCAATCTCTTTGAAGAATCTCGATACTTGTGACATCTGGTTCTCTACTTTATTCTTATACCCACAACTTCTCAAAACTTAGACATTGCATTTTTACGGAACACTTGTCTAAAAACTAGAGAAGTTATAAGTAAACAGAATATAGTACGAGGACCTACCCCTTTGTCCTGACGGACACTGGACAACATACAATACTCTGTATAAGTCCGCTGAGTTGAATAACTCAAAACCTGTGCATCGCAGGTTGAAAACTGTACGCAGGCGATTTCCTCAAATATCACCAATTACAACGAATTCCGATATAATGAGGATGATCACCCAATTCCCAATAACTTACTCCCACTCATTATCTGTAAAACTGTACAGATATGAGAATAAAACCTGGTAAATACGTACCCTTGGAGTAAGTATCTAATCGGGAAATCAGTTTTCTTTTAACAATGCACTGAAACATGAAAATGTTTCGTAGGGGTATTCTGGTATTCGTAGTAATGCCTCATCCATAATCCAATTCATGAATTTAACCGTATATCTCTTTGCCATCACTCCAAATCCCTTTATTTTCCTTTAGTCGTTACCTTCTGTACACCATCGTTAGGCTAAATGGTTTTCTTCCTTCCCTACCGTTCGGCACCAGCCTATGGTTTGGAAGAAGACTATCCAGTAAGTATAATAGGTGTACCCTCCTCATCCTAGGAGTACTCGTATCTTGAGAGAAGGTGATGATAAAAGACAACTGAATAATACCTTATTCTATTTCTCCCGAGCTGGGGAAAAAGCAAAGGTGAAATAGGAGTAGCGATGAAGTATGCGGTTTGGTCGTGAATGATAACAGTTGCAATTTACTTTGCCCTCTTTCTAATCCCTTTACTTTGTCTTTAGTTATTACCTTTTGCACACCCTACTTAGGCTAATTGGTTTTCTTCATTCGCTACCTTTCGGCACCAGCCTATGGTTTGGAATAAGACTATCCAATAAGCGTAATAGGTGTACTCTCCTAAACCAAGGAGCTCTCGCAACCTGAGAGAAGGTGATAATAAAAGACAACTGAATAAACTAATTCTATTTCTCCTGAACCTGGATCCATCCTCGAAGAAGTCCTTTCGAGTTCGTATATAACCATACGATGGATCTATCCAATGGAAGTGGATGTCCGTAGTAATACAGGGTGTTCTGAGAAATACAAAGGGTAAAGGAAAGAGCGGCAATGACTTATGCAACTCAGACAATCCAAAAGCTAGTATTTTAAGAAGGTTCGGTCAACTTGGTCACTGAGTCATAGTCTAGGGTCGGTCAAAGGTCACAGCCAAAGAGAGAGAGAGAAAAGAAACACTCTGCGTGCACTCTAACCTAGATCAGAATGGTTATCACTTTATCTAATCAGGAAACCTCCCACTGTAATCTCAAATTCTCCTCCAAACCTGAAAGAAGAATTAGTCGGGATCACCCGAAGAGTAAACCAACTCATCAGTGAGAATCGGGATCCAACTATCATCGCATGATAACTTGATGGAAGCCACTCAAGTTATCACACTCCAGAAGGTACGCGCATGGCTGGCAAGTTTGCTGTATGTTTGAAACTCCCGATGTGATTTTTTCCCCATGCTCTTATGATCGTGACTTTGCCCAACCCATTATAAGTCACATGCCAAGTTCTACCCGTCATCATCCAGGTTAATTTGAACCCACCCGCACATGCCCTTGATTTTGGCCAACAAGGCAGAACGACTGTCCCAAACCAACACATCTATCTATGCAACAGATGAATACCCAGCAACTACCAAACACTATGCCTTGACTTTGGCCAAACAAACATAGCTTGAATACTAATGACTATCCATAAGACATGACGGAGGGCTACGGCTGGTTTTTGGCGAAAAAACCTTTAACGTAATGAACTTGATCTCGTTGAAGGAAACATATAGCTTTTTATAAAATATAGTGGCGAAAAACCTTTTGCTAAAGAGGTCACTCCCGGTGAAGGGATCTCGGCTCTTTCCTCGTGGAATGAGGTGCAGGATATTCTAACTGAATACCGCGATGCAAAGCAACTTGTAATCGACTATATTAAAGTTACTACCCTGACGTAAACTTCTGCCCAAGGGGTTTTTCCCGGTGAAGGGATATCAGCCCTTGCCTCGTCGAATGAGGTGCAGGATATTCCAACTGAATATCACTATGCAAAACAAAAGGAAACATCTTTGTAATAACAATTTTTAAAATTGGTTCCAACAACATCAAATATAGGTTTGTTTTATCTTGCATTGATAAGAATCAACGCAGTCCCATCAATCAATCACATCAGAAAAGAACAAAAATATAATGTACGTATATGCCATCCGCATTCGCCACTGGGTCCCGTCATCACCCGTTAGGTTACTTAACTAACGACAGAGCGGGGGCTGGACTGGCGCGGGTGTAAAACATATACAACATCTAATAGTATATATACCAATATACAATAATCGATCCAGGCGTGATAATATGCAACATTACAGAAAATTAATAAGCATCACAGAACAATACAGATAATCTGGGATCCCCGGGTTTCACAGAGCCGCTGCTGAAACCTGACGTTCCCCTGGTCGTGTGGATAGCCTGTGCAATGAAACCTAGACTCCTACGGGTGCGGCAAGTACCCGCCAAAACCTGAAGCGAGGTAGTCCCCACAGCATAGTGAATGGAACACCCGGCACTTCACGGAATCCGGTAAATTGAGCACCCCTCCTTGGGTGAACCTGTACCCTCTACGAGTGCGGCGAATAGTCTGCCAATTCTAGAGTGAGGTCCCTTTGCCTCTCAAAGCCATGAGATATGGACCCGTTGCCCTCCAGAACCCGGCTATCCGTGCACTCCTTCGCGGGATAAACCTAGTACAGAAATGAAAAATATACAACGGGTACATCGACCTCGACCCGGTCGTGCCCCAAAAGAATATTATACAAACAGGCAGTGACGGCAGTCCACATGTTAGACGCTCGCCCCGCAATATCAAATGTACAAACAAATCCAAACTGCACTATCATTGCACACTGCTATCCACCACGATGTATCCGCAACATCACAGCACAACACAGAACATCAACGCGAATGTCACGTTCGCAAATCCGTCTAAAAGAACTATAGCAATCAGACGCGGTTTACCGATCAAATGACATTCCCGGTCGGAGATATAATGTAAATACTGCATACTAACAAGTTTAAAAATTCGATCGACTAAATTTCCCGAAGTGGGCCCCACGTACATCTGCTGTACTGTAACAAAAACTGGGCCCAAAAGAATATACCAAAAACCCACAATTTCCAAGAAGAACTTATTGGTGAAATTTGGAACACTGTTGCCACATACCGCCGCGGTTCCGCGGTCAAACCCAAGCTTTGACCGCGGTTCCGCGGCGGTATAGTGGTAACATGTGCCCAAATTTCACAGTAATTCTTAAAAAAACCCTGATTAGTTTTCTGTAACATGTAAAATTAATTTTGGACACTGTTTAAAATCGACAGAAACTATAGCACCTGAAAATTGTGTTTTTTGAAATTCGGTTCGATCGATGTTTTAAACGCGTTAGCACAAGTTAGTATAGCTTAATGGTGAGGCTCTGATACCACTGTAAGTCCACGGTAGCACCCCGGCCGTCTAACAGACGCCAAATGCGGAACAAAAACGAAACTGGCGCTATCGTGTCCCGTAACCCGGATCTGCCATTAAAGCAAAACTAACAAACTACAAAGGGGTAGAAACGTTATACCGAATGATCCGAGTCCTTCAGTCTTTAACCATCATCCCACGCTTTGTTGCGGCTGCTCCGATCTCCTGAATCTCCAATCTTGTCGTCCAGGTGGCACCACATCGACGGATCATTAAACGGGCTCCCGCCTCTGAACCGAGGCAACTCGATCGTCAAGTTTGCTAAAAGAGACGACCAAGATGAAGTAGAGAATGAGTAGAACACTTTGTCTCATTACGTCCAAGGCTATGGACGAACGGTTAATGAAGTTGCCTTTTGGATCGATACGAAATGAGAAATGAAGTATATCAATTTCCATGAACCAAAATCCTTAATCTTTTCAAACAACAACCATTTTCATCAAGTGTATGTGAGAGAGGGGAGGGGCCGGCCAACATATAGGAGTGGGGGGTGAGTGTAGGAGAGTGGAAGGTAACCATAAGAAAAATATCTTGTGTGAACCCAAAGTATGAACACAATTAAGAAAATGATGAATCACTAACCAAGTCATCATGCATTAATTGAATCATTAAATGCAACCATTGAGTCACAAAACACCTCACCACTTCTAGAACCTTCTAGAAGCATCCACACTCTTCCAAAGAAAAGATAAATCCGTCTTTAACCGAATGTTAAAAGTCAGCTGATAGAAAACTGGAAATTGGCAACTTCCAAAAGTGATCCTGAAACGAATTTCAGGATAACCCCGTATCAGTATAAACATACCCGCATTTGTATTACGACCGAATACAAATGCAACTAAGACAAAGTTATTATATCTACACAGTATAATACTGGGTTCCGGCTTAAACCAAAGCCTACCAGTATTATCTGCCCGAAAAACGACACGTGCGAAAACGCACGTGCTTTTTCCGAACCTTGCCATATCACCATACGGCCTCTACAACGTTTCGCCCGAACTTGGGAAAGTGTCTGTGGGGGACTCTAATGACTCATCAACACACTGGCACTGGGTATAACCCCTAGCACGTCAGAGGTACAAGCTGTACGTAACGGTTTGCCAATGTATTGATTGGAAGGGAAGCTGACGAGCGAACTCATCTATAAACCCTACTGAGCCTGACAGTGACAATGTATATACAGTCCGGTCCGTCCGTCTAAAGAGTATCGCATATCGAGTCTAGGGGGTGGATAAAGTCAGACCTCTAACAACGCGATAAATCGTGTCGGCATGAAGCCCATCACCACCTGAGAAACTACGGATCCAAATCAGTAATTCTCCACTACCTCGGCCGAGGGTTTCTAGTGATGGCCACCCGTGCACTGCGCGACATCAACCCCCAATACCGGGAGAGACGAATCCCCGACGATCCGCTCACTTGCCTCCAATGTGGCTCGGGACTGTACCCAACTAAAACCTGTTTGCATAACTCTTTTGAGCGTGGTAGGGTAGTAATCTAAGCACAGTGGGAACTCATACGAGACAAATGATGATCTCAGGTCGATGAACTAACCTGTACACATGTCACCAGGGAATTTCTATCTGACGATATGTATAATACCAACTAGCAGATTCCCGGCGAGTCCTGTCCGGTGTACTCATAACTCAATGAGCACCTGTATATATCTTAGGTGATCCAACTGACACCGGTGGCTTGTGAGACCGGCCACCGCCCCTCGTCAGGGTCTCGACTGTATACACTAGTCTATTCTGGAGTATCGATGCCCTGTCTTGAAACTTCCACGACTAGGGACACTTTAAGGATGTGCTTACAGACCCCAGCTCCCACGTATATGATCACCATCATACTGCTGGCATTCAAGCAGAATCCTATGGGCTCTATCAATCATGCAATAGCATGTATACGATGATAAAGACAAACCAGATAGCATACTATCATCTCGAGCAAGACTGTCATATCGGTATAGGTCCTGCCTCAATCATTGCAATCACGTACCTGCGATCCAATAATTGATTTTGAGGGCACTATCTCCAACAGAACGCTCATGCAGATTTCTTTTAGCACCCACACGTTTCGGAGGTTGATAGAGGACCTGTTGTCAACTAAGATTTTCCCTATCTTGATGTCATGGCAGTACCCGGTGACATACAGGGGACGGTTTTGCTAGCAAGTTCCAAGGAGGAGATCTTCATCTCTGAAAGTGATGCAAGCTGCGTGCACTTCTTCCACCTCGTCCTTCATCTTTTCTTCGGCAAGGAATGGTTGAAACTGCTCGGGCTCTTGTAATGCCTTGATCAGAAATCTCGTGCCTCTTTAGATAATAGAAAGGCATCCAAAATGCTTAGCTATGAGGGTATCTTCTTCAGGTGTGCTAGGACATTGTAATCTACTTTGTTTTTCTTGGGCGGGTCCTTGGCTGCCAGTTCTTCGACGACTCGATCGTCGAGGGCGATATCCTCAGGGACTTTTTCCTTACCCTTATCATTTTTGTTCGATCCCTTGTTTGTAGGTCTGAGATTCTTTCCGGGAAACATACGACTACGCTGCTGAATATTTTCACAATTCTTTATCTCTTCCTCTTTTCCTGAGGTGGATTTGTTCATCACAGAAAACTGCATTTTAATACCGCTCATTCATTATCTATTTTGCTTTATATCGGAGCTATTAACTAGTGTCTGCTCAGTAATTATAGATTACAGGTGTTCGTGATAAAATACTGGAAACATACTCAAAATCACGGATATAACGTTTGGGAGCCGACACTGCAAGCAGACCAGAACACCGACTGATATCCCTTGAGCTCTTTTAGAAATAATGCATGTGTACACATGTTTTGTCTAAAAATGGTCCAACATACATGTGTGCACATAGCTTGGACCAAGTGGGGGCAGCCATAGCATGATGGCTAGAGCAAGTGGGCATATATGGTATGATGTGCATTGAATGAGCATTGATTGCTAAAAGTATTGATGTCATATAAACCTTTGCACTTGATCTCATCTCTATGATTTAGCTCCAGATTGCACATATGTATTAATTAAAAAGAATTGCAATTACAGAGAGATGCCCAAGAGACCAGAAGGCCACTGAAGAAAGATGGGCCCCAGTCTCCTACTTTAGGCCACGGATTTAATCATTTTGGCCGCAATTTGCGGCCAAGTTATGGCCAAATGGGCTCGTGCTCTTTTGGTGGGTCCCTTATTGTCATTCCAGTCCAGTGTCATATGCAACTTTTGATATTTTGTTGCCTATAAATAGCAGATGAGTGTTTAGCTTGAGGGACCATGTATATACCATATAACATTTTGTTAGTTTCTTTCTTTTGGTTTAGTTTGAGGGTGAGTGAGCTTCATATTGGTTTCTTCTTCTTCTTCCCTCTTGGAGGGCTTCATTAAGGAGGTTGAATAAGTTACCATAAAACTTGTATCTCTTTCTCAAGTGCTTAATATAATTGTTGTTTCTTATTACATGCTTTCTTTTTCTTATTTGCTTTTCTTATTCATGCTTAACTAATCTCTTTATTTGGTTGTGGTGTGGGTGAGAAAGTGAGATAAAAGGCTTTGTCTCCTCCACCTCTTGTTTATGTTTCATGTGCTTAAGTTATGATTCTAACCTAAATATTGTTTATGTATTGATATGATACGGTATTTTGACACATAGTTACTTGTAACCTCCTCATATACCGTATTCATTCTCTTTCCCCATTTTCAATGTTTAAGTCAAAATCCATTTGGTGTTAAGTTTACTAAGTTTTGATATCGTATCTTGTGATCAATTGCTTGATAATTTTTTTTTTTCATATAAGATATATCATCCCAAATACGTAGCAAACTCAACACCAAAATCATTTTCTCTCACTAACCACTTTGTGTTTTTGTTGTTGCGGTATGCTTGCTAACCCTTGTGTTTAGTGTTGATCCCCCAAGCACGAACATATAAATGGTAAGTGATCAAAAGGACTCGTTTCGTGCTTTGCGGTGAATATCGGAATTTGACGGTTTGTGCTCCGCAACCGCGTTGACAAGTCATGCTTCATGCCGGGATCAACATAAAGAACGTACAACTCATGATCAAGGAGTGTAGAGGGAAACATCGTGATTCGACCTTCCGAGCCAAGCCACAACCATGCTTTCTTACCTTGTTTTCTTGCTTCTCTTTGTTTTCTTGTTTTCGTCTTCTTTTATAATTTTGTGACAAACTCCCAATTCATTGATTTGTTAACCTTAAACAACAATACTTAACACACAATTCCCTGCGGAGCGACCCGTGCTTGCTGGCTCGCTACAACACGCCGTGCACTTGCGGTTATAAATATTTAAAACGAGAACGATCTCGTGTGCGCATTCCGTTTCATTAAAACATACACATTTCCAAAACATACGCGTTTGCGCGCGCGGGTGAATTCCCAACAAGTTTTTGGCGCCGTTGCCGGGGAGTTGGTAGTATTAGGTCTTGCTATTTTTGGTTCGTACTAACTCAATAACTACTAACTAAATTTTTTCAAAACTAACTTTTCTAACTTTTGTTCTCTGTCTTTTTGATATGCTGTCACTCTGAGTTTAAGTATAAAATTTTGCATATAACATTAGGACTCTAATAGTACTATAAACACACTGTAAAAGTTTGGAGCAACAACTCATAAAGTTGGCCGCCAAAATATTACGATTGGCCGGAAATTGCGGCCAGTTTTCACCTGTCTGCTCCAAATATTTGGGGTTTGTTTCTTTGGCCTATTTTTGATCCATTTTTATATGCAAAATTTCATAATTTTGTGTGTGCAGTTAATTGGCCAGATATATCGCTTTTTGCACTAAATATCGTATTTTCCGACATTGCAGAGTTTTACGGATTTACGACCAGCGATCGTGCGGAGCAAGGCTCAAATGCAATTTCACGACGTTAGTGAAGTACAGTGCCAAAGATCCGGGTAGTTTGACCTGCGCAAGCGAACATTCAAACACTCGTAATCACTTCAAAAGGGGTTTCTTAACCCAAATCATTTTGGTATGTAATTTCCTAATGCACTCTTCTCGAATCCGACGCATTCCAATATTCTATCTTTTGCAAGATTCTTCGCACAATTTTGCCGCCAATTGTATAGAGAACTAACCGTATTTTTTTTGCAGCGCTAATACTTAAATAAAAAAGAATTGCTTAAATTGCCTGATTTCTTGAATTCTTTTATTTGATTGCCCATTGCACCTTAATACGAAATTAAGGGCATAAATGACCAAACAAAATACGGTAAAGGATTTCATCACCTTTTATCCGTAGCCCACAAATCATAAACTATATTCTTGCATACCCTCAGTAATTTAAAATCAATTAGAACTCTGACTTTAAGGACTTCACGCTCATTAGGAGAAGTTAACTGTGTTTAGAACTTTGGTTAACGGTATATCGTTCACGGGGTGTCTAGGCAAGTGTTCAAGAGAAAGGGTTATTTAATTAAGAACCTTCGCGAAAGCGTTGGAAAACCTTCCCTTATCTCTTGCACTTACTTGGCTTCATAATCAGTATATCTTGAGCATATTTCTCAACACAGTTTTACTTCGTCAATCAGGTTCTTGAGCAGGTCTAGTTGACTTAGAATAACATAGACTGTTAGGGGTGTGATATTCTTTATTTTTGTGACATTTGTGAATTCTTGTTAATATGGGTGACACACAATTCAATTCTATTTTTCACGATTCTTATTCATTTGTTTATACCCAGTTCCAATTAATTTGTACAAATTGCCAAAATTCTTCCCACATTCATGAACATTGTCCTTTTCTAGGGGGTGACCAACCGTCACAAATTTTTGATAACGGTCACCCACCTAACACTCTTGAACCCAGTCCCACTTCAACCATAGACCAACTGATTGAAAATCTAGAGAAAGTGGTCGACAGATTAACTGCTATAGCATCACCACCATCATAACCCCTCCAACCTGAAACAATTGAACCATCTTTAGGATATGATAGTGAGATGGATGCTAGGTTGACCGCTCTAGAAAAAGGTATTGAAGTATTGACTGCGGTCGAGAATCAACCAGCTGCGACGCTAGCCCTGTTTATACAGCAATCTGAGTAACTATCTGTTGCTCAAGCTCAATCATTAGCTAGAATCGAGGAACAAGTGAAACATTTAGCTGTAATGATTCTAGGGAGTGAACACAGTCAAGCGGAACCCAATAATGTCAATATCTGTCATCTAGGAAGTCACCTAAGTGAGATAAACGATCAAACTAATTTTGATGATTTCATAGATGATGATACGATTGAATTGACCGAGTGTTACCAGGACACACAAAAAAACCCTCTAAGTCAGTCCACCACTAGCCTTCAGGTATCCACTGAGCCTCTTGTCACTTGTGATTTAGATATTGTTTTAACTGAAATGATACTTGATGAGGAAATTCTTGAACCGACTGATTTTTGCTTTCCAATTTTAGATGAGGGACATTATGAATTTGTCGGGTATGGTTGGGATAGATTAGAAGAGATCAATGATCAGGAACCCACAATTTTTGTATCACCTGTTGATATTGTTTCGGAGGAAACGTTAGTATAGGAACCTACTTTTTTAGATGATATGAACCTACCCATTTATGAATGTGATGAGAGAGAAATAGTTTTAGGTGAGTTTGTAAATAACGAGAATAAGATTGTGGAAAATCATAGGGAGGAAGACAGTTTTGAAAAATATTCTTTCAGGTCGAGTTTTGAGGAAATTTTTGCGGATGAACTTGACATTCTTGGTGAGTTTAAGTCGGGAACAATTTGGGAACTTCCGAGAAACCTTTCTTTTGCTGAACTTTTTGCGGATGAACTCCAGTTTTTACACGAACTTGACTTTGGAACTCAACACGTGCTTATTGAACATTCAATTCCTTCAGAAAACAATTCTTTGTCCTCCTCAAAATTCCATCTTCATCTTCAACGTCTTCTCACCCCTACTTTTGCACGCCCATGCCCTTCACTAACAACTAACATATACCCATTCTTTTTCTTTTTTTCTTTTTATACAGATTCTTTTACCAGCCATTGCACTATATAGACAAAATCTTTATGTAGCCGGTATTAATTTCTATACTAACCCAATCTTTTAACTTGTGAATATTGTAATTAGTCATAGGTATTTTCTTTTTCTTTAAATAAAAGACTCACACCGATGTTTAAGTCTAGCTAACGGAGACGGGGGCAACGATGAGGACATCGTAAAACTCAGGTTTGAGGGTGAGCACTGCGTTTATCTGCATCCATGTGTATATTGTATATTCTGCATTGCATACATAATAAAAATTGAAAAAAAATATAAAAACTTTGTCGTTAAGTTAGCTAATAGGGTAACTTAGATTTCTATTCCGAAAGTTTAGTTGATATGTTAAAAATAACTAAATCCTAGGCTGATAAATTGAAAACCCTAAAAATAACCCTCATTCTGTTTAACCTTGGTAATTATACGTCCTTATAGTTTTTTTTAGAAATGGGTAATCTTGAGGTCAGTTCTTTAGTTATGTCGAGATGAAGGGAGAGTATTGAAGCTTTACTGAAAGATAAGTCTGAAAAATAGTTTCTATTTTTGAGTCCAAATTTAGAAAATATATACCCTACAAACTGCACATACACGCACCTTGAAACTTGGGATACTAGAGGATACCTAAAAATACTCTTGCTTGAAAGCCTAGTATGAAAAAAAAACGGTATTTAAAGCTAACCACCATAAGAGCATCATTAAAAAAGTATATATCCGGTCTTGAAAAGAAAAATAAAATAAAAGAAATAAATAAATAAAGTCAAGACCTGGAGACTGCTATTTACACTTTAAGCTCATACATTCAGTAATCGGCTGTTAGTGCCTCAAGAAACATTAATAATCGTATGAAAGATGTGTGAGCAAAACCATCCATCCATTAATGAAAAGAAGTAGTATTAGGTATTAAGGCAAGGGTACTATAGCTTGAATTGTATTCTTAAGTGTAAGGGTGAAAATTTACACACACGTAGAGATATACAATCGATGTTTGGAAGAAAGATAGGGATGAAGAATAAGACTTATGTTTTCCGTAATGATGATAAAAATCCCTGATTGGAGACTGCACTTTAGAAGGAAAACTCAGGAGATACCGAGATCTTTCTAAACTGTAAAAATGTATAGGATCTGTGGTTGAATAAATAGGTGGCGTGAAACATAAGGGTTGAATATTTCTAACCTAAGATGATAGAATTTCTAACTTAGATACTAAACTGTAGGAGTAGAATTGGCGTTAAGTTATAAAACTAGCTTTGACGGGATTTTGTGTGTGTAATCCGCTGAAAACCCTTAGGAGACAACACTCCTTCGACTAGGGACACCTAGAGATTTAACGGCTTGTTGCACATGCTCAGTGCAATGGCGTTCCCTGCGAAAGTGAATCTAGGATTTTTTTGTTTGTTCGGGACGAGCAAAACATAAGTTTGGGGGTATTTGTTCATTACAGAAAACTGCATTTTAATACCACTCAATCATTATCTATTTTGCTTTATATCGGTGCTATTAACCAGTGTCTGCTCAGTAATTACAGATTACAGGTGTTCGTGATAAAATACTGGAAATATACTCAAAATCACGGATATAACGTTTGGGAGCAGACACTGCAAGCAGACCAGAAAACCGACTGATATCCCTTGAGCTCTTTCGGAAATAATGCATGTGTACACATTTTTTGTCTAAAAATGGTCTAACACACATGTGTGTACATAGCTTGGCCCAAGTGGGGGCAGCCATGGCATGATGGCTAGAGCAAGTGGGCATATATGGTGTGATGTGCATTGAATGAGCATTGATTGCTAAAAGTATTGATGTGATATAAACCTTTGCACTTAATCTCCTGTCTGTAATTTAGCTCCAGATTTCACATATGTGTTAATTAAAAAGAATTGCAATTATAGAGAGATGCCCAAGAGACCAGAAGACTACTGAAAAAAGGTGGGCCCCAGACTCCAACTTTAAACCGCAGATTTAATCATTTTGGCCACAATTTACGGCCAAGTTATGGCCAAATAGGCTCGTGCTCTTTTGGTGGGTCCCTTGTTGTCATTCCAGTCCAGTGTCATATGCAACTTTTGATATTTTGTTGCCTATAAATAACAGATGAGTGTTCAGCTTAAGGGACCATGTATATACCATATAACGTTTTGTTAGTTTCTTTCTTTTGGTTTAGCTTGAGGGTGAGTGAGCTTCATATTGGTTTCTTCTTCTTCTTCCCTCTTGAAGCTCTCTTTAGAGAGCTTCATTAATTAGGTTGAATAAGTTACCATAAAACTTGTATCTCTTTCTCAAGTGCTTCATATAATTGTTGTTTCTTATTACATGCTTTCTTTTTCTTATTTGCTTTTCTTATTCATGCTTAACTAATCTTTTTATTTGGTTGTGGTGTGGGTGAGGAAGTGAGATGAAAGGGTTTGCCTCCTCCACCTCTTGTTTATGTTTCATGTGCTTAAGTTATGATTCTAACCTAAATATTGTTTATGTATTGATATGATACGGTATTTTGACGCATGGTTACTTGTAACCTCCTCATATACCGTATTCATTCTCTTTCCCCATTTTCAATGTTTAAGTCAAAATCCATTTGGTGTTAAGTTTGCTAAGTTTGGATATCGTATCTTGTGATCAATTGCTTGACAATCTTTTGTTTTCATATACGATATACCATCATAAATACTTAGCAACCTCAACACCAAAATCATTTGCTCTCACTAACCACTTTGTGTTTTTGTTGTTGCGGTATGCTTTCTAACCCTTGTGTTTAGTGTTGATCCCCCAAGCGCGGACATACAAACGGTAAGTGATCAAAAGGACTCGTTTCGTGCTTTGCGGCGAATATCGAAATTTGACGGTTTGTGCTCCGCAACCGCGTTGACAAGTCGTGCTTTATGCCGGGATCGACATAAGGAATGGACAAATCATGATCAAGGAGTGTAGCGGGAAACGTCGTGATTTGACCTTCCGAGCCATGCCACAACCATGCTTTCTTACCTTGTTTTCTTGCTTCTCTTTGTTTTCTTGTTTTCGTAGTCTTTTATAATTTTGTGACAAACTCCCAATTCATTGATTTGTTAACCTTAAACAACAATACTTAATACACAATTCCCTGCGGATCGACCCATGATTGCCGGCTCGCTACAATGCTGTTGTGCCACGGCAGCGCCCCGGCCGTCTATCCGAGGCCAAAATGCGGAATCAAAATTTTTCTTAACTTTAAACTGGCGCTACCGCGGACAATATACCCGGATCGAAACCATTAACTGATACTAGCTAACAAGAGAAAGGGTGAGAGATATACCGAGTGATCCGAGTTCTCCGGTCTTCTCGTCATCGTCTCGATCTCCCGCGGAAACTCCGGTCGTCGCCTCCTTGCCGGAAGGGCACCACATCGTCTGTATCTTTTACGGGCTCCCACCTCAATACCGAGGCAACTCGGGCACGAAGCTGGCAAGTCGACGTGCCCAAGATATGCTGTAGATTGTGTAGTGCTTTGTCTCTTTGGGGTTTTGTTGCCTTGATGGAGGAATCAACAAGATATGAACTTGGGGATTTTTGTGGCAATGGAAAAATGATATGAATGATAATTTTTTTCACACCAAATGAAACTCTCTCATTTTCCCTCATCACCAAAATTGTGGCCGGCCTATACCTTGGTGGAAATGGTGGAGGGATATACAAAACTCATGAAGGGAGGTAAGTATAGGATAAAGAGAATGGTGACCATATCCAAAAACATCATCATAACAAAAGCACATCAAACCCATACCCTTTCTTTTCTCAATTAATGCAAAAGAATGATGTAGAAAAGAATGGTATCAAAAAGATGCTATCATAATCAATACATTTGCAAGAAACCCATCCACAATGTGTTATTTGCAAACTTGCAAATAACCCCCTCCATCGGAAAAGTCCGGCCGGGAAAGAACAAAGGAAAACCGGCCGGAACAGAATGCAAACTGGCAACTCCAGAAAACTGGTCCCGTAATAAATTACAGGAAAACCCCGATACTGTGCATACACACCCGCATCAGTATTCCTACAGGATACAAATGCAATGAGACAAAATCTACACTGTACTAAACTAGGATCCGGCTTAAACCAAAGCCGGCTAGTAATATCCGTTCGATCCCGATCCGTGCAATACCGCACGTATCCGATCGAACCTTGCCATATATCCATACGGCCACTAGTATAAACCGTCCGATCCCGATCCGTGCAATACCGCACGTATCTGATTGGACCCTGCCATATCTCCATACGGCATCTACAGCGTTTCGCCCGAAAGCTGAGTAACTGAATGTGTGGTGGACTCTAAAGACTCGTCAATACTATGGTTGTGGATTTAACCACTAGCACGTCAGAGGTATAAGCCAATACGTGACGGGCCACCAGCTATTGACCAAAAGGGACGTCGATGAGCGAACTCATCCTGACACCCTACTGAGCCTGTCAGTGACAATATCCGTACAGTCCGGTCCGTTCGTCTATGAGCATCGCATGGCGGGCCTAGGGGGTTGGTAAAAGTCAGACCCCCAAAGGCGGTACAAGTCGTGTCGGAGTGTAGCCCAGAACGCCCTGAGATACTACTGGAATACCTACCAGTAAATCTCCTGCCTCGGCCGAGGGCTTTGCGTAATGGCTCTCCTAGACACAGCGCGACCTCACCCCCAATACCGGGAGAGACGAACCCCTGCAGATCCGCTCACTGCCTCCATGTGGTTCGGGACTGTACCCAACTAAAACCTGTTTGCACGACTCCTTTGAGCCGTGGTAGGGTAGTAATCAAAGCACAGTGGGAACTCACACGAGACAAATGACGATCTCAGGTCGATGAACTAACATGTACACATGTCACCAGGGAACTGCTATCTGACGTCTGGTATAATCCCAACTAGCAGGCTCCCGGCGAGTCCTGTCCGGTGTACTCATAACCTAATGAGCACCTGTATACATCTTAGGTGAACCAACTGACACCAGTGGCTTGTGAGACCGGCCACCGCCCCTCGTCGGGGTCTCGACTGTATACACTAGTCTACTAATGGAGTATCGATGCCCAGTCTCGAAACTCCCACGACTAGGGACCATTTAAGGATGTGCTTATAGACCCCAGCTCCCACGTATATGATCGCCATCATACTGCTGGTCGTCAAGCAAGAATCCTAGGGGCTCTATCAACGTGTAATAGCGACCTGTAAGGTCACCTGAAACAGTACACGATGATAAAGGTAAACCAGATAGCATACTATCATCTCGAGCAAGACTGTCCTACCGGGATAGGTCCTCCCTCAATCATTGCAATCACGTGCCTGTGATCCAATAATTGACTCTGAGGGCACTATCTCCAACAATCTCCCACTTGCACTCAAGGCTAATTATTGCGATGTCGCATACTCACAGCCCGTGTGATACCGAACACCCAACTCCTCTACTTGTCAGTCGCACAAAGCCTGTTTGCGAAACTATTGCGTTCGAGGAATAGCCTCAGTGAGTGGATCCGCCTAGATGTTTCTTTCTATGTCTCTCTAAATCTCAAGTTCGCGGAGAATGCCATCTCCCGAAATGAGCAATACCTGTCTTAGAATGTGTCTGGATGTCTGATGGGACTTAGCTCATAAATGAACTCCAAATCCAAACTTCTTAGACTGTATCGACAACTGAACTTAATCAGTATCCTGCGCCATGCCTCCCTCAGTATTGCCTTGGATCACCTGTCCAAAATACCGCCCCTCGTCAGAAGGTAAACTATAACTCTGACAACCTCCTTGTCGTCCATGTCACCTTGGAAGCCTGGAGGGATAACCGTCTCCTAAAGGAGGCAGCCGTTATCATATCCCTAGAACATTCACTTATGTTCTAAAACTGCTTCCGACTGTTCCTCCAGGATTGGATCAATATCAACTTATTGCATCTAGTGCAAGAACAACATCTGGTGTGGTACTTGACATCTCATGATTGACTCAATTGCCTAAGCAAGTGATCTGCCAATCATGCACACCCCTCTCTACTTTAGTCTATAAGACACCTTTAGAGAGGGTGACTCCATTACCTGCAGGTACACTACCATGCCAGGAGTCGTCCATTCTAAATACTCTTAGAATGCTGTCAAAGTACCCTGATTGGGAAACCACCCAAATCTAGATCTAAAACCATAGATCTAGTAACCAGTATGTCTGATATAATGTCCAAGTCCCTTGTGGAGAAACCACTGCGTGACGACCAAAGTATAACCGATCGTAGTATAGGAATGTCACTTCCTACTTTGTGTATGTCATCCAAAACCCGGATATCACACCCTACTACCTTCTCAACAGATCCATCCCCTATTCTGATGACGTCAAACGTATGACTGTCACATCAGAAATAGATGATCTATCTCCGCTATATCTGCTTTAGTCTATAAATAGACATAAGCCTGATGTCCACCAATGCTTCCGCTGCTCCCACTGACTATGAAAACCCTCTGGCAGAGTCATATAGACGTGCACTTCTAAAGCTAGTTTAGAACGACGCTGTACTCATCCTCCTGCCGGGTCTCGCAGCCTGGAACAACAACAATGGCAAGTGTGGGTAAACAAGAACTTCCTTGTCACCGTCCTTGAGGCTACCGGAGTACCTCTCGGGTGCCTGAAGTTACCCACCTTATCTGCGGAGTGGCCAATGGAATGTCAAATCAGATTGAATCTTTAGGTTCCTTATCAAATCTTCAGTAATCGTTTGCGGTTCTGGAATCACTTCCAGTTCTACCATACTCCCACTACTGTTTTCTGAAAAATAACCATTTCCTTTTAAAATGTGGCGAGTTAAGAACAATATCACTATTGATCTTCCAGATGGTAGAAAGTCAACCCTCGTCATAGCCTGGGTCAACCCACAAACAGCCATTACAGAAACGTGCCTTGAGTTGTCCAGTGTCTGGTTTTAATCATAAGCCGGACAGCTCCCCGTACCTTAACATCGTTAAGGTATGAACTGTTCTATATCCAATATAGAACCAGAGGCATTGATTTAAATGAACCAGATTCAAATCATGCAGCTATCTCCAGTGCATGTCAACTAAATGGAAGAGAGGCCGATCAGCGTTACTCAACTTAGGAATGCTTCCAATTATGAGTAACCTGAAAGAGAAGCAAGTTCTCATTACTATCAACTGAATACCATACACAAGTATCTACATCTTCGATCACCTTGAAGAATCCCGATACTTGCAATACCTGGTTCTCTACTCTATTCTTATACCAATAACTCCTCAAAACTCAGACCCTGTGTTTCTACGAAACACATGTCTAAGAATTAGAGTAGTTAAAAGTAAACAGAATATAGTATGAGGACCAACCCCACTGTCTTAATGGACACTGGACAATATACAATACTCTGTATAAGTCCGCTGAGTCTAGCAACTCTTTCACTGTGTGTCGTAGGTTGAAAACTGTACTTATGGTTAAGAAGAATTACACCGCTGTTTAATGCTCCTTACCTAACCATCCACTGATATAGGTAAATGTCATAGACATAATTTCAAAAGGTATATCTCACTCTATAAAAATAGACGTACAGATATATCAATTTGAAATTGGTGCATAACAACGGATATTCAAAACCAAATATTTGCCAACCGGCAAACAGCCCAGGTGATCTCCTCAAATATCACCGATTACTACGAATCCCGATATAATGAGGATGATCACCCTATTCCCAATAACTTACTCCTACTCATCATCTGTAAAACCATACAGATGTGAGAATCAAACCTGGTAAATACATACACTGGAGCAAGTGTCTAATCGGGAAATCAGTTTTCTTTTAACAGTACACAGTTGAACTGAAACATTGAAATGTTTCGATAGGGTATCCTGGTATTCCTAGTAATGCCTCTACCATTATCCAGATTCACAACTGTAACCGTATATCTCTTTGCCATCTGTCTAAATCCCTTTATATGTCTTTAGTCATTACCTTCTGCACACCCCTTAGGCCAAATGGTTTTCTTCCTTCCCTACCGTTCGGCACCAGCCTATGGTTTGGAAGAAGACTATCCAATAAGCATAATGGGTGTACTGTCCTAATCCTAGGAGCACTCGCAATGCAAGAGAAGGTGAAGATAAAAGACAACCGAATAAACCTTATTCCTATTTCTCCTGGACCAGAATCCATCCCCGAACTGGAACAAGTTCCTTTCGAGTTCGTATATAACCATACGATGGAGTATCCAAATAAACTGTGGGATCTTCGTAGTGATACGGAGTGTCCTGGAGAAATACAAAGGTGATTTAGGATTGGCGAAGAAATACTTGGTTCGGTCGTGAATAGTAGTCGCAATTTACTTTGCCCTCTTAGTAATCCCTTGCTTTGTCTTAACTTAATACCTTCTGTACACCATCGTTATGCTAATTGGTTTTCTTCATTCCCTACCGTTCGGCACCTGCCCAAGGTTTGGAAGAAGACTATCCAATTTGCGTAATAGGTGTACTATCTCCTAAACCAAGGAGTACTCGCAATGAGAGAGGGTGAAAAGAAAAGACAACTGAATAGTCCTATTCGTTTTCTCCAGAACCGGAAACCATCCTCGAATAAATTCCTTCGAGTTCGTATCTAACCATACGATGGTTTTGTCTAATGGAAGTGGACGTTCGTAGTAATACGGGGTGTCCTGGAGAAAAGGGTAAAAGTAGGAGTGGCAATGAGGTTTGCAACTCTGACAATCCAAAAGCCGGTGTTAAGAAGGTTCAGTCAACTTGGTCACTGAGTCATAGTCCAGGGTCGGGTCAATGGTCGCTGCCAGAGAGAGAGAAAAGAAACACTCAGCGTGCACTCTAACCTAGATCAGAATGGTTATCACTTTATCTAATCTGGAAACCTCCCACTGTACCGTCAAATTTTCCTCCAAACCTGAAAGAAGAATTAGTCGGGATCACCCGAGGAGTAAACCAACTCATCAGTGGGAATCGGGATCCAACTATCATCGCATGATAACTTGACCGAATCCACTCAAGTCACCACACTCCAGAAGGTATGCGCATTTCTGGCAAGTTTCAGTTCTTTTGAAACTCCCGATGTGATTTTTACCCCTAGGACCCAAGTGACCTTGACGAATAATCAACAAATCAAAAGGTCCTAGTCAAGTTCAGCCCGCCATTATCTTGATTGCGTTAAACCCACCCGCACGACCCTTGACGAATAATCAACAAAGTCGTACGACTGTCCTAACCAATCCACATATCCATGCGACAGAATAGCACAACAAAGCTACCGCACACTACGCCTCGGCGAATAGCAACGACAAATGCAGCGCGAATACTAAGCAATACTGATCTGAAATGACGGAGGGCTACGACTGGTTTTTGGCGAAAAACCTTTAACGTAATGAACTTGATATCGTTGAAGGAACTGGATAACTTTTTATAAAAATATAGTGAAGAAAACCTTTACTAAAGAGGTCACTCCCGGCGAAGGGATCTCGGCTCTTTCCCCGTAGAATGAGGTGCAGGATATTCCAACTGAATACCACGATCCAAAGCAAAAGTAATCGGCTATAGTGAAGTTAATGCCCTGACGCAAACTTCTGTCCAAGGGGTCACTCCCGGTGAAGGGATCTCGGCCCTTGCCTCGTCGACTGAGGAGCAGGATATTCCAAATGAATACCACGATGCAAAACAAAATTGAACGTCCTTGCAATAACAGCTTTTTGAAAAATGTTCCAACAACATCAGAATAGGTTTGTTTATCTTGCATTGATCCGAATCAACGCAGTCCCATCAATTGATCACACCACAAAGAACGAAAATATATTGACGTACGTATATGCCATCCGCATTCTCCACTGGGTCCCGTCATCACCCGTTAGGTTAGCTAACTAACGGCAGAGCGGGGACTGGACTAGCGCGGATGAAAAACATATACAACATCTACTAATATATATACCAATATATAGTATTTCGCTCAAGGCGTGAAAAAAATGCAACATCACAGAAATGTACAGCATCACAGAACAATACAGATATCTGGAAGCCCCGGGTTTCACAGAGCCGCTGCTGAAACCCGACGTTCCCCTGGTCGTGTGGATAGCCTGTGCAATGAAATCCTAGACCCCTACGGGCGCGGCAAGTCACCCGCCAAAACCTGAAGCGAGGCAGCCCCCTTCAGCACCGTGAATGGACCACCCAGCACTTCACGGAATCCGGTAACTTGGGCACCCCTCCTGGGTCAACCTGTACCCCCTATGAGTGCGGCGAATAGCCCGCCAATTCCAGACTGAAGCCCCCTCCGTCTCAATGCCCTGAGATGCGGGCCTGTTGCCCTATAGAACCCGGCTATCCGTGCACCCCTCCGCGGGGTAACCCTAGTACAGAAAGTAAAATATACATACACCGGGTACATCGACCGCAACCAGGTCGTGCCCCAAAAGAATAATACAAACAGGCAGTGACGGCAGTCCACATGTCGGACGCTCGCCCCGCAATATCAAATGTACATATAAAACAAAACTGTACTAGCATTGCATCCAGGCTATCCCCCACGACCGACCCGTAACATCACAGCATAAACACAGAATATCAACGTGAAAATCACGTTCGCAAATCCGTCTAACCGGGCTATAGCAGTTAGACAGGATTTACCGATCAAGTGATATTCACGGTCGCAGATATAATGTAAATACTGTGAAATAATGTGTTTAAAATATCCAATCGATCAAAAATTAACAAGTGGGCCCCCAAGTAATACTGTAGCACTCACAGAAATTCTGGGCCTAAGTTTAATGTTCCAAAACCCCTATTTCTCTGTAAAAAGATCACTGTGAAAAATTGGTCCAGTGAACACACTGAACTGCGGCGGAACAGCGGCGCCAAGGGGGGTTTGGCCGCGGTTCCGCGGCGGTTCTACAGTAACACTCGTCCAAATTTTCCCAGATGTCTTATAATTTCATGTACATCAGTTTTCTACAACCTGAAAAATTTTTAGAGCCCGGGAAAAAACGACAGAAAACTGATGCAAGCAAAACACGGTTTTTGGAATTTTGGTCGATCGGATAAGTAAAACACATTAGAACAAGCTAGACAAGGTTAATGGCGTGGCTCTGATACCATGTTGCGCCACGGCAGCGCCCCGGCCGTCTATCCGAGGCCAAAATGCGGAATCAAAATTTTTCTTAACTTTAAACTGGCGCTACCGCGGACAATATACCCGGATCGAAACCATTAACCGATACTAGCTAACAAGAGAAAGGGTGAGAGATATACCGAGTGATCCGAGTCCTCCGGTCTTCTCGTCATCGTCTCGATCTCCCGCGGAAACTCCGGTCGTCGCCTCCTTGCCGGAAGGGCACCACATCGTCTGTATCTTTTACGGGCTCCCACCTCAATACCGAGGCAACTCGGGCACGAAGCTGGCAAGTCGACGTGCCCAAGATATGCTGTAGATTGTGTAGTGCTTTGTCTCTTTGGGGTTTTGTTGCCTTGATGGAGGAATCAACAAGATATGAACTTGGGGATTTTTGTGGCAATGGAAAAATGATATGAATGATAATTTTTTTCACACCAAATGAAACTCTTTCATTTTCCCTCATCACCAAAATTGTGGCCGGCCTATACCTTGGTGGAAATGGTGGAAATACAAAACTCATGAAGGGAGGTAAGTGTAGGATAAAGAGAATGGTGACCATATCCAAAAACATCATCATAACAAAAGCACATCAAACCCATACCCTTTCTTTTCTCAATTAATGCAAAAGAATGATGTAGAAAAGAATGGTATCAAAAAGATGCTATCATAATCAATACATTTGCAAGAAACCCATCCACAATGTGTTATTTGCAAACTTGCAAATAACCCCCTCCATCGGAAAAGTCCGGCCGCGAAAGAACAAAGGAAAACCGGCCGGAACAGAATGCAAACTGGCAACTCCAGAAAACTGGTCCCGTAATAAATTACAGGAAAACCCCGATACTGTGCATACACACCCGCATCTGTATTCCTACCGGATACAAATGCAATGAGACAAAATCTACACTGTACTAAACTAGGATCCGGCTTAAACCAAAGCCGGCTAGTAATATCCGTTCGATCCCGATCCGTGCAATACCGCACGTATCCGATCGAACCTTGCCATATATCCATACAGCCACTAGTACAAACCGTCCGATCCCGATCCGTGCAATACCGCACGTATCTGATCGGACCCTGCCATATCTCCATACGGCATCTACAGCATTTCGCCCGAAAGCTGAGTAACTGAATGTGTGGTGGACTCTAAAGACTCGTCAATACTATGGTTGTGGATTTAACCACTAGCACGTCAGAGGTATAAGCCAATACGTGACGGGCCACCAGCTATTGACCAAAAGGGACGTCGATGAGCGAACTCATCCTGACACCCTACTGAGCCTGTCAGTGACAATATCCGTACAGTCCGGTCCGTTCGTCTATGAGCATCGCATGGCGGGCCTAGGGGGTTGGTAAAAGTCAGACCCCCAAAGGCGGTACAAGTCATGTCGGAGTGTAGCCCAGAACGCCCTGAGATACTACTGGAATACCTACCAGTAAATCTCCTGCCTCGGCCGAGGGCTTTGCGTAATGGCTCTCCTAGACACAGCGCGACCTCACCCCCAATACCGGGAGAGACGAACCCCTGCAGATCCGCTCACTGCCTCCATGTGGCTCGGGACTGTACCCAACTAAAACCTGTTTGCACGACTCCTTTGAGCCGTGGTAGGGTAGTAATCAAAGCACAGTGGGAACTCACACGAGACAAATGACGATCTCAGGTCGATGAACTAACCTGTACACATGTCACCAGGGAACTGCTATCTGACGTCTGGTATAATCCCAACTTGCAGGCTCCCGGCGAGTCCCGTCCGGTGTACTCATAACCTAATGAGCACCTGTATACATCTTAGGTGAACCAACTGACACCAGTGGCTTGTGAGACCGGCCACCGCCCCTCGTCGGGGTCTCGACTGTATACACTAGTCTACTAATGGAGTATCGATGCCCAGTCTCGAAACTCCTACGACTAGGGACCATTTAAAGATGTGCTTATACACCCCAGCTCCCACGTATATGATCGCCATCATACTGCTGGTCGTCAAGCAAGAATCCTAGGGGCTCTATCAACGTGTAATAGCGACCTGTAAGGTCACCTGAAACAGTACACGAAGATAAAGGTAAACCAGATAGCATACTATCATCTCGAGTAAGACTGTCCTACCGGGATAGGTCCTCCCTCAATCATTGCAATCACGTGCCTGTGATCCAATAATTGACTCTGAGGGTACTATCTCCAACAAATGCGCCGTGCACTTGCGGTTATAAATATTTAAAACGAGAACGATCTCGTGTGCGCATTTCGTTTCATTAAAACATACACATTTCCAAAACATACGTGTTTGCACGCGCGGGTGAATTCCTAACAGGATTCCTTGAAGAGAGGAGCGAGGGATATTTCTTCATCAGAATCGCTTCCGAAGGTGAGAACTTGCGATCCCCTGGAATCAACCATGTGACAATTGCCGGCAGTTCTTCTGTGCTCATCTGTCGTGCTTCTCTGCTCCCGACGAGTTTTGCGCTTCATCCGCTTGAAATGTTTTCGGTGAGAAACGTATCCCTTCCACCACTTTTTAAAGGTCACCCGTTCTTCGGTAGGGTGTGCAATCCTCTGATGGTATAAGTAGTAATTAGGATGGACATCCGCTTCGTCAAGGTTTATACCGCCGGGAGTATTTTCTTTGAAAGATGGCAGCTTCATTCCTATTGACAGGGCTTTAGCGAACCGTTTCCTTGTCTTAAGCCCGTTTTTGTCTGCCGCAGGCGTACTTCGATCTGGTTGGACCGCTTTGCGATTCATCCCTACCATGACTTCTTTAACTTGATGCCGATTCCTAGCCCTTTCGACTATGGCCATTTCACGCTCTTGATCAGCTTTGCTCTTCTGATGGGCTTCATTCAGCAGCATGTCAATCATCTCGTCTTACGGTTCTAAGGATTTTGGCACTGATCCTGCCCCGAGCTCCTCTATATTTCTAAGGATTTTGGCACCGATCCTGCCCCGAGCTCCTCTATATTATCTTCTGATGCCGAGTGAGCTTCTACCTCATTTATTGGTGAATGAGAGATCATGTGACAACTTGCCTCCTAATCCTCGGGTTCTTCTGATGAGTCTTCTCCCTTATCATTATCATTATCTCTGCTCTCAAGGATATGGTTGAGAAACTCTAAGAGTGCGACCGGGATTCGCACCTTCTGGTTATATTTCTCCGGTGCGTCAATATGCCTTTGCAAATCCGTGTGTTTGTCATCAGACTGCGCGGGCTTTTTGGTCTTCTTCTTCTTCTTCGAAGACTTCGACGGCTGGGTCTGGGTATTTTGCCCATCACTACCAACTCCCGATGTTGGGCGCGGTTTCAGCATCCCCTCAATGATTTCTGGCTCTAGTGGGCTTTTCCACCTAATCGCCGGACATGCTTGAAGATCTTTCAGTATTCTTTGAGTTTTAGCCGAAAGAACAACTTCCCATGGAGCTTCCTCTATAAATGAGCATGCTGCCCCCGGCATGTCCATCTTTTTAGGAGCGTGCGGTTGCGGCGGGTTTACCCTCCAGTTTTCAGATGTCGCGAATTTGCCTTGTTGGTACTGGTCCTCAATCCAGTTTTTGAAGACGAATCAATCTTCGATTGGGTAGCTCACTATTCGGTGGTAGGGGCAGTATTTGGGGTTGTTGACATCGCCCGGTTGCAGTAGGCGTCTTGGATCCGGCAGAGTGATGAGCTTGTTGCGCACCGCTAGCTCGAACAGTCTTCTTGTTTTATCCCGAGGGAATGAGTAAGGACGTCTCAACTTTTCTTCGAGTGATCGCTGTTTATCGTTTTGGCGAGCAGCTGGTTTCGGATCACTCGGCTGTTGCTGAGCGTTGGCGACGAAGGTCGCTTTTCCTTTACCCTTTTCATTTCGAAGCTCCGTTTTTGAGGAGGACGGTCTATGGCCCATCTGGTCCATTTGGGCCAGCTTGTTGATCAGGGCTTGGAAAGTGGTCGGCTTTAAGAACATCATAAATTAGGATATAGTTGCTTGCGGATCAAGGGTCCCCACGAACATGCCCACGGCAGGAGCTTCTTCTATGCGTTGTTCGCATCTTGACCTTAGGTTCCACCACCGAATTGCATATTGAACACAAATCTCTCCTGGCTTCACCCTGGCATTGATCAAAGCCATGATCGGGGTGCGCTGGCGCTTGCAAAATGCTGAGTGAATAGCAACTCCATTACTATGAATGTTTTGATGGAGTCATTCGGAGGCTCCGAGTACCATTCAAATGCTGTCTCCGCAAAGCTGCCGATGAATTGGTGAAGCAGCAGTTTTTCATCACTTCCAGTATTGCCGCATAGAGCCCAGAACTGAGCGACGTGCTGATGGGGATTGCCCGTCCCCTTATACACGTGAAATTTAGGAATCGTATATCCCGGCGGGTACTTAATTTGATCGTACCAGCTTAGATAGGGTCGCCCAGTTCTGACGACTTGGCCAGTAGCTTCACTTGCCTGATGAGCTCGTATTTGCTGAGCTATGCAGTCATCAAACACAGCTTTTGAGATCGTCTCCTCCCTGGCTGCTGATAAAACCGGAAGAGGGTTTGATGTCTCCTCTCTGTTGTCTTCAATGATTATTGGGGGATCTTCGGCTGGAGAGTCCAGCTGGATCATCATCCCCACTATATCTTGGAACATGAGCGCCATTTGTTTTATGTTAGCCGCTAGTTCCGCGGATTTTTTATCTTTCTTTTCGAGCATTCTTCGGAGGAACTCGGCGTCGGTTTCATGCTCCTGGCATTGATCCGATGATACTTCCGGGGTTTCTTTCGGCCCAGTAAGTGCGGCCATCTTTGTCAGCATCTCCTGGAGTTTCTGTTGTTGCTCCTGAGCCTTTGTTCTGGACCGCCTAAGTGGTCGATGACCCCCAGAAGCATGGCTTTCCTCTTTTCTGAAAGCCATGTAGACGGTGTGCACTAGCATGCCCCCAGACTTGGGGCGTTTGGATTCAGTGCCCTTGAGATTTGCCGTAGACACGGGGATCTTCTCCGGCCTTCTCCTTTTATGGGTGGTCCAAGTTGAGCGGGCTGTTGTAGACGATACTTTTCATGGTACGACGGCGGGATGACCCTCCTCTTACCGGGCCTTCATTTTCTTCGATCTGCAGGAGTAGTCTTTATCGATTACAGAGTCTTGGACTCTTCGCCAAACCCAGTAGAATTTGGGGGACAGCCGCTGAGAGAGCTGTTCCGGGTTTACCTTTGTAATGTTCTCTATAGGTGGAAGAGACCTTTTCAACATGGCAGTTGTAGAGTTCTTGCGCACCCTCCTGAGCGGCTCAAAACTGTTCCCAGTTGGAACAGCAGCATCAACTTCCACCATTGGAGCTGGCGGGGTAAGTCCAAAAGGGGAATTGCCCCCAGCTTTCCTCCCTCGGCTCCAGTGACGAAGTCGAGCATGTCGTGTAGCCGGGATCACCTTTGTCGTCGGAGCAGCTTCTTCATGCCCCCTGCTTTAGGAGATGCTGTTATTGGCACCAGCCTGTCAAAGACTGACATCCGCTGGGGGAAGAATGGTCAACCTGTCGAAGGCCGACTTTCGAGTAGGGGAAGTAGTTTGGATGGCCCTATCTGCAGCAAGAGTTAGGATAGCCTTATTTGGTACTGCGAGCCTCTTCATGGGCCCATTCGAGCTTAGGCTCAGCCTGTCGAAGACTGAGGTGGTAGATTTGGACGACCCGTTGAGAGGGACCGCGGTAGTTGCAAGCCGATCAAAGACCGACTTCTTTGGAGCTTCCTGTGATAGCACTGGAGCGTTGAAGCTTATTGGCGGGAGTATGGTCCCGAAGAACAACCCAGTAGTTGTGTCCTGTGACACTTGTTCCACCGCATTGCGAAGATGGAGGCCGCTTGGGGCCCATAAGTTACTCCTCCAGCAGGGATGGAGTGGCAGTTGTTGTTGCAATTTGTGCAATTAGAAGCCATCGATGTCATCTTCTTTTCTACATGGAGCAAGACACCAAATCTTAGTACCTCGAATTTTGGGGCAACCATATTAAACCGCGATTCGTTCATGAACACGACACATGAAGCATGGAGTGGAAAGAGGAAAAGGTCCCACCGGGGCGTGCCAGAATCTGTTTACTGCCGAAAGACGCGACCGGGACGTTGGGACGTCTGGCCTGAATTTTGGGGGCATATGCTATTTGGTTTTATCTGTCTATCTTTCCGAAGATACCAAGTTGATTTATGGCACGATGTATCGGAGGTTTGGACAGATGCGGCCGTTGTAGCAAACTTCGTCAGATTCCCCCTCATTTGCGAGGTGTTTTTTGATTGTGGGGACGCTCATCCCTGCAGGCGCAAGCCCCTGCAGTTAATTACGTTACCGTGTAGCGATAACCACTTTGTCCTGCTCCAGATGTTCACTTCGTGTAGTGTGTGTTTATTTTATTTTTGGTTGCCCGTGGATTGTATACGGAGACTAATTTGTGCTGTCGCCCGTAGGGCGGGGATTAGTCCCAAATCCGTATTTTTTTAGATTTGGGTTTATTTGATTTAAGGATCGTTAATCTCGTTTGAGATTAAGATCGAACGTTAAATGTTTGTTAAGGATACGTTAGTCTAATTTTTAGACTAAGATCTACTTAACAAGGTTGTCAGGAATCATTTAGATCCAACGAAAGAGCATTTGGGCCTCTATCGTTTTAGTTTAAGGACGTTGTGGTCCATTATTAGTTTAAGAACATTATGGTCCATCATTAGTTTAGGGACGTTTCGGTCCGTTGTTAGTTTAGGGACATTTCGGTTCGATGTATTGTTGATTGTCGGGACCCGCCACCTCTCCGAAGACGTTGAAGAATTATAACAATGTATATCAGAGGTATGGGGAGATGTACCCTTGAACCAATGTCAGTTGAGAGATCTGTAGTTGGGTTTAGGAATAAGATCAAATTTTAGAAAATTGTGAGCCTATAGGCTCGGTTAATCTGGAATAGGGACTTTGGTCAATTTGGACTCAGTCCACTCAGTTTTGAATAAAGTGTTAAACACTTGTTTGGGCTCGGTCCCTTTTGTTCAACAATGCTGAGCATTGATATGGGCTTTGATGTTCACCCTTATTTTATTTTTTTATTGAGTGTTAAACACCTTTATGGCGATGGGCTCTATTTACGGAGCGCTTATGTTAGACAATGCCTATGTGAGAAGCATGTGGGGCCACTCGGCGCTGGACGCCAACCATTGAGTGGCATAACACTCTTTATTTTACCAGCGCCCACGTGAGGGGTACGGTGGAGCGCTTGGCGCCAACCGTTGAGTGCAGAGCACTCTTATTTTACTGGCGCTCACGTGAAGGGCACGTGGAGAGCTTGGCACTGGGTGCCAAACACTGAGTGCAGAGCACTCTTTATTTATTAACGCCCACCTGAGAAGCACGTGGGGCGCTCGGCACTGGATGCCAACCATTGAGCTGCAAAGCACTCTTTATTTTTACCAGCGCCCACACGAGGGGTACGTGGAACGCTTGGTGCTGGGCGCCAACCATTGAGTGCAGAGCAGCTCTTTATTTTACCAGCGCCCACGTGAGGGGCACGTGGAGTGCTTGGCGCCATACACTGAATGTAGAGTACTCTTTATTTTATTAGCGCCCACATGAGAGGCATGTGGGGTGCTCAGCGCTGCTTCCTTCTTTATGCATTTTTCTCAAGAGTTCAATTCCTTGTTCTCCCCTGGATCATTAATCCCCAAGAACAAATTCATCCCGAAGAGAATTAAATTCTCATTTATGGGGGATTTGTCTCATGGATCTCAGATTCAGGGGAAAGAACTATGTTCTTTTTTTGAGGGTTAAACCCTTAGGTATGCAAATGAGATACTATGATCTCTATTTACCTTGAAGAACGTTCTTCTTCTTTCCTCTCTGTTTTTTTAAAGCTCTTTTACTTGCTCTCCTTTTTGAACTTGAAGTTTATTGGGGGGTTCTTCTGTACAAGACTTGAAATCTTAGGTCCTTTATATAGGGGAGGCTGATTTGTTGATTCAGTTAAGGAAATCTCTCCTTGAGAGATCTCTAATTGATTTTGGGATTTTATCCACCATTGGATTTTTGATCCGTGGCCTCCTGTTTTACAGAAGATATTTTTCTTGTTATCAACAAGATTGGGAAAATATTTTCCCATACAGAGCTTATTCTGTATCTTGGTGATTTTTAATCAACATTGGATCATTAATCCAACAGTGCTCTGTTTTGTAGAGCGTAAACTTTTCTGTTTTAGAAATGTCTGAGGGATATGTCCCTCAACAGAATTTAATTCTGTAATTTGATGATTGTATCATCTTCGTTGGATCTTTGATCCAATGGTGGAGAACTTTTAGTTTTGGCGCTGGCGCTCTCGTGCTTTGCACGTGAGGCGCTGCTTCAGAGTTTTTAATTCTGGGGCGCTGGCGCTCTCGTGCTTTGCATGTGAGGTGCTGCCCTCAGAGTTTTTAACTTTGGGCACTGGCGCTCTCATGCTTTGCACGTGAGGCGCTGCCTCAGTTCAAATTTTGAACAGAGTCCTTGGTCTTTTTATTGGGGGGAAACAACACCCATTCACGGAGGGTAGATTCCTGCCCAGCCTAACCCGTGAATCCTAAGCCCTCACTACGAGGTCGGCGGATAGCTTCCTGCCTATGACACCCATTCACAAAGGGTAGATTCCTGCTCGGCCTAACCATGAATCCTAAAGCTTTCGCTACAAGGCTCGTGGATAACTTCCTACCCATCGCACTCATTCACAGTGGGTTAGATTCCTTCCCAACATAAGTTGTGAATCCTAAGCCCTCACGCAAGTAATTCCTGCTTGGTTCCGAGGCCGGGTAGATAGCTTCCTTCCCGTTCGCACCCATGTCACGGAGGGTAGATTCCTGCCTGGCCTGACCCGTGAATCTTAAACGCTCACATGAGTAATCTCTTGCTCGGTTAAAAGCCCCGCGGATAGTTTCCTGCCCCTCGTATTCTTTCATAGCAGGTAGATTCCTGCCTAATATAAGTTGTGAATCGTAAGCCCTCTCCATGAGTATATTCCTGCTAGGTTCCGAGGCCGGTAGACAGCTTCCTGCTCATTGCACACATTCATGGTGGGTATATTCCTATCTAGTCAAACCCATAAATCGTAACCCCTCGCACGATTAGGCTCCTGCTCGGTTCGGAGGCTGACGGACAGCTTCCTTCCCGTTGCACTGATTCATAGCATGTAGATTCATGCAGAACATAAGTTATGAATCCTAAGCCTCGCACGAGTAGACTCCTGCTTGGTTCGGAGGCCGGTGGACAGCTTCCTGACCGTCACACTCATTCACAGTGGGTAGATTCCTACCCAACATAAGTTGTCAATCCTATGACCTTACGAGAGTAGATTTCTGCACGGTTCCGAGGTCGGAGGACAGCTTCATGCCCGTCGCACCCATTCATGGCGGGTAGATTTCCTTCCCGGCCAAACCCGTGAACCCTGAGCCCTCGCTAAGAGGTTGGCGGACAGATTCCTTCCCGCTGCAACTATTCATGGCGGGTAGATTTCTGTCCGGCCTAACCCGTGAATCCTAAAGTCCTCGCCACGAGGCCCGTAGACAACTTCCTGCCCGTCGCACTCATTCACAGCGGGTATATTCCTTCCCAACATAAGTTGTGAATCCTAAACCCTCATGCGATAGATTCTTGCTCGGTTCCGAGGCTAGCGGACAGCTTCCTACCCGTTACACCCATTCACTGTGGATAAATTCCTGTTTGGCCTAACACGTGAATCTTAAGCCTTTGCTATGAGGCAAGTGGAAAGCTTTCTGTCCATCGCACCCATTCATGGCTGGTAGATTCCTACCCGGCCTAACTCGTGAATCCTAAGCCCTTGCACAAGTAGACTCCTCCTCGGGTTCGGAGGCCTGCGGATAGCTTCCTGCCCATCGACACTCATTCACAGCGGGTAGATTCCTTCCAACATAAATTGTGAATCCTAAGCTCACTCCACGAGTATATTCCTGCTAGGTTCCGGAGGCTAGCAGACATCTTCTTTCTCATCGCACATATTCATGGCAGGTAGATTCATGTCCTGGTCTTAACCCGTAAATCCTAAGCGCTCACACGAGTAGACTCCTACTCGGTTTCGAGGCCGGTGTGGACAGCTTCATACTCGTCGCACCCATTCATCGGTTGGTAGATTTCTGCCCAGCCTAACCCATGAATCCTTATCCCTCGCGCCATGTGGCCGGTGGACAGCTTCCTGCCCGATGAAATGCCACGTGGACTCAAGGATCAAAAAGACACAACCGCTATTTACCGCCGAAGACCGGACTAAGACGTTGGGACGTCTAGCCTGAATTTGGGGGCAGACGCTATTTGAACTTATCCATCCACCTCTCCGAAGATACCAAGTTGATTTATGGCACCATTTTTAGGTGTTTTGGATAGATGCGACCGTTGTAGAAGACTTTATCAGATTCCCCCTTATTTGTGAGAGGTTTTTGATTATGGGGATGCTCTTCTCTGCAGGCGCAAACCCCTGCAATTATTACGTTATCACATTACGATAACCATTTTCTCCTTCTCCAGTAATTCACTTCGTATCGTATGTTATTTTGTTTGTTTTGGTTGCCCATGGATTGTATATAGAGACTAATTTATGTCGTCTCCCGTAGGGCGCGAATTAGTCCAAATCCGTATATTTTAGATTTGGGGAGTGAACTTAGGTTGTATATTCCTTTAGTTCAAATAATATTTTATTTTATTTAAGTATCGTTAATCTAGTTTGAGATTAAGATCAACTTAAATATATGAACATTTGGGCTCAATTTATTTTTACTAAGAATACGTTAGTCTTATTGGAGACTAAGATCAAGTTAGCAACATTTTAGAGATCATCAAATTTTTATTGAGATCCAACAACAGAGCGTTTAGGCTCAGCTGCAAGAAATTTTAAAGACTTAACCAATTTAGGCTTGGTCGACTCGGTCTTGGACCTTCTTTTTTGTACTAATCAGAAGTTCTAAGCACTTATTTATGGCTCTGGTGCTCACATGGGAAGCACGTGAGGCGCTGAGACATGGACGCTGGCCAATCAGTGCGGAGCACTTAATCATTTTGACTAAATATAGAGTACTAATCACTTGGTATAGCGCTCATGTGGGAAGCACCTGAAGCGCTGAGCGTTCTATTTTGTTGGGCGCTCACGTGTATTTCACGTAAGACACTGAGCGCTCTTTTATTTTGGGCGCTCACGTGGTAAGCACATGTGGCGCAGGGTCTTTTGTTTGGGCGCTCATTTGGGAAGTACGTGAGGTGCCAGGTCTTTTTTTTCTTTTTTAGAGATTGAATCTCTCTTAATGGCATTTTGGCCATTAATTAATAATCACCAAGATCTATGTTTTTAAAGATCTGGGATTTTTATTAGAGAACTATGTTCTTTTTTAATTTTTTTTATAAGAATCAAACTTTCATGTAGGGTTTAAACCGTGTTTGCAGATAAATTAAATTCCTAAAACCATAAGTTTTCTTTTCTTTTATTCTTTTAATGAAGTTCTTTTCCCTAGATTTTTAATTTAAAGAACAAAATCTCTCCGATGAGAATTAAATTTTCAAATTGTGGGGAGATTTGCTTTGCAAATCACAGATCAGAGAAAGAACTAAGTTCTTTTTATGAAGGGTTAACCCCTTGTTTTCTTTATGCTAGGCAAAAGAGATATATTTTATCTCTGCTTTTTTTTCTTTACCTAGGGTTTGGAAGAGCAAGGATCTTCTTCTTTCAAATGAGAATTGAATTCTCAGTTTTGTGGAAAAAACTATGGGGTTAATTCTTTCTCTCAGACTTGAAGTCTCGGATCTTTTATAGAGGAGAGGCAGTTTATTAATTAATTTGAGAAAATCTCTTATTTTAGAAATACCAAATGATTTAATTGGCCTCAAAGATTATTTAAGAGATTTTATCCACCGTTGGATCTTTGATCCTGTGATTTTGTTTCATAGAATATATATTCTTGTTTTTTTAACAAGATTAGGGAAATATTTTCCCATAGATAGAATTTTATTTCTATCAATCGGTGGTTTTTAATCACCATTGGATTTTTAATCCAAGTGTTCAGAATTTATCTTTCTCATTTGGAAAGATTAGGAAAATATTTTCCCATTGGATCTTTAATCCAACAACTCTCTGTTTAACAGAGAATATCTTTTTTATTTAAAAAAATCAGGAAAATATTTTCCCCCTAATAGAATTTAATTCTATTCTCTTTAATTTAGGCGCTGATGCTCATATGCTATGCATGTAGTCGCCGCCTAAGAATTTAATTCTTATATAACAGGCACCACATGCTTTGCACGTCGGCGCTCACATGTACTTTACGTGAGACCCCGCTATAGGATTTAATCCTATAAGGGGCCGGCGCTGGCATTCATGTGGGGAGCATGTGTGGCGTGTAGGGTTCCTAGGCACACTCATGAGGGTCTATAACTGATCAACCATGCCAAAATCAAAGATTTTCTATGTGCCAAAGAACCCTAAACTAGATCGTTACTAGAGGTAAAGGTGAAACTGCAAACAAGTTAACAACTTAACTAAAAAGTGAAAGGGGCTACAACCTTTGTAGATCCGGTCCTCCACTTCCTTAGCTCTGTGATGACGTCCCTCCGCTGTGATCATCGGATCCCGGACTCTAGCGATGGTTTCATTGAAGAAATGATCGGGCTAGGTCGTCGACTTCGATGCCGAAGATGATCTACGTCGAGATAACACACTCTACTATATGGAAAGTGGTAGAGGATGAAGAAATAGGAAGTGGGTTCACTTTAGAATTGGATTTCTCACTTGATTTCATCACTTGGAAATTTTCAAGAATGGTTTCTTCACTTCATGAAGAAGATGAAGAATAAGAAAGAAAAGGAATTATCACAAAAAGAAAATCCAAGTGATTCTTATCATAATGCTACCATGGGTGAGATTAACTCATGTAGAGAATAAACTAGGGTTTAGGTAATGGTTAGGTTTAAGAATAAAAACAAAATGGTTTTGACCTTTTTCAAAGATGCTTGAAGCTTCTAGAAAATGAATAAGAAAGCCCCCATTTTGTTTTCATAAAATAAATAAAGTAAACTAAAACCTAACCATTTAACCTAAAGATGGTTTAATGCAAACATAAACCCAAGTTTGCATGTATCATCAAACATGATACAATCAAGTGTACAAAAATATATCACATATACTACTTGTGCACATCAAGTGAGAAAATCAATCTTAAGTGAACAAATACTAGTTAATGTAAAGTAATATATCAAATATATAATTATACATCAAATCATTAAATCAACACTTGATTTAACGATCTGGTCATATCGCATATAACCGACTAATATCAAGTGTATCAATGTATCGAATCAACACTTGATTCGGTAATCCGGCTATATCATATATAACCGTCCAATGATACAGATCGCGAGAATAGAATACGGTATCACATACTGGCATTATTCTTGTTCCCGCACATATCTCATATGCGCTCCTATTTCATTTCGCTTGAGCCAGGAAACCTCTGTTTAGGACTCTAAAGACTCGTCAATACGCCGGCAGCAGGTGATGATCATATCAAACACCCACAAGCCGCAAGCGGTCTGCTAAACGTAACGGCCACCCGGGTATTGAGCTATCAGAAGATCAACGAGCAAGCCCGCTCACACTCCTGTGAATCCAACCAGTAACACTTACCGTACAGTCCGGTCTGTTCGTCTGATATGTCGCATATCTCGCCTAGGGGTGGTAAACGTCAGACCCCAGTAGCTTGATAAGTCATGCCGATGTAAGGTCCATAACAAGCGTGAAACTACTAATAACTCTTACCAGCAAATCATAGCAACCCTGGCCAGGGATTTCCAGTTATGGCCAGTCGTGCATAGCGCAACATCAACCCCCAATACCGGGAGAGACGAATCCCCTCCTATCGCTCATTGCCTCCATGTGAATCGGGACTGTACCCAAAAACCACCTGTTTGCACGACCTAGTAGAGCCGTGGTAGGGTGGAAATCAAAGCACAGTGGGAGACACACAAGACTCTATGACGATCTCGGGTCAACAGACTAAGCTGTACCAGTGTCACCAGAGAACTGCCATCTGACATGAGGTATAATACCATCTGGGAGTTCTCGGCGAGTCCGTTCAGTATACCCAGTCTCCACTGAGCACCCGCATACCGTCTCTGATGTCAAACACCAATGGATATGGGATCATCCATCGCCCATCACATGGATCGAGAAGATATACGCTAGTCTACTCTGGAATATCGATGCCCCGTCTCGATATTCCTACGACTAAGAACAATGAAGAATGTACTCATTGACTACCCAGGCCCTACTAGTATGATCTGCATCATAGTCCTGGAAGTCGAGCACACATCCTAAGGGCTTTATCAGCATGCGACAGAGAGATAGAAAGTATACATGTTAAGATAAAGATCAACCAGATAGCGTACTATCATGTCGAGCAAGAAAGTCCTTCCTATATATGTCCCAGCATCCACTACAATATACATCCAATGTACAGTAATGGCCTCTAGGGCATACATATAACTAACAATCTCCCACTTGCACTATGGCCATCTGTAGCAGTTGTTGTAGTATCTAATACTCAACCATCCCATAAAAGTCTCTCTTTGGGAAAAGGCCTTTGTGAGTGGATCCACCGTGTTGTCCTCCGAGTCTACTCTCCTAACCTCGATCACCCTGGAGATCAACTATCTCCATGATCAGGTGATGCTGCCTCAGAATATGTTTGGGTCACTGATGGGACCAGGGTTCTTGGGACAAAGCCACATATCCATTGTCATACAATGGTAGAAACCTAGTTCATCTCATGAACCAATATACACCCAAACTGCCTCTTTGGTAGTATCTTTAATAGCGATGTTACCAGCCTTTATCGTCTAGTCTGCCACGATATCTAGCTTGGAACTCTTCCAACATACCGTCCCTCCACTGAGGGCAAAGACAATGCCTGCGACTGACATTCAGTCGTCCTTATCACCCTGGAACCTTTCCAGTGATTCTCCCCAGGATCAACTAATACCATTTCACTACAACTAGTGAGAATCCTAACATCCATTTAGATCTATCTCAGGATTTAGGAGGTATCTCATTTATCCTATTGAAGAATCCTTGTGATGAGAGGAGATCGACCGTGTGTAGCATAGGAAATTCCTTTCCTATCAAGAGTATGTCATCCACGTACTCTACGAGGATCATCACCATACTCCATACTACATTTTTGTACATACAAGGTTCATCTACCATTTTGATGAAGTTAAACTCTTTGACTACCACATCAAAACAGATGATCCAACTCCGCGATGCCTGCTTTATCCTGTAAAGCAACTTGCACACGTTTCCGCTGCTCCCACTGTTTACGAAGCCCTCTGGCTGTGTACTTATAGACGTTCTTTTCTAAATCATTATTTAGAAAAGTAGTCATGGCACCTAACCACCAGATATCGTAGTCATGGTATGTAGCAATGGAAAGTAGGATTCGGATGGACTTAAGCTTATCTACTGGAAAAGGTTTCATCATTATCCACGCCTGGTTGATGACGAAAACCTTTAACAGGTCTAGCTTTGAAAGTCTCAACTTTTCCATTTACACCAAGTAATCTTCTCAAGATATACTTTCTCCTGATGGGGATTTAACCCTTCAGATATAGCAACCAAAGTCCATACTTTGTTGGTGTACATGGATTCCATCTCAGATCGCTAAGCATCCAGCCATTCTTACAGAGTCCTTACTCTTGATGGCATGCTGGAAACTAGTTGGGTCATCATCTCATGATGCAATCCTCGCTCCCACTGTCATCGAGAAACCGAAGTATCTCTCAGGCAGGTGAGGAACCCTACCAGATCGGCGGAGAGGCTGAGGTTCGTCGGGGACTATTGATTCCTTTGGTTCTGTCAAATCATCAGCTGCAGTTTTGTATAGCTGGAACCTTTCCAGTTCTACAGAACTGACCTTGCCTCGATCTTGTCCGGATTTTTCTTTTGACATAGGCCGGACAATCCCAAATCTTAACTTACTTAAGAGATAGGCTCTTCCCATACCATATCCTATATGGAGTGGTAGGCACTGATTTGATTCGAACCTAATTCAATAGGTATGCAGCTTCTCAAGTGCACAACCCCTTAAAAGAAACAGGTAACTCAATAATACTCATCATAGAGCACACCATATCTAATATGGTGTGATTGCTCCGTCCCGATACACCGTTGTGCTGTGGTATATTCAGAGGAGTAATACGGAGAGAGAATCTCATTCTCCTTTAGAATAATCCAGGAATTCTATGCACAAGTATTCTCCTCCCTGATCTTATCATAGGACATAATACTTATACCCGGTTTTTGGTTCTCTATTTCTAACTTATATTCTGTGAATATCTCAAAAGGTTCGAACTTATCTTTCAACAGGAACATATGTCTGAATCTTGAGAGATTATCAGAGAATGTAATGAAATACAAAGAACCGGTCTTGGCATGTGTAGACAGGGGATCTACATACATCAACATGTATCATCCCAAGAGTTCACTTACTCTTTCTCCGTTTCTAGTAAACAGAGCTATGGTCATCTTATCTCTGTAACATGACTGGCAAGTTTCACAAGATGTAAATTCAAACTGATTTAAATATGCATCTTAAATGTAACTTAAGCTAGTCGGGTCACATTGATATGACCTAGTCTATAATACCTCAAGAAGGATCCGTTCATTTCTGAACTCTTCCTCTTGTGCGTGTTCTGTATATTAGGAACTGTAGTTTGATTTAGAATGTCAATGCTTTTAGATAACGTGCCTGAACCGATTAACTTTTGAAATAGGAAATGTTCAAAACATTATCCAACAATACAAAATTTTATCATTTCTTTACTAATAAAGAGACTGATATGATTTTGTATATCATGTTCGGTATCTAATAACATTCCTTCAGAATCAATGTACTGGTAATACAGGGTGAAAGCGACCAACTGACTTGGCTGCAACACTTGCCCCGTTTTCTGTCTCATGAAACTTATCACCCGTTCTCAGTTCTCTACCTTTCTATGGCCCATGTAACGGATTACATTTGCGTGATCCTGATCCGGTATCTAATACCTAGGACGTAGAGGACACTGAGAGACAGTCTTTTATAATGAACACACCCGAAGGAGATGCACCATATGCACTTTCTTCGTTTGGGCGGCATAGGAATTCTGGTATTCCCCTATTTCCTGCTCTGTCTTATAACAATTATAAGTTGGAGCAGGACCAACATTCCCCAGATCAGTATAACAAGCGGGTTCGGTCAATACATCCATATTATTATCTTGATTAAGGCGTGATATGGTCGCTACCTGGAGAGAGAGAGAAGAAAACACTCTGCGTGCGCTCTTGCAAGATTAGATTGGTTATTTTATCTAATCAGGATGGCTCTCACTGATTTTATCAAATCCCCCTTCAAACTCTAAAAGGAAAGACTAGCCGGGATTAATTACACTCTACAAGTTCGCCAATCTTTCAGCCAGGCCAGTGTCGGTACTTTGAGGGAGGTTCCCCGTGCTTTCGCACTGACCTAATTACAGTAAACCTCGTTTTCCCAGAGGCGTAACCTCGTTGACACCTTTCTAGACACCTACTTGATCGGCTAATTGCAAAGTGCAAAACTCTCCCAGGAGTAACAATTACTCGTAGTGGGTATCGGGATCCAACTATCATATAGAAGGTATGCAATCTCATTGCAAATTTAAACACTTGAAACTCCCGATAAAGGTTTTTACCCCTAGCACCTATGAGCTTGGCTAAGGTCAACAAATCATAAGTACTAGTCAAGTTCTACCCGTCATTTCGTGATTAATTAGACCCACCCACATGACCCTGGGCTAAGGTCAACAAAGCCATATGACTGTCCTAACTAATCGCATCATATGCGGTGTAGGAAGACATCACTTAGCTACCGTACACTACGCCTCGGCTATGGTCGACAAACGTAGCACGAATACTAAGTACTCTACTTCCTAAAATGACGGAGGGTTGCGGATGGTTTTTAAGAAAACCTTTAATGCTTTGAACTTGATCTCGTTGGGGAATCAAATGGTTTTTAAATGGAGTGCTTTTGAGGCTTTTCTAGTTTTGCTAAAGGGGTCACTCCCGGTGAAGAGATCGTCGGCCCTTTCCTCATCGAATAAGGTGCAGGATATATCTTATATATCGCTGTGCAAAGCAGAAACTATAGAAGCAATCAAAAGACAAACCGAGGGTTGTAGCATCTGCCAGTTATTGCTAAAGGAGTCACTCCCGGTGAAGGGATCTCGGTCCTTTCCTTATCGAATAAGGTGCAGGATGTTCTACAAGGAACACCGCGATGCAAAGCAAGAACTGTAGCTACCTGTTTTATTTTGAAATTTGATTCCACAACATCTTTTAGGTTTATTTTCTTTCATTAATCTCATTAATGAATGTCCCATCATTTAAGTCCACCTAAACATCACAGATAAATATAACGTACGCTTATGCCATCCGTATTCGCCTCGATGTCCCGTCTGCACCGTTAGGTTAGGTAACTAACGCCAGAGCGAGGCAGGGCTAGTGTGGGTGTAAAATATAAGCAACGTCTATATAATATATCATATATACTATATACAAAATCTATCTGAACATATCACATGATCACATCACAGATAACGCAGCAGAAAATATCATATGAAATATTGGATATACTAGGACGTCCGTGTTTTATTTTGAGCCTGAATAAAACATGGATTCCATGGGCGTGATGAATAGCCAATCCCACATCCCTAGACCCCTACGAGAGCGGCAAGCAACCCTACCAATTCTAGAGTTAGGAGACCCGGACTCGACTCCTCGAGATGGTCTCCCACTGGACCCTAGAACCCGGTTATTTGTGCTCCCCTCCTTGGGTCTATCTTAATGCGGAAAAGTAAATAATATACAATGGTGACATCTTCCGCAACCTGGAAGTGCCCCAATAAAAAAATATTACATACAAGTTTTTACATGAATGAAAATGAAAAACACTCATCTCACATAAAACCCCCCGGCTATTCAAACACGACGATCGAATATAACATATCCAGCAACACATAACATCACATGTCATCAATGTAAGTAAATATGCGCATCCCAATTGTCGTTGACATATAGCAACGAAACCGGCGATATCACATATTACACTTACGGTCACAGAAAAGAAAGTGTAAAACTACAACAGTTGGAATCCGCAACTAGCATAGACATCGCATGCCTAACCAAATGAATTCCTTAGACATCGCATGCCTAACAATTATAAACCCCTCATTTTAGTCTCATTATTGAAAACACTTTTCAATATCAAGTCGGGCAATTCAACAAGATTCCCGACATTTTTATCGAATGCTCGTCGCAAACTTTAGTAGACGGCCGCACCCCTGATACCGTCGACGAAGTGCACTAAGGCGGAACACCGCTGCCGTGAGCACCCGAACGGATGCTTTCGGCGACGGGGTTCTCCTACAGTCACTTGGTCGGGGCTATGGGGTGTAGCTGTCTAACAAGTTTACCGGCGAGTATCCGCGTACGCAACGCGATTGCGACGGACTTTTGATCACATCAAAATTCCGTGGCAACCGATCAATTGAGACTAAACTGCTATGTTTATAACATCCAAATTAGTTATCTCATAACTACTTGTGGATTCCAAATATTGTATCACATTCCAGATAAATAGAAAATGTTAAACTTTCCGATCGAACAATCAAACACCCAAGTTTTCCCGAAACAGCTTAACACATGAAATAAGTTTTAAAACATTCACTTCATGCCTCAGTACCAACGGTCCAGCCATAGAAGGGTCAAGCCAACGCCTCACATGTGGCACGCCGTACTGCCCCAAACCCTAAGGTTCAAAGGGCAGTTCAAGACGGTCACATAATCGAGTTAAGGTTTGTTGTCTTCTAGAGGGTCCATCGCGTTACTTGCACTACTTAGAACGTTATTAAACTACGGAAAAATCCAACAATTGGAAATTTCCCGGTAGGGGAAAAAGTGGGTATTTATATCCGGTCGAACTTTTTAACATATTCTAAATTATCCGAAAAAACACATAGACGCAGTTAAAGTTTCCGATCGAATCATCGAATCCCCAATACACCACAGATAACTCAACTCTTGAGTGAAAATTAAAAATTCCCAGAAAAGTCAGGAAACTAAAAAGGACATTACTGTGCAATTTTTGATGAAAGAGGCGACCGTACGGCCGCGGAACCGCCGCACGAGCCATGCTCTTGCCGCGGTTCCGCGGCGACTTGATCGATTTAGAAGCTCGTTTTGCACAGTAACTCCTAGAAAGCGCTGCTGATTTTTCTGCATGTTTTTAATTCACAAAATTCCACAGTTTTCAAAAATGTACAGAGAGTGGTATTGGATTAGGGTTTCGGGTTTGATCGGCCTTCTAACATCGTCTACACTTCGCCTAAAGCTCTAGCTAGGCTCTGATACCACTGTAGGGTTCCTAGGCACACTCATGTGGTTCTACAACTGATCAACCATGCCAAAATCAAAGATTTTCTATATGCTAAAGAACACTAAACTAGATCGTTACTAGAGGTAAAGGCGAAACTACAAACAAGTTAACAACTTAACTAAAAAGTGAAAGGGGCTACAACCTTTGTACATCTGGTCCTCCACTTCCTTAGCTCCGTGATGACATCCCTCCGCTGCGATCATCGGATCCCGGACTCTGGCGATGGTTTCGTCGAAGAAATGATCGGGCTAGGTCGTCGACTTCGATGCCGAAGATGATCTACGTCGAGGTAACTCAAGATCAAGCTCCACCTTCACTAGGTCATGGAACTTATGAAGATAACACACTCTACTACATGGTAAGTGGTAGAGGATGAAGAAATAGGAAGTGGGTTCACTTTAGAATTGGATTTCTCACTTGATTTCACCACTTGGAAAATTTCAAGAATGGTTTCTTCACTTCATGAAGAAGATGAAGAAGAAGAAAGAAAATGAATTATCACAAAAAGAAAATCCAAGTGATTCTTATCATAATGCAACCATGGGTGAGATTAACTCATGTAGAGAATAAACTAGGGTTTAGGTAATGGTTAGGTTTAAGAATAAAAACAAAATGGTTTTGACCTTTTTCAAAGATGCTTGAAGCTTCTAGCAAATGAATAAGAAAGCCCCCATTTTCTTTTCATAAAATAAATAAAGTAAATTAAAACCTAACCATTTAACCTAAAGATGGTTTAATGCAAACGTACACCCAAGTTTGCATGTATCATCAAACATGATACAATCAAGTGCACAAAAATATATCACATATACTACTTGTGCACATCAAGTGAGAAAATCAATCTTAAGTGAACAAATACTAGTTAATGTAAAGTAATATATCAAATATGTAATTATACATCAAATCATTAAATCAACACTTGATTTAACGATCCGGTCATATCGCATATAACCGACTAATATCAAGTGTATCAATGTATCGAATCAACACTTGATTCGGTAATCCGGCTATATCATATATAACCGTGCAATGATACAGATCGTGAGAATAGAATACAGTATCATATACTGGTATTATTCTCGGTCCCGCACATATCTCATATGCGCTCCTATTTCGTTTCGCTTGAGCCAGGAAACCTCTGTGTAGGACTCTAAAGACTCGTCAATACGCCAGCAGCAGGTGATGATCATATCAAACACCCACAAGCCGCAAGCGGTCTGCTAAACGTAACGGCCACCCGGGTATTGAGCGATCAGAAGATCAACGAGGAAGCCCGCTCACACTCCTGTGAATCCAACCAGTAACACTTACCGTACAGCCCGGTCTGTTCGTCTGATATGTCGCATATCTCGCCTAGGGTTGGTAAACGTCAGACCCCAGTAGCTTGATAAGTCATGCCGATGTAAGTTCCATAACAAGCGTGAAACTACTGATAACTCTTACCAGTAAATCACAGCAACCCTGGCCAGGGATTTCCAGTTATGGCCAGTCGTGCATAGCGCAACATCAACCCCCAATACCGGGAGAGACGAATCCCCTCCTATCGCTCATTGCCTCCATGTGAATCGGGACTGTACCCAAAAACCACCTGTTTGCACGACCCAGTAGAGCCGTGGTAGGGTGGAAATCAAAGCACAGTGGGAGACACACAAGACTTTATGATGATCTCGGGTCAACAGACTAAGCTGTACCAGTGTCACCAGAGAACTGCCATCTAACGTGAGGTATAATACCATCTGGGAGTTCTCGGCAAGTCTGTTCAGTGTACCCAGTCTCCACTGAGCACCCGCATACCGTCTCTGATGTCAAACACCAATGGATATGGGATCATCCATCGCCTATCACATGGATCGAGAAGATATACGCTAGTCTACTCTGGAATATCGATGCCCCGTCTCGATATTCCCACGACTAGAAACAATGAAGGATGTACTCATTGACTACCCAGGCCCTACTAGTATGATCTGCATCATAGTCCTGGAAGTCGAGCAGACATCCTAAGGGCTTTATCAACATGCGACAAAGAGACAGAAAGTATACATGTTAAGATAAAGATCAACCAGATAGCGTACTATCATGTCGAGTAAGAAAGTCCTTCCTATATATATCCCAGCATCCACTACAATATACATCCAATGTACAGTAATGGCCTCTAGGGCATACATATAACTAACAAGGCGCTACCTTATTATGTTTAAACATAGCTTAACTCTTATTATTGTGTTTAATTAATAAGGAAAAAATTCCTCCTACCAATGTTCTCATGTGGCTTACACGTGAGTGCAATGGTGTTAATTTTGAGCCATCTGATTCGCCTTCAGGGAATCAGAACTGACCCCCATCCCTTTAAATAGGGCTTCAAGTCCTAGACGACTGCTGCGCTTTCATCTTCTTCCTTAAGAATTTTATTCTCCATTAGTGCTTAGCTCTGTTTTCTTGAAGCTTAGTTCTTCACCTTTTTCAGATCTATATTGTCGACCCATTCTGTCAGAATTTTCTTTGGTAAGAGTCTTCTCATTGGAAGATTACTTTATTTTTAATTATAGATCTTAACTCTTACATATTCCTTTTTGGAATTTACAGAGCTTAGTTCTGATTTTTTTTTGGATCTTTTTCCCCTTTGAGAATTTTCTTGAGATTTTAATCACAGTTTTTCTCTGGAAATTTTCTACAGAACATGGTTCTGATTTTTTTAGATCTTTTCCCCTTCAGAGTGTTCGATATGTATGCCCTAGAGGCCTTCATTATATAGGATGCTAGGGATATGTATGTACAGGATAATCTTGCTCGATATGATAGTATGCTATTTGGTTTGTCTTTATCTTAACATGTGATGTGTTTTACTTAGTATTTCATATCTTGTATACATGTTGATAAAACCCGTAGGATCCTTGCTCGACTACTAGCATTGTGATGGCAATCATACTTATGGGAGCTGGGTAGTCGATAAGCACATTCTTAAAGTGTCCCTAGTCATAGGAGTATAGAGACTGGGCATCGATACTCCAGAGTAGACTAGCGTATATATATATCTAGACCCTGACGAGAGGCGATGGATTAGTCCCGCAGTCATTGGTGAGGTGTACCTATGATTGTATACAGGTGCTCACTGGGGGTGAGTACACTGGACGGACTCACCGAGAATTGGCTAGATGGTATTATACCTAGCGTCAGATAACAGTTCTCTGGTGACATGAGTGAAGATAGTCTGTCGACCTGCGGCCGTCATTTTTCTCATGTGAGTTACCACTGTGCTTTGATTACTACCCTACCACGGCTCTACTGAGTCATGCAAACAGGCTTTAGTTGGGTATAGTTGTTCATATCAGATTTTTGCATTTTCATACCGCCCAATTTTTATCACATTGCATATCCGTAGATACTCTTGAGCCGTGTTTGCTGGTCAATTGCAGGATACAGGTTCTCGGTTCCAAAACAGTGAAATTCATGGAAAACACGACAAGATCCGGGTTCCTGCCAATCACAGATAAAACACGGTCTCCGCCCTTCATCCGTATGTTGCCAGATACCGGTAGAAAGACAGAATGTCAAATCAATGCACAAGGCTCAATGGTAGCACAAGATCCAAGAGATCTACGCGGAGCTCGAGGCAATCATGACAAAATCTTGACAAAAAGTCCACCTTTCCCTCAACAGAAATTCTGGAAAAATCGTGGAGCCAAATTGAGAAAATACATATGCCAGAATAATGTACACTGCAAACCAGGCCAGCACCAGAAAGCACATAGCCCAACTCAACAATACGGCCGCGGAAGCGCGGCCAAAGGGGGGTATTGGCCGCGCTTCCGCGGCCGTTCTGGCGCCAAGTGCGTAGGGCTTTGGGGGGTAGGTTGGTCTTTTCATGTATGTTCTGTTGGTTGCCCTAGGGTTTCATGTTTTGGCCTATAAATAGCCCAGAAGTTTGTGAAGGAAAGGGTCCAATTCTTGTATTTCTTTTGGCTAGGTTTTAGTTACATGTTCTTCTTCCTCTTCTCACCTCTTCTCCATTAAACTTGTAAGTGAGCTTTTGAGTGAAGAGTGATGAATAAAGAAGACCATTTTATATCATGCTTGTCTCTTTCTTTTATTTGTTGTAATGTGTTGTAATTTCAATTGTTAAGTAGTTGTTGTTATTTCCTTGTTATTTCTTTCTTCTCTTTTTTTTTCTTTATCCTTACATACGACAATGATACTTACGCTTGATCCTCGCCAAGGTGAGGTCGCAAACAGTTAGTCGTATTCTTCTAATCTTCTTCTTTCTATCTTCCTCTTTTGTGTTGTTTTATTTTTCCGTATTATGATGTGTGAGTAGTTCATTCTTGTTAGGGTAGGATAAGGGAAGTTTGAGAGAAGGAAATCTCTCTCACTCTTTCCTTGCCCAACATCTTAAATCGACTCCCGTTAATCGAACCACAATCCGCTCCTTACGGCACCCTATCCTACATGATAGCGGTGATTCCGTAGTGAGACCGGTTGTGGTTGGATTAACCGGAGGTTATGGCTAAGAGCCAAGAACGGACGGACAAGCACCAAAAGGAAGACTTATGCGTTGGAAAGCCTAGCTTATACTCGCAAAGTCCTTCCTAGTCGTGCTAATCCCCGTTGTTGCCGATTACCGTAACACGATATTAAGAAGGGCAACGAAAGATGTGGAGAATCCTAACTCAAACTAACCTAATCCTAACCCTAACATGCTCTCTTTAAATATCAACTCAACACTTAGATAACTACAAACAAAATCTGAACAACCGGACTTAACTCGTCGAAAAACACATAGAAAAAGATTCCCATCTCCCTGCGGACGACCCGTACTCAACCGGCTAGCTACGTGCGAAACCGTCTTGATTGCGGTATTTAAACTAGAACTTGAACACGCTCGTACCTTAACAATCAAATGGCGCCGTTGCCGGGGAGACGGTAGTTTATTTCCTTGTGTAATTTCGGGTTAATTTGTGAATATAAAAACAACCAAAAACCAAAAAAAAAAATATACTTTGTAAAAATCATCTTGTTATTCTTGATTAGTTTTTGTGCAAGTGTGCAGGAAATACGAAGCTTAAGATCGACGCCTAAGACGTTGGAAATACGGAGTTCAAGTACAGTGCCAAAGACGTGGGAAGATAGACCCACATTTTCGCGGCTACACCGCGACGGACAAAACGAACCATACGGTCTACTGTCAAAATCTGGAGCTGTTCCAGTGAGCAAATCAAGATTCAAAACATCCAGACAAGCAACAGACTCCCAGAACAGAAAACAGAAAAAAATGGGAAGCCCAAACTCTCTGTTCCGCCGCGGAACCGCGGCCTAACCAGGTGTTTGGCCGCGGATCCGCGGCCTGTTGGTGGCTTCAGTGCCCCAAAATTCTCTGTTAGTTCCCTGTTCTCCTCTCCACTCCTCTGAACTCCAATAAATTGTGTTTTCTGCAGCCTTCTTTGCGCAAACTCTTCTCCCCCTTCCAATAAACTGTTCTTGTGCAGGATTCTTTGCGCCGCAAAATAAAAATTGTTTGCAGTTGATTTGTTACTGCTTTGCATTCTTTAATACGGACTTAAGGGGCTTGAAACCAATCCAGATTGGGTGGGGATTTCATCACCCTTCCCAGGACCCCGGAAATCACTAAAGCATATGCATTGTCCATTGTAAATTAAAAAATACTAGACTTCAGCCCTAAGGACTTCGCGCTCATTAGGAGAAGATAAACCTTGTTTAGAACCTTGCTTAACCGTATATTGTTTACGGGGTGTCTAGGAAAGTGTTAAAGGCGCAACCGCCGAAAGAGAAAGGGTTATTTAATTAAGGAACTTCGCGAAAGCTTTGGACAACCTCCCCTTATCTCTGCACTTACCTGGCCTCGTGATCAGTGTATTTTTAAGCCTGTTTCTCGACACTGTTTAACTTCTACAATCAAGTTCAGGAGCAGGTCTAGTAGACCTAGGTTACCCTAGATCTAGGTGTGATTGTGCATATCTTGTTTGTGATTGCTTAAGCCGTATTTCCGTACATACTTCTGTAAATCTCTTTCTAAAAATAAAAAAGAAAAAGAAAAAAAAAATCAAAAAAAAAAAAAACTTTTATAAAAACTTGCCCTTTTGTCGCCAAATCCATTTTCACCCACCACCCATCGCCTTTCCCCATTGACGTTTTCTTACCCTCACATTCTCCGCTTTGACTATACTAAACTCGTTTAGTGTATGTCCGCTTGGACTCGGGACACTAGCGCCCGTCTAGTCCGCGTTACGTTAGTCGCGACCGACTACGCGATCGACTCCGAAGTCGATACTCCGTCCACTCCTCTTTCACCCCTTCCTTTGCCGGCCAACTCCGACGTTGACCGGAATTCTGTTCATACATCTTCACCTTCACCTTCACCTTCACCAACCTCTTCTTCCGCGATGTCGGGATTTAATCCGAACATCTCGTTGACCACCCCTGGATTGGCTCCACCTCCTATGGAGACCAATCTCCCACCACCTCCGCCTGTTGTAGTGCCGCAGCGAATTGCGCTCCAGGATCGTTTCTACCCTACCCGTTCTGCACTTCCCACCTGCCTTTCTCTTCCTCCGGCCAATGGGGACAACTTTGAAATTAAGCCCCATTTCATCAACATGCTTCCACGTTTTCATGGGCTTGAATCTGAAGATGCCTATATCTTCATAAACAAATTTCAAAACGTCTGTGCCATGATGAAAACCACCCAGCTGTCGGACGATGCTATACGTCTACGGGTCATTCCGTTCACTCTATGCGATCTCGCTGAAAAATGGCTGTATAGCACCGCTTCCCACTCAATCACCAGCTGGGACGAGTTTGTTAAAGCGTTTCTGAAAAAATTCTACCCAAATCATAAGACCGCAAGAATTCGAAATGAGATCAACCAATTCTCCCAGCTTCCTTCTGAACCCTTCTGGAAGTGCTTTGACCGATACAAAGACCTTCTTGTTCAGTGTCCTCACCACGGTATAGAGAAATGGCAGCTCTGCCAAACCTTATACGAGGGACTGAACCCAGCAACGAAGCAGTTGCTGGAAACCATCTGTCAGGGCCACTTCCTATCCAAATCTGACGAGGAAGCGTGGCAGTTCTTTGACGATCTTGCGGAGCAAACGCTACAGTGGGAGAGCACTAGACCGACTTCTTCTTCTTCTACCTCCACTTCTACCGGTCAGTCTAGGGTAGGAATCCACCAACTCGATGTCTCTATTGCGATGAAAGCTGAAATGGCTGCAATAACACGAAAGCTTGAAGCGATAGAGAGCAAATTTTCTGCTCCTGCCCCCACACCTGTTCTCCCCCTTCGTACCATCTGCGCTTGTTGTTCCGATCCTTCCCACTTGACCGAAGAGTGTCCTTACAATCCACCCTCGCAAGGACAGGATCAGGTTAATGCTGCCTTCCAGCAAAGACCGAGGAATGATCCATACTCTTCCACCTACAATCCCGGTTGGAGGAACCACCCCAATTTCACCTGGAATCAGAATCAGAATCAATTCCAGGGCAACAATTTCCAAAGGGCCCCTCCGCCGCAACAACAAGCGCAGCAACAAACTCAGCATCAGTATCAGCAGCCCTTCCAACCCCAACCTTACCAAAACCAGACGAACAACTTTGCACCCAACAACTCTTTTCCACCAAACAACAACTTTGTTTCGTCTAACAACGATAGGGTTTCCTCGCTCGAGCGAAGTCTGGAGGCGTTCGTTAAACAGTCGACCCAATCCACCGCCAACATCCAGTCTTCGATTCAATCTTTAGTGCAACACACTGCCGCACACGGGCAAAGCATCAAGACCATCGAGGCCCAGATTGCACAGCTGAACGCGGCCTTGAGCGAGCGAGAGAAGGGGAAGCTCCCGTCTCAGCCACTTCCAAATCCCGGCCACCCACATAATGCACTTGTTGCTTTTGAACAACAAAACCATAATGTGAGTGCCGTGACCACACTGAGATCAGGGAGGGTGCTGCAAAACGACATTGGCAAGCGAATCAATGATGACACCCCGGCCGCTTCTTCTTCTTCTTCTCCTGCTTCTTCTTCTTCGTCTTCTGAGCCTATTCTCCGTTCTTCACAAGGCTCTCCTTCCTCTTCTTCTCTAAACGGACCCGCTTCTCACTCCACGAAAACACCTATTCTGGGATCCGTTCCAACTCCAAAATCCCCTCCTCCAGAATTAGACTCAACCAATTTTCAAAATGTTCCATTTCCAAACCGGTTGAGGTCTAACAAACAAAATCCACAAATGGAGAAGATTTTGGAGTTATTCAAGCAAGTTAACATTAACATTCCTCTTTTAGATGCTGTCCAACAAGTCCCGTCTTACGCGAAAATCTTAAAGGACTTGTGCACGAAAAAGAGGAAGTCTCAGGTACCCAAGAAAGTTTTCTTGGCTAGTGCTGTGAGTGATGCCCTTACCCAATCTTTACCACAAAAACGAAAGGACCCAGGCTGTCCTACGATTTCAATTACCATTGGGGATAAGAACATCAACCGCGCACTATTAGATCTTGGTGCCAGTGTTAACTTGCTTCCGTATTCAGTATACGAGCAATTAGGCGTCGGAGAGCTGAAACCCACACACTGCACTCTCCAGATGGCCGACCGATCGATCACCCATCCTAGGGGTGAGCTAGAAGATGTGTTAATAAAAGTCGGGGACTTCATATTCCCCGTCGACTTCATTGTCTTAGATACACAGCCTGTAGCTAACCCCCGGAATCAAATTCCGGTGATACTCGGTCGCCCATTTCTCGCAACCTCAAATGCTGTGATCAATTGTCGCAATGGTTCAATGAACCTCTCTTTTGGAAATATGACAATTGAACTCAACATTTTTAGGTTGGGGAATCAGCCCGCCGAACCTAATGCTCATATACTGGATGTCTGCTCGATCCAGGAGATCACACCAGAAGAGTGTGAATTCGAGGAGTTTCTGTTTGAACACGATGATCTTGACGCCACTAGTGCGTGTCTCTTCGAACCTGCTGCTGTTTCTGCGCCCGATAACGACTACGAGTGTTTCACGTTCACGAACGATCTTAGCCGCGCACAACCCGAGTTTGAATCTTTCGACTTTTCGGATGAGTTACCTGAACCATCCGACTCGGTTGCCTACACTCGTTTTGAACCTTTGCTGGAGTCCTTTGAGTTCGAGACCTTTGCACCAGTCTTGCCTTCCATCATTTCACCTCCAACGCTCGAACTCAAGCCGTTGCCGTCTCACCTTAAGTATGCTTACTTAGGTGAGAACGAGACCCTTCCTGTCATCATCTCGGCTTCTCTAGCTCCCGAGCAAGAGAAAGCCCTTCTCGCGGTCTTGCACAGCAACAGGCAAGCTTTTGGCTGGTCCATGGCGGACATCAAGGGGATTAGTCCCCTCATCGTTGAGCATCACATTCATCTGATGGATGATGCCAAACCAGCCCGGGATCCACAAAGACGTCTTAATCCAGTCATGAAGGAGGCTGTGAAGAAGGAGATCGTCAAATGTCTAGATAGTGGTATCATTTACCCTATCTCTGATAGCCAGTGGGTTAGCCCCATTCACGTTGTCCCCAAGAAGTCGGGCATCACGGTCATAACCAACGAGGCGAATGAGTTAATCCCTACTCGCACCCAAACCGGGTGGCGAGTTTGCATTGATTACAGAAAACTCAACGCTGCAACGCGGAAAGACCACTTTCCGCTACCTTTTATTGACCAGATGCTCGAACGATTGGCCGGACATGAGTACTATTGCTTTCTAGATGGCTACTCTGGCTATAATCAAATTCCCATCGCCGAAAAAGACCAGGACAAGACCACTTTCACTTGTCCTTTCGGCACGTTTGCATATCGTCGCATGCCCTTTGGGTTATGCAATGCGCCCGCTACCTTCCAGCGGTGTATGATGGGAATTTTCTCAGACATTGTGGAGAAATTTCTGGAGATCTTCATGGACGACTTCTCCATCTTTGGCGATTCTTTTGACGAGTGTCTGCTACATCTCGACGCTGTCCTTACCAGATGTAAGGACAAGAATCTCACTTTGAACTGGGAGAAATGCCACTTCATGGTGTGCGAAGGTATTGTCTTAGGACATATCATCTCGCAAAATGGCATAGAGGTTGACAAAGCAAAGATTGAGGTCATTTCCAATCTGCCTCCTCCCCGATGCGTCAGAGATATCCGAGCCTTCCTTGGCCATGCCGGTTTCTATAGACGGTTTATCAAGGACTTTAGCAAGATTGCTAGGCCCTTGACACTTTTGCTGGCCAAGGACACGCCTTTCGACTTCAACTCGAGCTGTGTGACTGCATTCGAGTCACTGAAACGCTCACTCACTTCTGCTCCCGTTCTCTCTTCTCCTGACTGGACGCACCCATTCGAGATTATGTGCGATGCATCCGACTTTGCCATCGGTGCTGTCCTTGGACAGCACATCAACAAGATGCCGCATGTAATCTATTACGCGAGCCGAACCCTGAACGACGCACAACTCAATTATACAACGACTGAGAAGGAATTCTTAGCTGTTGTATTTGCTCTAGAAAAGTTCAGGCCCTACCTCATCGGCTCTCCAGTCATTGTCTACACGGACCATTCAGCTTTGCGCCATCTTTTTGCGAAGAAAGATGCAAAATCTCGGTTAATCCGTTGGATCCTCTTGCTTCAAGAGTTTGACCTTGTCATTAAGGACAAACGAGGATGTGAAAACGTGGTTGCCGACCATCTCTCACGACTTCCTTCTTCGCCTTCGCTTCCAATTCCGATCAATGACGTTTTCCCGGATGAACAGCTCTTGGCAGTATCTTGCGAACCCTGGTTCGCAGATATTGTGAACTATTTGGCCACGGGATTGCTACCGACCGAATGGTCAAGTCAGGACAGACTTCGCTTCTTATCCCAAGTAAAACACTTTTACTGGGATGAACCCTACTTGTTCAAGTACTGTCCCGACCAGATTATTCGTCGGTGTGTCCCTGATGAGGAATTCAAGAGTGTGCTGTCATTTTGCCACGATCAAGCGTGTGGCGGGCATTTTGGGCCCAGAAAGACAGCTGAGAAGATCTTGCAATGTGGTTTCTACTGGCTACAACTTTTCAAAGACGCTCACGACTATTGCAAGACTTGCTCCCGGTGCCAACACATGGGCCGGATATCCCGGAGGAACGAGATGCCGCTCCAACCGATCTTGGTTGTGGAGATTTTCGATGTTTGGGGGATAGACTTCATGGGGCCGTTTCCCAGCTCTTTTGGGAACTTGTACATCCTTCTAGCTGTTGATTACGTCTCTAAATGGGTCGAGGCTATGCCCAGCCGAACTAACGACAACAAGGTTGTCGTTAGGTTCCTTAAAGAAAACATTTTCTCACGGTTTGGGCACCCCCGAGCGATCATTAGCGACAATGGAAGTCATTTCTGCAATAGGACTTTCGAGGCCTTGATGCGGAAATACTCCATTAATCATAAGCTTTCTACGCCCTACCACCCCCAAACCTGCGGGCAGGCCGAAGTTTCCAATCGGCAAATCAAGCAGATACTGGAGAAAACGGTTTCCAAGAACCGTAAGGATTGGTCTTTGAAACTCACTGATGCCCTTTGGGCATTTAGAACCGCTTATAAGACCGACCTTGGCATGTCTCCCTATCGTCTTGTGTACGGAAAAGCCTGCCACCTTCCGGTCGAAATCGAGCATCGCGCGTTTTAGGCGATAAAGGAGCTGAATCTGTCTCTGGAGGACGCGGGCAGCCATCGGAAGCTGCAGCTGAACGAACTAAGCGAGCTTAGGGATGAGGCTTACGACAACACGGTTGTCGTTAAGAATCGAACGAAGGTGTTTCATGATAAACACCTTGTGCGCAAAACCTTCGTACCTGGTCAGCAGGTACTTCTTTACGACACCCGACTTCACTTCCATCCGGGAAAGCTCAGATCTCGCTGGAAAGGGCCGTATTTTGTGCGGAATGTGTATCCGCAGGGCGCTGTGGATTTGGAAAATCCAAAGGACGGTTCACTATTCAAAGTGAACGGGCACCGATGCAAACCGTACCTTAGCGCCGAACCAACAGAGGAGCTCCTGTTCTTACAGGAGCCGGTTTACCCTGAATGATCTTCCTCTGCCTACCTCCAAACTTCGGTTATCCAGCCACGAACAGCGGACACTGTTCCAAATAAGTTTGGGGGTATGTACAAACCATTTTGTTTATATTTGTGTATATTCTTTTTCTTTTCTTTCAAAACAAAAAACAAATAAAAATTGTGTATCGCTAACCAACAATTTTGAACCTTCAAACTGCTCTCTTCATGCAACGACAGTGAGGACACTGTCCAGTTTAAGTTTGGGGGTACGCTCGGTACGCATTTCTTACCTTCGCATTCATATGTATATTTTGCATCTGCATATTAAAATCCATAAAATCCATAAAAATTTGAAAATTTTCTAAAAATATAAAAACTTTTTGTCAAGTTAGCTTGTGAAAGAACTCTGACTCAACATTCGACGGTTTTCGTTTGAAAAAATAGGAATAACTAGATCTTATGTTTGGATTTTGAAAACCTGAAAGATAACTCTCCTTTGAAGTTAACTATAGCTGATATAAGTCTTTACATCACACTACACGTGTCGTGAGTTTTGGGAATTAGATGACAAGTTTTTCATGTTAAACTTTTAAACAGATAAATGATTTTCTGAGGATCAAATAGGTTTGTTCTGAAATAAGTAATATCAGGAATAGTTTATGAAGTAAAGCGAATATGAAGGAATGTTATTGATGCCGTAATTGGAGCTAAGTCTGAAAAATAACCCATCTGAAACTTGATTGGAATGATTACACACCGAACCCACTAAACACGTCTTTTATCCGAAAAAATATTTGAACTGCCAGTTATATCTCCGTTCGTATCAAATCATCTGATTTTTACGCCAAACTGTCTTTTGTTTTTGGACCTAGGTAACTTGAGTAATTAAGTCCGCTGGGGTGTTTCTACACCTAATGCCCTAAAACCAACTGGTTTGGGTGCATTGGCCCAAAGCTCGCTAAGAAGCCTAGAAAGTCCAGTTTAAAACAAAGTCAAGCAAGTGTTCTCTCCGAGTTAAAATTCCTAACGGTTCTTTGTGTGAGAATAATCTTGATAAAAGACAGGCTTTTAAAAGAATTTTTAACGGAGATATGAAGGTCTTATTCTATGATAAAGACTATTGCACGTTCACAGTGGTGTGTATGAAATGAAAACAAGAAAAAGGTGGAGTGAAAAATACGACTTAGTTTCCTGTTATGGAAGATAGAAATTCTGAAGTTGAAACCTTACTGGAAAACGAAACTTGAAAAATGCTTAACTCTTTATAAAACTTATGTGATCCTTTTTAAATTGTTATCTGGGCTTTATTGTGCGACATGATGACTTTAATCGATCCTTCTGGAACTTAACGACTCTATTTGCACTACACGTAAAGACATATAAAATCTGTAGTTAAATAAGATGTGAGGTGTGAAAAATAAAGGTTCGATAATCTAGACTTAGGATTATAGAATTGTTATTTTCTAAAACAAAACTTTAGGGTTTGAAACTTAGTCATTTTTTACAAACCAACTTGACCGGATTTTGTGGGTAGTATCCGCTGAAAACCCTCAGGAGACAACACTCCTCCTACTAGGGACACCTAGAGGTTTAACGGCTTGTTGCACATGCTCAGTGCAATCGCGTTCCCTGCGAAAGTGAGGTTAGGAAATTTTTTGTGAATAAATGGACTTTGCTCGGGACGAGCAAATGATAAGTTTGGGGGTATTTGTTCATATCAGATTTTTGCATTTTCATACCGCCCAATTTTTATCACATTGCATATCCGTAGATACTCTTGAGCCGTGTTTGCTGGTCAATTGCAGGATACAGGTTCTCGGTTCCAAAACGGTGAAATTCATGGAAAACACGACAAGATCCGGGTTCCTGCCAATCACAGATAAAACACGGTCTCCGCCCTTCATCCGTATGTTGCCAGATACCGGTAGAAAGACAGAATGTCAAATCAATGCACAAGGCTCAATGGTAGCACAAGATCCAAGAGATCTACGCGGAGCTCGAGGCAATCATGACAAAATCTTGACAAAAAGTCCACCTTTCCCTCAACAGAAATTCTGGAAAAATCGTGGAGCCAAATTGAGAAAATACATATGCCAGAATAATGTACACTGCAAACCAGGCCAGCACCAGAAAGCACATAGCCCAACTCAACAATACGGCCGCGGAAGCGCGGCCAAAGGGGGGTATTGGCCGCGCTTCCGCGGCCGTTCTGGCGCCAAGTGCGTAGGGCTTTGGGGGGTAGGTTGGTCTTTTCATGTATGTTCTGTTGGTTGCCCTAGGGTTTCATGTTTTGGCCTATAAATAGCCCAGAAGTTTGTGAAGGAAAGGGTCCAATTCTTGTATTTCTTTTGGCTAGGTTTTAGTTACATGTTCTTCTTCCTCTTCTCACCTCTTCTCCATTAAACTTGTAAGTGAGCTTTTGAGTGAAGAGTGATGAATAAAGAAGACCATTTTATATCATGCTTGTCTCTTTCTTTTACTTGTTGTAATGTGTTGTAATTTCAATTGTTAAGTAGTTGTTGTTATTTCCTTGTTATTTCTTTCTTCTCTTTTTTTTTCTTTATCCTTACATACGACAATGATACTTACGCTTGATCCTCGCCAAGGTGAGGTCGCAAACAGTTAGTCGTATTCTTCTAATCTTCTTCTTTCTATCTTCCTCTTTTGTGTTGTTTTATTTTTCCGTATTATGATGTGTGAGTAGTTCATTCTTGTTAGGGTAGGATAAGGGAAGTTTGAGAGAAGGAAATCTCTCTCACTCTTTCCTTGCCCAACATCTTAAATCGACTCCCGTTAATCGAACCACAATCCGCTCCTTACGGCACCTTATCCTACATGATAGCGGTGATTCCGTAGTGAGACCGGTTGTGGTTGGATTAACCGGAGGTTATGGCTAAGAGCCAAGAACGGACGGACAAGCACCAAAAGGAAGACTTATGCGTTGGAAAGCCTAGCTTATACTCGCAAAGTCCTTCCTAGTCGTGCTAATCCCCGTTGTTGCCGATTACCGTAACACGATATTAAGAAGGGCAACGAAAGATGTGGAGACTCCTAACTCAAACTAACCTAATCCTAACCCTAACATGCTCTCTTTAAATATCAACTCAACACTTAGATAACTACAAACAAAATCTGAACAACCGGACTTAACTCGTCGAAAAACACATAGAAAAAGATTCCCATCTCCCTGCGGACGACCCGTACTCAACCGGCTAGCTACGTGCGAAACCGTCTTGATTGCGGTATTTAAACTAGAACTTGAACACGCTCGTACCTTAACAATCAATAGTCCCGAGCCATATAGAGGCAATGAGCGACTATTGAGGATTCGTCTCTCCCGGTATAGGGAGTCGATGTCGCGCTGTGATCGGTTGGTTAACACCATAAGTCCCTGGCCAGAGCGGTTTCAGAATTACTGGTAGTTGGACAAGTAGATTCTCGGATCGTCTTGAACTACATCGACACGATTTGTCTGGTTATTAGGGGTCTGACGTTTTCCACCCCCCTAGACCTTGCATGAGATACTCTCATACGAACAGACCGTACTGTACGGAGATTGTCACGGACAGGCTCAATAGGGGTGCAGATGAGTTCGCTCGTCGGCCTTCTTTTCGACATGTACCTGGATAGCCGTTATGTGCAGCTAGTGCCACTGACAGACTTGTAGTTAAACCAACTGCCAGCGTATTGTCGAGTCTTTAAAGTCCCACACAGAGGGTTTCCCTAGTTCAGGCGAAACGATATAAAGGCCGTATGGTTTTACGGTAGGGTTCCGATCATATACGTATACTGGCTACACGGATGTTATTTGGACGAATAATACTAGTGGGCTTTGATTTAAGCCGGATTCTAGTATTATATTATTGGATTATTATTATCCCATTGTATTCATATTTTTATGGTATGAATACAGGTATATATATACGGTGAGGGCATTCTTGTAATTTCAAAAGCCATTCTTCTAGAAGGGGACACCTCATCATTTGGATTTATCTATTTTGCAAATAGATTAATGAGGTGGAAAATGGAGATAATTGTGGCATGGTTGAAGCATGGCTAAGTCATTTGTTTATTGCATTTGATTTCACTATTAAAGCATGGTTGCTTATTTTCTATTGGAAATAATGCATGCTTGATTATTTGACTTAGCCATTCTTCATTTGCCTCTCACAACCTTAGCTCATTTGCTTTTGTTCCTTCTGTCTCCATATTTTCTCTCCTCCTTCTTCCTCAAGCCCTAACCTTCACATGTGTTGTGAATCCTATGGCTTCTTGAGATAAAATACTCTAATCATCTCTCTACATCTCCTAAGTTGTCCAGATTAGCAAACTAGACATCTTAGTTACCTCACACTAGAGGTTGAAGCTTGAACCAAAGACCCTCGAGTGGATCATCTTCGACACAAAGGAGGCCAACGACCGAGATTGATTCAAGCCATCTAGGAGCAAAGAAGAGGAGAAGAAGATTCAAGCCACCTAGGAGCTAAGAAGAGGAGAAGAAGACCCGAAGGACTTGAATAAGGAGGTATAATCTCTCACCGCGTAGTTAGAACCTCTTTGTAGTTGTTTAGCTAGTTATGGTTTCTGATATATCCTTGGTTGTTTGGTCGATATTGCGAAGTCTCTTAAAAGAAAAAAAAATCATTTTTTGTGTATTCCGCCTCCGTGCGGACCTGCGGGGTGCGCGACATCGACTTACACAGATATCAGAACCACTTAAACCTTAACTAGCTAGTTAGAAAGTAGTTAGAACTTTGATCGATAGAAAAATACCCAAAATCATATTTCCATGACAATCTTACTTTTGTTTTTCAATACTGCTCAAAAAATTATTTCAGTGGCCTTAAAAATACGTGCAGGCTTTTATAAGAACAAGGAAAAAATTCGAGCTAGTAATCCACCAAGACGACTGCGGAACCGCGGCCAAACACATAATTTAGCCGCGGATCCGCGGCCGAGTCATGACCGATTCGATCGTAGTTTTTTTGGGGTTCTTAATCTTGGAAATATGATTTATGGCATATTTGGTTTCTACCCAGAATTGTTTGTGTACTGGTTTGTAGATGGGTAGACACGGAAAACATTTTCGATCGAAATTCTAAGTTACATGGCTAATTTGGGTTTTCTGTGTTTGTATATGTGTTCTTAAACGTCTGCCAATTGCTATATGTCGATTAGTAGGGGTTGCACACATCTGTATTTTGATGATGGTTTGTGTATATGGAGTATTGGATCGTCGTGAATGAATAGCCGGGGGGATGTGAGATGAGTGTTTTCTTTTCTTTCATTCATGTATATTTGTAAATTGATGTAATATTATTTTTGCGGGGCACATCCGGGTTGAGGTTGTAGCCACCATTGTATTATTTCATTTACTTTTTCTTGCACCTAGGATAGACCCAAGGTGGGTTGCACAAATTACCGGGTTCATGAAGTGCCGAGTGGCCTACTCATTTCATTGAGGAAGGTTGCTTCACTTCGGGAATTTGGCGGGTAGTTTGCTGCACCCATAGGGGTCTAGGGTGGGGTTTGGCTATTCATCACGACCGTGGAATCCGTGTTTCGTTATAGGCTAAAACGAAATACGGAAATCCTAGTATATCCAATACATTCATCTGTGTTTCTGTGATCTGGAATGCTTATTATTCCGTGAGACGAATGACTATATATATATATTATATAATAAACGTTGCTTATGTTTTTCACCCGCGCTAGTCCAGCCATCGCTATGCCTTTAGTTAAGTAACCTAACATTGCATAATGGGGCATCATGGCGAATGCAGATGGCATAAGCAGACGTTCTATTTTCGTTTCTTTTCTGCAATGATGAGGTTAGTTGATGGCACCGCATTAATTTTGATTAATGCGAAGGAATAAACCTAAAATCTAATGTCATTGGAACAATTACAAAACCACTCGGTTTTCTTCAAAAAGCATTTTTAAAAGCGGAGCTTAAACCACTCCTTTTCAAAAGCTATTCGGTTCCTTCGACTATATCAAGTTCATTACGTTAACGGTTTTTGCCAAAAACCAGCCGTAGCCCTCCGTCATTTCAAATAGGTATCTACTAGTATTCATTCTATATGTTTTGACCTTCGCCAAGGCATAATGTTTGGTAGCTAGTGGGTGCTTATCTGTAGTATAGATAGATGCATTAATTTAGGACAGACGTACAACTATTTTGGCTTTCGTCAAGGGCTTGTACGAATGGGTTTAGATCAATCTGGACAATGATAGGTTGAACTTGACTTGCAACTTATGATATTTAACCTTCGTCAAGGTTATAAGCGCTCGGGGCAAAAATCATATCGGGAGTTTCAAACATAAAGGAAACTTGCTAGTGTTGCATACCTTCTGGAGTGTGGTGTTTTTGGTTGCTTCCTTCAAAATCATCACACAATGATAGTTGGGTCTTGATCCTACTGTGAGTATCCGCTACTCTTCGGGAGAATTTTTCACTTAACAATCAATGCTATAAACCAAGTAGGTTCCTAGAACGGTGTTAGCGGGGCTACGCCTCTAGGGAAAAGAGGTTATGTAATTAAGAAACTTCGCGAAAGCGTTAGAAAACCACTCTCGAAGTACCGACACTAGCTTGGCTGAAAGGTCAAGCAAGAATTGTGAGGTGCGATTAATCCTGACTAATTCTTCTTTTAGGGTTTGAAGAAGAATTCGAGGAAACAGTGGGGGTCATCCTGTTTAGATAAACTAATAACTAATCTAAACTTGCAAGAGCATATGCTTAGTGTTTCTTTTCTCTCTCTCCTAAATACAGCGATCATGACGGAACATAAGGTAATACTAGATAAAAATAAACTCGTTGGGCCAAACTATAAAGACTGTTTCAGGAATGTCCATATGGCCCGTACATATGATAGGGTCGCATATGTCCTAACCGAGAAAGCTCCCCCTGTTTCCGATCCAGAATCCTCGGTCGTGGACATTGAGGTCCGTAAGACCTGGGATCTTGATTGCGCGAAAGCCAAGTTCCTCATGCTGGCCTCCATGGATAATGAACATCAGAGGCAGCACAAGAAGATGGACCTTGTTTCCATCTTCCTCCATACCAAAGATTTATATGGAGATCAATCTCGTATCGCAAGATATAAGACTTCGAAGAAATTGTTTCAAGCGAGGTCGGCTATCGGATCAACTGTTGGGGACCACGCCCTAACGATGATTTCTCTCATAGAAGAGTTCGTGGACCTCGGAACTACGTTGGAGAACGAGTTGTACATCGAATTGATTCTAACGTTGGAGAATGAGTTGTACATCGACTTGATTCTATAGTCCCTTCTCTCCACCTATGCCCAGTTCATATTGAATTTCAATTTGCAAAGTATGGAAGTTACACTTCCTGAACTCCTTAACATGTTGAGTAAGGCAGTGGGCACTTTGAAGAAAACCAAGGAAACACCCTCTCTGTTTGTTAGGAAATCTTCTTCTTCTAAATCCAAGGCTAAGGCCAAGGGGAAGAAGAAGAAGGCCCCTACCAAACCGAAGGAAGGTGTACAGAAGATGCAGGGAAAGGGAAAGGAAAATATGGGGGGCAGCCACCAAGGAAGAATGCTTCTATTGTCAGAAAAAAGGACATTGGAAGAAGGACTGCAGGGCCCTAAAATCCTGAAATCAGGACACGAAGCAAGTTGTGGTTTCGGCTTCCGGTGTGTTCGTGATTGAAAACTATTTCTCTATAAACTCTAATTCCTGGGTATTAGATACCGGATCAGGATCTCACATTAGTAATTCATTGCAGGCGCTAAGAAGCCGTAGAGTTTTGAGAAAATGTGATATAACCCTCAGGGTTGGCAACGGAGCCAGTGTGGATGCCGTTGTAGTAGGAAAATATCACCTAGGATTGGCGAGTGAACATATTTTGTTATTGCGTAACTGCTTTTGTGTACCCAGTATAGTGTGTAATATTATATCTGTATCTTTGTTATTAAATAAAGGATATAATTTTGCACTTGTAAGTAATGTCATAAACATTCACCTAAATCCTGAAATGGTTGGGTCAGGTACACAGAATAACAGAATATACATTCTCAATCAACATCAAGTTTTCAAAGTCCAAAACATACTAAGAAGAATGGCTTCAGAATAAAACCAAGCTTTCTTATGGCATTGTTGGTCATATCAATGAAACACGACTGACTAAGTTACATAAAGAAGGATACTTAGATCCATTTGAGTATCAATCAAATCCAACTTGTCAATCATGTATCAGAGGAAAAATGACAAAAACTCCATTCACTGGACATGGAGAAAGAGCTACTGAGCTCCTGGGACTCATACACAGCGACGTGCGTGGGCCAATGTCTACACATGCAAGAAGTGGGTATTCCTACTTCATTACTTTCACAGATGATTTCTCAAGGTATGGACATGTATTCTTAATGAAACATAAATCCGAGGCCTTTGAGAAATTCAAAGAGTATAAGAATGAAGCGGAAAAGCAAACCGGCAAAAGTATCAAGATGCTCTGATCCGATCGGGTTGGTGAATACTTAAGTGCCGAGTTCCTGGAATATATAAAAGATAATGGAATTCTCTCTCAGCTTACTCCTCCATACACACTACAACACAACGGTGTATCAGAAAGACGGAATCGCACCTTACTTGATATGGTGTGTTCCATGATGGGTAATGTTAAGTTGCCGCCCTCCTTCTAGGGTTATGCACTAGAAGCTGCTGCATACCTATTGAATAAGATTCCAACTAAGTCTGTGCCTACCACTCCATATGAAATGTGAAGTGGGAAGAAATCCTGTCTTAAGTATATAAAGATATGGGGATGTCCTGCCTTTGTCAAAAAGGTTCATCCGGACAAGCTCGAGGCACGTTCAGTATTGTGTAAATTTGTGGGATACCTAAGGAATTCTAGGGGATATTATTTCTATTACGCTGAGGAACAAAATGTCTTTGTTTCTCACCATGCCCGCTTCATGGAAACTCAATTTCTTAAAAAGGAGATAAGTGGGAGCATAATAGAGCTGCAAGAAATTTCAGAACCACAAAGTATTACTGAAAACTTAATAGAACCTGAGATTTCAATGGAATCGAATATACCTACGCCACTCCGCAGATCAAGTAGGCAGTCTCATCCACCTGAGAGATACTACAGTTTTCTCATAGACGGGGATCGAGATGATTGCATCATTGATGATGATGAGCCGACTAGTTTTCAGCAAGCAGTCACAAGTAAAAACTTAGTGAAGTAGATGGATGCGATGTGATCCGAGATGGAATCCATGTACATAAACCAAGTATGGACTTTGGAATTTGCTCCTACTGGGGTAAAACCCGTATGATGCAAATGGATCTTTAAAAAGAAGATTGGTGTAGATGGTCAGGTAGAAACCTACAAAGCTAGATTTGTTGCTAAAGGTTTTCATTTAAGATCAGGATTGGACTATGACGAAACTTTTTCACCAGAGGCTATGCTTAAATCCATTCAGATCCTACTTTCTATTGCTGTCTTCCATGACTATGATATCTGCAGATGGATGTTAAAACCGCTTTTCTAAATAGAAGTTTAGAAGAATGTGTTTATATGGATCAACTAGAGGGTTTCGTAGACAGTGGGAGCAGCGGAAAGGTGTGCAAGTTGCTTAAATCTATTTATGGATTAAATCAGGCATCACGGAGTTGGAACATCTTCTTTGATGAGATGGTCAGGGAATTTGACTTTATCAAAAATGTAGATGAACCTTGTATTTATAAAAAGATTGTAAGGAGAACTGTGGTATTCCTCGTTTTATACGTTGATGACATTCTCCTTAAAGGAAATGATATTCCTATGCTACAATCGGCCAAGCTGTTCTTGTCACAGAATTTCTCTATGAAAGTCATGGGTGATGCCTCGTACATTCTAGGGATTAAGATCTATCGTGATAGATCTAAAAGAATGTTGGGACTTTCACGGTCGAGGTACATTAACACCGTACTAAAGATGTTTAGTATGGAAGATTCTAAGCGCGATAATTTACCCGCTTGTCACGGAATCACCCTCTCCAAACAGATGTCTCCCAAGACTGATGAGGAGCGGGCTCGCATGAGCATATTCCCTACGCTTCGGCGGTAGGGTCGATAATATATGCGATGTTATATACCAGTCTATATGTAGCTTAAGCACTTAGCATGGTAAACAGGTATCAGTCCAACCCAGGTGAGAAACAATGGATAGCAGTAAAGAACATTCTTAAGTATCTAAGAAAGACTAAGGAGATGTTCCTGGTGTACAGTAATGGAGACCTCCAGATCGAGGCTTTTATCGACTCTGGCTTCCAAAGTGACAAGTATGAATCTAAATCTGTCTCGGGTTATGTGTTTACCCTCAATGTAGGGGCGGTCTGTTGGAAGAGTTCCAAACAGGACACCATAGCAGACTCGACGATGGAGGCTGAGTACATCGCTGCTTGTGATGCCGCAAAAGAGGCAGTCTGGATGAGGAAATTCGTTTCTAAACTTCAGGTGGTTTCATCCATTGCTAATCCAATACCTTTGTATTGCGATAACAATGGAGCCATGGTTTTGGCAAAGGAACCACGGTCCCATCAGAAATCCAGACATATCTTAAGGTGGTATCACCTGATCAGGAAGATCGTGGATCACTAGGAGATCAAGGTGCAGAGAGTAGATACAAAAGACAACACGGAAGATCCATTCACCAAGGCCATCCTTCAAGTCCAGTTCGAGAGATTGTTCGAGATGTTGGGTATGCAGTACGCCGGCAACTGGCTCTAGCGCAGACGTTGGGTACTTAATACGCCAATTACAAGTTTTAGTGCAAGTGGAAGATTGTTGGATATGTATGCCCTAGAGGCCTTCATTGTATAGGATGCTAGAGATATGTATGTACATTACAATCTTGCTCGATATGATAGTACGCTATTTGGTTTGTCTTTATCTTAACATGTGATGTATTTTCTTAGTATTTCATATCTTGTATACATGTTGATAAAGCCCGTAGGATCCTTGCCTGACTACCAGCGTTGTGATGGCAATCATACTTGTGGGAGCTGGGTAGTCGATAAGCACATCATTAAAGCGTCCCTAGTCATGGGAGCATCGAGACTAAGCATCGATACTCCAGAGTAGACTAGTGTATACATATCTAGACCCTGACAAGGGGCGATGGATTGGTCCCGCAGCCATTGGTGAGGTGCACCTAAGATTGTATACAGGTGCTTACTAGGGGTGAGTACACCGGACGGACTCGCCGAGAACTGGCTAGAAGGTATTATACCTAGCGTCAGATTGCAGTTCTATGGTGATATGAGTGCAGATAGATTGTCGACATAAGGTCATCATTTTTCTCGTGTGAGTTCCTACTGTGCTTTGATTACTATCCTACCACGGCTCTACTGAGTCGTACAAACAGGTTTTAGTTGGGTACAATCCCGAGCCACATGGAGGCAGTAAGCGACTGTTGGGGATTCGTCTCACCCGGTATAGGGAGTCGATGTCGCGCTATGATTGGTTGGTCAACACTATAAGTCCCTGTCCAGGGCAGATTGAGAATCACTGGTAGTTGGACCAGTAGATTCTTGGATGGTCTTGAGCCACTCCGGCACGATTTTTCTGGTTATTAGGAGTCTGACATTTTCCACCCTCCTAGACCGTGAATGCGATACTTTCAGACGAACAGACCAGACTGCACGGAGATTGTCACGGACAGGCTCAGTAGGGTTGTGGATGAGTTCGCTTGTCGGCCTTCTTTTCAATATGTATATGGGTAGCCGTTACGTACAGCTATTGCCACTGACGAACTTGTGGTACCCACTGCCAGCGTACTGTCAAATCTTTAAAGTCCCACATAGAGGGTTTCCCTGGTTCAGGCGAAACGATGTAGAGACCGTATGGTTTTACGGCAGGGTTCCGATCATATACGTGTACTGGCTACACGGATGTTGCTCGGACGGATAATACTAGTGGGCTTTGGTTTAAGACAAATTCTATTATTCTATTATTGGATTCTTATTATCTCATTGTATTCGTATTTTTTATGGTACGAATATGGGTATGTATATACGGTTAGGGCATTCTTGTAATTTCACAAGACACGCTTCTAGAAGGGGACACCTCATTATTTGGATTTATCTATTTTGCAAATAGATTAATGAGGTCGAAAATGGAGATATTTGTGGCATGGTTCAGGCATGGCTAAGTCATTTGTTTATTGCATTTGACTTCACTATTCAAGCATGGTTGCTTATTTTCTACTGGAAATAATGCATACTTGATTATTTAACTTAGCCATTCTTCATTTTCCTCTCACAACCTTAGCTCATTTTCTTTTGCTCTTTCTCTCTCCATATTTTCTCTCCTTCTTCTTCCTCAAGTCCTAACCCTCACATGTGTTGTGAATCCTAAGGCTTCTTGAGATAAAATATTCTAATTATCTCCCTACAACTCCTAAGTTGTCTAGATTAGCAAACTAGACATCTTAGTTATCTAACACTAGAGGTTGAAGCTTGAACCAAAGACTCTCGGGTGGATCATCTTGGACACAAAGGAGGCCGACGACCGAGGTTGATTCAAGCCATCTAGGAGCAAAGAAGAAGAGAAAAAGATTCAAGCCATCTAGGAGCTAAGAAGAGAAGAAGAAGACCCGAAGGACTTGAATAAGGAGGTATAATCTCTCACCGCGTAGTTAGAACCTCTTTGTAGTTGTTTAGCTAGTTATGGTTTCCGATATATCCTTGGTTGTTTGGTCGATGTTGCGAAGTCTCTTAAAAGAAAAAAAATTCGTTGTTTGTGTATTCCGCCTCCCCGCGGACCTGAGGGGTGTGCGATATCGACTTACACGGGGATTTTCTTAAGAGCAGTGCTTTGCTCTTGCAATTTAATACCAAATCTCTCTTGGGGATTTTTTTGGATTTTCAGTTTAACAGAGCTTTACTCTGAATATCAAATCCCTTTGGGGATTTTCTTAACATTTTTGGTATTTTATACCATTTTGATAAAGCAGATCGGCTCTGAAATTTTATTTTTAAAAACTATTTTAGAGAATCTTTTTAGATTTCTCCATTGGGCACATGTTCCAATCATTAAGGATCCGCCATCTTTATTTTGTGGAGCCCACTAGCTTTTTAAGCTTAGTGATGCTAGCGTTTTTTATTGCTAACTTTCCACTGGGTTTCTTTTCACGTACCATGGCTGGTCATCTATACGATAATGAGGAAATTGTCTCCTACAAAGTAATCCGCATGAATGGTCGCTTTCAAGGCCAGAAGTACACTGATTCCCAATATGATGAGCTGATGCGTCGCTTTGAGGATCACAACGGTCAATTGCACCCTCGTCATTCTGCCTTTTTGAAGATAATCGTCAGATCAATCTGGGAAGCGATTCCTAAGCTTGATGAAGTTATGCCGCTCGAGGCACTTGATGACGTTGAAGACAAGGTGCATTCAGTATATTTGATGGGCCTAATCTCGAAGAAGTGAAGAGATGATCTCTTTGTTGTTTTGCACCATGTCTTCCAACAAAATGTGATACTATCCGTGTACCAAGGAATGGAAGACATCAGTAGGGAACCCGAAGCTTGTATTCAGGAGAGGACGCATAAGAAGATGGTCAAAGAAATTAGGAGCGCTTTACTCAAACTTGCTTTTAGATTAAGAATCTATATCCAGAATTTAGCATCTTGCCATTGTAGACCTTTGATGATGTTTGTTTGTTTCTTTTTTTTTTGTTATCATTCTCATTACCAATGTATAAATTTCTTTGAAGCATGAATGACAACTTTTTTTACGCCCACACTCACATGTGTTTCATTTGAGGCACTGTTATAGGATTTAATCCTATATATAAAAAAACTAGCACCGGCGTACACGCGTTATGCATGTGAGGCGTTGTTATAGGATTTAATCAAAAAAAAAAATAGTGCCGGCCCTCATGTGTTATGCATGTGAGGCACTGCCTTATTATACGAGAGAATCATTTCACCTTCTTGCTCTACTTTTCCTGAGTTAACTATTTCTTTTCCAATGCCTTCTTTTTGTCAGAGCTTGAAAATAGTTCCACCATGCACAGCATTTTATGTGTCTAGTCTTAAATGCTTCTCTTTATAATATGAAGCAATGTTCTTCTTTTCCTTCACAAGGAAAGAACCATTTTAACAGATCAAGAGTCATGGCTTGCAATCGTCCACATACTCATCGACAACATTAGGAGGTGCCTATCGAGAAAACGGTCCCTCATTCTGCTGTACGCTTGGTGAATCTCGCTCTCGCGGATGACCAATACGACACAGTAATGTACGAGCTCCTGACTCGTAGAGGATCTCCTCTCTCCATCGATTCCATTTGGCTCTGGATGGTCTTCCTGTCCGTGCTCGATGACATTCCCCCTCATCCAGTGGAGATTACTCCGGTGATGCTCGACGCAGCGGAGGACAAGATCGAATGCTTTCATGAGGCACGTTTAATTACCAAGCCTCTGAGGGATCGCTCTGTTCAGTTGCTAAGCCAGATATAGGCTCAGCGGTCCATCATGTCTGTTTTCACCGATGAGCACGTCACTGACCGATGGGGAGCGACTCCTCGTGAAGTTCGCCGCTTCGATATGGTAGAGAAGACTGAGAGGGCTTTATAAAACTTTCTTTATAGTTTTGTAAACCTTTGTATTTTTGATCCCATGTTTGGTGATCTCTTTCCTGAAGAATAAAATGTTTATTTAAATGCATTCCTTTTATCGTTGACTACCAAGTGCTTCATTTCTAATATATGTTCTTCCTCTGATTGTATTGTTTAAATATATGTGCAACCTGGATATGCACACGTGCACTTCACCCTTAAGGATTTTGCTAAGTGCAAACGCCACTGATGTGCATGTGTCGTGCACTAACCCTCCACATGCGTATATAAATCGGCAAGCTTTCAACGCTATTTCCATCCAAGCACGCAAGTATTTGTAAATGAGAACTCAAACGGGTGTGAAAAAATGCTCCCCCACTACCTTTCTCATGGACATATATGTGTGAGTGAAGTATTGTAGAGTAATGCATAGCATATGGCTGGTTTCGGACTGCCGTATCGTATAAAACTTTTAGAATTTCGATCTGAGAAGATAGCGAGCGTACACAAGCATCGTCATCTATCGTTAACTCAGATCTCAATTTTTAAGAAATGTGGTTCTAAGCCTTGAGGCCCATGAATTGCACCTTTCTGTTTCTTGATCTCTTGATCTGGTGCGAAGTAGTTTATGTACTTTATTTGGAGTTTATAGTTTATTCACTCATTTCGGAGTCTTTAGTTTACTCACTCATTTTGGAGTCTCTAGTTTATTCACTTATTTTGAAGTTTCTAGTTTATGTACTCATTTCGGAGGGTTTTTAGTTTGCCTCCCTTAGGTTTACAGGCAAACTTGTCTTAATGTTAGATGTAGATAACCCCCATTCTTTTACGACGGGGGTCCATTAGGTTTCTGGTACTAGGGTTTTAGTCCATGTTACTATCGTGTTGGCTGATGTATTCCTCGATATGCAATCCTTTAGGTTGCTGTTCGAGTAACCTCGCGACTGTCCTGTCTCTGATCCCTTCGGAGGTTAGACAAGATGTCTTCAAGTAATCTTTTTAGGTTGGTGTATCTGTATTACTGTAAGAAGAACAAGCCTTAGGTATTTGCCGTGGCGCTTTTTACTTGAGATTAGGCTTAATTTGAAGCCCCGATGAGTCATAACCACATCTTTCTGGGGTAGGATGATCTCCAATGGACTTTAGGCCTTGTATGTATTGCCGTCAAGACCCGAAACTAGAAATATGCCGTCACTTCATTTTTACTTTGATGATGTCGTGCCGATACTTTGCTAAAGTAGGGTAGACATCCGTGTGAACTTTATGCCGTATGGATCGCTATTAAGATCTGGAGCTAGGAATATGCCATTGCTCCAATTTCTTTTGACAGTTATGTCCCCACCCTGCTAGAATGAGGAAGAACGTCGAGATGATCTCAAAGCTGTAGATGTTGTCATTGAGTTCTGGGAGTTAGGAGTTTACCATCACCCTACTTTTATTTGACCCTTGGGTCACTGTTGACGTCTGTACTTTGCTGAAATAGGAAGGACGTCCAAAGAGTCTCTAGGCTGTAGATGTGCCATTAAGACTCAGTTGTTCTTTTGACGAAGCGTAGTGGGAAAATATGATCCCCTTACTTTCATTTATGCCCATGGATTGTATATAAGAGTCAATATAGACCTACTTACATGGTAGGGAAGATTTTAGTATAGATTTTTTCTTGTTTATTTCCGCGATGCTCTATCTTTTCTGCTTTTCATATCACGAAAGTCGCAATTTCCCAATCATTTCCGCTTTTATCCGTGGTGCCCGATCATTTCAGCTATGTCATTTTTTTTATTTTTACTAGCCGTTTTTTTATTGCGAGTTGCCCAAACCTTTCGGCGGTTTCTTATATATCTTTTTACTCACTGATTTTTATTGCGAGTTGCCCATCATTTCGGCTATTTCATATATATTTTTTCGGCTCGTTGAGTTTTATTACGAGTTAGGAGCTTGAGATCTAATACCAATCTTGGTATTAGCATCGCTGCAACTGGAATATTGCCAGGAGTGAATCATCATTTGCCGTGAGAGGATTTGGAGTTTGACACCTATTTAGGCATCAGAATCGCTGCAACTGGGATATTATCAGGAGCGAATCGTCATTTTTCTTTGTCGATTTGAATAAAGGTGGCTTAGAAAACAGGGTTAGGATCCTGTCGACTATGACTTTTGACTTTATGAGCTGTAAGGGTCTCATAAAGGTATTTCTCCTTATGAGTCGTGAGGATCTCATAGGTGTGTTTTCTCCTTAGGAATCATGGGGATTGCTAAGCGTGTTTGCTCTTATAAGTCGTAAGGATCTTAAAAGAGTAATTTCTCCTTGTAAGTCGAGAGGACTTACAAGTGTCTTCCACCATATGGGGATATTTCTCACCATCGGTGGGACTTTATGGGAACATATTTTTTTCGTGCCCATGGATTTGTAAACAAGAGTTGATATCGAACTACTTGTAGGGCAACTTAGGGGATATAAAGGCTTGAGAATAGGTTTAGATCCCTGTAACTTAAGTCTTTTGAATTTTATAAGCTGTGAGGATCTTATAGAAAGTATATTCTCCTTACGAGTCGTGAGGATCTCGTAAATTCATTTTCTCCTTAGGAATCGTATGGGTTCCTAAGTGTGTTACTCTTCTATGAGTCGTAAGGATCTCACGCACGTGTTTTTTCTTTCCAAAGCCATAAGGACTTTGTAAGTGCATTTTTTTAACGAGTTCGTACCCTTTTGGGTTTTCACTAGCTCGCCGGTAGTCCTGCTGTTTTTAATCACGGCGCCTTTTCGGCTTTTCATCCGTGCCAATTTTGCTTGTGGACATACCTTTTTTTTAACGAGTTTGTGCCCTTTCGGGTTTTCACTAGCTCACTGGTAGTCCTGCTGTTTTTACTCACGGCGCCCTTTCGGGTTTTCATCCGTGCCCATTTTGCTTGTGGACATACTTTTTTTAGGCGACCCATAAGCTAACGCACCATTAGCTGTAGGCCCTGATCTTTTCGAAGTACTGCATCATGTGGGACCTAGGAAGGTTATGAATCTTTTATTTCCATTGATTGTATACGGTAATCAATATGAGGATTCATCGTAGGGCTGAACGTATTAGTTTAAGGACATGACGGTTCATTTTCGCCGTATTTTGGGACGAAATGCTAGTTTAGGGACGTTCTGGTCCATTATTAGTTTAAGGACTTCTCGGTCCATTATTAGTTTAGGGACTTCTCAGTCCATTATTAGTTTACGTTTCAGTTCGTTATTAGTTTAGGGACTTCTTTGGCAATTACCGCCGTATTTTGGGGCGAGATTTTTTTGGGTACTGCTTTGAGAGTTCTGACTCAGGAATATAGCGAACGGACACAAGCGTCGTCATCTATCATTGACCTAGGTCATGACTCTTCAAACGTAGAACTTTTTGAGGATCGGCCATTTATTGGCCGGAATGGTCTTTCGCCATGCATATCCATGAGCAGGCAGGCTCCACCATGGTAGATTTTGTCTATGATGAAACTTCCTCCGTTTTGCATGATTGGGGATTATTGGTCGTTTGACGACTAGCATGAGTTCTCCTTGGCGGAATTTTGTCGGCCTGGTCAATTTTTCATACGACCGTGTCATCCTTGCCTTATAAGTCTCTAAAATTTTGCTATGCTATAAGGTTGGTTTCATCAAGGGCGTCGAGCTCCTCGAGCCTAAGATGAGTGTTTTCTTCATGTGTCAGCTCGGATTAAACTGCCACTCGTAGAGAGGGGAACTCTATTTCCAATGGGAGTATTGCTTCCGTGCCGAACACCAATGCCTAAGGTGTTGTATTTGTGGCCATCTTGAACGTTGTTCGGTACGCTCAAAGAGCTTCATGCAACTTTTCATGCTAGTCTATTTTGTTGCTGGACATTGCCTTTTTATAATCTTAGTTAATGTTTCGTTGAAGGATTCAGCTAAGCCATTGCCCGAGGATTATAGACTGAAAAGTATCTCCAATCTATTTTATGCTGCTGTGTGAAGCGGCTAATTTTATGGCTTCTGTAAGCCGGTCCATTATTCGAGATAATGCGTCGTAGAGTGCCGAACTGATATATGACATGTGTTTTGAAGAAGTGGAGGATATTCTCCGTCTTCACCTCCCTTAGTGATACTGCTTCTGCCCACTTAGAGAAGTAATCGGTAATTGCCAATATAAACCAATGGATTTTTTATGACGCTGGTTCGATGGGGCCAATTATATCGGTTCCCCACATTTCAAATGGCCAGCTGGCTACTGTCGGATGCAACGAGTTTGTATGCTTGTGTATGAAGTCCCCGTGAATTTGGCACGAGTGACATTGCCTCGCATATTCGAGACAGTCCTGAGTCGTCGTGAGCTAATAGTAACCTATTATTTTTATCTTCAGCATCATCTTTGGTCCAGCTTGATGAGAACCGCAGAGTCCGTTGTATATTTCTAGGACGACTTTTTTTGCTTCTTTCGGCCCAAGGCATCTTAGCCATAGGCAACTGGATGATCTCTTATATAGAGTATCATTGACGAAAGCAAATGACAAAGCTCGTTTCATGAGCTGATGTCTAGACGACGCATTTTCGGGCGTTCGTTGGGACTTGAAGTAGTCTTTGAAGACTTCCCTCCAATCCTTGACCTATTCTTCATCCTCCATTTGAAGGGCTATTTGTTCGGTCATTTCTTTTCCTTCAGATGGCTCTATCAGGTCTTCCGAAGATATGTCTATTGGCGCGAGGACCCTGCGGCTTTGCACAATGATCCTTACGTCATCGAGGTCTTCATCAGCCAATTCGTTAGCCAATTTGGCCAACGCATCCGCCTTGCTATTTTCCGATCACGGTATGCTTTCCAGGGTATAGGAAGAGATTTGTGTCAACAAATGTTGCACCTTTTCGTCATATCTTATCAACTCTGGCCTGCATATTTGATAATCGCCATTTACTTGATTAACGATCAGTTGGGAGTCTCCATATATGAGGAGGTCTTTGATTCCCATATCTATAGCGATCTCAATATCTGTTATCAAAACTTCGTATTCAGCTTCGTTGTTAGTCCTTGGCTCCATTAAGGAGAGGGCGCAATGTAATATCCCTCCTTAAGGGGTCACGAAGATAGATAAAGCCTACCCAAGCTTTGATTATAGGGGTGTTTTTCTTTCTCCTTTTCATGGAAGATACTCTATCGAAGTAGTGTTCCCATTGGGAATCATTTTCTTCTTCGATTACGTCGAACGCATGTTCGTCTAGCAACTCACAATTTAAGGGGGAGCCGGCCAGTATCGGATGTTCAGCGAGAAAGTCAGCGACGGCTTATCCTTTCACCGCCTTGAGAGGTCGATACGTTTCTGAGAACTCCATCAGGAGGAAGGCCCATTTGGCAAGCCTTCTTGTCAGTATGTACATTGACATTAGATATTTGAGAGGATCTACTTTCGATATTAGGTGGATCTCATGTGCCAAGACGTATTGTCTGAGCTTTGTTATCGCGAAGACTAATGCCAAGCAATACTTTTCGATGTAGGAATAATTGCTTTCTGCCCCCAAGAGAACTCGACTTAAATAGTATATAGCTTTCTCTTTTCCTTATTCGTTCTATTGTGCCCACAATGAGCCTAGAGAACCCTCAAGGGCCATTGTATATAGGATAAGGGTTTTCCCTTAACCGAAATGGCCAATACCGACCGATTTTGCAGGTATTGCTTGATTTCATCTAGCATATTTTGGCACTTCTGATCCCAGACGAACGAGATCTCCTTCTTCATCAGATGACTCTATGGACGACATTTTCCGGAGAGGTTGGCTATGAACCGTCGGATATATACGAGCATTCCTTGGAGAGACCATATTTTTTTGAGGGTTCTCGGCGAGGGCATTTCCATAATCGCCTTGATCTTTGAGGGATCGATTTTGATGCTTCGGTGATGTATGATGAATCCCAGGAATTTGCCTAAGGAGACTCCAAACGCCCATTTTAGAGAGTTCATCTTCAGATTATACTTCTAAAGATATTGGAATACTATTTTTAGATGTTCCTCATGAGATTTGCTCTTCACTATAAGGTCATCGACGTAGCATTCGACAATCTCGTGTATGAGGTCATCGAAGATTTTTTCCATGTCCCTCTGGTAGGTAGCGCCAACGTTTTTCAAACAGAAATGCATCACCTTATAATAGAACTTACCCAATGGGGTCCGGAAGACGGTATGCTTCTGGTCTTCAGGGTGTATTTTATTTGTTTGTATCCTGAGGATCAATCCATAAAGGAGAAGACCTCGTGGGTAGACGTGTTATCGATCATTAGCTCGGTAACGGGTACTGTGAAGTCATTCTTTGGTCAAGCATTGTTGAGGTCCCAAAAGTCCACGCAGATGCGAACTGTCCCATTTTTTGTCAACACCGGAACGATATTTGTGATCCAGTCAGAATATTAAACCTCTTGGATGAAGCCGGAGTCAATTAGTTTCTTGACTTCTGTTAGTTATATGTATGCCCTAGAGGCCATTACTGTACATAGGATGTATATTGTAGTGGATGCTGGGACATATATAGGTAGGACTTTCTTGCTCGACATGATAGTGCGCTATCTGGTTGCTCTTTATCTTAACTTGTATACTTTCTGTCTCTCTGTTACATGTTGATAAAGCCCTTAGGATGTGTACTCGACTTCTAGGAATATGATGTAGATCATACTAGTGGGGCCTGTGTGGTCCATGAGTACATCCTTCAATGTTCTTAGTCGTGGGAATACCGAGACGGGGCATCGATATTCCAGAGTAGACTAGCGTATATCCTCTCGACCCATGTGATGGGCGATGGATGATCCCATATCCATTGGTGTTTGACATCAGAGATGGTATGCGGGTGCTCAGTGGTGACTGGGTACACTGAACGGACTCGCCGAGAACTCCCAGATGGTATTATACCTCACATCAGATGGCAGTTCTCTGGTGACACTGGTACAGCTTAGTCTGTTGACCCAAGATCATCATAGAGTCTTGTGTGTCTCCTACTGTGCTTTGATTTACACCCTACCACGGCTCTACTGAGTCGTGCAAACAGGTGGTTTTTGGGTACAGTCCCGATTTACATGGAGGCAATGAGCGATAGGAGGGGATTCGTCTCTCCCGGTATTGGGGGTTGATGTTGTGCTATGCTCGACTGGCCATAACTGGAAATCCCTGGCCAGGGTTGCAGTGATCAACTGGTAAGTGTTATCAGTAGTTTCACGCTATGTTATGGACCTTACATCGGCATGACTTATCGAGCTACTGGGGTCTGACGTTTACCACCCCTAGGCGAGATATGCGACATATCAGACGAACAGACCGGACTGTGCGGTAAGTGTTGCTGGTTGGATTCACAGAAGTGTGAGCGGGCTTGCTCGTTGGTCTTCTGATCGCTCAATACCCGGGTGGCCATTACGTTTAGCAGACCGCTTGCGGCTTGTGGGTGTTTGATATGATCATCACCTGCTGCCGGCGTATTGACGAGTCTTTAAAGTCCTACACAGAGGTTTCCTGGCTCAAGCTAAACGAAATAGGAGCGCATATGAGATATGTGCGGGACCGAGAATAATACCAGTATGTGATACTATATTCTATTCTCGCGATTTGTATCATTGGTCGGTTATATGTGATATAGCCAGGTTACCGAATCAAATGTTGATTCGATACATTGATACACTTGATATTAGTCGGTTATATGCTGTATGACCGGATCATTGAATCAAGTGTTGCTTTAATGATTTAATGTATAATTATATATTTGATATATTACTTTACATCAACTAGTATTGGTTCACTTAATATTATTTTCTCACTTGATTGTGCACATTGTATATATGATATATGTTTGTGCACTAGTTTGTATCATGTTTGATGATACATGCAAACTTGGGTGTGTGTATGCTTTGAACCATGTTTAGGTAAATGGTTAGGGTTTTAATTTATTTATTCATTTATTTATTTATTCATTTTTAGCAAGAAATAAAATGGTGGCTAACTTTGGATTTTCTTTGAAGCTTCATGAAGCTTTGAAAAGTTCAACCATTTTGTTTCTTTTGCTTAACCTAACCATTTGCTTAAACCATAGTTTATTCTCTACATGAGTTTATCTCACCCATGGTTGCAATATGATAGATATCACTTGAATTTTCTTTTAGTGATAATTCTTTTTCCATTCTTCTTCTTCTTCTTCTTCAAGTGAAGAAGAAAGCCTTCTAGAAAATTTCCAAGTGAGAAATACAAATCCAAAGTGAACCCACTTCCTATTTCTTCATCCTCTACCACTTGCCATGTAGTATAGGGTGTTTTCTTCACAAGTTTCATGACTTGGTGAAGGTGGAGCTTGATCTTGAGTTGCCTCGACGTAGATCATCTTCGGCATCGAAGTCGACGACCTAGCCCGATCTTTTCTTCGACGAAACCATCGCTAAAGTCCAGGATCCGATGATCGCAGTGGAGGGACGTCATCACGGAGCTAAGGAAGTGGAGGACCGGATCTACAAAGGTTGTAGCCCCTTTAACTTTTTAGTTAAGTTGGTAACTTGCTAGTTTTTCGCCTTTACCTCTAGTAATGATCTAGCATAGGGTTCTTAGGCACATGGAAAATTTTTGATCTTGGCATGTTTGATCTGTTGTGGAACCTCATGTGTGTGCCAAGAAACCCTACAACTTCAGCATTGATACTCATCTCAAGTTCGAGCTGCACCCTTCTTGATGCCTGTTTTATTAGTTTTATGTCTGGTGATATGGCCAGTTTATGCACCGCTACTTTTGGATCTAAACCCGGCCTCTCAGAGTATTTCCAGGCGAAGCAATCATTGTAATGCATAGGCACGTTTTTCAATGTGGCTACTTGCTTTTCAGATAGCAGCTCACTGACGAACATCGACCTCGGATCATTTTTTGTCCCTAAGTCAATTTTTCTTAGGTTGTCCACCGTGGTGTGTACCCCATCTTCCAGCTCTTTTGGTGTGGTGTAAACTCTGAGATCACCTCGTCCTCGTTTTCAAGGGCGAAGCACCTTAATAGGTCATTCATACTCTCGTGCCCTCCCTCTTTTGAGACTGTTATCATATGGATGGTATGAGTTTGCTTCCCTTTTTGCAGTTGAGTTGGTCCTATCCTAACAGTGAAGGTCCTATTTGCCTCATGCTTTTGTGGCAGGGTGACCCTCCAGCTGTCGGATAAAGCGAACATGCCTTGTCGATACCGGTCGTCCACCCAATCTTTGAATGTGAAACAGTCTTCAAGAGGGTGACTATTGCTCGATGATAGGAGAAATAATCCGGATGATGGACCTCATTTATTTGTTCATGGTGCCGAGACTCCGGAAGCGTCATCATTTGGTGTTTCATGACAAGGTTGAATATTTTTCCAGTCTTGTCTTGAGGGAAAGAGTATTACAAACCCATCTTCTTTATAAAGGATGGGCTCCATTCGAGTTTTTCTCGATTGCACGGCGTCTTGGATCCGTTTTGTTGTCTTCGAACGTTGTTTGCATTCTTAGTCCGTTTTTACCTACATTTCGGGATTTTCCCTTTTCGCGAGAATACATAGCGGGCTGGGGATGAAGAGCGTTTCGGTCTTCTTCTGCCGCAGATTGCTAGCTGAAATGCTACATCTTGGCCTTTTCATAAATGGTTATTTCGCGGTTGTGATTGTCCTAACTCGCTTGACAAGCTTCCTTTGTTAGCTTGTCAATTTGTTCTTCAAGCGACGGCCTTAACGTTTTCAAAGCAGGATCTCGCTCCTCTTCGACGTCATAGCAATTTGGAAGAGCGTTTTCCTTTTCACTCAGGCTATTTACGATGTAGCAACTGTAGTTTTGTTCCCGTTTCTTGGATCGAACGTATCCCAGCCCAGTTGTCTCCACTTCCTATTGGGCTTCTTTTGTTGAGTCCCGGAAATATCCTAAATCTTTTTGTAGAATTAGGCTTGTCGAACAGTTTTTTCGAGGGGTACCCCTTAGCGTCTTAACAGTTCTTTCAATCCTTCCCCGTAATATCTTAGCAGATGGATGGGTTGAAGAATGTCATGTGCAAAATCGGCACCATGCCAAATTTCTTTTTCTACTTTGGTCTCTGTAGATTGGTAGAAGAGGATCGCCTTTTTACCTCTTCACGTAGGAGGTATGTAGAATGTTTGCAGTTCTTGTACGCTGTATGTATCGAGTGTATCAAGTTTCTTGTAGTGTCAATGTGGATCCATCATAATTTGTAGACTCTGATCTGTTTCGACAAGAGTCTGCATTACGGGCGAATGGAGAACACTGCATTAGCCTTGTCCTCTGAGTCGCTGCCAAAGACCAAAATAAGAGTAGATAGTCCGGGTTTATTGTTTTCTTTTTGGGGTTGCCCCGAGTAGATTATTTCTTCGTCTTCCACAGTATTGCTCCCAAAGATTGGTATAGTGGCGATAAATTTTTGTTTACTCTCCGGCTTGTGGCACCTTTCTGTATCCTCGAAGTCTGGTAGAAAGTACTTTGCATCTTCATATTTCCGGACTTCATTTACTGAGAACAGGTTTAGCTCTCCCGTAATGGTGTACTCTGGGCCATCCTTGAAATACTTTATACACAGATATTGTGTAGAAGGGATGATATTGTACTCATGTAACCAAGGCCTGCCGAGAAAAGTGTTATAGCAAGTCTTGGCATCAATGACATGAAATTGATGTTAGTGACGAGCAACCCAAAGTGTAGTGTCAGTATTATGGACCCAAGTGTCCATGATGACTGTGCGTTGAACCCGAAGATGGTAATTTTATCTCGGGTAAGGTGATGAACGTTCATGCAAATTTCATTCAGCACTCTCACTTTAAGAAGGTTAACGAAGGATCCGTTGTCGATAAGAATTTTCCCTATCTTAATATCATGGCAGTACCTGGTGATGTATAACGGGCGATTATGTTTGCACGTACCGAGGAGTAGATCTTCATCGCGTAATGTAATATCAGATGTATGGACCTCTGCCAGTTCATCTTTCATCTTCTCTTCTGTGAGGAAAACTTGGAACTGATCGGGCTCTTGTAACGCATTGATTAGGAAATCCTGTATCTCTTTGGACAGGAGGAGAGCATCCATAGTCTTAGCTGTGAGGGAATTTTCCTTAGATGTGCTAAGACATTGTAATCCACCTTGTTTTTCTTAGGCAGGTCCTTTGTGGTGAACTCTTTACCACTTCTTCATCGAGGTGATTTCCTCGGGGATTTTCCATTTCCCTTTTTCTTTATTTTTTGAACGTTTGTATGTAGGTCCGAGATTCTTCTCAGGCAGCGTATGGTTACGCTGCTGAATATTCACGTAATCTGTCTCCTCCTCTTCTTTTTCAGAGGTAGAGTATTTGAAGAGAGGGTTGAGGGGTGTTTCGTTCTCAGAATCGCTCCCGAACGTAACAACTGGAGGTTTTTCTCCTTCCGAACTTGTACCAACCATATGAAAGTTGCCAGTCATTTCTTCATGCGTGTTCTTCTCGCTATTTTGATGCCAACGAGCGTGAGCTTCACGCTTCACCTTCCTGAAGTGATTTCGACGGGCAACATATCCTTACCACCACTTTTTGAAGGCACTGTATTTCTCGATGAGGTGGGCGACCCTTCGATTATATAGGCAGTATTCTAGATGTGAGTCTTCTCCTTCGAGGCATGTGACCCCAGGAATGTACTTCATTAAAGGTGGCAGCTTCATCCCCTTTGACAGGGCTTTAACGAACCGCTTCTCTATTTTGATCATGCTCTTATTTGTTGCAGGTATGCTTTGGTTATGTTGGAGCACTTTATGACTCGTCCTCACCACAGATTCTTTATTCAGATGTTGATGCTTAGCCTTTTCATATATGGCTGTCTCGCGCTCTCCGTCAACTTTGCTCTTTTGAATTGTTTCGTTTAGCAACCTCTCAATCGAGTCTTCTTCTGGCAGTTTCGAGGATTTTAGCACCGATTCTGCCCCCAGTTCCTCTATGTTTTTTTCTAACTCTACATATAACGACGAATAGGAGTCCATGTGGCAACTTGCTACACAGTCTTCAGTTTCTTCGGATGAGTCATTTCCCTCATCAATGTCACTGTCTTAGCCCTTAAGAATATGCTTAAGGAATTCTTCGAGCATGACTGGTGTCCGTGCCTTCTAGTTATACTCCTCTGGCACATCTAAGTATCTTTGTAGATCTGTGCGCTTTTCGTCATACTTGGCAGGCTGCACAGGATTCTTGATCTTCTTCTTTTTCTTAGAAGACTTTGAAGGCTTGACTTGGGGGCTTTTCACCTTGTCAACAACTTTCGATGTGGGACGTGGTTTCAGCATCTCTTTGATTATTTCAGGTTAAAATAGGCTTTTCCACCTGATTGTCGTACATACCTGAAGATCCTTCAACATCCTTTTAGATTTTTCTGAAAGAGCTACTACCTACGGAGCTTCCTCCACAAGCGAGCATGATTCCTCCTGCGTATCCACCTTTTTGGGAGCATGCTTTTAGGGCGGGTTTACCCTTCAGTTATCAGAATATGCGAACTTTCCCTGCCGGTATTAGTTTTCAACCCAATTTTTGAAGATGTAAAAATCCTTGATTGGGTGGCTCACCATTCTGTGATAGGAGAAGTAATTGGCATTATTGACGTCGCTGAGTTGCGCTGAATGCCGCGGTCTGGCAATGTGATGAGATTGTTACGCATAGCCAGTTCAAACAGTCTCCTCATCTTGTCGCAGGGAAACAAGTAAGCATGTCCTAGCCTTTCTTCTAAGGAAGGGCGTGAACACGCGTTGTTTTGGCGAGCAGCCGGTTTTGGTCCACTCGGTTATTGTTGCGTATTGGAAATGAAGACCGCTTTCCCTTTACGCTTGTTATTTTGAGGGTCCTTGTTTGAGAAGGAAGGATCATGACCCATCCGATCCATTTGGACCAGCTTGTCTATCAGCGCTTGGAAGGTGGTAGGTTTAAAAAATGTCATACACTAGGACCCAGTCGATTGAGGATCGAGGGTCCCGATGAATATGCCTACGGCTGGAGACTCTTCAATGTGTTGTTCGCATATAGACTACAGGTTTCGCCACCGGATCACATATTGGACCCAAGTTTCTCCTGGCTTTACCCTGGCGTTGATTAATACAATGATTGGAGTGCGTTCGGTCGCGCTGGTGAACCGCTATGTGAACAGTAGTTCCATTTCTGTGAAGGGGTTTCATGGAGTCATTTGGAAGCTCCGAGTATCATTCAAAAGCTGTCTCTCACAAGCTTCCGACAAATTGACGAAGCAATGTCCCCCCAATATATAAACATAATAAAAAGAGCTACGCTCTGTTAAATTTTAATGAGGCAGCGCCTCACCTGCTCACCACGAGGGCACCAGTACCAGTGCCGATCTTGTAGGAGTAAATCCTATGGTGGCGCCGCACGTGCCCCTCACATGGGCACCAATATGCAAAGCATAGGAGCGCTTATTATATAAGAATTAAATTTTTATATGGCGTCGCATGTGCTCCTCATGTGGGCGCCAATGTGGAAAGCACTGGAGCGCCTAGAATTAAATTCTTAAGTGGTACCCACGTGCACAACACGTGAGCGTCGGCGCCAAAGTTAAAACTATGTATAATTAAATTCTACGGGTGGATATTTCCCTAAAAACTGGGATACTCTCTATTAAACAGAGTCGTTGGATCAAAAATCCAATGGTGATGATAAATCATCAAATAATAGAATAAAATTCTATTAATGGAAAATATTCCCCTAATCTTTCTAAATAAACAAAAAATTGTTGGATCAAAAATCCAATGAAATGGGAAAATATTTCCCTATATCTTTCTAAACAAAGAAAGATGTGCTTTATATAATAGAGAGCTCTTGGATTAAAAATCCAATGGTGGTTGAAAATCATCGTTTGACAGAATAAAATTCTGTATATGGGAAAATATTTACCTAATCTTGTTAAAAACAAGAAAATATATTCTTTAAAAACAGAAACAATTGGATCAAAGATCCAACGGTAGGTAAAATTCCCCAAATCAATTTTGAGACCAAATAAATCAATTGGAATTTCTCAATAATAGATTTTCTCAAAACAAATTACCAAATTTGCCTCTGCTATATAAAGGACCCGAGACTTCAAATCTCACACAGAGATACACGCTCGGATATAGAGAGAACTACCCATAACCTTCTGCAAAAAATACAGAAGGCTCTCAATACAATAGAGAATTTAATTCTCTCAAAGAAGAAGATCTCCCTCCTAAAAATCTTAGGTAAAGAAAAAAGAAGAGATCAAAATATATCTTTTACCTAACACATCATATCTAAGGATTTAACCCTTCTCAAAGAACTTAGTTCTTTCTCTGGATCTGAGATCCACATGACAAGTCTCCCACAAGTTGAGAATTTAATTCTTATCGGGAAGATCTTGTTCTTAAGAATCAAAGATTTAGCAAAGAACTGGGACTAAAAGAAAGAAAAAGGGGAAAAAGAACCTATCCAATGGGAATTTAATTCCTCTGAAAAATATTTAAAAAAAGCATAAGAACTTAGTTCTTAAAGAAAATTTAATCCCTGAACTTTAAAACTAAGATCTTGGTGATCATTAATGGAAAAAATGCCATTAACAGAGAGAAATCTCTAAACGGAAAGAATCCAGCACCTCACGTGCTTCCCACGTGGATGCCTTCAACAGATTCCTAAAAAAAAGGAAATCAGCACCTCACGTGATAAACACGTGGACGTCCAAAATAGAAGGCTAGCGCCTCACATGAAATACACGTGAGCGCTGAGTAAAGTGCTCAACACTTCATAAACAGCCAAAAAGGCTGAGTGCTTAGCACTAATTGGGCAGCGCCTAGCACCTCACGTGGGTGCCACACAAAAAGTGCATAGCACTTCATATACAGACAAAACAGCTAAGTACTTAGCACTGATTGGGCAGTGCCCCGCGCCTCACGTGCTCCTCATGTGGACGCCACACAAAAGTGCTTAGCACTTCATATACAACCAAAACGAATGAATGCATAGCACTGAATCGGGCAGTGCCCAGTGCCTCACGTGCTCCACATGTGGACACCACATAAAAAATGCTTAGCGCTCCATATACAACCAAAACGGCAAATTGCTTAGCACTGATTGAGCAGCTCCCATAACTGAAAGCTTCACATGATACCTATGTGAGCGCCAGAGCTTCAAATAAGTGCTTAAGACTTTTGCATAAAAACAAAAGGGCTGAACAAACATAGCCTAAATAAGTGCTTAGCACTATTGAACAAAAAAAGGACCGAGCAAACTAAGCCCAAATTGGTTAAGTCTTTCTGAAAAGTTTCTTACAGCCAAGCCCAAATGCTCTGTTGCTGGATCTTAAATAAAAATGATTCTTAAAATTTTACTAAGTTGATCTTAATCTCAAATATGGCTAACATATCCTTAGTTAAAAATAAATTGAGCCTATATTCTCATATATTTAAGTTGATCTTAATCTCAAACTAGACTAATGGTCCTTAAATAAAACAAACCAAAATCTAAAAAATATGGATTTGGACTGATCCACGCTCTATGGGCGACGACATAAACTAGTCTCCGTATGCAATCCACGGGCAACCAAAATAAACAAAAATACAACACGACATGAAGTGAACTGCTGGAGAAAGAGAAAGTGGTTATCACAACGTAATTAACTGCAGGGGCAGTCGCCTGCAGGGAAGAGCGTCCCTATAATCAAAAACCACTAACAAATGAGGGAAAATCAGATAAAGTCATGCTACAACGGTCGCGTCTGTCCAAACCTCCGATATATGGTGCCATAAATTAACTTGGTATCTTCGGAGAGGTGGATCATAAGTCCAAATAGCATCTGCCCCCAAATTCAGGCCAGACGTCCTAACGACTCACTCTGGTCTTTCGGCGGTGAACAAGCAACAATTTGTTGTCACCTCCAGTATTGTCGCATAGTGCTCTGAATTGTGCGACATGCTGGTGAGAATTGCTCGTTCCTTTATAGATGTGGAGTTTGGGGATTGTATAACCCGGCGGGTATTTGATTTGGTCATACCAAGCTGGATATAGTCGCCCAGTTCTGACGAGTTGGCTGACGACTTCACTGGCCTAGTGAGCTCTTATTTGCTGAGCGATGTAATCATTCATGGCCGCCTTGGAAATGGTTTCTTCCTTGGCCGCTGATAAGGCCGGAAGAGGGTTTGATATTTCCCCTCTGTCATCCTCAATAACTATTAGCGGATTTTTGGCTTGGGGTGTATCATCATTCCCACCATATCTTGGAATAGGAGAGTTGTTTGCTTTAAGTTAGCAGCTTGCTCTGTAGCTTCTTTGTCTTTTCTTTCCAGCACTCTTCGCAAAAACTTTGTATCAGTCTCTTGCGCTTGGCGCTGTTCAGCCACTTTGTCCAGACTTTCTTTTTGTCTGGTGAGTGTCGTCATTTTGTTTAGCATTTCTTGGAGCTTTTGTTGTTTCTCCTGAGCCATTATCAGTGATCGAGTTTGTGGTCGGTGACTCACCGAAGCATGGCTCTATTCTTTCCTATTGGTCATATAGACCATATGTACGGTTATGCCCCCAGACCTGGAGCGTTTAGATCTATCGCCTTTGGAATTTTCCGCGGGCGGTGGAATTTTCTCTGACCTCGTTCTTTTATAAGAGGTCGGAGCTGAAGAAGCCATTGTGTAAGGTACTTATTTAGTAATGGTCTCCTGTTATATGGCGGAGGAGCGGTCTTTCCCTTGTCCGCCATTTGATTTCTCTGGTCGACGAGCGTAATTTTTGTTAAGCACGGAGTCTTGGACTTTTCGCCAGACCCTATGTATTTGTGAAGAGAGACGTTGGCGAAGCTGCTTTAGCCGTCGCTACACAGGGGCCTCTACTGGAGAAGGTGATTTCTTCAGCACCGTTGTCAGAGAGTTCTTGCATACCCTTCTGAGTAGGTTAAATTTATTCCCAGTTTGAACAACATCGTTGATATGCATCATAGAAGCTGGTGGGGTAAGCCCATAAGGAGAGTTTCCCCCAGCCTCTCTCACTCGGCGCCAGTGGAGACGTCGAGTATGCCTTAGAGTGGGAATTGCCTCAGTTTTGGAGGCATCTTCATCATGCCCCCTGTGTTGCTCAAGAGTTTCGATTGGTGTCAGCCTGTTAAAGACTGACTTCCTTGCTGGAGATGGAGCGGGGTTGGCCAATCTTTCGAAGACCGACCGTCTTGGAGGGGAAGCACATTTATCGGCCTCACCCGTGTTAGTGATATATGCCCTAGAGGCCATTATTGTATCATAATAGATTGTATATTACTTAATGGAAGCTGCAGATATACACAGATATAGTAACAGTCTTGCTCAAAATGGTAGTATGCTACTTTGTTTGTTTCTACATCAATATGTGCATATGTTTCCTTTAGCATATCGCTTATACATATTGGTAGAGCCCTTAGGAACTTTGCTTGATTACCAGCATTGTGATGGCAGTTACACTAGTGAGGGCTGGATAATCTATAAGCACATCTTATACAGGTCTTAGTCATAGGATTATCGAGACGGGGCATCGATACTCCGGAGTAGACTAGTGTATACGCTTCTCATTTTAGCAGGGGAGATGGTCTGTCCCACAGCCATTAGTACGTCGTACTGGAGATAGTATGAAGGTGCTCGTTAGGTTATGAATACACTGGACAGGACTCATCGGGAACTGTTGGTGGGTAATATACCTGTCGTCGGGTAACAGTTCCCAGGTAAAATGAGTACAGCTTAGTCCATCGACTTGACACTGCTACTTCGCCTCGAGTGTGTTCCCACTGTACTTTGATTACTACCCTACCACGGCCTAAAGGAGTCGTGCAAACAGGTAGTAGTTGGTTGCAGTCCCGAAGCACTTGGAGGCAGTGGCGGTTAGACAGGATTCGTCTCTCCCGGTATTGGGGGTTGATATCGCGCTGTGTTTGGAGAGCTATTACACAAAGTCCCTGGCCGGGGCAAGTGAGATTTACTGGTAGGTGTTCCAGTAGTTTCTCAGGGTGTTCTGGGCTACACTCCGACACGACTTATACCGCTATTAGGGGTCTGATGTTTACCACCCCCTAGGCCCGATATGCGATACTCTTAGACGAACAGACCGGACTGTATGGAGATTGTCACATTCAGGCTCAGTAGGAATTCGGATGGGTTTTTCTCATCGGCCTTCTTATCGACATCTATCTGGGGACCGTTACGTTCAGCTAGTACCGCTTGGGGCCTGTGGTTAAACCCACTGCCAGCGTAGTGTCGAGTTTTTAGAGTCCCACACGGAGGGTTTTCCACTTTTGGGCAAAACGATGTAGAGGTCGTATGGTTTTACGACAGGGTTCATTCACATACGTGCACTTGTGCATGTTTGGTGTTTGGGCAGTTGATACTAGTGGGCTTTGGTTTAAGCCGGATCCTAGTATTATATTTTGGGTTGGTTTAGTCTCATTGTATTCGTGTTTCTCGGAACACGGAAGCGGGTATGTATATACGGATGATAGGGGCATAGAAGGAGACACCTCATTAGGGTTTTGACCATTGACTTGATTAAAACCATAATGAGATGGAGGAAATTGTTTACTAATTTTTATTAAAGATAATTGTGTCATGTCTAATTGGTTTGACCATTTGATTTTGTTGACTATTGTTGACTTAGATATTTTTATTAAGCCCTAGATATTTTGCTTAGCATTAATTGTGACATGATAATGGTCAAATCAAAATAGCCATCACAATTATCCTAGTAAAACTAATTTTTCTCTTTCCAAAAATGAGAGCTCTCTTCATTATTCTCATTCTCACTCTCTCTCATGGTTCTCTCCTTCTTCCTTTCTCAAACCCTAGTATCTCATAAGTTGAGATTCAAGGGTTATTGAGACTTAGCCACAAAAATCCTTCTCTACTCACTCTAGGATACTTAGTTTAGCATACAAAGTACCCTAGTTACTTCATTATAGAGGTTGGAGCTCAAGGTAGAGACCTTCGGGTGGATCATCTTTGACGTGGAGAAGCCGGTGAGGAGGCACCATTCACCACCACTCTAAGGAGAAGCACAACAAAGAGAAGAAGGACTTGAAGCTTGAGGTATAATCATCTAATATAGTAGTTAACACTCCTAGTTAGTTTGTTAGTTAGTATTTAGCAAAGATTCTCATAGGTAGTCTATGCTACCTTGTAAAGAAAAATTTGATTTTTACCTATTTCGCCTCCCCGTTAACTAGCGGGGTGAGTAATACAGACTTACAGTGGTATCAGAGCCTAACTAAACCATAACTAACATGTTCACAAATCTTTTAGAACTTCGATCGTGGAAAAATCCCGAAAACACAACCAAAACTTGCATTTTCTGTCGAATTTTAAATCAGGTCTAAAAATATTTTCAGAGACCTGAAAAATACGTGCAGGCTTTTTCTAGAACACTGAAGAAATTTAGGCGCCTAACTTGGTCAGACCTCCGCGGTTCCGCGGATGAACCAAGCGTTCCACCGTGGATCCGTGGCCGAGTCGACTCCGAGTTGATCCAAATTTTTTCTGGTGCTCTCGGTGATTGTTTTGTGTTTTCTGGGATATTTTGTTTCTGCTCAGGAATTTTTGTATACAGTATTGTACTTGGAGTAGATTCAAATATGGTTATGGATAGAAATTATATGGACTTTAGCTATTCGGATTATATCTGTGATGTGTTATATGTGCTGAACGTCTGCTAATCGCTATACGTCGATTAGTGGGGGTTGCATATATCTGTGATATGTGATATTGGTATGTGTATATGAACTTGTTGGATCGTCGTGATGAATAGCCGAGGATGTGAGATGAAGGTTTTCATTCTTTCATTCGATGTAAAATTTGTAAAGTGATGTAATATTATTTTTGCGGGGCACATCCGGGTTGAGATTGTAGCCACCGTTGTATATTATTTCTTTTACTGTTTTTGCTCCTAGGATTGACCCCAGGTAGGATGCACAAACTACCTGGTACATTGAAATGCCGAGTGGCCTACTCACTTTGTTGAGAGAGGTTGCTTCACATCGGGTATTTGGTGGGTAGTTTACCGCACCCATAGGGGTCTAGGGTGGGGTTTAGCTATTCATCGCGACCGTGTAATCCGTCTTTCGTTGCAGGCTCAAATGAAACACGGATTCCTAGTATATCCAATGTGTTCATCTGTGATCTGGAATGACTATCATTGCGTCTGACGAATGTATATATCTATATATGATATCTAGTAGACGCTGCTTATGTTTTGCATCCGCGCTAGTCCAGCCCCCGCTCTGTCGTTAGTTATGTAACCTAACGGGTGATGACGGGGCCTCGTGGCAAATGCGGATGGCATAAGCGTACGTTATATTTTTGTTGTTTTCTACAATTGATGGGACTGCATTATATTAATGCTAAGCAAACAAACCAAAGTTGAATCGTTGGAACAATTTCAAAACCACTCGGTTTTCCCAAAACAGCAAAACTTTTAAATGCGGAGCTTAAACCACTCCTTTTAAAAGCTATCAGGTTCCTTCGATTATATCAAGTTCACTACGTTCACGGTTTCACCAAAACCATTCGTAGCCCTCCGGCATTTTGGTTGAATATTCAGTAGTATTCAAGCTATGTATTTTGACCTTCGCCAAGGCATAGTGTTTGGTAGCTGCTGGATATTCATCTATAGCATAGATAGACGCGTTGGTTTGGGACAGTCATACTATTACTTTGGCCTTCGTCAAGAGTATGTGCGGGTGGGTTCAAATTAACCTGGACAATGACGGGTAGAACTTGACATGTGACTTATGATATGTTGGCCTTCGTCAAGGTCATAAAAGCATGGGGCAAAAATCCACATCGGGAGTTTCTAAGGAAACTGAAACTTGATAGTGCTGCATACCATTTGGAGTGTGATGATGTTGGTAGGATTCCTTCAGGATTATCACACAATGATATTTAGATCCCAATCCTACTGTGAGTATCCGCTACTCCTTGGGAGATTCTTCACTTAACGATCAATGCTATAAACCAAGTAGGTGTCTAGAACAGTGTTACCGGGGCTACGCCTCTAGGGAAAAGATGTTTTTTAATTAAGGAATTTCGCGAAAGCGTCGGAAAACCTCCCTCGAAGTACCGACACTAGCGTGGATTAACGGTTAAACAAGTATTGTACGGTGAGATTAATCCTGACCAATTCTTCTTTTATGTTTTAAGGAAGGATTCGAGAAACAGTGGGAGCCGTCCTATTTAGATAAATTAAAAACCAATCTAAACTTGCAAGAGTATCATGCTGAGTGTATTCTTCTCTCTCTCCTAAATGCAGCGACCAGGTGACCAGATTAGGTTACATCTAGATAATAAAATGACTGAGTTATACTATAATGACTGGCAAAGGTTTGTCCAGATGTCCATTACCTATGACAAGTTGGACCACCTCATTACTACTCAAGCCCCCGCCGTCCCAGGTCCAGTTTTCACCGTCGCGGATAAGGATATCCGTAAGATAAGGGAAAAAGATTGTGCGAATGCCAAGTGCCTCGTGTTCGCCTCAGTTGATGGTGAATACCAGAGCCAGCATGAGAAGATGGACTTAGTTTCTATCTTCCTCCATAACAAAGTTTTATATGGAGAGCAATCCCATATCGCAAGATATGAGACCTCGAAGGAATTACTTCAAGCGAGGTTGGCTGTCGGGTCATCTGTATGGGACAACGTTCTTACGATGACATGCTATATTGATGAGCTCACGGACCTGAAGACCACGTTGGAGAACGGGTCACATACTGACTTGATTCTACAGTCCCTACCCTCTACTTATACCCTGAAGGAAACCAGGGAGACACCCGCTCTGCTTATTAGGGAATCCTCCTCTTCTGCATCCGAGACGAAAGTAAAGGGTGAGAAGAAGAAGACCTCCACAAAGCCGATATGTGGTGTCAGTAAGGTAGAAGGACAGGGAAGGGCAAAAGTTTCGGGGCTAACAGTTGCGATGGAGGGATGTTCCTATTGTTACGGGAAAGGGCATTGGCAGATGGGATGCAGGGCTTGGAAAGCCAGAATCAAGGATCCGAAGCATGTTGTAGCTTTGAATTTGGGTGTGTTGGTAATTAAAAACAGTCTGTCAATTAACTCTACTTCCTGGGTACAAGATACCTGATCAAGATCATATATCTGTAATTCATTACAGGCTTTGAGAAACCGTAGAGTTATCAGGGCAGGTGATATGACTCTCAGGGTTACTAACGCAATGAGCGTGGACGCTGTATCCGTAGGGTATATCAGCTAGGATTGATAAGTGGGCAGATATTGATTCTACGTATTTGTTTATGTACCAAGTCTAGTTTGTAAGCGATGTGGTTCACATCCGCCTAAATCAAAGTTTGATTGGGTCAGGTACACTAGAGGACATTATATATATTGAATCAAGCTTAGGTTTTCAAACGCCCATAACACACTTAAAAGAAAGTATCCAGAATTAAATAAAACTTTCTTATGGCATTGTATACAGGGTCACATCAATGAAACGCGGTTGTCGAAGTTACGTAGAGAGGGATATTTGGATCTGTCCGAATATCAGTCTTATGCAACTTGTCAATCATGTCTCATAGGAAATATGACAAAGACTCTATTCACTGGACACGGAGTAAGAGCGAGCGAGCCCTTGGGACTCATACACAGCGACGTGTGTAGTCCAATATCTACAGATGCACGTAGTGGTTATTCCTATTTCATTATTTTTACGGATAATTTCTCTAGGTTAGGATATGTCTTCTAGATGAAGCATAAATCCGAGACCCTTTGAAAAATTCCGAGAATATAAGAATGATATAGAAAAACAAACAGGAAAAAGTATCAAGGCATTGAGATCTGATCGATGTGGTGAATACTTAATTTGCCGAGTTCCTGGATTACTCAAAAGATAATGGAATTCTCTCTCAGCTTACTCCTCCATACACACCACAACACAACGGTGTATAGGAAAGGCGGAATAGAACGCTATTGGATATTATTCGTTCCATGATGAGTAATACTGAGTTTCCGCGATCCTTCTAAAGTTATGCACTAGAATCAGCTGCATATCTTTTGAATGAGGTTCCTACCAAGACTGTGCCTACCACAACATATCAGATGTGGAGTGGGAAGAAACCCTATCTTCAATATCTGAAGATATATGGATGTCCAGCTTTTGTTGAAAAGCAGTATGCGGACAAGCTCGAGGCACGCTCAGTACTGCATAGGTTTGTGGGATACCAAAAGAACTCCGAGGGGTATCTTTCCTATTGCACAGAGGAACAAAAGGTTTTTGTTCCTCGTCATGCCTACTTTTTAGAAAATCAATTTTTTGTAAAAGGAAATAGTGGGAGCATAATAGAACTGGAAGAAATTCCAGAAGCACAAACTATTACTGAAAGTATGGTAGAACCAGAGGTCTTAAAAGAACCGGACATACCAACGCCAATCCACAGGACTAGTAGGCAGTCTCATCCGTCTGAGAGATACTACGGTTTTCTCGTAGACGGGGATCGAGAGGATTGCATCATTGACAATGATGAGCCAACTAGCTTCCAGTAAGCCATTCAGAGCGGTGACTCGGTAAAATGGCTGGATGCAATATGGACCGAAATGGAGTCCATGTACACCAACAAAGTATGCACTTTGAACATTGCTCCGAAAGGGGTAAAACCCGTATGCTGTAAATGGATCTTCAGAAAGAAGATTGGTGTAAATGGATAGGTTGAAACCTATAAGGCTAAACTTATTGCAAAAGGTTTTCGTCAAAGACCTGGTTTGGACCATGATGAAACCTTTTCTCCAGTTTCTATACTCAAATCCATTTGGATCCTTCTTGCCGTTGCTGTCTTCCAAGATTTTAAGATCCGGCAGATAGACGTAGAGATGGATTTTCTAAATAGTTATTTGGAAGAGTGCGTCTATATGGATCACCCAGAGGGTTTCAATCAGAGTGGGAGCAGCGGGACAATGTGAAAGTTGCTTAAGTCCATTTATGGACTAAAGTAGGCATCGCGGAATTGGAACATCTGTTTTATTGAGACGGTCAAAGAATTCGACTTTATCAAAAATCCAGATGAACCATGCATTTATAGTAAGATTGTAGCAAGAACTGTGGAATTCCTCATTAAGTACATGGATGACATTCTCTTGATAGGAAATGACATTCCTATACTATAATCAGTCAAAGGATTCTTGTCATAGTGGTTCTCCATGAAAAACCTGGGTGATACAAACTACATTCTGGTGATCCAGATCTATCGTGATAGATCAAAGAGGATGGTGGGATTTTTACAGTCAAGGTACAACAACACCATACTGAAAAAATTTAGTATGGACGATTCTAAGCGCGGTAGTCTACCGGCTTATCACGGAATCACCCTCTCCAAAGAGATGTCTTCCAAGACTGATTTGGAAAGGGCTTGCACATCGATTGTACCCTACGCTTCTGCGGTAGGCTCTATAATGTATGTGATATTGTGTACCAGACCAGATGTAGCTTACGCACTGAGCGTGGTAAGCCGGTATCAGTCAAACCCAGGGGAGAAGCACTGGGAAGCAGTAAAGAACATTCTCATGTACCCGAGAAGGACCAAGGAGATGTTCTTGGTGCACGGCGGAAAAGGATCTCCAGATCGAGGCCTTTGCTAACTCCAACTTCTAGAGTGATAAGAATGACTCCAAGTCGATGTCAGGTTATGGCTTTACCCTCAGTGGAGGGGCGGTCTGTTGGAAGAGCTCAAAGTAGGACACCGTTGCAATCTCGACGTTGGAAATGGAGTAGTTCGCTGCATGAGACGCCGCAAAAGAGGCAGTATGGATATGGAAGTTCTTAACTGAACTTCAGGCGGTTCCTTCCATTTTTTGGTCCAATACTTTAGTATTGTGACAACATACGGCACTATAGCTTTAGGGATGGAACCCAGGTCCCATCAGAGATCCATACATATCTTGAGGTGGTAGCACCTGATTAAGGAGATCATTGATCCCTAGGGGATCGAGGTGAGAAGAGTAGATATGAAGAACAACACTGTAGATCTGTAAGTCTACGGTAGCGCCCCGACCGTCTAGCAGACGCCAAATGCGGAACAAAAACTTTTACAACCGGCGCTATCGCGTACTATAACCCGGATCTGCCATTAAAGCTAAACTAACAAAATACAAAGTAGGTATAATTGTTATACCGAATGATCCGAGTCCTTCGGTCTTCAACCATCATCCCACTCTTTGTTGCGGCTGCTCCGATCTCCTGAATCTCCAGTCTCGTCGTCCAGGTGGCACCACGTTGACGGATCTTTAAACGGGCTCCCGCCTCTGAACCGAGGCAACTCGGTTGTCAAGTTTGCTAAAAGAGACGACAAAGATGATGTAGAGAATGAGTAGAACACTTTGTCTCGTTACGTCCAAGGCTATGGACGAACGGTTAATGAAGTTGCCTTTTGGATCGATATGAAATGAGAAATGGAGTATACTAATTTCCATGAACCAAAATCCTTAATCTTTTTCAAATGAAATCAATCATTTCTTTTGCAAGAGGGGGCCGGCCGTATTTATGGAGGAGGGAGGTGAGTGTAAGAGAGGGGAAGGTGACTATAACATTAAAGAAGAAATGAGTCATCTAAACACCTAGTATGAACACACTAAACGAAACAATGATTCATAACACATAGTCATCAACACATAAATGCTCCATTGATGCAATAAGCCACCTCACCATCCTAGTCACCTACTAGAAGTATCCACACACATGACTCACCCTATGACTCACCCTCAAGAAGAAAAGATAAATCTGCATTTAACCGAATGTTAAATACGGCTGATAGAAAACTGGAAACTGGCAACTTCCAAAAGTGATCTTGAAATGAATTTCAGAATAATCCCGTATCAGTATAATCATACCCGCATTTGTATTATGACCGAATACAAATGCAACTGAGACAAAGATATTATATCTACATAGCATAATACTCTGATCTGGCTTAAACCAAAGCCGACAAGTATTATCTGGCCCAAAAATGACACGTGCGAAAACGCACGTGCATTTTCCGAACCCTGCCATAAACCCATACGGCATCTACAACATTTCGCCCGAACTTGGGAAACTGTCTGTGGGGGACTCTAATGACTCATCAACACACTGGAACTGGGTATAACCACTAGCACGTCAGAGGTACGAGCTGTACGTAACGCTTGCCTATGTATTGATTGGAAGGGAGGCTGACGAGCGAACTCATCTATAAACCCTACTGAGCCTAACAGTGACAATATACATACAGTCCCGTCCGTTCGTCTATGAGTATCGCATATCGGCCTAGGGGCTGGTAACGTCAGACCCCCAATAGCAGTATAAGTCGTGTCAGAGAGTGGCCCAGAACACCCTGAGATATTACTGGAGTACCTACCAGTAAATCTCCTGTCTCGGCCGAGGGTTTTATGTAATGGCTCTCCTAGACACAGCGCGATCTCATCACTAATACCGGGAGAGACAAATTCCCTGCCGATCCGCTCACTTGCCTCCATGTGGCTCGGGACTATACCCAAAAAAGACCTGTTTGCACGACTCCTTTGAGCAGTGGTAGGGTAGAAATCAAAGCACAGTGGGAACTCACACGGGACAAATGACGACCTCAGGTCGATGAACTAACCTGTACACATGTCACCAGGGAACTGCTATCTGACGATATGTATAATACCAACTAGCATGTTCCCGGCGAGTCCTGTCCGGTGAACTCATAACCCAATGAGCACCTGTATTAGGTGAACCAACTGACACCAATGGCTTGTGAGACCGGCCATCGCCCCTCGTCGGGGTCTCGACTGTATACACTAGTCTACTCTGGAGTATTGATGCCCTGTCTCGAAACTCCTACGACTAGGGACACTTTAAGGATGCGCTTACAGACCCCAGCTCCCACATTTATGATCGCCATCATACTTCTGGTAGTCAAGCAAGAATCCTATGGGCTCCATCATCATACAATAGTGAACTAAAGCATGTATACGATGATAAAGACAAACCAGATAGCATACTATCATCTTGAGCAAGACTGTCATATCGGTATAGGTCCTGCCTCAATCATTGCAATCACGTACCTGCGATCCAATAATTGACTTTGAGGCCACTATCCCCAACAAGATCCACTCACAGAGGCCATCCCTCAGACAGTGTTCGAAAGGCTATTCGAGACCTTCGGTCTGCGATATGCTAGTATATGGCCTTAGTGCAGGTAGGAGATAGTTAGTGATATATTCCTTAGAGGCCATTATTGTATCATACTGGATTGTTTATTACTTAATGTAAGCTTGGGATATACACGGATATAGTAACAGTCTTGCTCAAAATGGTAATATGCTACTTGGTATGTTTCTACCTCAATATGTGCATATGTTTCTTTTAGCATATCACTTATACATATTGGTAGAGCCCTTAGGATCTTTGCTTGATTACCAGCGTTGCGATGGCAGTCACACTAGTAGTGGCTGGGTAATCTATAAGCACATCCTATATAGGTCCCTAGTCATAGGATTATCAAGATGGGGCATCGATACTCCGGAGTAGACTAGTGTATACGCTTCTCATCCCAGCAGGGGAGATGGTCTGTCCCACAGCCATTAGTACGTCGTACTGGAGATAGTATGCAGGCGCTCGTTAGGTTACGAGTACACTGGACTGGACTCGTCGGGAACTGTTGGTGGGTATTATACATGTCGTTGGGTAACAGTTCCCATGTGATATGAGTACAGCTTAGTCCATCGACTTGACACTGCTACTTCGTCTCGAGTGTGTTTCCACTGTACTTTGATTACTACCCTACCACGGCTCAAAAGAGTCATGCAAACTGGTAGTAGTTGGGTGCAGTCCCGAAGCACTTGAAGGCAGTGGCGGTTAGACAGGATTCGTCTCTCTCGGTATTCGGGGTTGATATCGTGCTGTGTTTGGAGAGCCATTAGACAAAGTCCCTGGCCAGGGCAAGTGAGATTTACTGGTAGGTGTTCCAGTAGTTTCTTAGGGAGTTCTGCGCTACACTCCGACACGACTTATACCGCTATTAGGGGTCTGACGTTTACCACCCCCTAGGCCCGATATGCGATACTCTTAGACGAACAGACCAGACTGTACGGAGATTGTCACATTCAAGCTCAGTAGGATTTCGGATGGGTTTTAATCATCGGCCTTCTTATCGACATCTACCTGGGGACCGTTACATATAGCTAGTACTGCTTGTGGCCTATGGTTAAACCAACTACCAGCGTAGTGTCGAGTCATTAGAGTGCCACACAGAGGGTTTCCTCTTTTGGGCGAAACGATGTAGAGGTCGTATGGTTTTTCGACAGGGTTCATTCATATACGCACACTTCTGCATGTTTGGTGTTCGGGCAGTTGATATTAGTGGGCTTTGGTTTAAGCCGGATCCTAGTATTAGATTTTGGGTTGGTTTAGTCTCATTGTATTCGTGTTTCTTGGAACACGGATGCGGGTACGTATATACGGATGATAGGGGCATAGAAGGTGACACCTCATTAGAGTTTTGGCTATTGACTTGATTAAAAGCATAATGAGATGAAGGAAATTGTTTACTAATTTTTATTAAAGATAATTGTGTCATGACTAATTGGTTTGACCATTCGATTTTGTTGACTATTGTTAACTTAGATATTTTTGTTAAGCACTAGATATTTTGATTGTGACATGATAATGGTCAAATCAAAGTAGCCATCACAATTATCGTAATAAAACTAAGTTTTCTCTTTCCTAAAATGAGAGCTCTCTTCATTACTCTCATTCTCACACTCTCTCATGGTTCTCTTCTTCTTCCTCTCTCAAACCCTAATGTCTCACGAGTTGAGAATCATCGGTTATTGAGACATAGCTACCAAAATCCTTCTCTACTCACTCTAGGATACTTAGTTTAGCACAAAAAGTACCCTAGTTACTTCAATATAGAGGTTGGAGCTCAAGGGAGAGACTTTCGGATGGATCATCTTTGACGTGGAGAAGCCGCTGAGGATGCACCATTCACCACCACTCCAAGGAGAAGCACAACAAAGAGAAGAAGGACTTGAAGCTTGAGATATAATTATCTAACATAGTAGTTAACACTCATAGTTAGTTTGTTATTTAGTGTTTAGCAAAGATCCTCATGGGTAGTCTGTTAGTTATATGTATGCCGTAGAGGCCATTACTGTACATATGATGTATATTATAGTGGATGCTGGGACATATATAGGGAGGAATTTCTTGCTCGACATGATAGTATGCTATCTGGTTGCTCTTTATCTTAACATGTACACTGATTGTCTCTCTGTTACATGTTGGTAAAGCCCTTAGGATGTGTACTTGACTACCTGGACTATGATGCGGATCATACTAGTGGGGACATGGTAGTCCATAAGTACATCCTTCAAGATCCCTAGTCGTGGGTGTATCGAGACGGGGCATCGATATACCAGAGTGGACTAGCGTATACCTTCTCGACCCATACAGATGGGCGATGGATGATCCCATATCCATTGGTGTTTGACATCAGAGATGATATACAGGTGCTCAGTGGAGACTGGGTACACTGGACGGACTCGCCGAGAACTCCCAGATGGTATTAAACCTTACGTTAGATGGCAGTTCTCTGGTGACACTGGTACAGGTTAGTCTGTAGACCCGAGATCGTCATAGAGTCTTGTGTGATTCTCACTGTGATTTGATTTCCACCTTACCACCTCCAAGAGGGCGTGCAAAACGGTGGCTTTTGGGTACAGTCTCGAATCACATGGAGGCAATGAGCGATAGGAGGGGATTCGTCTCTCTCGGTATAGGGAGTTGATGTTGCGCTGTGTTCGATTGGCTATAACCGGAAATCCCTGGCCAGGGTTGCTGAGATTTACTGGTAAGTGTAATCAGTAGTATCTCGAACTGTTATAGACCACATATCGACACGACTTATCAAGCTACTGGGGTCTGACGTTTACCACCCCTAGGCGAGATATGAAACATATCAGACGAACAGACCAGACTGTACAGTAAGTGTTACTGGTTGGATTCACAGGAGTGTGAGCGGGCTTGCTTGTTGATCTTCTGATAGCTCAATACCCGGATGGCCGTTACGTTTAGCAGACCGCTTGCGGCTTGTGGGTGTTTGATCTGACCATCACCTACTGCCGGCGTATTGACGAGTCTTTAGAGTCCTACACAGAGGTTTCCTGGCTCAAGCGAAACGAAATAGGAGCGCATATGAGATATGTGCGGGACCGAGAATAATACCAGTATGTGATACTGCGTTCTATTCTCACGATTTGTATCATCGGTCGGTTATATGTGATATAGCCGGGTTACCGAATCAAGTGTTGATTCGATATATTGATACACTTGATATTTGTCGGTTATATGAGATATGTCCGGATCGTTAAATCAAGTATTGATTTAATGATTTAATGTATAATTATATATTTGATATATTACTTTATATTAACTAGTATTGGTTCACTTAAGATTGATCTTCTCACTTGATGTGCACAAGTTGTATATGTGATATATTTTTGTGCACTAGATTGTATCATGTTTGATGATACATGCAAACTTGGGTGTGTGTTTGCTTTACACCATTGTTTAGGTTAATGGTTAGTGTTTTATTTATTCTTTTTATTTATTTTGATTAAACAAAATGGTGGCTTTTCTTGTTCTTTACTTGAAGCTTCATGAAGCTTTGAAAAGTCTAGCCATTTTTTTTTATACCGTAACCTAACCATTACACCTAAACCCTAGTTTATTCTCTACATGAGTTTACTTCACCCATGGTTGCATTATGATAAGTCTTCACTTGATTTTTCATTTTAATGATAATTGATATTCTTTTCTTCTTCTTCTTCTTCTTGATAAAGAAAAGAAAACCTTGCTAGAAAATTTCAAGTGTTGAAATCAAGTGAGAAATCCAAATCCAAAGTGAACCCACTTCCTATTTCTTCATCCTCTACCACTTGCCATGTTGTATTGGGTGTTTTCTTCACAAGTTTCATCACCTAATGAAGATGGAGCTTGAGTTAGAGTTGCCTCGACGTAGATCATCTTCGGCATCGAAGTCAACGACCTAGCCCGATCATTTCTCCGACGAAACCATCGCTAGAGTCCGGGATCCGATGATCGCAGTGGAGGGACATCATCACGGAGCTAAAGAAGTGGAGGACCAGATCTACAAAGGTTGTAGTCCCTTTCACTTATTAGTTAAGTTGTTAACTTGTTGTAGTTTCGCCTTTACCTCTAGTTAACAATCTAGTTTAGAGTTTCTCGGCACAGGAAATTTTTGAATTGGACTTGTTTGATCAGTTGTAGAACCTCATGTGTGTGCCTAGGAACCCTACAGTGGTATCAGAGCCTAGCTAGAGATTTAGGCGAAGTGTAGACGACGATAGAAGTCCGATCGGACCCTAAAACCTAATTTAAAACCCTTCTCTGTACAATTTTTCAAAACTGGGATTTTTGAGAATTAAAAATATGCAGAAAAATCAGCAGGGTTTTCTAAGAAATACTCTGCAGCACGTGCGCCTGAGTCCACTAAAGTACCGCGGAACCGCGGCACGAGCATAGCTCGTGCGGCGGTTCTACGGCCATACAGTCACATTAGTTTTTGATTTTTGCACAGTAATGTTCTTTTGAGTTTCCTCTGTTTTCTGGGTATTTTTAATCTATACTCAAGAGTTGAGTTTTTTGGGTTGTATTGAGAGTTCGTTGATTCGATCGGATTGTCTAATTTTGTCTATGTGTTTTTCCGGGTAATTTTAGAATATGTTAAAAAAGTTCGACCGGATATAAATACCCACTTTTTCCCCTGCCGGGAAATTTCCAATTGTTGGATTTTTTCATAGTTTAATGACGTTCTAATTAGTGCAAGTAACGCGATGGACCCTCTAGAAGACAACAAACCTTAACTCGATTATGTGACCGTCTTGAACTGCCCTTTGAACCTTAGGGTTTGGGGCAGTACGACGTGCCATATGTGAGGCATTGGCTTGACCCTTCTATGGCTGGACCGTTGGTACTGTGGCATGAAGTGAATGTTTTTTAAACTTATTTCATGTGTTGAGCTGTTTCGGAAAAACTTGGGTGTTTGATAGTTCGATCGGAAAGTTTAACATTTTCTATTTATCTGGAATGCGATACAATATTTGGAATCCATAAGTAGTTATGAGATAACTGATTTGTATGTTGTAAACATAGCAGTTTAGTCTCACTTGATTGGTTGCCACGGAATTTTGATATGATCAAAAGTCCGTCGCAATCGCGTAGCGTACGCGGATACTCGCCGGTAAACTTAATAGACAGCTACACCCCATAGCCCCGACCAGTGACTATAGGAGAACCCCGTTGCCAAAAGCATCCGTTCGGGTGCTCGCGGCAGCGGTGTTCCGCCTTGGTGCACTTCGTCGACGGCATCGGGGGTGCGGCCGCCTACTAAAGTTTGCGACGAGCATTCGATCAGGATGTCGGGAATCTTGTTGAATTGCCCGACTTGATATTGAAAAGAGTTTTCGATAATGAGACTAAAATGCAGGGTTTATAATTGTTAGGCATATGATGTCTAAGGAATTCAGATGGTTAGGCATGCGATTGTTGGAGATAGTGCCCTCAGAGTCAATTATTGGATCACAGGCACGTGATTGCAATGATTGAGGGAGGACCTATCCCGGTAGGACAGTCTTACTCGAGATGATAGTATGCTATCTGGTTTACCTTTATCATCGTGTACTGCTTTAGGTGACCTGACATGTCGCTATTGCACGTTGATAGAGCCCCAAGGATTCTTGCTTGACTGCCAGCAGTATGAGGGCGATCATATAAGTGAGAGCTGGAGTCTATAAGCACATCCTTAAAAGGTCCCTAGTCGTAGGAGTTTCGAGACAGGGCATCGATACTCCAGAGTAGACTTGTGTATACAGTCGAGACCCCGATGAGGGGCGGTGGCCGGTCTCACAAGCCACTGGTGTCAGTTGGTTCACCTAAGATGTATACAGGTGCTCATTGGGTTATGAGTACACCGGACAGGACTCGCCGGGAACATGCTAGTTGGTCTTATACCTGACGTCAGATAGCAGTTCCCAGGTGACATGTGTACAGGTTAGTTCATCGACCTGGGGATCGTCATTTGTCTCGTGTGAGTTCCCACTGTGCTTTGATTACTACCCTACCACGGCTCAAAGGAGTCGTGCAAACAGGTTTTAGTTGGGTACAGTCCCGAGCCACATGGAGGCAGTGAGCGGATCTTCGGGGGTTCGTCTCTCCCGGTATTGGGGGTGAGGTCGCGCTGTGTCTAGGAGAGCCATTACACGAAGTCCTTGGCCAAGGCAGGAGATTTACTGGTAGGTATTCCAGTAGTGTCTCAGGGTGTTCTGGGCTACACTCCGACACGACTTGTACCGCTTTTGGGGGTCTGACTTTTACCAACCCCCTAGGCCCGACATGCGATGCTCATAGACGAACGGACCGGACTGTACGGATATTGTCACTGACAGGCTCAGTAGGGTGTCAGGATGAGTTCGCTCATCGACGTCCCTTTTGGTCAATAGCTGGTGGCCCGTTACGTATTGGCTTATACCTCTGACGTGCTAGTGGTTAAATCCACAACCATAGTATTGACGAGTCTTTAGAGTCCACCACACTTTCAGTTACTCAGCTTTCGGGCGAAACGCTGTAGAGGCCGTATGGAGATATGGCAGGGTCCGATCAGGTACGTGCGGTATTGCACGGATCAGGATCGGACAGTTTGTACTAGAGGCCGTATAGTTATATGGCGGGGTTCGATCAGATACGTGCGGTATTGCACGGATCAGGATCGAACGGATATTACTAGCCGGCTTTGGTTTAAGCCGGATCCTAGTTTAGTACAGTGTAGATTTTGTCTCTTTGCATTTGTATCCGGTCGGAATACAGATGCGGGTGTGTATGCACAGTATCGGGGTTTTCCTGTAATTTTTTACGGGACCAGTTTTCTGGAGTTGCCAGTTTGCATTCCGTTCCGGCCGGTTTTCCTTTGTTCTTTCCCGGCCGGACTTTTCAGATGGAGGGGGGTTATTTGCAAGTTTGCAAATAACACTTTGTGGAGGTTTTTCTTGCAAATGTATTAATTATGATAGCATCTTTTTGATACCATTCTCATCACTTGCTTTTGTTGATAAGAAAGGATTAGAAGTGATTAGAGTTTGATGTGAGATGGTTATGATGATGTTTTGGATGTGGTCACCACTTGTGCTCCTACCATCACCTCCCTTCATGCTTCATATTCTTTCCTCCACCATTTTTCTAAGATGATAAGTTTTTCATACTAGAGAGAAGAAGAAGAGAGGATCATTTTCAAGAGGGAAAATTTGTTCATCTCATTTCATGCTAGAAAAATGCAAGCACCATTTTTCTTATCTTGATTCCTCCATCATCTTCAAAGGCAACAAACCCCAAATGAGACATAAGCTCTACACTACACTTTCTACAGCAAATCTTGGACGCATCGACTCGCCAGCTTCGCGCCCGAGTTGCCTCGGTATTGAGGTGGGAGCCCGTAAAAGATACAGGCGATGTGGTGCCCTTCCGGCGAGGAGGCGACGACCGGAGTTTCCGCAGGAGATCGGGACGACGAGGAGAAGACCGGAGGACTCGGATCATTCGGTATATCTCTTCCCCTTCTTTTAGTTAGCTAGGACAAGTTTAATGGCCCGATCCGGGGTTTAGTGCGCGGTGGTGCCGGTTTGCAAAGTTCGCAAAATTAAAGTTTATCACCGTTTCCGCATTTGGCCGTCGGATTGACGGCCGGGGCGCCGCCGTGCACTTACAGCGATGTCTAAGGAGGTTGCGGATTCCAACTGTTGTAGTTTTACACTTTCTTTTCTGTGACCGTAAGTGTAATATGTGATATCACCGGTTTCGTTGCTATATGTCAACGACAATTGGGATACGCATGTTTACTTACGTTGATGACATGTGATGTTATGTGTTGCTGGATATGTTATATTGGATCGTCGTGTTTGAATAGCCGGGGGGGTTTATGTGAGATGAGTGTTTTTCATTTTCATTCATGTAAAAACTTGTATGTAATATTCTTTTATTGGGGCACTTCCAGATTGCGGAAGATGTCACCGTTGATGTATATTATTTACTTTTCCACATTAGGATAGACCCAAGGAGGGGAGCACAAGTAACTGGGTTCTAGGGTCCAGTGGGAGACCATCTCGAGGAATCGAGTCCGGGTCTCCTAACCCTAGAATTGGTAGGGTTGCTTGCTGCTCTCGTAGGGGTCTATGGGTGTGGGATTGGCTATTCATTATGACCGTGGAATCCGTGTTTTATTCAGGCTCGAAATAAAACACGGACGTCCTAGTATATCCAATGTTTCATATGATATTTTTTGCTGCGTTATCTGTGATGTGACCATGTGATTTGTTCAGATATATATTGTATATAGTATATATGATATATTATATAGACGTTGCTTATGTTTTACACCCGCCCTAGCCCTGCCTCGATCCGCCGCCGTAATGATGGATCATCTCATCGTTTTTTTTGCAGTGGGCTTGTGGGCTAAAAATAGGTGTTTTGGAATATTAAAATTGGGCCCAGAATTTCTGTGAGTGCTACAGTATTGCTTGGGGGCCCACTTGTTAATTTTTGATCGATCGGATATTTTAAACACATTATTTCACTGTATATACATTATATCTACGACCATGAATGTCACTTGATCGGTAAATCCAGTCTAACTGCTATAGCCCGGTTAGACGGATTTGCGAACGTGACTTTCACGTTGATGTTCTGTGTTTTGCTGTGATGTTGCGGATCGGTCGTGGGGGATAGCCTGGATGCAATGCTAGTACAGTTTTGTTGTATTATGTACATTTGATATTGCGGGGCGAGCGTCCGACATGTGGACTGCCGTCACTGCCTGATTGTATTATTCTTTTGGGGCACGACCTGGTTGCGGTCGATGTACCCGTTGTATGTATATTTTACTTTCTGTACTAGGGTTACCCCGTGGAGGGGTGCACGGATAGCCGGGTTCTAGAAGGCAACAAGCCCGCATCTCATGGCATTGGGACGGAGGGGGCTTCACTCCAGGATTGGCGGGCTATTCGACGCACTCGTAGGGGGTACAAGTTGACCCAGGAGGGGTGCCCAAGTTACCGGATTCCGTGAAGTGCTGGGTGGTCCATTCACGGTGCTGAAAGGGGCTGCCTCGCTTCAGGTTTTGGCGGGTGACTTGCCGCGCCCGTAGGGGTCTAGGATTTCATTGCACAGGCTATCCACACGACCAGGGGAACGTCGGGTTTCAGTAGTGGCTCTGTGAAACCCGGGGATCCCAGATATCTGTATTGTTCTGTGATGCTGTACATTTCTGTGATGTTGCATTTTATTCACGCCTTGAGCGAATATGATATATTGGTATATATATTAGTAGATGTTGTATATGTTTTTCATCCGCGCTAGTCCAGTCCCCGCTCTGCCGTTAGTTAGCTAACCTAACGGGTGATGACGGGACCCAGTGGCGAATGCGGATGGCATATACGTACGTCAGTATATTTTCGTTCTTTGTGGTGTGATCAATTGATGGGACTGCATTGATTCGGATCAATGCAAGTTAAACAAACCTAATCTGATGTTGTTGGAACACTTTTCAAAAAGCTGTTATTGCAAGGACGTTCACTTTTGTTTTGCGTCGTGGTATTCATTTGGAATATCCTGCTCCTCAGTCGACGAGGCAAGGGCCGAGATCCCTTCACCGAGAGTGACCCCTTGGACAGAAGTTTGCGTCAGGGCATTGACTTCACTATAGCCGATTGCTTTTGCTTTGCACAGTGATATTCGGTTATGAATATCCAGCACCTCATTCTACGGGGAAAGAGCCGAGATCCCTTCACCGGGAGTGACCTCTTTAGGGAAGGTTTTTCGTTACTATATTTTCTAAAAAGCTATCCGTTCTTTCAACGATATCAAGTTCATTACGTTAAAAGTTTTCGCCAGAAACCATTCGTAGCCCTCCGTCGTTTCATATGGGTAGTCAATAGTATTCAAGCTGTGTTTGTTGGCCAAAGTCAAGGCACAGTGTTTGGTAGCTGTTGGTTGTTCATATGCAGCATAGATAGATGCTTTGGTTTGGGGCAGTCGTATAGCCTTGTTGGCCAAAGTCAAGGGCTTGTACGGGTGGGCTCAAATTAACCTGGAGAATGACGGGCAGAACTTGACACGTGACTTATGATTTGTTGGCCAAAGTCAAGGTCATAAGAGCATGGGGTAAAAATCCACATCGGGAGTTTCAAAAGAACTGAAACTTGCCAGATATGCGCATACCTTCTGGAGTGTGATACCGTGAGCGGATTCCATCACGTTATCATGCGATGAGAGTTGGATCCCGATTCCCACTGATGAGTTAGTTTACTCCTCGGGTGACCCCGACTAATTCTTCTTTCAGGTTTGGAAGAGAATTTGAGGTACAGTGGGAGGTTTCCAGATTAGATAAAGTGATAACCATTCTGATCTAGGTTAGAGTGCACGCTGAGTGTTTCTTTTCTCTCTCTCTCTGGCAGCGACCATTGACCCGACCCTAAGACTATGACTCAGAGACCAAGTTGACCGAACCTTCTTAACACTGGCTTTTGGATTGTCAGAGTTGCAGACCTCATTGCCACTCCTACTTTTACCCTTTTCTCCAGGACACCCCGTATTACTACGAACGTCCACTTCCATTGGACAAAACCATCGTATGGTTAGATACGAACTCGAAGGAATTCGAGGATGGTTTCCGGTTTTGGAGAAAACGGATAGGATTATTCAGTTGTCTTTTCCTTTTTTCCTTCTCTCAAGTTACGAGTACTCCTTAGTTTAGGAGATAGTACACCTATTACGCAAATTGGATAGTCTTCTTCCAAACTTTAGGCTGGTGCCGAACAGTGGGGAATGAAGAAAACCAATTAGCATAACGATGGTGTGCAGAAGGTATTAAGATTAAGACAAAGCAAGGGATTAGTAAGAGGGCAAAGTAAATTGCGACTGATATTCACGACCAAACCAAGTATTTCTTCGCCAATCCTAAATCACCTTTGTATTTCTCCAGGACACTCCGTATCACTACGAAGATCCACAGTTTATTGGATACTCCATCGTATGGTTATATACGAACTCGAAAGGAACTTGTTCCAGTTCGGGGATGGATTCTGGTCCAGGAGAAATAGGAATAAGGTTTATTCGGTTGTCTTTTATCTTCACCTTCTCTCGTATTGCGAGTGCTCCTAGGATTAGGACAGTACACCCATTATGCTTATTGGATGGTCTTCTTCCAAACCATAGGCTGGTGCCGAACGGTAGGGAAGGAAGAAAATCATTTGGCCTAAGTGGTGTGCAGAAGGTAACGACTAAAGACATATAAAGGGATTTGGAGAGGTGGCAAAGAATTATACGGTTATAGTTGTGAATCTGGATAATGGTAGAGGCATTACTAGGAATACCAGGATACCCCATCGAAACATTTCAATGTTTCAGTTCAACTGTGTACTGTTAAAAGAAAACTGATTTCCCGATTAGACACTTGCTCCAGGGTATGTATTTACCAGGTTTGATTCTCACATCTGTATGGTTTTACAGATGATGAGTGGGAGTAAGTTATTGGGAATTGGGTGATCATCCTCATTATATCGGGATTCGTTGTAATCGGTGATATTTGAGGAGATCACCTGGGCTGTTTGCCCGTCGGCAAATATTTGGTTTTGAATATCCGCTATTGTGCACCAATTTCAAATTGATATATCTGTACGTCTATTTTCATAGAGTGAGTTATACCTTTTGATATTATGTCGATGACATTTACCTATATCAGTGGATGGTTAGGTAAGGAGCATTAAACAGCGGTGTAATTCTTCTTAACCATAAGTACAGTTTTCAACCTACGACACACAGTGAAAGAGTTGTTAGACTCGGCGGACTTATACAGAGTATTGTATATTGTCCAGTGTCCATTAGGACAGAGGGGTTGGTCCTCATACTATATTCTGTTTACTTTTAACTTCTCTAGTTCTTAGACATGTGTTTCGTAGAAACACGGGGTCTAAGTTTTGAGGAGTTATAGGTATTTGAATAGAGTAGAGAACCAGGTATAGCAAGTATCGGGATTCTTCAAAGTGATCGAAGATGTAGATACTTGTGTATGGTATTCAGTTGATAGTAATGATAAAGAGAAATTGCTTCTCTTTCAGGTTACTCATAATTGGAAGTATTCTTAAGTTGAGTAACGTTGATCGACCTCCTTCCATTTAGTTGACATGCACTGGAGATAGCTGCATGATTTGAATCTGGTTCAATTAAATCAGTGCCTCTGGTTCTATATTGGATATAGTACAGTTCATATCTTAACATTGTTAAGGTACGGGGAGTTGTCCGGCTTATGATTAAAACCAGACTCTGGATAACTCAAGGCACGTTTCTGTAATGGCTGTTTGTGGGTTGACCCAGGCTATGACGAGGGTTGACTTTCTACCATCTGGCAGATCAATAGAAGTATTGTTCTAGACTCGCCACAGTTTTATTAAGAATGGATTTTTTCAAAAACAGTAGTGGGAGTATGGTAGAACTGGAAGTGATTCCAGAACCGCAAACGATTACTGAAGATTTGATAAGGAACCTAAAGATTCAATCTGATTTGACATTCCATTGGCCACTCCGCAGATAAGGTGGGTAACTTCAGGCACCCGAGAGGTACTCCGGTAGCCTCAAGGACGGTGACAGGGAAGTTCTTGTTTACCCACACTTGCCATTGCTGTTGTTCCAGGCTGCGAGACCCGGTGGGAGAATGAGTATAGCGTCGTTCTAAACTAGCTTTAGAAGTGCACGTCTACATGACTCTGCCAGAGGGTTGTCGTAGTCAGTGGGAGCAGCGGAAGCATTGGTGGACATCAGGCTTATGTCTATTTATAGACTAAAGCAGATATAGCGGAGATAGATCATCTATTTCTGATGTGACAGTCATAGGTTTGACGTCATCAGAATAGAGGATGGATCTGTTAAGAAGGTAGTAGGGTGTGATATCCTGGTATTTGGATGACATACACAAAGTAGGAAGTGACATTCCTATACTACGATCGGTTATACTTTGGTCGTCACACAGTGGTTTCTCCACAAGGGACTTGGACATTATATCAGACATACTGGTTACTAGATCTATGGTTTTAGATCTAGATTTGGGTGGTTTCCCAATCAGGGTACTTTGACAGCATTCTAAGAGTATTTAGAATGGACGACTCCTGGCATGGTAGTGTACCTGCAGGTAATGGAGTCACCCTCTCTAAAGGTGTCTTATAGACTAAAGTAGAGAGGGATGTGCATGATTGGCAGATCACTTGCGGAGGCAATTGAGTCAATCATGAGATGTCAAGTACCACACCAGATGTTGTTCTTGCACTAGATGCAATAAGTTGACATTGATCCAATCCTGGAGAAACAATCGGAAGCAGTTTTAGAACATAAGTAAATGTTCTAAGGGATATGATAACGACAGCCTCATTAGGGAGACAGTTATCATTCCAGGCTTCCAAGGTGACATGGACGACAGGGTGATCGTCAGAGTTATAGTTTTCCTTCTGACGAGGGGCAGTATTTTGGACAGGTGGTCCAAGGTAATACTGAGGGTGGCATGGCACAGGATACTGATTAAGTTCAGTTGACGATACAGTCTAAGAAGTTTGGATTTGGAGTTCATTTATGAGCTAGGTCCCATCAGACATCCAGACATTCCAAGACAGGTATTGCTCATTTCGGGAGATGGTCTTCTCCGCGAACTTGAGAAATAGAGAGACATAGAAAGAAACATCACAGCGGATCCACTCACTGAGGCTATTCCTCGAACGCAATAGTTTCGCAAACAGGCTTTGTGCGACTGACTAGTAGAGGAGTTGGGTGTTCGGTATCACACGGGCTGTGAGTATGCGACATCGCAATAATTAGCCTTGAGTGTAAGTGGGAGATTGTTGGAGATAGTGCCCTCAGAGTCAATTATTGGATCACAGGCACGTGATTGCAATGATTGAGGGAGGACCTATCCCGGTAGGACAGTCTTACTCGAGATGATAGTATGCTATCTGGTTTACCTTTATTATCGTGTACTGCTTTAGGTGACCTGACATGTCGCTATTGCACGTTGATAGAGCCCCTAGGATTCTTGCTTGACTGCCAGCAGTATGAGGGCGATCATATAAGTGAGAGCTGGAGTCTATAAGCACATCCTTAAAAGGTCCCTAGTCGTAGGAGTTTCGAGACAGGGCATCGATACTCCAGAGTAGACTAGTGTATACAGTCGAGACCCCGACGAGGGGCGGTGGCCGGTCTCACAAGCCACTGGTGTCAGTTGGTTCACCTAAGATGTATACAGGTGCTCATTGGGTTATGAGTACACCGGACAGGACTCGCCGGGAACATGCTAGTTGGTCTTATACCTGATGTCAGATAGCAGTTCCCAGGTGACATGTGTACAGGTTAGTTCATCGACCTGGGGATCGTCATTTGTCTCGTGTGAGTTCCCACTGTGCTTTGATTACTACCCTACCACGGCTCAAAGGAGTCGTGCAAACAGGTTTTAGTTGGGTACAGTCCCGAGCCACATGGAGGCAGTGAGCGGATCTTCGGGGGTTCGTCTCTTCCGGTATTGGGGGTGAGGTCGCGCTGTGTCTAGGAGCCATTACACGAAGTCCTTGGCCAAGGCAGGAGATTTACTGGTAGGTATTCCAGTAGTGTCTCAGGGTGTTCTGGGCTACACTCCGACACGACTTGTACCGCTTTTGGGGGTCTGACTTTTACCAACCCCCTAGGCCCGACATGCGATGCTCATAGACGAACGGACCGGACTGTACGGATATTGTCACTGACAGGCTCAGTAGGGTGTCAGGATGAGTTCGCTCATCGACGTCCCTTTTGGTCAAAAGCTGGTGGCCCGTTACGTATTGGCTTATACCTCTGACGTGCTAGTGGTTAAATCCACAACCATAGTATTGACGAGTCTTTAGAGTCCACCACACTTTCAGTTACTCAGCTTTCGGGCGAAACGCTGTAGAGGCCGTATGGAGATATGGCAGGGTCCGATCAGGTACGTGCGGTATTGCACGGATCAGGATCGGACAGTTTGTACTAGAGGCCGTATAGTTATATGGCGGGGTTCGATCAGATACGTGCGGTATTGCACGGATCAGGATCGAACGGATATTACTAGCCGGCTTTGGTTTAAGCCGGATCCTAGTTTAGTATAGTGTAGATTTTGTCTCTTTGCATTTGTATCCGGTCGGAATACAGATGCGGGTGTGTATGCACAGTATCGGGGTTTTCCTGTAATTTTTTACGGGACCAGTTTTCTGGAGTTGCCAGTTTGCATTCCGTTCCGGCCGGTTTTCCTTTGTTCTTTCCCGGCCGGACTTTTCAGATGGAGGGGGGTTATTTGCAAATTTGCAAATAACACTTTGTGGAGGTTTTTCTTGCAAATGTATTAATTATGATAGCATCTTTTTGATACCATTCTCATCACTTGCTTTTGTTGATAAGAAAGGATTAGAAGTGATTAGAGTTTGATGTGAGATGGTTATGATGATGTTTTGGATGTGGTCACCACTTGTGCTCCTACCATCACCTCCCTTCATGCTTCATATTCTTTCCTCCACCATTTTTCTAAGATGATAAGTTTTTCATACTAGAGAGAAGAAGAAGAGAGGATCATTTTCAAGAGGGAAAATTTGTTCATCTCATTTCATGCTAGAAAAATGCAAGCACCATTTTTCTTATCTTGATTCCTCCATCATCTTCAAAGGCAACAAACCCCAAATGAGACATAAGCTCTACACTACACTTTCTACAGCAAATCTTGGACGCGTCGACTCGCCAGCTTCGCGCCCGAGTTGCCTCGGTATTGAGGTGGGAGCCCGTAAAAGATACAGGCGATGTGGTGCCCTTCCGGCGAGGAGGCGACAACCGGAGTTTCCGCAGGAGATCGGGACGACGAGGAGAAGACCGGAGGACTCGGATCATTCGGTATATCTCTTCCCCTTCTTTTAGTTAGCTAGGACAAGTTTAATGGCCCGATCCGGGGTTTAGTGCGCGGTGGTGCCGGTTTGCAAAGTTCGCAAAATTAAAGTTTATCACCGTTTCCGCATTTGGCCGTCGGATTGACGGCCGGGGCGCCGCCGTGCACTTACAGTGGTATCAGAGCCTCGCCATTAACTTCGTCTAGCTTCGTTTGATGTGTTTTGCATTTCCGATCGACCAAAATTCCAAAACTTGCATTTTCCTTCACATCAGTTTCTGTTGAAATTTTTTGAAGTCTAAAAATTTTTCAGGTGGTCTCAGAATGTTGTGCAGGGAGTTCTAAGAACACTGGAAAAATTCGACAACATGATCATTCACTAAGAGCGCGGATCTGCGGCCATTAACCTTTCTTAGGCCGCGGATCCGCCGCCGTAATGATGGATCATCTCATCGTTTTTTTTGCAGTGGGCTTGTGGGCTAAAAATAGGGGATTTGGAATATTAAAATTGGGCCCAGAATTTCTGTGAGTGCTACAGTATTGCTTGGGGGCCCACTTGTTAATTTTTGATCGATCGGATATTTTAAACACATTATTTCACTGTATTTACATTATATCTGCGACCGTGAATGTCACTTGATCGGTAAATCCAGTCTAACTGCTATAGCCCGGTTTGACGGATTTGCGAACGTGACTTTCACGTTGATGTTCTGTGTTTTGCTGTGATGTTGCGGATCGGTCATGGGGGATAGCCTGGATGCAATGCTAGTACAGTTTTGTTGTATTATGTACATTTGATATTGCGGGGCGAGCGTCCGACATGTGGACTGCCGTCACTGCCTGATTGTATTATTCTTCTGGGGCACGACCTGGTTGCGGTCGATGTACCCGTTGTATGTATATTTTACTTTCTGTACTAGGGTTACCCCGCGGAGGGGTGCACGGATAGCCGGGTTCTAGAAGGCAACAAGCCCGCATCTCATGGCATTGGGACGGAGGGGGCTTCACTCCAGGATTTGCGGGCTATTCGACGCACTCGTAGGGGGTACAGGTTGACCCAGGAGGGGTGCCCAAGTTACCGGATTCCGTGAAGTGCTGGGTGGTCCATTCACGGTGCTGAAAGGGGCTGCCTCACTTCAGGTTTTGGCGGGTGACTTGCCGCGCCCGTAGGGGTCTAGGATTTCATTGCACAGGCTATCCACACGACCAGGGGAACGTCGGGTTTCAGTAGTGGCTCTGTGAAACCCGGGGATCCCAGATATCTGTATTGTTCTGTGATGCTGTACATTTCTGTGATGTTGCATTTTATTCACGCCTTGAGCGAATATGATATATTGGTATATATATTAGTAGATGTTGTATATGTTTTTCATCCGCGCTAGTCCAGTCCCCGCTCTGCCGTTAGTTAGCTAACCTAACGGGTGATGACGGGACCCAGTGGCGAATGCGGATGGCATATACGTACGTCAGTATATTTTCGTTCTTTGTGGTGTGATCAATTGATGGGACTGCATTGATTCGGATCAATGCAAGTTAAACAAACCTAATATGATGTTGTTGGAACACTTTTCAAAAAGCTGTTATTGCAAGGACGTTCACTTTTGTTTTGCGTCGTGGTATTCATTTGGAATATCCTGCTCCTCAGTCGACGAGGCAAGGGCCGAGATCCCTTCACCGGGAGTGACCCCTTGGACAGAAGTTTGCGTCAGGGCATTGACTTCACTATAGCCGATTGCTTTTGCTTTGCACGGTGATATTCGGTTATGAATATCCAGCACCTCATTCTACGGGGAAAGAGCCGAGATCCCTTCACCGGGAGTGACCTCTTTAGCGAAGGTTTTTCGTTACTATATTTTCTAAAAAGCTATCCGTTCCTTCAACGATATCAAGTTCATTACTTTAAAGGTTTTCGCCAGAAACCATTCGTAGCCCTCCGTCGTTTCATATGGGTAGTCAATAGTATTCAAGCTGTGTTTGTTGGCCAAAGTCAAGGCACAGTGTTTGGTAGCTGTTGGTTGTTCATATGCAGCATAGATAGATGCGTTGGTTTGGGGCAGTCGTATAGCCTTGTTGGCCAAAGTCAAGGGCTTGTACGGGTGGGCTCAAATTAACCTGGAGAATGACGGGCAGAACTTGACATGTGACTTATGATTTGTTGGCCAAAGTCAAGGTCATAAGAGCATGGGTAAAAATCCACATCGGGAGTTTCAAAAGAACTGAAACTTGCCAGATATGCGCATACCTTCTGGAGTGTGATACCGTGAGCGGATTCCGTCACGTTATCATGCGATGAGAGTTGGATCCCGATTTCCACTGATGAGTTAGTTTACTCCTCGGGTGACCCCGACTAATTCTTCTTTCAGGTTTGGAAGAGAATTTGAGGTACAGTGGGAGGTTTCCAGATTAGATAAAGTGATAACCATTCTGATCTAGGTTAGAGTGCATGCTGAGTGTTTCTTTTCTCTCTCTCTCTCTGGCAGCGACCATTGACCCGACCCTAAGACTATGACTCAGAGACCAAGTTGACCGAACCTTCTTAACACTGGCTTTTGGATTGTCAGAGTTGCAGACCTCATTGCCACTCCTACTTTTACCCTTTTCTCCAGGACACCCCGTATTACTACGAACGTCCACTTCCATTGGACAAAACCATCGTATGGTTAGATACGAACTCGAAGGAATTCGAGGATGGTTTCCGGTTTTGGAGAAAACGGATAGGATTATTCAGTTGTCTTTTCCTTTTTGCCTTCTCTCAAGTTACGAGTACTCCTTAGTTTAGGAGATAGTACACCTATTACGCAAATTGGATAGTCTTCTTCCAAACTTTAGGCTGGTGCCGAACAGTGGGAAATGAAGAAAACCAATTAGCATAACGATGGTGTGCAGAAGGTATTAAGATTAAGACAAAGCAAGGGATTAGTAAGAGGGCAAAGTAAATTGCGACTGATATTCACGACCAAACCAAGTATTTCTTCGCCAATCCTAAATCACCTTTGTATTTCTCCAGGACACTCCGTATCACTACGAAGATCCACAGTTTATTGGATACTCCATCGTATGGTTATATACGAACTCGAAAGGAACTTGTTCCAGTTCGGGGATGGATTCTGGTCCAGGAGAAATAGGAATAAGGTTTATTCGGTTGTCTTTTATCTTCACCTTCTCTCGCATTGCGAGTGCTCCTAGGATTAGGACAGTACACCCATTTTGCTTATTGGATGGTCTTCTTCCAAACCATAGGCTGGTGCCGAACGGTAGGGAAGGAAGAAAACCATTTGGCCTAAGTGGTGTGCAGAAGGTAACGACTAAAGACATATAAAGGGATTTGGAGAGGTGGCAAAGAATTATACGGTTATAGTTGTGAATCTGGATAATGGTAGATGCATTACTAGGAATACCAGGATACCCCATCGAAACATTTCAATGTTTCAGTTCAACTGTGTACTGTTAAAAGAAAACTGATTTCCCGATTAGACACTTGCTCCAGGGTATGTATTTACCAGGTTTGATTCTCACATCTGTATGGTTTTACAGATGATGAGTGGGAGTAAGTTATTGGGAATTGGGTGATCATCCTCATTATATCGGGATTCGTTGTAATCGGTGATATTTGAGGAGATCACCTGGGCTGTTTGCCCGTCGGCAAATATTTGGTTTTGAATATCCGCTATTGTGCACCAATTTCAAATTGATATATCTGTACGTCTATTTTCATAGAGTGAGATATACCTTTTGATATTATGTCGATGACATTTACCTATATCAGTGGATGGTTAGGTAAGGAGCATTAAACAGCGGTGTAATTCTTCTTAACCATAAGTACAGTTTTCAACCTACGACACACAGTGAAAGAGTTGTTAGACTCGGCGGACTTATACAGAGTATTGTATATTGTCCAGTGTCCATTAGGACAGAGGGGTTGGTCCTCATACTATATTCTGTTTACTTTTAACTTCTCTAGTTCTTAGACATGTGTTTCGTAGAAACACAGGGTCTAAGTTTTGAGGAGTTATAGGTATTTGAATAGAGTAGAGAACCGGGTATAGCAAGTATCGGGATTCTTCAAAGTGATCGAAGATGTAGATACTTGTGTATGGTATTCAGTTGATAGTAATGATAAAGAGAAATTGCTTCTCTTTCAGGTTACTCATAATTGGAAGTATTCCTAAGTTGAGTAACGCTGATCGGCCTCCTTCCATTTAGTTGACATGCACTGGAGATAGCTGCATGATTTGAATCTGGTTCAATTAAATCAGTGCCTCTGGTTCTATATTGGATATAGTACAGTTCATATCTTAACATTGTTAAGGTACGGGGAGTTGTCCGGCTTATGATTAAAACCAGACTCTGGATAACTCAAGGCACGTTTCTGTAATGGCTGTTTGTGGGTTGACCCAGGCTATGACGAGGGTTGACTTTCTACCATCTGGCAGATCAATAGAAGTATTGTTCTAGACTCGCCACAGTTTTATTAAGAATGGATTTTTTCAAAAACAGTAGTGGGAGTATGGTAGAACTGGAAGTGATTCCAGAACCGCAAACGATTACTGAAGATTTGATAAGGAACCTAAAGATTCAATCTGATTTGACATTCCATTGGCCACTCCGCAGATAAGGTGGGTAACTTCAGGCACCCGAGAGGTACTCCGGTAGCCTCCAGGACGGTGACAGGGAAGTTCTTGTTTACCCACACTTGCCATTGCTGTTGTTCCAGGCTGCGAGACCCGGTGGGAGAATGAGTATAGCGTCGTTCTAAACTAGCTTTAGAAGTGCACGTCTATATGACTCTGCCAGAGGGTTATCGTAGTCAGTTGGAGCAGCGGAAGCATTGGTGGACATCAGGCTTATGTCTATTTATAGACTAAAGCAGATATAGCGGAGATATATCATCTATTTCTGATGTGACAGTCATAGGTTTGACGTCATCAGAATAGAGGATGGATCTGTTAAGAAGGTAGTAGGGTGTGATATCCTGGTATTTGGATGACATACACAAAGTAGGAAGTGACATTCCTATACTACGATCGGTTATATTTTGGTTGTCGCACAGTGGTTTCTCCACAAGGGACTTGGACATTATATCAGACATACTGGTTACTAGATCTATGGTTTTAGATCTAGATTTGGGTGGTTTCCCAATCAGGGTACTTTGACAGCATTCTAAGATTATTTAGAATGGACGACTCCTGGCATGGTAGTGTACCTGTAGGTAATGGAGTCACCCTCTCTAAAGGTGTCTTATAGACTAAAGTAGAGAGGGATGTGCATGATTGGCAGATCACTTGCGGAGGTAATTGAGTCAATCATGAGATGTCAAGTACCACACCAGATGTTGTTCTTGCACTAGATGCAATAAGTTGACATTGATCCAATTCTGGAGAAACAATCGGAAGCAGTTTTAGAACATAAGTAAATGTTCTAAGTGATATGATAACGACAGCCTCATTAGGGAGACAGTTATCATTCCAGGCTTCCAAGGTGACATGGACGACAGGGTGATCGTCAGAGTTATAGTTTTCCTTCTGACGAGGGGCAGTATTTTAGACAGGTGGTCCAAGGCAATACTGAGGGTGGCATGGCGCAGGATACTGATTAAGTTCAGTTGACGATACAGTCTAAGAAGTTTGGATTTGGAGTTCATTTATGAGCTAGGTCCCATCAGACATCCAGACATTCCAAGACAGGTATTGCTCATTTCGGGAGATGGTCTTCTCCGCGAACTTGAGAAATAGAGAGACATAGAAAAAAACATCACAGCGGATCCACTCACTGAGGCTATTCCTCGAACGCAATAGTTTCGCAAACAGGCTTTGTGCGACTGACTAGTAGAGGAGTTGGGTGTTCGGTATCACACGGGCTGTGAGTATGCGACATCGCAATAATTAGCCTTGAGTGTAAGTGGGAGATTGTTGGAGATAGTGCCCTCAGAGTCAATTATTGGATCACAGGCACGTGATTGCAATGATTGAGGGAGGACCAATCCCGGTAGGACAGTCTTACTCGAGATGATAGTATGCTATCTGGTTTACCTTTATCATCGTGTACTGCTTTAGGTGACCTGACATGTCGCTATTGCACGTTGATAGAGCCCCTAGGATTCTTGCTTGACTGCCAGCAGTATGAGGGCGATCATATAAGTGAGAGCTGGAGTCTATAAGCACATCCTTAAAAGGTCCCTAGTCGTAGGAGTTTCGAGACAGGGCATCGATACTCCAGAGTAGACTAGTGTATACAGTCGAGACCCCGACGAGGGGCGGTGGCCGGTCTCACAAGCCACTGGTGTCAGTTGGTTCACCTAAAATGTATACAGGTGCTCATTGGGTTATGAGTACACCGGACAGGACTCGCCGGGAACATGCTAGTTGGTCTTATACCTGACGTCAGATAGCAGTTCCCAGGTGACATGTGTACAGGTTAGTTCATCGACCTGGGGATCGTCATTTGTCTCGTGTGAGTTCCCACTGTGCTTTGATTACTACCCTACCACGGCTCAAAGGAGTCATGCAAACAGGTTTTAGTTGGGTACAGTCCCGAGCCACATGGAGGCAGTGAGCGGATCTTCGGTGGTTCGTCTCTCCCGGTATTGGGGGTGAGGTCGCGCTGTGTCTAGGAGAGCCATTACACGAAGTCCTTGGCCAAGGCAGGAGATTTACTGGTAGGTATTCCAGTAGTGTCTCAGGGTGTTCTGGGCTACACTCCGACACGACTTGTACCGCTTTTGGGGGTCTGACTTTTACCAACCCCCTAGGCCCGACATGCGATGCTCATAGACGAACGGACCGGACTGTACGGATATTGTCACTGACAGGCTCAGTAGGGTGTCAGGATGAGTTCGCTCATCGACGTCCCTTTTAGTCAATAGCTGGTGGCCCGTTACGTATTGGCTTATACCTCTGACGTGCTAGTGGTTAAATCCACAACCATAGTATTGACGAGTCTTTAGAGTCCACCATACTTTCAGTTACTCAGCTTTCGGGCGAAACGCTGTAGAGGCCGTATGGAGATATGGCAGGGTCCGATCAGGTACGTGCGGTATTGCACGGATCAGGATCGGACAGTTTGTACTAGAGGCCGTATAGTTATATGGCGGGGTTCGATCAGATACGTGCGGTATTGCACGGATCAGGATCGAACGGATATTACTAGCCGGCTTTGGTTTAAGCCGGATCCTAGTTTAGTACAGTGTAGATTTTGTCTCTTTGCATTTGTATCCGGTCGGAATACATATGCGGGTGTGTATGCACAGTATCGGGGTTTTCCTGTAATTTTTTACGGGACCAGTTTTCTGGAGTTGCCAGTTTGCATTCCGTTCCGGCCGGTTTTCCTTTGTTCTTTCCCGGCCGGACTTTTCAGATGGAGGGGGGTTATTTGCAAGTTTGCAAATAACACTTTGTGGAGGTTTTTCTTGCAAATGTATTAATTATGATAGCATCTTTTTGATACCATTCTCATCACTTGCTTTTGTTGATAAGAAAGGATTAGAAGTGATTAGAGTTTGATGTGAGATGGTTATGATGATGTTTTGTATGTGGTCACCACTTGTGCTCCTACCATCACCTCCCTTCATGCTTCATATTCTTTCCTCCACCATTTTTCTAAGATGATTAGTTTTTCATACTAGAGAGAAGAAGAAGAGAGGATCATTTTCAAGAGGGAAAATTTGTTCATCTCATTTCATGCTAGAAAAATGCAAGCACCATTTTTCTTATCTTGATTCCTCCATCATCTTCAAAGGCAACAAACCCCAAATGAGACATAAGCTCTACACTACACTTTCTACAGCAAATCTTGGACGCGTCGACTCGCCAGCTTCGCGCCCGAGTTGCCTCGGTATTGAGGTGGGAGCCCGTAAAAGATACAGGCGATGTGGTGCCCTTCCGGCGAGGTGGCGACGACCGGAGTTTCCGCAGGAGATCGGGACGACGAGGAGAAGACCGGAGGACTCGGATCATTCGGTATATCTCTTCCCCTTCTTTTAGTTAGCTAGGACAAGTTTAATGGCCCGATCCGGGGTTTAGTGCGCGGTGGTGCCGGTTTGCAAAGTTCGCAAAATTAAAGTTTATCACCATTTCCGCATTTGGCCGTCGAATTGACGGCCGGGGCACCGCCGTGCACTTACAGCGATGTCTAAGGAGGTTGCGGATTCCAACTGTTGTAGTTTTACACTTTCTTTTCTGTGACCGTAAGTGTAATATGTGATATCACCGGTTTCGTTGCTATATGTCAACGACAATTGGGATACGCATGTTTACTTACGTTGATGACATGTGATGTTATGTGTTGCTGGATATGTTATATTGGATCGTCGTGTTTGAATAGCCGGGGGGGTTTATGTGAGATGAGTGTTTTTCATTTTCATTCATGTAAAAACTTGTATGTAATATTCTTTTATTGGGGCACTTCCAGATTGCGGAAGATGTCACCGTTGATGTATATTATTTACTTTTCCATATTAGGATAGACCCAAGGAGGGGAGCACAAGTAACTGGGTTCTAGGGTCCAGTGGGAGACCATCTCGAGGAATCGAGTCCGGGTCTCCTAACCCTAGAATTGGTAGGGTTGCTTGCTGCTCTCGTAGGGGTCTATGGGTGTGGGATTGGCTATTCATTATGACCGTGGAATCCGTGTTTTATTCAGGCTCAAAATAAAACACGGACGTCCTAGTATATCCAATGTTTCATATGATATTTTTTGCTGCGTTATCTGTGATGTGACCATGTGATTTGTTCAGATATATATTGTATATAGTATATATGATATATTATATAGACGTTGCTTATGTTTTACACCCGCCCTAGCCCTGCCTCGCTCTGGCGTTAGTTACCTATCCTAACGGTGCAGACGGGACATCGAGGCGAATGCGGATGGCATAAGCGTACGTTATATTTATCTGTGATGTTTAGGTGGACTTAAATGATGGGACTTCATTAATGTGATTAATGAAAGAAAATAAACCTAAAAGATGTTGTGGAATCGAATTTCAAAAATAAAACAGGTAGCTACAGTTCTTGCTTTGCATCGCGGTGTTCCTTGTAGAACATCCTGCACCTTATTCGATGAGGAAGGGCCGAGATCCCTTCACCGGGAGTGACCCCTTTAGCAATAACTGGAAGATGCTACAACCCTCAGTTTGTCTTTTGATTGCTTCTATAGTTTTTTGCTTTGCACAGCAGTATATATGATATATCCTGCACCTTATTCGATGAGGAAAGGGACGACGATCCCTTCACCGGGAGTGACCCCTTTAGCAAAACTAGAAAAGCCTAAAAAACACTCCATTTAAAAACAATTTGATTCTACAACGATATCAAGTTCATTACGCAATAGGTTTTCAGAAAAACCTGTCGTAGCCCTCCGTCATTTCAGATAAGTCCTACTTAGTATTCGTGCTACGTTTGTTGACCTCCGTCAAGGCGTAGTGTGTGGTAGCTAACAAGTATTTATCTGCTTATGCATATGATGCAGATTGGGTTAGGGTAGTCGTACGACCTTGTTGACCTCCATAAAGGGTCGTGCGGGTGGGTTTGATTCAATCAAGAAATGACGGGTTGAACTTGAGTAGTAGCCTATGGTTTGTTGACCTGCGTCAAGGTCATAGGGTGCTAGGGTAATTGTTACTCCTGGGAGTGTTTTACACATTACAATTAGCCGATCTAGTAGGTGTCTAGAAAGGTGTCAACGGGGTTACGCCTCTGGGAAAACGAGGTTTACTGTAATTAGGTCCGTGCGAAAGCATGGGGAACCTCCCTCAAACTACCGACACTGTCCTGGCTGAAAGATTGGCGAACTTGTAGCGTGTAATTAATCCCGGCTAGTCTTTCCTTTAAGGGTTTGAAGGAAGATTTGATAAAAACAGTGGGAGCCATCCTGATTAGATAAAATAATAACCAATCTGATCTTGCAAGAGTGCATGCAGAGTGTTTTCTTCTCTCTCTCTCCTGGTAGCGACCATGTCACGCCTTAATCAAGATAATAATACGGATGTATTGATCGAACCCGCTTGTTATACTGAGCTGGGGAACGTTGGTCCCGCTCCAACTTATAATTGTTATAAGACCGAGCAGGAAATAGGGCAATGCCTGGATACCCATGCCGCCCAAACGAAGAAAGTGCATGATGATGCATCTTCTTCGGGTGCGTTCATTACAAAGAACTGTTTCTCAGTATCCTCTGCGTCCTGGGTATTTGATACCGGATCAGGATCCCAGATATGTAATCTGTTACATAGGGCTACAGAAAAGTAGAGAACTGAGAACGGGTGATAAGTTTCATGAGACAGAAAATGGTACAAGTGTTGTAGCCAAGTCTGTTGGTCAGTGTCACCCTGTATTACAAGTACATTGATTCTGAACGAATGTTATTAGATACCGAACCTGATATACAAAATCATATCAGTCTCTTTATTAGTAAAGAAATGATAAAATTTTGTATTGTTGGATAATGTTTTGAACATTTCCTATATCAAAAGTTGATCGGTTCAGGCACGTTATCTATAAGCATTGATGTTCTAAATCAAACTACAGTTCTTAGTATACGGAACACACACAAGAGGAAGAGTTCAGAAATGAACGAATCCTTCTTGAGGCGTTGTAGACTAGGTCATATCAATGCGACCCGACTGGCTGAAGTTACATTTAGATGCATATTTAAATTAGTTTGAATTTACATCTTGTGAAACTTGCCATTCATGTCATAGAGATAAGATGACCATAGCTCTGTTTACTGGAAACAGAGAAAGAGTTAGTAAACTCTTGGGATGATACATGTCGATATATGTAGGTCCCCTGTCTACACATGCTAAGACCGGTTCTTTGTATTTCATTACATTTTCTGATAATCTCTCAAGATTCAGACATATGTTCCTGTTGAAACACAAGTCCGAAGCTTTTGAGATATTCATAGAATATAAGTTAGAAATAGAGAACCAAAACGGGTATAAGTATTATGTCCTTTGATGTGATCAAGGAGGAGAATACTTAAGCACGAAATTCCTGGATTATTCTAAAGCAGAATGAGATTCTCTCTTAGCATTACTCCTCCGTATACACCACAGCACGTAGGTGTATCGGGGCGGAGAAATCACACCCTATTTGATATGGTGCACACTATGATGAGTACTACTGAGTTACCTATTTTCTTATAGGGAGTTATGCACCTGAGAAGTTGCATACCTATTGAATAGGGTTCCGTTCAAATCAGTTGCCTACCACTTCATATGAGATGTGGAAAGGGAAGAGCCCATATCTTAAGTTTGTTAAGATTTGGGGTTGTCCGGCCTATGTCTAAAAGCAAAATCCGGACAAGCTCGAGGCAAGATCAGTTATGTAGAACTGGAAATGTTTCAGCTATACAAACTGCAGCTGATGATTTGGTAGAACCAAAGGATTCAATAGTTACCAACGAACCTCAGCCTCTCCACCGATCTAGTAGGGTTCCTCACCCACCTGAGAGATACTTTTGTTTCTCTATGACAGTGGGAGCGAGGATTGCATCATGAGATGATGACCCAACTATTTTCGAGCTGGCCATCAGGAGTGGGACTCTATAAGAATGGCTGGATGCTTAGCGATCTGAGATGGAATCCTTATACACCAACAAAGTATGGACTTTGGTTGCTTGATCTGAAGGGTTAAATCCCCATCAGGAGCAAGTATATCTTGAGAAGATTACTTGGTGTACATGGAAAAGTTGAGACTTTCAAAGCTAGACTTGTTAAAAGTTTGCATCATTGACCTGGATTATGATGAAACCTTTTCTATGTAGCTATGCTTAAGTCCATCCAGTTCCTACTTGCCACGGCTACATACCATGACTACAATATCTGGCGGTTAGGTGCCATGACTGCTTTTCTAAATGATGGTTTAGAAGAGTGCGTCTATAAATACACAGCCAGAGGGCCTCGTAGACAGTGGGAGCAGCGGAAACGTGTGCAAGATGTTTTATGTGATAAAGCAGGCATCGCGGAGTTGGAACATCTGTTTTGATGTGGTAGTCAAAGAGTTTGACATCATCAAAAAGGTATATGAACCTTGTAGATACAAAAAGGTAGTAGGGAGTATGGTGGTGATCCTCGTAGAGTACGTGGATGACATACTTTTGATAGGGAAGTAGTTTCCTATGCTACGCTCGGTCAATCTCCGCTTATCACAATGATTCTCCAAATAGGATCAAAGTGATACCTACTAAATCCTGGGTTTTGGATCTATGAGATAGATCTAATTGGATATTAGGATACTCACTAGTTGTAGTGAGATGGTATCAATGGATCCTGGGGAGAATCACTGGAAAGGTTCCAGGGTGATAAGGACGACTGAATATCAGTCGCAGGCATTGTCTTTATCCTCAGTGGAGGGACGGTATGTTGGAAGAGTTCCAAGCTAGATACCGTGGCATACTAGACGATAAAGGCTGGATACATCGCTACTTAAGATGCTACCAAAGAGGCTGTCTGGGTGTATATTAGTAAATGAGATGAACTTAGTTCCTCCCATTGTGTGACAATGGAGTTGTGGCTTATGCCAAGGAACGTCCATCCCATCAGTGATCCAGACATATTCTAAGGCAGTATCACATGGTCATGGAGATGGTTGATCTCCAGGGTGATCGAGGTTAGAAGAGTAGACTCAGAGGATAACACGGCGGATCCACTCACAAAGGCCTTTTCCCAGAGAGAGACTTTTATGGGATGGTTGAGTATGAGATACTGCAACCACTGCTACAGATGGCCCTAGTGCAACTGGGAGATTGTTAGTTATATGTATGTCCTAGAGGCCATTACTATACATAGGATGTATATTGTAGTGGATGCTGGGACATATATAGAGAGGACTTTCTTGCTCGACATGATAGTATGCTATCTGGTTGCTCTTTATCTTAACATGTACACTGATTGTCTCTCTGTTACATGTTGGTGAAGCCCTTAGGATGTGTACTTGACTACCTGGACTATGATACGGATCATACTATTGGGGACATGGTAGTCCATAAGTACATCCTTCAAGATCCCTAGTCGTGGGTGTATCGAGACGGGGCATCGATATACCAGAGTAGACTAGCGTATACCTTCTCGACCCATACAGATGGGCGATGGATGATCCCATATCCATTGGTGTTTGACATCAGAGATGATATACGGGTGCTCAGTGGAGACTGGGTACACTGGACGTACTCGCCGAGAAATCCCAGATGGTATTATACCTTACGTTAGATGGCAGTTCTCTGGTGACACTGGTACAGGTTAGTCTGTAGACCCGAGATCGTCATAGAGTCTTGTATGATTCCAGCTGTGCTTTGATTTCCACCTTACCACGTCCAAGAGGGCGTGCAAAACGGTGGCTTTTGGGTACAGTCCCGAATCATATGGAGGCAATGAGCGATAGGAGGGGATTCGTCTCTCCCGGTATAGGGAGTTGATGTTGCGCTGTGTTCGATTGGCTATAACCGGAAATCCCTGGCCAGGGTTGCTGCGATTTACTGGTAAGTGTTATCAGTAGTATCTCGAACTGTTATAGACCACATATCGACACGACTTATCAAGCTACTGGGGTCTGACGTTTACCACCCCTAGGCAAGATATGCGACATATCAGACGAACAGACCGGACTGTATGGTAAGTGTTACTAGTTGGATTCACAGGAGTGTGAGCGGGCTTGCTCGTTGATCTTCTGATCGCTCAATACCCGGGTGGCTGTTACGTTTAGTAGACCGCTTGCGGCTTGTGGGTGTTTGATATGATCATCACCTACTGCCGGCGTATTGACGAGTCTTTAGAGTCCTACACAGAGGTTTCCTGGCTCAAGCGAAACGAAATAGGAGCGCATATGAGATATGTGCGGGACCGAGAATAATACCAGTATGTGATACTGCATTCTATTCTCGCGATTTGTATCATCGGTCGGTTATATGTGATATAGCCGGGTTACCGAATCAAGTGTTGATTCGATATATTGATACACTTGATATTGGTCGGTTATATGAGATATGACCGGATCGTTAAATCAAGTATTGATTTAATGATTTAATGTATAATTATATATTTGATATATTACTTTACATTAACTAGTATTGGTTCACTTAAGATTGATCTTCTCACTTGATGTGCACAAGTTGTATATGTGATATATTTTTGTGCACTAGGTTGTATCATGTTTGATGATACATGCAAACTTGGGTGTGTGTTTTCTTTACACCATTGTTTATGTTAATGGTTAGTGTTTTATTTATTCTTTTTATTTATTTTGATTAAACAAAATGGTGGCTTTTCTTGTTCTTTACTTGAAGCTTCATGAAGCTTTGAAAAGTCTAGCCATTTTGTTTTATACCTTAACCTAACCATTACACCTAAACCCTAGTTTATTCTCTACATGAGTTTACTTCACCCATGGTTGCATTATGATAAGTCTTCACTTGATTTTTCATTTTAATGATAATTGATATTCTTTTCTTCTTCTTCTTCTTCTTGATGAAGAAAAGGAAACCTTGCTAGAAAATTTCAAGTGTTGAAATCAAGTGAGAAATCCAAATCCAAAGTGAACCTACTTCCTATTTCTTCATCCTCTACCACTTGCCATGTTGTATTGGGTGTTTTCTTCACAAGTTTCATGACCTGGTGAAGATGGAGCTTGAGTTAGAGTTGCCTCGACGTAGATCATCTTCGGCATCGAAGTCAACGACCTAGCCCGATCATTTCTCCGACGAAACCATCGCTAGAGTCCGAGATCCGATGATTGCAGTGGAGGGACATCATCACGGAGCTAAAAAGTGAGGATCGGATCTACAAAGGTTGTAGTCCCTTTCACTTATTAGTTAAGTTGTTAACTTGTTGTAGTTTCGCCTTTACCTCTAGTTAACGATCTAGTTTAGGGTTTCTCGGCACATGAAATTTTTGAATTGGACATGTTTGATCAGTTGTAGAACCTCATGTGTATGCCTAGGAACCCTACATAGTCTATGTTACCTTGTAAAGAAAAATTCAATTTTTACTTATTCTGCCTCTCCGTTAACTAGCAGGGTGAGTAACACAGACTTACAACCTGCAGCAGGAGTAGGGAGAGCTAGCCGTTTTGCAGTAGCTCCCTCTGGTATCATAGGCTTCTTTACAGGTCTGCTTGAGTTCTTCCTCAGCTTGTTGAAGACTGAGTCTTTCGGATTTGACGGCTTGCTGATAGAACCGTCATGGTTGCCAGCCGATTGAAGACCAACTCTCTGCGAGCTTCTCCTTATGGCATTGAGGCGCTAAATTTCACAGATGGGAGTATAGTCCCGAAGAACAGTCCAGTAGTGGCTTGTGTGACCTGCCCCACGAACATTGAGAAAATGGAGGCCGCGTTAGGACCAAATGTCACTCCGCCAGCTGGGACGGAATAAGAGTTATTGTTGCATGAGGTGCAGTGGGAAGCCATTAATTCTGCACTGGAGCCAAATACCCAGTTTTAATACCTCAAATCCAGGGGCAACCAATATATAGTGAACCGTGATTTTGTTCATGAATCAAGACGCACGAAGTGTGGAGTGGAAAGAGGAAAAGGTCTCACTGGGAGTGCCAGAATCTGTTTACCGTCGAAGACTAGACTGAGATATTTAGACGTCTACCGTGAATTTGGGGACAGATGCTATTTGGACTTATCCATCCACCTCTCCAAAGATACCAAGTTGATTTATGTCACCATGTATCATAGGTTTGGACAAATGCTACCGTTGTACCAGACTTTATCAGATTACCCCTCATTTGTGAGGGGTTTTTTTATTGTGGGGATGCTCTTCTCTGCAGGTGCAAGCCCCTCCAGTTAAATGCGTTATCGTGTTGCGAGAACCACGTTCTCCTTCTCCAGTAGTTCGCTTTTTGTCGTGTGTTATTTTTTCTGTTTTGGTTGTCCATGGATTGTATACGGAGACTAATTTATGTTGTTGCCCGTAGGGCACGGATGTCACGATCCGAAAAGTACGGAACATGACCGGCACTTAAATTACGAAACGTCTCGAGGCGTACATAATCTAAGTAAGCCAAAACCCAGAAATCAAAACCAAGTAAAGCAGTAGAGTGAAGGAAAAACCAATTTAAATCAAGTAGTTTTGCAACATAAGCCGAAATATGCATTTTTAAAATCACAAGTCTTTTCTGAAAATTTCGGCAGAGTTTCCTTTGTAAATACTGGCCCCGAACGGGGTACAACATGATAAATACATAGATGAAAGATAAAAGGCATCCCCAAGAGGGAGCTAGCTCTTCGTCAATCGATGGCCATAACCACGCAAGCATATAATATACAACGCCGAAGGGCGAGGATCAAAACTCAAAAAGAAACTCAAAACAGCATGAAATCCATAATAATACAGCGCGCGACTCTAAGGTCGAAAGAATATACAACTGGTCTCTAAGTCTGAAATAATATACATGTTTGGTTGATGGAGTCACTAGATACAATTGAATAAAATAAATGTATAATAGTGGTCACGATACAAGCACCTACCAAAGCAATCACCCAGAAAGGAAGCAGTCTGCCAGCAAAGCCGTAACGGAACCTGTACGGAAAAACCTGCAAGAAACTATGGCACAATGGGGGTGGGTTGCCAACTCATCAGTAGAAAACATCACCGAGCAAAAATCGTATGTATGACACAATCCTAGGTCAATACGATCAATACATATAAATATCCTCAATATGATAAAGTCTGAAGTATGAAAAGGTGGCAAGGGTAAACATTTATACCAAGTGTAATACCGAGTGCTCGTGTCAGTAGCTCAGGTAGTAACATATCATATGAATGAGGTATGAATGCATGAATACAGAATACATGTAAATGAAGAAACTGCTTTCATAACTTAGTGAGATTTCTGTATATTTAAAACGAAATATCATCAATGAAATCAACATAATCAGTGTCTAGCATCGACACAAAACATACATCCCAATATCTCAATATCTCAGGCTCCGGCTATCCGGACTGGCCTGTATCATCAAATCTTAATACCTCAATATCTCAAAATCTTAGTGCCTCAAATCTCACTATCTAGGGCTCCGTCAGTCCTGATCGGCCCCTATCATCAATCACACGACTACGAACGGTATCCTCCGGATATCCGACGCGCCAGGTAAAATCACCGGTAGGCAGTCTGCCCCTGCCAGGCTCATCATCCACCATGAAAATCAATCTCACCCCGGGATACCATACCGGGTCCACCATGTACCCGAGTGGGTTCCTATGTCTCCTCGAATCGGGTCTCGAAATCCAACAGCTACTATGAAGACTCATGGTGAACGACTTATACATCACGAGAAAACCGCAACTTGCATTTTAAAAAGAGGGAGAAAGAAGTGTATATTCTTGCGGTTTTCTCCCAAATCCAGGAATCTCATAAAAATCCGAAATCCAAGAATCTACAGTAATTAAACAGTGAATATCGGCATAAAACTCCAAAATACTGCATAACAGTGAATAATAATATGCATGAATTTGCAAGTAATAAGTGAAATGTCTAACCTGACATATAAAGCAAGTACACTAATATCATGTCGAAACTATCAGCTAACAAGCTATGTCAATGAAATAATATTCTCTAAAGTGTACGTGATATAGCAATTACCGATGATGATGTGTGTGAGCCGGCAAGTAAGTGTATGTGGAACATACGCATCATCGGTAATAGTGTCGGTGTCCTCACCGCATGATTTCAATATTAACATATGAAAACACAATATAAGCATGCAATGCGATACGAGCAGCAAGAATATGCGGGAGCTGAATATCAAATACAATGATAATGAATCTACATATGTCTAAGTATGAGTCGTACAGTTTTGCCATTTGAAATAATACGAATCGTGTGTTTAGAAAATAGGGACTACGGTGTTTTTAAGAAAATGTACATCCTTTGAAATATCCGTAGAATCCCTTGGCCTGTCTTTAAAAATACTCATGATTTGTTAGTTTTGAAATAGGTATGACTCGAATCTAATCTATCATTTACAAATAAACTACCGGACAAAACTAAACAGGATGATCGAAAGGTAAGAAAACCGCCTAACATCTGAGTTGATACATACATACATATATATATATATATATATAACAGTCGGTGATCCTGCCTCAAAAGTATCACATACGATACAATATCTATATTATGACATCCTTAAGTCAAGAGTGCGGATCTATCGTCAATATATAGCTCGTACGGTAAATCCGTTGTACGGTCTCTCAAATCTGGGTACGGGTCAAATGTCACATCTATCACATTATTCATCTGGTATCCTCTTTATCAAATATCATAATCCGGGGTACTGATCTACGTCTAGTACAATACTGATACAACATATGTATATGCATGCATGTGTATGAAAACAACACGTCAAAGGACCCGCTAAAATATCGTGTCATATCTCAAATTACAATCCATGTCACATCACCGATCTCACGGCCTCAAGCCCAAACTCATCGACTCATCTCCAATCCCAAGTAGCAATCTCATAATCCCGTATATGTATATGTGTATATACATATACATAGTCCCATACCCATGTGTGTATGTGTCTCTCTCTCTCTCTATATATATATATATACACATATATACATACATACATACATACCCCCATATACGCACAGGTAATAAAGTAAATGTATGCAAGTGTGTGTGTACGTGTGTGGGTGTAACAACTACTCTAGGGTTTCGCAACTAACACTAAACTAATCCATGAACACATAACCATATCCTGAATATCCATGTCTCACATAAAAGATATCATATGTATATAGTATATATATAGCATACTGTACATCGAACTGCGGGGGTGCTATACGCCACCCACCCGACTTCCCCCGTAAATATATATCTACTCACCTTGTCTTCGTTTGCTGATGCCGACGTCGTCACGCGCTTGCTTGTCATCTCGAAGTCTTCGTGAGGGTACCTATACATCATAACGTATCGTATCGCATTAAAACCAAATCAAAACCAAAACGACATGCGGAACTCACATAAGTCAAAACATATGGTTTGCCCTCGGAACTTAACCAAATAACACCCGATAGAGACATACAAACATCAAGTGATCGAGATAAAACACAAACACTAAAATCTAGAATTTAAAATATGAAAAACCAAAACTCGAATCAAAACAGCAACTTGAGGAAGTGGTCTCAGATTTTGTATAAGGTGAAAACTAGGTAAGCCAACAATACTAGGGAGATATATAGGGTATATATGACCTACAGAAGAAACCTGGGGACCAACTTCTACCAGGTGGCCGGCCACACACTAGGAAAATCTGGCCTGCTCGGATTTGGGGTGGAGTTGGGGCCTCGAACTTCTACAGTGGGTTCTTAGTAGTCCAATTGGTTTTCTAGAGTTGTTTATTTTTTCCAGTAAAATGCCTAGGTTATACCAGATTTCCCTGCACCCTCAAAGTCGTCATAAACCGACATGAAAAGTTCTGAAATTCCGTATTTTGGTTTTTCAGTTGGGTTTGGTCTGGGTTTCTATCATTATATGGGGTCTAAGATCATCACTAATTCCCAATTACACCATCTCTAATCAAATCAAACCCTAATTCCCAACTTGAGTTTTTAATGTTCACTAAACTTCGCCAAATCAATTTTAAACTTGAAAAGAGGCTTAAGCATATGAAACATTACACTAATTGTTAAAGGATTACCTCATTTCGGACCCAAGAATCCCCTACAGCACCAAAATGTGATTTTTTTTGTCCAAAGTGTAGCTTGTGAGCTTGTGCACAACTTTTGTGAAGTGGAGATGGGGTTTTGGGTTGTTTTTGATGGTGTTGTGTGGCTTGAAGAAGGGGAGGGAGGAGGTGCTGGCATGGTGAGTGAAGAGGGAGAGAAAGATGAAGAAGATGAAGAGAATAAAGACTTGGTCAAAGAACCCCACACCTCACTCTCTCTTCTCTCTCATGCACATACCCCTTTCTTTAATCATTTTCCTTTTCTTTTTTTTTTTCCTTTTCTTTTCTTTTCATCTCTCTTTAGTTTTCATTAACATCCAAAATGAAATGATCATGAAGGAAAACTATGCTAAAATGTAACAAGTGTTAAAAAAATGACATGTGCACAAAACACGCTTAAAGCCCGACTAGCGATTTTTAATCGCGATTAGCACTAAAATAGTGTTAAATAAATCATAAACTATCATAATTTGTATGAATCACATAAAGCACCCACTTTTTAGTAATTTCCATAATTTTCAAAATTTTCCCAATTTATCGGTATTTAATTATACCGCCCTATTAAAATATTCATATTTTATTATTTAATTATAAAAATTCCCAAAAAAATATTTTATTTTTCTGAAATGTTACAATATTCCCCCATTAAAGAAATTCAGTCCCCGAATTTAAATTTAAACCCCTCAAATACTAAAACATTTCAGTAAAAGCCCAAGCCGTCGGGGTCCCGAAATCATAAATACACCAAGCACATCGTAGCGCAATGCCTGCGCATGAATAATGAGCAGATAACTCAAAAACGAAACTCCGTCAAGCATCCCGCAATCATCGGAGTCATGGCAAAGACACAAATGTCAAATCCAAAACGAAACCAATAAGATATACATCAAAACTATACATGTAAACATCAAATCTATACATAAAAACATCTGAAGGAAATGCATGCCAAACCGTTTTAAGTCGTTGTGCGATGCGCATAACACTGCACAGTGGCGGACGTCTCTAGGGAGAAAATAACTCTATATATGTATATATATCCTTTGTTTACATGCACGTACCACCGTTTTGAAAACAATTTAGAAGTGTTTCCTTGTTTTAAACGTTCCGTGTCATCTCAGACACGTAGGTAAATACTGAGACTATAGCTCTCTTTCTGGAAATCCCATCGATAACTATCAATGCATGCAAAATACATCCAGGTACTGTCCTCTGACTAGTCCTGCTCAGTCCAGAAACAATAATAAATATCATAAAAACGTACTGCTCCATAAGAAATCAATCCCAAAAGGTGTATATGAAAGCTACGTGCGTCTGGTGCGCATGGAAATCAAAATCCATATATGTTCCATACATGTGCACAGAAACAACATGTAAATGCAACGGGTGTGCACGAAACACCTATCAGAGGCAACGCGTGTGCCTGTAAGTCCACGTTGCCAGCCCCGGTTCTTGCGGGGAGGCGGAAACGGTATAAAAATCAAGTTTTCAGCGCATGGGGCAACATGGACTAACAAAGTCGGGATCTTTTCTAAACTAAACTAGCAAGAAAGCTAAAGAGAGTTAGCTACTCGGAAAAGAGGTTATACCTAACTTGAACTCCTTCTTTTTGAAACCTTTGTAGGGGTTTATGGTGCTTTCCTCGTCGCCTTCTTTCGTCAAAGATGGATCCACCTGAGGGTTCAACCTTCGGGCTCTTTCTTGAACTTTGAGTGAACTAGGATCTTTGGCTTGCTAAACCTCTAACCCTAGAGTGAGTAGAGAGTGGCTTTGGGGTGTTTTTATCTTAAGGAGATGGATTCTCAACACATGAGAAGGGAGCTCCTTAAACTAGAGGAGGAGGAAGAAGAAGAGAGGAGAGAGAAGAGTTATGATAGAATGAATAATATCCTTCTCATTTTACAACCATAACAAAATGAAAAGAATTATCAAATTAACAATAATAATAAAAATGAAATAGTTGATGGAAGGTTTGGAATGACCATTATCATTACATTCATTAAATGGTTTTGCAAGAATCAAAGCGCATCTTTGATATGTAATGATGATGGTCAAACTTTCAACCATGGTCAACAAGTCAACCTTGGTCAACAAGTCAACAAAACCAACCATGACACAATTTCATTTAATTAATATTATTAATTGATATAACATAAATTCATTAGGGTTTGGAAAAAGACGACTGTCATCTGTGCATACGCACCCGTTCCGAAACCCTAATGAATATCCTCTTCCTCCGCCTTAATCAACTGTGCATACACACCTGCATGCTTGTTCCGACGAACATGAATACTAAGAGATAAAATCAACCCCAAAACATATACCAGTGTCTGGCTCAAACCAGAGCCTGCTAGTAATATCTGTCCGGACTCCAAACGTGCACAAGTGTGCGGATGAGAACGACCCTGTCGCAAAACCATGCGACCTCTACTCAGTTTTTCCCAGAGGAGAATAGCCCTCTGTGTGGGACTCTAAAGACTCGACACTACGCTGGCAGTGGGTTTAACCACAGACCGCAAGCGGCACTAGCTGTGGGTAACGCTCCCCAGGTAGATGCCGATGAGAAGACTGACGAGGTGAACCCCATCTGAACTCCTACTGAGTCTGAATGTGACAGTCTCCGTACAGTCCGGTCTGTTCGTCTGATACATCGCATATCGGGCCTAGGGGGCGGTAAACGTCAGTCCCCTAATAGCGGTACAAGTCGTGTCGGAGTGAAGCCCAAAGCACCCTAAGATAACACTGGAAACCTACCAGTATATCTCGCTTGCCCTGGCCAGGGACTACTCGTGTAATGGCTCTCCTAGACACAGCGCGATGTCAACCCCCAATACCGGGAGAGACGAATCCTGTCTAACCGTCACTGCCTCCAAGTGCTTCGGGACTGCACCCAACTACCACCTGTTTGCACGACTCGTTTGAGCCATGGTAGGGTAGTAATCAAAATACAGTGGGAACACACTCGAGGCGAAGTGCCAGTGTCAAGTCAGCGGACTAAGCTGTACTCATGTCACCTGGGAACTGATAACTGACGATAGGTACAATACCAACTTGTCAGTTCCCGACGAGTCCTGTCCAGTGTACTCGTAACCTAACGAGCACCCGCATACTATCTCAAGTACGACGTACTGACGGCTGTGGGACAGACCGTCTCCCACACTGGGATGAGAAGCGCATGCGCCAGTCTACTCCGGAGTATCGATGCCCTGTCTCGATAGTCCTGCGACTAGGGACCTGTATAAGGATGTGCTTATAGATTACCCAGCCCCCACTAGTGTGACTGCCATCACAACGCTGGTAATCAAGCAAAGATCCTAAGGGCTCCACTAATGCGTATAGGTGATATGATAAAATAAACACATGTACACATTGAAGTAGAAACAAACCAAGTAGCATACTACTATTTTGAGCAAGATTGTATATACAAGGTGAATATCCCAAGCTTCCATTAAGTAATACACAAACTAGTATGATACAGTAATGGCCTCTAGGGCATATACACTAACAATCTCCCACTTGCACTAAGGCCATGTACTGGCGTATCGAAGACCTATCATCTCGATCAGCCGCTCGAACTGAGTCTGGGGCAGGGCCTTGGTGAATGGATCTGCAGTGTTTTCTTCCGAAGTAACCCTCCGAACCTCGATCTTCTGGCGATCCACGATCTCCCTGATCAGGTGATACCGCCTCAAGATGTGTCTGGATCTCTGATGGGACCTGGGTTCCTTTGCTAAAGCTATAGCCCCGTTGTTGTCGCAATACAGAGGTATTGGGTCAACAATGGACGGAACCACCTGAAGTTCTTTCAAGAACTTCCTCATCCAGACAGCTTCTTTTGCGGCATCAGATGCAGCGATGTATTCCGCTTCCATCGTCGAGTCTGCAACGGTTTCCTGTTTGGAACTCTTCCAACACACCGCCCCTCCATTGAGGGTAAAGACAAAACCCGACATGGACTTGGAATCATCCTTGTCACTCTGGAAGCTGGAGTCAGCAAAGGCCTCAATCTGGAGGTCTTTTCCGCCATACACCAAGAACATCTCCTTAGTCCTTCTCAGGTACTTGAGAATGTTCTTTACCGCTATCCAGTGTTTCTCCCCAGGGTTTGACTGATACCGGCTTACTACACTCAATGCATAAGCTACATCCGGTCTGGTACACAACATCGCATACATTATAGAGCCTACCGCAGAAGCGTAAGGTATGATAGACATGCGATCCCTCTCCAAATCAGTCTTGGGAGATATCTCTTTAGAGAGGGTGATCCCGTGACAAGCCGGTAGGTTACCGCGCTTGGAATCTTCCATAGTGAATCTCTTCAGTATAGTGTCGATGTACCTGGACTGTGAAAGTCCTAATATCCTCTTGGATCTATCACGATGGATCCGGATCCCCAGGATGTAAGAGGCATCACCCAGGTCTTTCATGGAGAACCTGTGTGACAAGAATCCCTTGACAGATTGTAGCATAGGAATGTCATTTCCTATTAAGAGAATGTCATCCACGTATAAAACGAGGAATACTACAGTTCTGGCTACAAATCTACTATAGATGCATGGTTCATCTGGATTTTTGATAAAGCCAAATTCTTTGACCGTCTCATCAAAGCAGATGTTCTAACTCCGCGATGCCTGCTTTAGTCCATAGATGGACTTAAGCAACTTGCACACCTTTCCGCTGCTCCCACTCTGAATGAAACCCTCTGGCTGGTCCATATAGACATACTCCTCTAAATTTCCATTTAGAAAAGCGGTCTTTACGTCCATTTGCCAAATCTCATAATTGTGGAAGGCAGCAATGGCAAGAAGGATCCGAATGGATTTCAGCATAGCCACTGGAGAAAAGGTTTCGTCATAGTCCAAACCAGGTCTTTGACGAAAACCCTTTGCTACAAGTCTAGCTTTATAGGTCTCAACCTGTCCATCTACACCAATCTTCCTTTTGAAGATCCACTTGCATCCTACGGGTTTTACCCCGTCTGGAGCAATGTCCAACGTCCATACTTTGTTGGTGTACATGGACTCCATTTCGGTCCGCATTGCATCCAGCCATTTTACCGAGTCAACGCTCTGAACGGCCTGCTGGAAGCAAGTAGGCTCATCATAATCTATGATGCAATCCTCTCTATCCCCGTCTATGAGAAAACCGTAGTATCTCTCGGGCGGATGAGACTGCCTACTACTCCTGCGGAGCGGCGTAGGAATGTCCTGTTCTTTTGAACCTTCTGGTTCCACTAAACTTTCAGTAATAGTCTGTAGTTCTGGAATTTCTTCCAGTTCTACTGTGCTCCCACTTATCTGGTTTTCCAAAAACTCAGTTTCCAAGAAGTAGGCATGACGAGAAACAAGAACTTTTTGTTCCTCTTCACAGTAGAAGAAATATCCCTTGGAGTTCTTTGGATATCCCACAAACTTACACTGAACTGAGCGTGCCTCGAGCTTGTCCGCATGCTGCTTTTTGACAAAAGCTGGACATCCCCATGTCTTAATGTGATTAAGATGGGGCCTCTTCCCACACCACATCTCAAATGGTGTGGTAGGCACAGTTTTAGTAGGAACTCGGTTCAAAAGGTATGCAGCTGATTCTAGCGCATACCCCCAGAAAGATCGTGGTAACTCAGCGTTACTCATCATGGACCGTACCATATCCAATAGGGTTCGGTTCCGTCTCTCCGATACACCGTTATGTTGCGGAGTGTATGGAGGAGTAAGCTGAGAAAGAATTCCGTTCTCTTTTAAATAGTTCAGGAACTCGGCACTCAAGTATTCACCACCTCGATCCGATCTTAGAATCTTTATACTTTTGCCGGTTTGTTTTTCTACTTCATTCTTATATTCCTGGAACTTTTCAAAAGCTTTGGACTTATGTTTCATTAAGAAGACATAACCGTACCTTGAAAAGTCATCCGTAAAAGTAATGAAGTAAGAATAACCACTTCGCGCATGTGTAGACATTGGACCGCACACGTCGCTGTGTACGAGTCCCAAGAGCTCGCTCGCTCTTACTCCGTGTCCAGTGAACGGAGTCTTTGTCATCTTTCCTTTGAGACAGGATTGACAAGTGGCATACGATTGATATTCGAACGGATTCAAATATCCTTCTGTATGTAACTTAGTCAACCTTCTCTCATTGATGTGACCCAGTCTACAATGCCATAAGAAAGTCTGATTTATATCTGGAGACTTTCTTTTGTGTGTATTCTGGACATTGAAAATCTGTGGTTGGTTTAATACGTATATACCATTGCTTAGTGTACCTGACCCAATCAGAACTTGATTAAGGTGAATGTTTACAACATTACTTACAAACGCAAATTCATAACCTTCTTTTGAAACCAAAGATACAGAAATGATATTACAAGTTGCGTTGGGTACAAAAAAGCAATTACGCAAAACCAAAACATGTCCATCTGACATTCCCAGGTTATAGTCCCCCACGGCTTTAGCATCCATGCTAGCTCTGTTCGCAACTCTGAGGGTCATGTCACCTGCCTTCAAAACCCTACGGTTTCTCAACGCCTGCAAAGAATTACAGATATGAGATCCTGATCCGGTATCCAATACCCAGGAAGTAGAGTTTATCGAAAGACAGTTTTCAATAACATACACAACTGAAGCTGAAGCCGCAACCTGCTTCAGTTCCTGTGTCCTGGCCTGCCAAGCCCTGCAATCTTTCTTCCAGTGTCCACTCTTATGACAATAGAAGCATTCTTCTTTACCCATAAGCTTCCCCGCTAACTTTGTTGCCTTTGCCTTTCCCTTCGTATCCACTTTACTAACACCGCCCCTTGGTTTGGCGGGGGCTTTCTTCTTCTTTCCCTTGGCTTTCGCCTTGGACCTAGAAGAAGAAGATCCTCCTACAAACAAAGTGGGTGTTTCCCTACCTTTCTGTAGGGTGCCCTCTGCGCTCCTCAGCATGTTGAGGAGTTCTGAAAGTTCAACTTCTTTTTCTTATAAGTTGAAGTTCAGTATAAACTGGGCGTAAGTGGAAGGAAGGGACTGGAGAACCAAGTCCGTATAGAGCTCACTCTCCAACGTGGTCCCAAGTTCTGCGAGCTCCTCAATGTAGCCAATCATCTTAAGCACGTGGTCCGCTACCGATGATCTGACGGCCAACTTTGCCGAAAACAACTTCTTCGACACTTCGTATCTTGCGATACGAGACTGCTCTCCATACAGTTCTTTTGTATGGAGAAATATGGATTTCAGGTCCATATTCTCGTGCCTCCTCTGATGTTCGTTGTCCATAGAGGCAAGCACGAGGCACTTGGCCTTCACGCAATCAATCTCCCAAGTCTTACGGATTTCCTTATCCGCGACGCTGGAGGTGGGACCTGGGACGGGGGGAGCTTTGGTGGTAAGAAGATACCCCAGCTTGTCGTAAGTGATTGCCATTTTGACATTCCTGAGCCAATCTTTGTAGTTTGGCCCTGTCAGTATGTTTTTATCTAGGAGTAACTTAAGTTCAGTCATGTTGATTGGTCGCTGCAATTAGGAGAGAGAGAAGAAACACTCAGCACGATGCTCTTGCAAGTTTAGAATGGTTTTTAATTTGTCTAAACAGGATGGCTCCCACTGTCTCTCGAATCCCTCCTCAAACCATAAAGGAAGAATTAGTCGGGATCAATCCCACCGCACAATACTTGCTTAACCGTTCAGCCAGGCCAGTGTCGGTACTTCGAGGGAGGTTTTCCAACGCTTTCGCGAAGTTCCTTAATTTAAGAACCTCTTTTCCCTGGGGGCGTAGCCCCGCTAACACCTTTCTAGGCACCTACTAGGTTTATAGCATTGATCGTTTAGTGAGAAATTTCCCGAGGAGTAGCATATACTCACAGTAGGATCGGGATCCAAATATCATCGCGTGACGAAACTGAAGGAATCCTACCAGAATCATCACACTCCAAATGGTATGCAAATCTAGCAAGTTTCAGTACTTATGAAACTCCCGATGTGGATTTTTGCCCCATGCTCTTATGACCTTGACTTTGGCCAACAAATCATAAGTCACATGTCAAGTTCTACCCGTCATTCTCCAGGTTAATTTGAATCCACCCGTACCTACCCTTGACTTTGGCCAACAAGGCAGTACGACTGTTTCAAATCAACGCATCTATCTATGCTGCACATGAATACCCAATAGCTACCAATCACTATGCCTTGACTTTGGCCAACAAACACAGCTTGAATACTATTGACTATTCATGTGAAACGACGGAGGGCTACGAATGGTTTTGGCTAAACCGTGAACGTAGTGAACTTGATATAATCGATGGAACGAGATAGCTTTTAAAAGGAGTGGCTCAAGCTCCGCATTTAAAAGTTAGTTTTGAAAAGAACCGAATGGTTTTCCGAAAGTGTTCCAACGACTTTAGCTTAGTTTATTATCTTGCATTAGTTCTTTTAATGCGTGATATTCTTGCATTAGTTCTTTTAATGCGTCCCATCATTTAATCCTACCATTGCAGAAAACAACCAAAATATGACGTACGCTTATGCCATTCGCATTCGCCACGGGGTCCCGTCATCACCCGTTAGGTTACTTAACTAACGACAGAGCGGGGGCTGGGCTAGCGCGGCTGTAAAACATGAGCAACGCCTAAATAGTTATTAATATATAGCAATGATAGACATTACAGATCACAGATGAATACATTGGATATACTAGGAATCCACAATCCTTTCGAGCCTGCAACGAAAAGCGGATTACACGGTCGCGGTGAATAGCCAAAACCCCACCCAAGACCCCTACGGGTGCGGCAAACTACCCGCCAAGTACCCCGAAGTGGAGCAACCTCCCTCATCGCCGTGAGTAGGCCACTCGGCACTTCGAGATTCCCGGTAGTTTGTGCACCCCTCCATGGGTCTATCCTAGGAGCAAAAACAGTAAAAAGAATTATACAATGACGGCTACAACCCCGACCCGGTTGTGCGGCCATACAAATAATAAAATTACATCAATTTACATTTTACAATGAATGAAAGAAAAAGAAACACTCATCTCACATCCACCCCGGCTATTCACCCGCGACAGTCCAACGCATTCATATACACAAACCATCATCAAACACAGATCACAGATATTTATAACCCCGACTAATCGACATATAGCGATTAGCCGACGTTCAATACATATAAACATCACAGATATAACCATTATAGTCAAAGTGTAGTGAAGTTCGATAAAAATACGGATTTATAGGCCCTCAAAAACAAATTTCTTTTCTGGAAAATCTGGGCACAAATAAACCATCTGAAAAATCCCAAAACTCTACCAGAAGAACACTGCACAAAACCCGATCACGAGAGGAGCCAAAACGGCGGCGGTTCCGCGGCAAATGCATACCTATCGACGCGGAACCGCGGCGGTTTGAGGGAATCAGGGGATCGTTTTTGGTGGGTGTTCTCACAAAACCCTGAGCCGATTTTAGGAGTAAAACTTTTTAATTTTAGAGCACAAAAAATTTCAACAGAAAGTTAGGGTTTTGATTTTCCGGTTTTTGCGATTTTTCCGTTCGAACTTCCATACACTTTACTACTAAGCTAGTTTTAGTTTAGTTAGGCTCTGATACCACTGTAAGTCCACGTTGGCAGCCCCGGTTCTTGTGGGGAGGCGGAAACGGTATAAAAATCAAGTTTTTAGCGCATGGGGCAACATGGACTAACAAAGTCGGGATCGTTTCTAAACTAAACTAGCAAGATAGCTAAAGAGAGTTAGCTACTCGGAAAAGAGGTTATACCTAACTTGAACTCCTTCTTCTTGAAACCTTTGTAGGGGTTGATGGTGCTTTCCTCGTCGCCTTCTTCCGTCAAAGATGGATCCACCTGAGGGTTCAACCTTCGGGCTCTTTCTCGAACTTTGAGAGAACTAGGATCTTTGGCTTGCTAAACCTCTAACCCTAGAGTGAGTAGAGAGTGGCTTTGGGGTATTTTTGTCTCAAGGAGATGGATTCTCAACACATGAGAAGGGAGCTCCTTGAACTAGAGGAGGAGGAAGAAGAAGAGAGGAGAGAGAAGAGTTATGATAGAATGAATAATATCCTTCTCATTTTACAACCATAACAAAATGAAAAGAATTATCAAATTAACAATAATAATAAAAATGAAATAGTTGATGAAAGGTTTGGAATGACCATTATCATTACATTCATTAAATGGTTTTGCTAGAATCAAAGAGCATCTTTGATATGTAATGATGATGGTCAAACTTTCAACCATGGTCAACAAGTCAACCTTGGTCAACAAGTCAACAAAACCAACCATGACACAATTTCATTTAATTAATATTATTAATTGATATAACATAAATTCATTAGGGTTTGGAAAAAAACGACTGTCAACTGTGCATACGCACCCGTTCCGAAACCCTAATGAATATCCTCTTCCTCCGCCTCAATCAACTGTGCATACACACCCGCATTCTTGTTCCAAGGAACATGAATACTAAGAGATAAAATCAACCCCAAAACATATACCAATGTCTGGCTCAAACCAGAGCCTGCTAGTAATATCTGTCCGGACTCCAAACGTGCACAAGTGTGCGGATGAGAACGAACCCTGTCGCAAAACCATGCGACCTCTACTCAGTTTTGCCCAGAGGCGAATAGCCCTTTGTGTGGGACTCTAAAGACTCGACACTACGCTGGCAGTGGGTTTAACCACAGACCGCAAGCGGCACTAGCTGTGCGTAACGTTCCCAAGGTAGATGCCGATGAGAAGACTGACGAGGTGAACCCCATCTGAACTCCTACTGAGTCTGAATGTGACAGTCTCCATACAGTCCGGTCTGTTCGTCTGATACATCGCATGTCGGGCCTAGGGGGCGGTAAACGTCAGTCCCCTAATAGCGGTACAAGTCGTGTCGGAGTGAAGCCCAAAACACCCTGAGATAACACTGGAAACCTACCAGTATATCTCGCTTGCCCTGGCCAGGGAATACTCGTGTAATGGCTCTCCTAGACACAGCGCGATGTCAACCCCCAATACCGGGAGAGACGAATCCTGTCTAACCGTCACTGCCTCCAAGTGCTTCGGGACTGCACCCAACTACCACCTGTTTGCACGACTCCTTTGAGCCGTGGTAGGGTAGTAATCAAAATACAGTGGGAACACACTCGAGGCGAAGTGCCAGTGTCAAGTCAGTGGACTAAGCTGTACTCATGTCACCTGGGAACTGATAACTGACGATAGGTACAATACCAACTTGTCAGTTCCCGACGAGTCCTGTCCAGTGTACTCGTAACCTAACGAGCACCCGCATACTATCTCAAGTACGACGTGCTGACGGCTGTGGGACAGACCGTCTCCCACACTGGGATGAGAAGCGCATGCGCCAGTCTACTCCGGAGTATCGATGCCCTGTCTCGATAGTCCTGCGACTAGGGACCTGTATAAGGATGTGCTTATAGATTACCCAGCCCCCACTAGTGTGACTGCCATCACAACGCTGGTAATCAAGTAAAGATCCTTAGGGCTCCACTAATGCGTATAGGTGATATGATAAAATAAACACATGTACACATTGAAGTAGAAACAAACCAAGTAGCATACTACTATTTTGAGCAAGATTGTATATACAAGGTGAATATCCCAAGCTTCCATTAAGTAATATACAAACCAGTATGATACAGTAATGGCCTCTAGGGCATATACACTAACAGTGCCGACAGCAAAATCAGGTGCATCGGATATGCACGAAGAATCCGGATTTAGTGCATCTGGTGTGCACCAAAATCACATCTCAAATCATGCACCCAACATGCGCGAAAATCCAAATCAGGTGCATCCATCATGCACGAATAAAAATCTAAATCCTTTGCGTCCAACATGCTCGAAATCACGAAATCCAATATCAAGCGCTGAACATGGACAAAATCCAATCCAAGTGCGTCAAATATGCGTAAGAATCCAATCTGGTGCATAAGGTGCACAAAACAAATATCGAGTATCACAATAGAAATCGACGGTATACAACACATCTCAAATCCAAATCAGGTATACCATAGTATCAAATCTCACAACCATGTGCATCAGCATGCACAAAACCTAATCAAAACACTAAAAGTGCATGAAAACTATGCCGTAAGCATAAGTCAAATCATATTCATGCCCTAGGCATGAAGTCAAAATCAATACCTCAAATAACATCAAATCGAAGTCATGTGCAACTGTAGTGCACAAAATACGTATCACTGCACTGTAAGCATATATGAACTATACCGAGTGCAAAAATCAAATTGGGTGCGTACCATATGCACAAAATCTACCCAACTATATGAAATCAATGAAATCATAAGCTTGTGCAGCCAAGGCACCAAAAACGATATCAAGTGCAATAACTATGCACAAAATACAAATACCCAGTAGGTGCAACCATGGTGCATGAAAACGAATATCATGAAACTCAGTCATCAAAACTCAATCATTCGAAAAGATCGCCCAAAAATACCGAATCAAGTATGGAGGAATAGTCCCGCTCAAGCACATCCTCTAAGAATCTCTGTCCAACTGTCATGATCACTCATAACATGTCTCTTCGACGATGCCGAACTCTGGCCTGCTGGTGTGCGTAAAATGACCACTCCTGGGTCCAAGTCTTCTCGTGCATTATTCCAGAAAGGTCCTGTCGAGGTCTCTCCCAAATCTCATTTCTGCCGAACTATCCGGAATTTATCACCCTTTACTAAATCCGTTTCTTGTTCCGGAACGGCCGCATACTCATCGCGACTCCTTCTGGAAGATATATCCATATACAACGCCTCTGCATGCGTATCACATATCTGATGTCGGCGGAGTGGAACGTCGTCTCATCACGATCTCGTACGAACCTCTTACTCCACTTTTCTCTAATGTCTACTGCTTCGGACTCGTCTCATCGTGGCTGCATGGATTGCGCTCCAACGGCTATACTCGTATCTTGAGTCTCCCAAGTAATGCATCTCACCATATAGCATCCGAATGAAGTCGAACCATTCGATCGATTCGTCAAAACCTCATAATCCCCCAAGAGCTCAACATCTTGGGTACATTTTAATAGTATCGAGTACATACCACAGTATCGGTGGACCAGCCGTAGAAGGGCAAACCTAAGCCTCACAAATGGCACCGCGGAACTGCCACAAATCCTAAGGTTCAAAGGCTTTCACACGGTCATTATGTCGAGTTAGGGTTTCATTCTTCTAGAGGGTCCATAGAATTGCTTGCACGTCTTTCCGAATACTTTAAACTTAGAATATTGGGTTTCTGATATTCGATCGTCTCCATCGACTCCCAACGTATCCATGTGAAGTCGTCTCTAGCTGGAATCAAACTATCTGATGATCTCGCATCGGGGTAAGCGAACGAACCACATGTCTTAGTTATTCATCCTCGGGTGACTAGCGACCTTCTATCATATCTCTAAGTACAACTCGTACTGCAATAGCTCCAATATCTGGGGCAATATCTCGTCGTTCGCAGTAACAACTGGCTCATTCATCTGCACGCTGAACAGTGCCTCAATCATCATGAATAAGTGATACATCAATGGTCATCACATTCTGGCTGGCCTCTATCAGTGGCTCAATCCTCTGGTGCAAATCTGCACGCCCGAGAAATCTTATAACAGCGATCCATCAAACTCTCATGGCTCGAAAACACAATAACACGGCGCATCTATGCAAATCGTATGTCCCTGGAATCACGCCGTGGTCAGTCCTCGTCCGTGACGAGCTCATAGTGACCGCTACTCTAGCCGTAGCTCTCTCTGCCCATGTAATCGTGGCAGCAAAACCATATACCAATCTCGAAGAGGATAGATCATGAATGAATATAATATTGTGTAAAGAAATGTATATCCTAAGGCTTCTTAAGCGGAGTATCGTATCGTAAATATACCGCTGAACATACGTACGGTACGTCACTCTACTTGAGTCACCTACTCCATCAACCAAGGGTCATCCTACACTCAGGAGGTAAAACCTAACGCTCTGATACCAACTTTGTCATGACCTGAAAAGTACGGAACATGACCGGCACTTAAATTACGAAACGTCTCGAGGCGTACATAATCTAAGTAAGCCAAAACCCAGAAATCAAAACCAAGTAAAGCAGTATAGTGAAGGAAAAACCAATTTAAATCAAGTAGTTTTGCAACATAAGCCGAAATATGCATTTTTAAAATCACAAGTCTTTTCTGAAAATTTCGGCAGAGTTTCCTTTGTAAATACTGGCCCCGAACGGGTAAATACATACATGAAAGATAAAAAGGCATCCCTAAGAGGGAGCTAGCTCTTCATCAATCGACGTCCACAACCATGCAAGCATATAATATACAACGCCGAAGGGCGAGGATCAAAACTCAAAAAGAAACTCAAAACAACATGAAATCCATAATAATACAACGCGTGACTCTAAGGTCGAAAGAATATACAACTGGTCTCTAAGTCTGAAATAATATACATGTTTGGTTGATGGAGTCACTAGATACAATTGAATAAAATAAATGTACAATATTGGTCACGATACAAGTGAACCCACCTACCAAAGCAACCACTCAGAAAGGAAGCAGTGTGCCAGTAAAGCCGTAACGGAACCTGTACGGTAAAACCTGTAAGGAACTGTGGCACAACGGGGGTAAGTTGCCAACTCGTGAGTAGAAAATATCACCGAGCAGAAATCGTATGTATGACACAATCCTAGGTTAATACGATCAATACATATAAATACCCTCAATATGATAAAGTCTGAAGCATGAAAAGGTGGCAAGGGTAAACATCTATACCAAGTGTAATACCGAGTGCTCGTGTCAGTGCCTCAGGTTGTAACATATCATATGAATGAGGTATGAATGCATGAAAACAGAATACATGTAAATGAAGAAACCGCTTTCATAACTTAGTGAGATTTCTGTATATTTAAAACGAAGTATCATCAATGAAATCAACATAATCAGTGTCTACCATCGACACAAAACATAAATCCCAATATCTCAATATCTCAGGCTCTGGCTATCCGGACTGGCCTGTATCATCAAATCTCAATACCTCAATATCTCAAAATCTCAGTGCCTCAAATCTCACTATCTTGGGCTCCTTCAGTCCTGATCGGCCCCTATCATCAATCACACGACCACGAACGGTATCCTCCGAATATCCGACGCGCCAGATAAAATCACCGGTAGGCAGTCTGCCCCTGCCAGGCTCAACATCCACCATGAAAATCAATCTTGCCCCGGGGTACCATACTAGGTCCACCATGTACCCGAGACGGTTCCTACGTCTCCTCGAATCGGGTCTCGAAATCCAACAGCTACTATGAAAACTCATGGTGGACGACTCATACATCACGAGAAAACCGCAACTTGCATTTTAAAAAGAGGGAGAGAGAAGTTTAAATATTCTTGCGGTTTTCTCCCAAATCCAGGAATCTCATAAAAATCGGAAATACAAGAATCGACAGTAAATAAACAGTGAATATCGGCATAAAACTCCATAATACTGCATAACAATGAATAATAATATGCATGAATTTGCAAGTAATAAGTGAAATGTCTAACCTGACATATAAACCAAGTACACTAATATCATGTCGAAACTATCAGCTAACAAGCTATGTCAACGAAATAATATTCTCTAAAGTGTACGTGACATGGAAATTACCGATGATGATGTGTGTAAGCCGACAAGTAAGTGTATGTGGAACATACGCATCATCGGTAATAATGCTGGTGTCCTGACCGCATGATTTCAATATTAACATATGAAAACACAATATAAGCATGCAATGCGATGCGAGTAGCAAAAATATGCGGGAGCTGAATATCAAATACAATGATAACGAATCTACATATGCCTAAGTATGAGTCGTACAATTTTGCCATTTGAAATAATACGAATCGTGTGTTTAGAAAATAGGGACTACGGTGTTTTTAAGAAAATGTACATCCTTTGAAATATCCGTAGAATCCCTTGGCATGTCTTTAAAAATACTCACGATTTGTTAGTTTTGAAATAGGTATGACTCGAATCTAATCTATCATTTACAAGAAAACTACCGGACTAAACTAAACAGGATGATCGAAAGGTGAGAAAACCACCTAACATCTGACTCGATACATATATATATATAAATATAACAGTCGGTGATCCTGCCTCAAAAGTATCACATACGATACAATATCTATAATATGACATTCTCAAGTCAAGAGTGCGAATCTATTATCAATATATAGCTCGTACGGTAAATCCGTTGTACGGTATCTCAAATCTGGGTACGGGTCAAATGTCACATCTATCGCATTATTCATCTCGTATCCTCTTTATCAAATATCATAATCCGGGGTACTGATCTACATCTAGTACAATACTGATACCACATATGTATATGCATGCGTGTGTATGAAAACAACACGTCAAAGGACCCGCTAAAATATCGTGTCGTATCTCAAAATACAATCCACGTCACATCACCGATCTCACGGCCTCAAGCCCAAACTCATCGACTCATCTCCAATCCCAAGTACTATCCTCATAATCCCGTATATGTATATGTGTATATGTATACATAGTCCCATACCCATGTGTGTGTGTGTGTGTATACACACATACATACATACCCCCATATACACACAGGTAATAAAGTAAATGTATGCAAGTGTGTGTGTACGTGTGTGGGTGTAACAACTACTCTAGGGTTTCGCAACTAACACTAAACTAATCCATGAACACATAACCATATCCTGAATATCCATGTCTCACATAAAAGATATCATATGTATATAGTATATATAGCATATTGTACATCGAACTGCGGGGTTGCTATACGCCATCTACCCGACTTCCCCCGTAGATATATATCTACTCACCTTGTCTTCGTTTGCCGATGCCGACGTCGCCACGTGCTTGCTTGTCGTCTCGAAGTCTTCGCAAGGATACCTACACATCATAACGTATCGTATCGCATTAAAACCAAATTGAAACCAAAATGACACGCGGAACTCACATAGGTCAAAACCTATGGTTTTCCCTCACAACTTAACCAAATAACACCCGATAGAGACGTACAAACGTCAAGTGATCGAGATAAAACACAAACACTAAAATCCAGAATTTAAAATACGAAAAACCATAACTCGAATCAAAATAGCAACTTGAGGAAGTGGTCCCATATTTTGTATAAGGTGAAAACTAGGTAAGCAAACAACACTAAGGTGATATATATGGTACATATGACCTACAGAAGAAACCTGGGGACCAATTTCTACCAGCAGGCCGACTACACCCTAGGAAAATCCGGCCTGCTCCGATTTTGGGTGGAGTTGGGGCCTCGAACATCTACAGTGGGTGCGTAGTGGTCCAATTGGTTCTCTAGAGTTGTTTATTTCTTCGGTAAAATTCTCAGGTTATACCAGATTTCCCTGCACCCTTAAAGTCGTCATAAACCGCCATGAAAAGTTCTAAAATTCTGTATTTTGGGTTTTCAATTAGGTTTGGTCTGGGTTTCTATCATTATAGAGGTCTAAGGTCATCTCTAAAGCCCAATTACACCATCTCTAATCAAATCAAACCCTAATTCCCAACTTGAGTTTTAAAAGTTCACTAAACTTCGCCAAATCAATTTTAAACTTGAAAAGAGGCTTAAGCATATGAAACAATACACTAATTGAGAAAGGATTACCTCATTTGGGACCCAAGAATCCCCTACAGCACCAAAATATGATTTTTTCTTTGTCCAAAGTGTAGCTTGTGTGCAACTTTTGTGAAGTGGAGATGGGGTTTTGGGTTGTTTTTGATGGTGTCGTGTGGCTTGAAGAGGGGGAGGGAGGAGGTGCTGCCATGGTGAGTGAAGAGGGAGAGAAAGATGAAGAAGATGAAGAGAATGAAGACTTGGTCAAAGAACCCCTCATCTCACTCTCCCTTCTCTCTCATGCCCATACCCCTTTCTTTAATCATTTTCCTTTTCTTTTTTTTCCTTTTCTTCTCTTTTCATCTCTCTTTATTTTTCATTAACACCCAAAATGAAATGATCATGGTGGAAAACCATGCTAAAATGTAGCAAGTGTTAAAAAAATGACATGTGCACAAAATACGCTTAAAGCCCGATTAGCGATTTTTAATCGCGATTAGCACTAAAATAGTGTTAAATAAATCATAAACTATCATAATTTGCATGAATCACATAAAGCACCATCTTTTTAGTAATTTCCATAATTTTCAAAAAATTTCCCAATTTATCGGTATTTAATTATACCGCCCTATTAAAATATTCATATTTTATTATTTAATTATAAAAATTCCCAAAAATAATATTTTATTTTTCTGAAATGTTACAGAGGATTAGTCTAAATCCGTATATTTTAGATTTAGGGATTGAACTTAGGTTGTATGTTCCTTTAGTTCAATAAATATTTTATTTTATTTAAGAACTGTTAATCTAGTTTGAGATTAAGATCAACTTAAATATTTGAGCATTTTGGCTCAATTTATTTTTACTAAAAATACGTTAGTCTTATTTGAGAATAAGATCAACTTAACAGCATTTTAAGGATCATCAAATTTTTGTTGAGATCCAACAACAGAGCGTTTGGGCTCAGCAGTAAGAAATTTCGGAAACTTAGTCAATTTGGGCTTGGTTGACTCGGTCTTGGGCCTTCTTTTTTGTTTTAATCAGAAATGCTAAGCATTTATTTGTGTCTCTGGCGCTCATGTTGGAAGCACGTGAGGCGCTGAGACATGGTCGTTGCCCAATCAGTACTGAGCACTTAGTCATTTTGACTGAATATAGAGTGTTAAGTACTTGGTTTGGGGCTCACGTGGGGAGCACGTGAGGCGCTGAGCGGCGCTCATATGTATTTTACGTGAGACGCTGAGCGTTCTATTTTATTCGGTGCTCATGTGTATTTCACATGAGACGCTGAGTGCTCTTTTGTTTTGGGCGCTCACATGGGAAGCACATGCGGCGCCAGGTCTTTTGTTTTGGACGCTCACGTAGGAAGCACGTGAGGCGCCGAGTCTTTTGTTTTGGATGCTCATATGGGAAGCACCTGAGGCGCCACATCTCTTTTTTTCTCTCTTTTGGAGATTGAATCTCTGTTAATGGCATTTTGGTCATTAATAATCACCAAGATCTATATTTTTGAAGATCTGGGATCTTTTTATTGGAGAACTAAGTTCTTTTTTTTAATAAGAATCATGTTCTTTTATGTAGGGTTAAACCCTGTTTGCAGATAAATTAAATTCCTAGAACCATAAGTTCTCTTCTCCCTTTTTCTTTTAATTTAGTTCTTTTCCTTAGATTTTGAGTTTGAAAAACAAAATCTCCCTGATGAGAATTAAATTCTCAACTTGTGGGAAAATTTGCTTTACAAATCTCATATCAGAGGAAGAACTAAGTTCTTTTTATGAAGGGTTAAACCCTTGTTTTCTTTATGCTAGGCAAAGGAGATACACTTTATCTCTGTTTTTTTTCTTTATCTAGGGTTTGGAAGAGCAAGGATCATCTTCTTTCAGATGAGAATTGAATTCTTAGTTTTGTAGAAAAACTTATAGGGTTGATTCTCGCTCTCACACTTGAAGTCTCGGATCCTTTATATAGGAGAGGCAGTTTGTTAATTAATTTGAGAAAATATCTCATTTGAGAAATACCAATTGATTTAATTGGCCTCAAAACTTTTTTAGGGGATTTTATACACCGTTGGATTTTTTATCCTGTGATTTTTGTTTCACAGAATATATATATTCTTGTTTTTTAAAAAGATTAGGGAAATATATTCCCATAGATAGAATTATATATATATTAATCGGTGATTTTTAATCACCATTGGATTTTTAATCAAAGGGTTCATAATTTATCTTTCTCATTTGGAAAGATTAAGAAAATATTTTCCATTGGATTTTTGATCCAACAACTCTCTGTTTAACAGAGAATATCTTTTTTGTTTAAAAAGATCAGGGAGATATTTTCCCTCTAATAGAATTTAATTCTATTCACCTTAATTTGGGCACTTACGATCACGTGCTATGCACGTAGACGCCGCATAAAAATTTAATTCTTATATAATAGGCACCACGTTCTTTGCATGTCGGCGCTCACGTGAACTTCACGTGAGGTGCCACTGTAGGATTTAATCCTATAAAAGGCCGACGCTGGCGCTCATGTAGGGAGAACGTGAGGCGCTGTCTTATTGTGTTTAAACAGAGCTTGGCTCTTATTATTGAGTTTAATTAATAAGGGAACAACTGCCAAACGCCATGTCATTCCCAGACAACCTACTACAAAGATTCCTCGGACCAAGCTGAATAGAGAAGACCGAGCAAACCACTCTCGATCCGACCCATAAATAGGACAGAACGAGAGTGGGGGACTAATGATGATACTCGTAAGTGGAGATTCCCCAGATCACGGCACGTAGAAGATGATGTGTCGTTCACGTAAGCCCACTACATTCCTGGGCGCTACGGAGCTTAAATAGGTAAGATACAATAGGGACATTCCTCGGTGCCTCACCGCCGAAGTAGCACTCGACCTTTTGGGGGCTTCCCCTGAATACGTTCTCTCTTCACCTAACCAGCAGCCAATAGCTTATCTCCGAGCAATCATAAAGTTGAGCTTCCTCAACTCCCTAACTCGTCTCCGAGCCATCCTATAGCTGAGGTTTCTCAGCATCCTTGCTCGTCTTCGAGCAATCCTATAGCTAAGATTCCTCAGCGTACCTGTTTGGCTGGGATCACCGACCACGAGTGCCCATGTAACGGCTCCATGTATGTCGCCACGACAAGATCTCCACCGCTCCACGTCCCGCATCCCACGCTAGCGTATCTCACCATTAATGAGCGTGTCTCGCCATTAATGGGCATATCCTTCCATCAATGCGAACGCAGCGCGGGGGCGTAACGGACGATGAGAATCTCGTATCAGCTCGCTCCAATGCGACCCCTATATAAACCTCTTCTCTAGACGATTCAGGTAACTCAAACTCAATCCAATGCCTCTACTCTGCCCAATTATTCTTCGGTACTTAATTGATCGTCAGAGGGTCCTACAGTGGTTTCCCACCCCGGGACTTCCTTTACAAGTAGCTCGGTGTCAACAACAACCAACAACCCATTGAGATCCACACCCAAGTTTCGCCACAAATCTCAATCGTTCATCCCCGCTCACCATAAGATCGACGGAAGACAACATCAGAGAGAGATTCCGACACCCAAGCTATGCATATATGTATTTCGATATGTATACCGTGCTGTATTCCGTATTTATATGGAATACTTGTTGAATGAGGACACCTCATTATAGGAATTTCCTTTTTAGGAAATTATTAATGAGGTGGCTAGGTGAGGTGGAAATGTGAGCATGGTAGAGAGGGATGGACTTCTTTATTTATTCAAAAATGTTATGCCATGATTTTTTATGGTTGGAAAATAAAAGAAGCCATTCTTCTCTCACTCTCATTCATTCAAACATACACACTATCTCTCTTCTCTTCTCCTCCTTCTTCCTCTTGAGTGGGGATGCTCTCTTGAGCATGAAAAAAAATATATTTATAGTGGAAAAATGCTACATCCCTACACTCCATTTCTAGCAAGTTTGGAGCGACGGTTGCTTCATTAGGTAAAACTGGAGCTCGTATCGGTTTTCCTCAGGTGGATCATCTTCGGAAAGACGGTCTCCTCTTAAGCTTATTTCCGATGGCCTACGAGGAGCTTAGAAGGGTCTTCCACGATTGGGTGGACACATGAAAAAGGTTGCAATCCCTAAACATTACTTGCTTAGTTTTCTAGTTTTGTGTTTGGAACGTTCGCTAGGGATTTGTTTCTAGTGCTTCACGTAAAATTTTTGTTTTTCAATTCCGCATTAGCCATAGTTGCAGCAGCATGGGCACTAGGAATTTTCAATGATATCAAAGCCAACCCAAACACTAGAACTAGTTGTAGACGATGTTTAAGTTTTGAAACCGAAATTTTTTCGATTTTTCAAAACCTAATATCTAAAGTTTCTGTTCGGATTTTTTTGGTCTTTAAAATTTTTTTGAAGCATTGCAGAAGATGATATTTGTATGATATTGACACCAAATGAAAATAAGCCAAATCTAAACCAATTCGGCCGCCGGAAAATTCGTTCTGGCCGCTTCTGGCGGCCTGATGGTCTGTGTTTGGTCTCCTCTTCTTTTGGTGTCTAGGGTTTTGGGAATTGGCATTTTCAGCATATTTTGTTTTTGCCAAAATTTTGTTATGTTCTGTTTATTCATTTGGGCAATCACGAAAAATTTTCGGTCGAAATTTTAGCATCGTTTATGATCCGTTGCTTGTTTGTATGTGTTGTTAAACGTCGTCTAATTGCTATATGTTCTATTAGATGGGGTTGCACACTTTCTTAAGTTGCTTGTTGTTATATGTGTCTGTGTAATGGTTTAGCCGGATTGTCATATTGGATAACCCCTCGTGTGATTACTTGTACAGTTTTGATTTATAATATTGTATTCATTTTTTCGGAACGAGCTCCAACTTAAGACCGCCATTTCCGCTTTATGTATTCTTTTTATTGGGGCATGACCAGGATGTGGTCGATCACCACTGTATATTTTTCATTTCTGTATTAGGATTAACCTATGAGAAGTGCTCGAGTAGCAGGGTTCTACAGTGCAGTGGGTGGTTTTCTCATGGTATTTGAGACTGGGCCGCCTTGCTCTAGAATTGGCGGGTTGCTCACCGCACTTGTAGGGTTTATAGAATCAATCCCCAGAGGAATGCCCAAGTTACCGACTAGAAAGCGATGGGTGACTGGCTCATGTTATTGAGGACGGGTTACCCAGTTTCTGGAATTGGCAGGTGTCTTGCCGCACTCGTAGGGGTCTAGGATTGATGTTGTATGGGCTATCTACATGAACGGGGAACATTGCATTTTATTTGTGCTTCAAATAAAACGCGGGGCTCCTAGTTTATCCGCTATTCCGTATTGTTTGTTACATGCCTGTGATGATAAATATATTATATATTTTAGATGCATCTATTTGTTTTGCATCTGCGCTAGCCCTGTGCCCGTCCTGCCGTAAGTTAAGTAACCTTACGGTGAAGACCCGGGACCCCGTGGCGAATGCGGGTGGTATATAAAAGCATGCTATTTTGGTTGTTTCTGGTGTGGCTTAGAAACTTGTTTGATGGGAAAGCGTTATATGTTTAATGCAAGGAAAAAAAACCTAAATGATGTTGTCAGAACAAAATTTTAAAACTTATAGTTATATTCTTTTTCTTTGCATAGAGTTATTCGGTTAGGAATATCATGCACCCTATTTGATGAGAAAAGAGCCTTGATCCCTTCACGTGGAGTTCTCTCTTAAGCAAAAGATTATGATACTATAAAATACTCAGTTTTCTTCAAAACCAGTTGTTTTAAAATGCGGAGCCTAAACCACACCTTTTCAAAGCCACTCGAGTTCCTTCAATGATATCAAGTTCATTACGTTAAAGGTTTTTCGCCCAAAACTAGTCGCAGCCCTCTGTCATTTCAGATATGTATCTCTCAGTATTCGTGCTATGTTTGTTAGCCTCCGTCAGGGTATAGTGTACGGTAGCCAAGTGTTACTTATCAGCCGCATAGAGATGCGTTAATCTAGGACAGTCGTATAACCTTGTTGGCCTTCGTCAAGGACGCGTACGGGTGGGTCTAAATTAATCAGGACAATGACAGGTAGAACTGTTGGATATAGTACCCTCTAGGCAATTATTATAATCACAAAGAGGAGATTATGATGATTAAGGGATGGCCAATACGGGTAGAACAGTCTTACTCAAAATGATAGTATGTTATCTGGTTTGACTTTATTATCATATACATGTCTTCTGTGGTATATTATCACTATTACATATTGATAGAGCCCATAGGATTCATTTTTGACTACCAGAGTTATGATGGAGATCACACTTGTGAGAACTGGATAGTCTATAAACACGTCCTTAAATGTCCCTAGTCATGAGAATATCGAGACTGGACATTGTTTACTGCCTAAGACTGGACCGAGACATGGAGGCGTCTCGTCTGACTACCAGAGTTATGATGCAATTACTATTACCCACTCGGTTTTCTTCAAAACCAGTGTTTTAAATGCGGAGCCTAAACCACTCCTTTTCAAAACTACACAATTCCTTCAACGAGATCAAGTTCACTATATTAAAGGTTTTTCTCTATAAACCGGCCATAGCTCTCTAACATTTCGGATTAGTATTTCTTAGTATTCGTACAATGTTTGTCGTTGCTATTCGCCGAGGCATAGTTTGCGGTAGTTCTGTAATGCTTTCTGTCGCAATAAATATGGATTAGTTAGAACGGTCATGCGACTTTGTTTATTATTTGTCAAGGGTCAAGCTGGTGGGTTTAGCGCAATCAAGATAATGATGGGTTAAACTTGACTAGGACCCTTGATTTTTTGATCATTCGTCAAGATCCTTGGGTCCTAAGGGCAAAAATCCATATCGGAAGTTTGAAATTTAAAGGAAACTTGCTAAGCATACGCATACCTTTCGGAGTGTGGTAACTTGAGTGGCTTCCATCAAGTAATCATGCGATAGTTGAATCTCTATTCTCACTGTGAGTAGGTGTTACTCTTCGGGTTATCCTGACTAATTCTCCTTTTAGGGTTTGAAGGAGAATTTGAGAAAATAGCTGGAGCCATCCAGATTAGATAGATTATTAATTAATCATTCTAATCTAGGATAGAGTGCATGCTGAGTGTTCCTTTTCTCTTTCTGGCTGTGACAATGACCCGCCTTAAACTAAAACTCATAACCAAGTTAAATCGAACCTTTACCACCAGGGCTTTGGATGGTCTAGATTCACAACAAAATTGCGTATATCCATGCCCATCCTACTTTACCCTTAGCTTTCTCAAGAATATTCCGTATCACTATGAATATCCTGATAGAATGGATAAAACCATCACGTATAGTTACTTATGAACTCGCGGAAATTTATTTCAGTTCGAGGATGAAATCCGGTTCTGGAGAATTTGAATAGGATTATTCTGTTGTCTCTATCCTTTACCTTCTCTCAGGTTGCGAGAGCTCATTGTATTAGGAGAGTACACCTGTTAGGATTATTGGATAGTCTTCTTCCAAACCTTAGGCAAGTGCCAAAAAGTAGGGAATGAAGAAAACCAATTAGCCTAAGTATGAGGAAACTTGCCAAGCATAGGAAGTTTCAAATTTAAAGGAAATTTGCCTAGCATATGCATACTTTTCGGAGTGTGGTAACTTGAGTGGCTTCCATCAAGTAATCATGCGATAGTTGGATCTCGATTCTCACTGTGAGTAGGTGTTACTCTTCGGGTTATCCTGATTAGTTCTCCTTTTAGGGTTTGAAGGTGAATTTGAGAAAACAGGGGGAGCCATCCAGATTAGATAAATTATTAATTAATCATTCTAATCTAGGTTAGAGTGCATGCTGAGTGTTTCTTTTCTCTCTCTGGCTGCGACAATGACCCGCCTTAAACTAAAACTCATACCCAAGTTAAATTGAACCTTTTACCATCAGGGCTTTGGATGGTCTAGATTCACAACAAAATCGCGTATATCCATACCCCTCCTACTTTACCCTTAGCTTTCTCCAGAACATTCTGTATCACTATGAAAATCATGATAGAATGGATAAAACCATCTCGTATAGTTACATACGAACTCGCGGAAATTTATTTCAATTTGAGGATGGAATCCGGTTCTGGAGAATTTGAATAGGATTATTCTGTTGTCTCTATCCTTTACCTTCTCTCAGGTTGTGAGAGCTCATTGTATTAGGAGAGTACACCTGTTAGGATTATTGGATAGTCTTCATCCAAATCTTAGGCAGGTGCCGAAAAGTAAGGAAGGAAAAAAACTAATTAGTACGGTGTACAGAAGGTAATAAGTAAAAACAAATGAAGGGATTGAAGTGAGGGCAATGGAAATTGAAACTGGTGTCATGGATCTGGATAATAGAATAGGCACAACTTGGAATACCTAGCCACCCCCTCGAAATATTTTTATATTTCAGTTTTCCTGTGCAGTAGTTATTGAAAACTGCTTTCCCAATTACATTCTAATTCCAGGGTATGTATGTACCGGTTTAGATTCTCGCATCTGTATGGCGTTATAGATGATGAGTGAGAGTAGAATATTGGGAATTGGGTGATTAAATCCTCAATATCAGAATTCGTTGTTATTGTTGATATTTGAGAAAATCACTTGGGTTTGCTTATTGGCGATTTGTTGGTTTTGAATATCCGTTGTTATGCACGAATTTCAAGATGATATATCTGCACTTTTATTTTTATAAAGTGAGTTATAACATTATTGAAATTATGTTTACAACATTTGCCTATATCAGTTGATGATTAGGTAAGGTGCATTCAATAACGGTGCAATTCTACTTAACCAAAATACAGTTTTCAACTTACGACACACAGGGTTTGAGTTGGTAAACTTAGGGGACGTATACAAAGTATTGTTCGTTGTCTAGTGTCTTTTTGGACAAGGGGTTGGTACTCATACTATATTCCATTTACCTATAACTTCTCTTGTTCTAGACACGTATTTATGCAAGGTCCAAAATTTATAGAAGTTTATGGGTACAAGAGTAAAGTAGAGAACCATACGTTGGGAGTATCAAGGTTCTTTGAGATGATCGAAGACGTAGATACTGGTGCTAGGTATTCCATAATTTTACTTTTAAGAATGTTGTTTCTCAGACTGCATACTATAAGGGCCCTCTCCCATTAAGTGGTTGTGCATGGAAACAACTGCATACTATTTAAATATGGTTCCATCTAAATTAGTCTCTCAGTTTCTATATGCATATCGAATGGTTCATATCTTACCGATGTTAAGATATATGGAGTTGTCTATCTTTTGCTTAAAACCAGAATCCGGATAAACTCAAGGCATGTTTCAGTAATAGCAGTTTGTGGGTTATCCCGGGCATAGTCGAGGGTATAATTTTCTACCATTTGCTAGACTCGTCACATTTATAGTAAAATGGATTATTTTCAGACAACACAAGTGGGAGTATGGTAGAACTAGAAGTGATTCTAGAACCACAAACGGTTACTGAAAATTTAGTATAACCTAAGAATTCAATTGGATTCGACGATCCATAAGTCACTCCGCAGATTTAGTGGGTAACCTCAACCACCCGAGAGGTACTTCGGTTTCCTTATAGACAATGACAGGAAGGTTTGCATCATGGTATGATGACCCAAGCTTACCACTACTGCTGCCCTTGACTATGAGACCCGGCAAGTGGATGACTATAACGTCGCTCTAAATGGACTTTTAGAAATGCATGTGTATATGACTCTGTCAGAAGGTTGCTGTAGTAAGTGGGAGCAGCGGAAGCGTGGTGGGCTTGTTTCTTATGTCTATTTATAGACTAAACTACGTATAGCAGACATGGCTCATCTGTTTTGATGTGACAGTCACAGTGTTTGATTTCGTCAAAACAACAAATGAACCTGGTAAGAAGGTAGTAGGGAGTAATGTCCAGGGATTTGGATGATATACTCCGGATAGGAAGTGAGATTACTATACTATAATCGGTTAAACTGTGGTTGTCATAGGAGTTTCTCCACATAGGACATAGATATTGTTTCTTTTGCACTAGCTGCAGTAAGCAGATATTAATCCAATCCTGGAGAAACAAAGAGAAGCAGTTATGAACATAAGAGAATGTTCTTGGTATATAGTAATGGCAGCCACCTACAGGAGGCGGTTACCGGTTGTGGATTCCATTGTGACCTTGATGGCAGAGTGACTGTTAGAGTTATAGTTTACTCTCTTCTGAGGGGTAGTATGTTGGACAGGGATCCAGGCAAATACTGAGGTAGACATGGCATAGTATACTGATTAAATTCAGTGGATAATACAGTCTAAGATGTTTGTTAGATTTTGAGTTCTTGTTATGAACTTGGTCCAATCAGACATCCAGACAAGTATCGCTCGTTTCGGAAGATATTCGTTCTCCGCGAAGTTGAGATATAGATAAATACAGATAGAAACATTAGAGTGGATCCACTCACTAAGGCTATTTCTCGAACACGAATGTTTCACAAACACGATTTGCGAAACTGATTAGTAGAGAAGTTGGGTATTCGGTAGCACACGGGCTGTGAGTATGCTATACTGTAATAATTAGCCTTAAGTGCAAGTAGAAGATTGTTGGATATAGTGCCCTCAAGGCAATTATTATAATCGCAGAGACGCGAATATGATGATTGAGAGAGGGCCTATATGGGTAGAACTGTCATACTCGAAGTGATAGAATGTTATCTGGTTTGACTTTATCATCATGTACATGTCTTGTGTGGTATAGCATATCACTATTATATGTTGATAGAGCCTATAGGATTTATGCTTGAGTACTAGTATTATGATGGCGATCACACTTGTGAGAAATGAGTAGTCTATAACCACGTCCTTAAATGTCCCTAGTCATGGAAATATCATGACTGGGCATCGATATTCCAGAGTAGACTAGTGTATACATTTCTTGACCCTGACGAGGGGCGATGGACATTCTCGCTGCCGTTGGTGTCAGTTAGTCAACAAAGATTGTATACAGGTGCTCATTGGGTTATGAGTTACACTGGACAGACTCACCGAGAACATGCTAGATGGTATTATACTTATTGTCAAATAGCAATTCTCAGGTGACATTAATATAGCGTAGTCTGTCGACCCAAAATCGTCATTTGTCTCGATTGTATTCCCACAGTACTTTGATTGCTATCTTACTATGGATTTAAAGAGTCGTGCAAACAAGTAGCTTTTGGGTGCAGTCCCGAAGCACTTAGAGGCAATGAGCGATTGAAGAGATTCGCCTCTCCCGGTATTAGGAGTTGATGTCGCGCTGTGTACGGTTGGCCGTCACCATAAGACCTAGGCGTAAGCGGATGTAATTTACTGATTGCGATCAGTAGTTTCTTAATTGGTGATAGGGCTTGACACCGGCACGACTTATCAGGTTATTAGGAGTCTGACGTTATGCACCCCCTAAAACAGATATGCGATACTCTCAGACCTGACTACATGGTACATGTCGCTGATAGGCTTAATAGGGTTTCAGACGAGCTGGCTTGTCAATCTCCTTTTCGACAATACCTAGGTAGCCGTTATGTACAGCTAGTGCCGCTGACATGCTTATGGTTAAACCTACTGCCAGCGTATTGTCAAGTCTTTAGCGTCCCACATAGAAGGTTTCCAGCTTTGGCGAAACGGTGTAGTTGCAGTTCATTGGTACGCGCTTGGGTTCGATTAAAACTAGTGTATTTTATATATTGGCAGTAATCGGACGGTTGTAATACTAGCCGGTCTTTTTAGAAAGACGGATATCGAGTGCCGATTTAATATTTTATACATATATATTGTATATGTATTTACTAGTATTATGTTACTATTTATTAATCTCTCTTTTATGTGTTTTAAATACCTTGGATATATTATTTTTGTTTATTCTTTATTCTTTTTTTATTTAGCTTATGTTATTCCTTGGGCATAACATATCCTCATCATATTGCAGTATGGTGACATGTGTAATAAAGAGGAGGGAATGGACATTTGGATGGTTGGTTCGATCTAAGGGCTTGGATTGCTTTGGGAATAAATATATTTGTAACCATTTCTTTAGAAATAGTTAAGGTTTTTATTTCATTCTCACTCTTTCTTTTTATGAGAGCTCCTATCTCCTTCTTCCTCTTCTCTTTACACTTGAGAAAACAAATAAGAAAAAGAAAATAAAAGGAGAGAAAATTATAGTGAGGAAGAAACTACAACTCCTAGCTAGTTTGATTAGCAACCTTACTACTTAGGTTAACTATAGTTTGAGTTTGGAGCCATTGCACTTGAGCCTTCAAAGTGGATCATCTTTAATGGAGGAGGGGTGGGCTTGCAAGCATATTTCATGAAGCTTCAAAGAGCCTACAATGGAGTCCAACACAATTTAGGTGCACTTAAAGTTGCTAAAAGTTGTAGCTTCTACCTAGTAGCTGGTTTGCTTCTTTTTGTTTGTTACACGTTGTTATGTTTAGACTAGATCCTTATGGTTTGAACAATTGCTTTCTTGATTTTTTAAAACCCTATGTTTTCATCATTTAAAATTGCTACCTAGAGTGCACTAGTTCCTTCAAGAACTTGATTTGTAACTTATGATTTGTTGGCCTCAGTCAAGATCATAAGACGCTTGGAGTTAAATCCATATCGGGAGTTTCAAATATAAGGGAAACTTACCAAGTTTACGCATACCTTCTAGAGTATGGTAATTTTGGCTAGTTTCCGTCAAACTTATCACAAATGGTAGTTGGGTCCCGACTCCCACTGATGAGTAGGTATTACTCCACGGGAGATTTTCACTTCACAATTAGCTAACCAATTAGCTGTCTAGAAAATGTTAATGAGATTGCGCCTCTGCGGAAACGGGGTTATTAAATTGGGTCTGTGTGAAAGCATAGGAGACCTCCCTCGAAGTACCAACACCGACCTGGCTGAACGGTTAGCAAACTTGTAAAGTGTAGTTGATCCTGACTAGTTCTCCTTTTAGGGTTTGAAGGAGAATTAAAGGATACGGTGGGAACAATCCTGATTGGATAAAGTAATTAACCAATATAATCTTGATAGAGTGTACGCTGAGTGTTTCTTTTCTCTCTTTTGTTATGCGACCATGACTTACCATAAACTAAAACTCATTAACTAAGTTAACCAAACTTTCTTACACACTTTGGTTTAGAATTGTCATGATTCACAACAAAGTCACATATATCCCTGCTACTTTTACTTTCCCTTTGCATTTCTCCATAACACTTCATATCACTACGATGATCCATATTACTTGAAAAGGCCATCGTATAGTTATATACGACCTCAAAGAAATTATTTCAGTTGATGATAGCCACTGGTTCTGGAGAAATTGAATAGGATTTCGGTTGTCTCTTCCCTTTACATTCTCTCAGATTGCGAGAGCTCCTTGTATTAGGAGAGTACACCTATTATGCTTATTGGATAGTCTTATTCCAAAGGTTAGGCTGGTGTCGAAAGGTAGGGAAGAAAGAAAATCAATTAGCCTACGTGTGGTGTACAGAAAGTAAGATGTAGAGACATTTAAAGGGTTGGAGTGAGAGCAAAGGAAATTGCGATTACTGTCATAAATCTGGATAGTGGAAGAAGTATTATTAGGAATAACCGGCCACCGCCTTGAAAAATTTATGTTTCAGAATTTCTGTGATGTTATTATTTGAAACTGTTTACCCCATTGATTCTGAATCCAGGGTATGTATATACCGGATTTGGATCTCATATCTGTATGATGTTACAAATGCTGAGGAGTAGAATATTGGGAAATGGGTGATTTGATCCTCAATATCGGAATTCGTAGCAAATGGTGATATTGGGTTAAATCGCCTGGTTTTGTCTTACGGAAAATATTTGGTTTTGAATAACCATTGTTATGTACCAATTTTTAAAATGATATATCTTTATCTTTAGTTTATAAAGTGAGATATAAATTTTTGAAAATTGTGTTCTAAACTTACAACACTTGGAATTTGAGTTAGTATACTCTTGGGAGTTATACATGGTAATATATATTTTCCGGTGCCTTTTAGAACAAGGTGTTGGTACTCTTACTTCATTCAGTTTACCTATGAGTTCTCTGGTTTTAGACACGCATTCATTGTAATGCACGGTCCAAAGATTTTGAAAAGTTTATAGGTATAAGAATAAAGTAGAGAATAATATGTTGGAAGTATAAGGATTCTTCAAAGTGATCAAAGATCTAGATACTTATGATAGGTATTCCATGGTAGTAATATTGAGAACTTAATTCTCTCACAGGTTACTCATCCATGGGTGCACTCTTCAGTGAGTAATGCTTTATGGCCTTTTTCCATTTAGGTGATACGTACTGGAAACAGCTGCATGACATTTGAATCAGGTTCCATATAAATTAGTTCATTTGATTCTATATGGACACAGATTGGTTGAATATCTTAAGCTTGTTAAGATATAAAGTGATCCGGTTTTTGTTTAAATGTAGAATCCGGACAAACTTAAGACACGCTTTGGTAATGGAAGTTTGTGGTTTATCCTAAGTATTTGCTAGGGCTTTTCTTCTACCATTTTCAAGATCAATAATTAGTTTGTTCTTCACTCTCCACTTTTATAGAAAAGGATTTTTTTTGCAAAAGAAACTAGTAGGGGTATGGTAGGACTGGAAGTGATTCCAGACCCACAAACGATTACTGAAAATTTAGTAGAACCTGAAAATTCGATTGGACTCGAAAAACCTTAGCCACTCCGCAGATTTAATATGTGACCTCAACCACCCAAGAGATACTTCGGTTATCTCATAGACAATAACAGCGAGGTCAGCATCATTGTGATGATGGCCTTACTATTTGTCAGCGGACCATAGGAAGTGGTGAGTTCCTGATGATGGCTTGATGCTTTATATCCAAGTTGGACTCTATGCACTTCAGCAAATTATGGAATTTGCTGAGTGGTTTTGAAGGGGTAAAACCCATTAGGAGCAAGTAGATTTTTCGAGATCTGTGCAAGTGGAAAGGTATTAACCTAATAAGAAAAAACTTGTTGTAAATATTTTCATCAAATACCCGGTGTGGATTGTGATAAGACTTTTACTTCAGTTTTTACGCTGAAATCCATACGGATATGACTTGACACTGCTACTGTTCTTGACTATGATATCTGGCAGGTGGATGACTATAACATCTTTCTAAATGGGAATTTGGAAGTACACGTGTATATACCAGAGGGTTATCGTAGTCAGTGGGATCAGCAGAAGATGTGCAAGTTGTTTATGTCTATTCGTAAACTAAAGCATGCATAGTGGAGACGGATAATCTATTTTGATGTGAGAGTTGTAAGTCCATGCTACCTCTCCCAGTACTTACGGGCATGCGGAATTTGATGAAAAACAATTTTCTAGAGGCGGTAACATGGACTCAAAACGGATCTTTGTTAAACTATCTACCTAACAACCTAACTAGGAGTTGTTAACTACTCGGATAGGGGGTTATACCTTTCTTTCTTGAACTCCTTCGTCTTCGACTCTCGATGGTGTATGGATCGGCTTCACCCCGTCGTCTCCTTGCGCCGAAGATCGATCCACCCGAAAGCTTCCACCTTTGGCTTCTTCTTCGAACTTTGAAGAAACTAGTTCACTCGGTTTGCTAAACCTTATGAACTAGAGTGAGTAGAGGAGAGTGTGTTGGGATTTTTCTCTATGGTTCTTGCTTCTCAACACATGAGACAAGTGAACCATAGACTAGAGAGAGGGAGAGCAAGAGGAAGAGAGTGAGAGCTCAAGCAAGAGAGAGAATGGAAATGAGAGAATGAGTAAGACTTTTCTCTCTTGGCTCTCATAATCCAAAGCCATCATAACAAATAATAGCAATCAAGTATTATGTGATGGTTTAAGTCAAAATAGCCATATCATTTCATGCACTCATTTTGCACAATAGAAACAAGCAAGCAAAAGTCTTTGCCATGAAATGATAGGTATTGTCATGATGATGGTCAACTAGTCCAACCTATTCAACCGGTCAACAAAGTCAACAAGTCAACAAAGTCAACCCCTCAACAACTATGTCACTATAATACTTAATTAATATTATTGTTAATTATATTTCATATTCTCATTAGGGTTTAGCAAAAAGTCAATAGTCAACAGTCAACAACCCTAATGAGAATCCCCTCCTTCTGTCTCTCTGTCAACTGTGCATACACACCCGCATCCGCGTTCCGAGGAACACGAATACATACGAGATAAAATCAATCCCGAAACGTACACTAGGATCTGGCTTAAACCAAAGCCCACTAGTGTTAACTGTCTGGACACTAAACGTGCACAAGTGCACGGATGTGACCGAACCCTGTCGCAAAACTATGCGACCTGTCGCAAAACCATGCGACCTCTACTCTTTTGCTTAAAGGCGAATAGCTCTCTGTGTGGGACTCTAAAGACTCGAAACTACGCTGGCAGTGGGTTTAACCACAGACCGCAAGCGGCACTAGCTGTGCATAACGGCCCCCAGGTAGATGCCGACAAGAAGACTGACGAGGTGAAACCCATCTGAACTCCTACTGAGCCTGAATGTGACAGTCTCCGTACAATCCGGTCTGTTCGTCTGATATATCGCATGGCGGGCCTAGGGGGCGGTAAACGTCAGTCCCCTAATAGCGGTACAAGTCGTGTCGGAGTGAAGCCCAGAACACCCTGAGATAACACTGAAAACCTACCAGTATATCTCGCTTGTCCTGGCCAGGGACTACTCGTATAATGGCTCTCCTAGACACAGCGCGATGTCAACCCCCAATACCAGGAGAGACGAATCCTGTCTAACCGTCACTGCCTCCAAGTGCTTCGGGACTGTACCCAACTACTACCTATTTACACGACTCCTTTAAGCCGTGGTAGGGTAGTAATCTAAGTACAGTGGGAACACACTCGAGGCGAAGTGACAGTGTCAAGTCAGCGGACTAAGCTGTACTCATGTCACCTGGGAACTGATAACTGACGATAGGTATAGTACCAACCAACAGTTCCCGATGAGTCCTGTCCAGTGTACTCGTAACCCAACGAGCACCCGCATACTATCTCAAGTACGACGTACTGACGGCTGTGGGACAGACCGTCTCCCACACTGGGATGAGAAGCGCATACACTAGTCTACTCCGGAGTATCGATGCCCTGTCTCGATAGTCCTGCGACTAGGGACCTGCATAAGGATGTGCTTATAGATTACCCAGCCCCCACTAGTGTGACTGCCATCACAACGCTGGTAATCAAGCAAAGATCCTAAGGGCTCCACCAATATGTATAGGTGATATACTAAAATAAACACATGTACACATTGAAGTAGAAACAAACCAAGTAGCATACTACTATTTTGAGTAAGATTGTATATACAAGGTGAATATCCGAAGCTTCCATTAAGTAATATACAAACTAGTATGATACAGTAATGGCCTCTAGGGCATATACACTAACAATCTCCCACTTGCACTAAGGCCATGTACTGGCGTATCGAAGACCTATCATCTCGATCAGCCGCTCGAACTGAGTCTGGGGCAAGGCCTTGGTGAATGGATCTGCAGTGTTATCTTCTGAAACAACCCTCCGAACCTCGATCTCCTGGCGATCCACGATCTCCCTGATCAGGTGATGGGACCTGGGTTCCTTCGCTGAAGCTATAGCCCCGTTGTTGTCGCAATACAGAGGTATTGGATCAACAATGGACGGAACCACCTGAAGTTCTTTTAAGAACTTCCTCATCCAGACGGCTTCTTTTGCGGCATCAGATGCAGCGATGTATTCCGCTTCCATAGTCGAGTCAGCAACGGTTTCCTGTTTGGAACTCTTCCAACACACCGCCCCTCCATTGAGGGTAAAGACAAAACCCGACATAGACTTGGAATCATCCTTGTCACTCTGGATGCTGGAGTCAGCAAAGGCCTCGATCTGGAGGTCTTTTCCGCCATACACCAAGAACATCTCCTTAGTCCTTCTCAGGTACTTGAGAATGTTCTTTACCGCTATCCAGTGTTTCTCCCCAGGGTTTGACTGATACCGGCTTACCACACTCAGTGCATAAGCTACATCCGGTCTGGTACACAACATCGCATACATTATAGAGCCTACCGCAGAAGCATAGGGTATAATAGACATGCGATCCCTCTCCAAATCAGTCTTGGGAGACATCTCTTTAGAGAGGGTGATCCCGTGACAAGCCGGTAGGTTACCGCGCTTGGAATCTTCCATACTGAATCTATTCAGTATGGTGTCGATGTACCTAGACTGTGAAAATTCTAATATCCTCTTGGATCTGTCACGATAGATCCGGATCCCCAGAATGTAGGAGGCATCACCCAGGTCTTTCATGGAGAACCTGTGTGACAAGAACCCCTTGACAGATTGTACCATATGAATGTCATTTCCTATTAAGAGAATTTCATCCACGTATAAAACGAGGAATACTACAGTTCTCACTACAAATCTACTATAGATGCATGGTTCATCCGGATTTTTGATAAAGCCAAATTCCTTGACCGTCTCATCAAAACAGATGTTCCAACTCCGTGATGCATGCTTTAGTCCGTAGATGGACTTAAGCAACTTGCACACCTTTCCGCTGCTCCCACTCTGAATGAAACCCTCTGGCTGGTCCATATAGACACACTCCTCTAAATAGCCATTTAGAAAAGCGGTCTTTACGTCCATCTGCCAAATCTCATAATCGTGGAAAGCAGCAATGGCAAGAAGGATCCGAATGGATTTCAGCATAGCCACTGGAGAAAAGGTTTCGTCATAGTCCAAGCCAGGTCTTTGACGGAAACCCTTTGCAACAAGTCTAGCTTTATAGGTCTCAACCTGTCCATCTACACCAATCTTCCTTTTGAAGATCCACTTGCATCCTACGGTTTTTACCCCATCTGGAGCAATGTCCAACGTCCATACTTTGTTGGTGTACATGGACTCCATTTCGGTCCGCATTGCATCCAGCCATTTTACCGAGTCAACGCTCTGAACGGCTTGCTGGAAGCTAGTAGGCTCATCATAATCAATGATGCAATTCTCTCTATCCCCGTCTATGAGAAAACCGTAGTATCTCTCTAGTGAAGAAGAAACCATGCTACCTCCAATGGTGCCATGAGTAAAAGAGTGAGAAATCTAATTCTAAAGTGAACCCACTTCCTATTTCTTTATCCTCTACCACTTGCCATGTAGTATATGGTGTTTTCTTCATAAGTTTCATGACTTGGTGAAGGTGGAGCTTGAGTTTGAGTTGCCTCGACGTAGATCATCTTCGGCAACGAAGTCGACGACCTAGCCCGATCATTTCTCCGACGATACCATCGCCAGAGTCCGGGATCCGATGATCGGAGCTGAGGGACGTCATCATGGAGCTATGGAGGTGGAGGACCGGATCTACAAAGGTTGTATTTTCCGTTCACTCTTAGTTAAGTTGTTAACTTATATCGCTTTCGCCTTACCTCTAGTTAACGATCCATATAGGGTTCTTTGGCACATGAAAATTTTTGATTTTGGCAAGTTTGATCTGTTGTAGAACCTCATGGGTGTGTCTAGTAACCCTACAGTGGTATCAGAGCCTAGCTAGAGCCTTAGGCGATGTGTAGACGATGTTAGAAACCCGATCGAACCCGAAACCCTAATTCAAAATCCTTCTCTATACATTTTTTCAAAACTGGGATTTTTCCAAATTAAAAATATGCAGAAAAATCAGCAGGGATTTATAAGAAATACTGTCAAGCACGTGCGCCTGAATCCACTAAAGCGCCGCGGAAGCGCGGCACGAGCATGGCTCGTGCGGCGGTTCCGCGGCCATACAGTCACGTCATTATGTGAATTTTGCACAGTAATTTCTTGCTTTAATTGCTGAGTTTTCTGGGAATTTTTAATGTTTACTCAAGAGTTGAGTTTTCTGGGTTGTATTGGGAGTTCGAAGATTCGATCAAATTGCCAAACATTGTCTATGTGTTTTTCTGGATAATTTAGAATATGTTAAAAAGTTCGACCGGATATAAATACCCACTTTTTCCCTTGCCTTGTTGGATTTTTCCGTTGTTTAATGACGTTCTAAGTAGTGCAAGTAACGCGATGGTCCCTCTAGAAGACAACAAACTTTAACTCGATTATGTGACCGTCTTGAACTGCCCTTTGAACCTTAGGGTTTGGGGCAGTACGGCGTGCCACATGTGAGGCGTTGGCTTGACCCTTCTACGGCTGGACCGTTGGTACTGAGGCATGAAGTGATTGTTTTTAAACTTATTTCATGTGTTGAGCTGTTTCGGGAAAACTTGGTTGTTCGATTGTTCGATCGGAAAGTTTAACATTTTCTATTTATCCGGAATGTGATACAATATTTGGAATTCACAAGTAGTTATGAGATAACTAATATGAATGTTATAAACATAGCACTTTAGTCTCACTTGATCGGTTGCCACGGAATTTTGATGCGATCAAAAGTCCGTCACAATCACGTTGATTATACGGATACTCGCCGGTAAACTTAATAGACAGCTACACCCCATAGCCCCGACCATGTGACTGTAGGAGAACCCCGTCGCCAAAAAGCATCCGTTCGGGTGCTCACGGCAGCGGTGTTCCGCCTTAGTGCACTTCGTCGACGGTATTGGGGGTGTGGCCGTCCACTAAAGTTTGCGATGAGCATTCGTTCTGAATGCCGGGAATCTTGTTGAATTGCCCGACTTTATATTGAAAAGCGTTTTCGATATTGAGACTAAAATACGGGGTTTATAATTGTTAGGCATGCGATGTCTAAGGAATTCATTTGGTTAGGCATGCGATGTCTTAAGAGTTTGCGGATTCCAACTGTTGTAGTTTTACACTTTCTTTTCTGTGACCGTAAGTGTAATATGTGATATCGCTGGTTTCGTTGCTATATGTCAACGACAATTGGGATACACATGTTTACTTACGTTGATGACATGTGATGTTATGTGTTGCTGGATATGTTATATTGGATTGTCGTGTTTGAATAGCCGGGTTTTTTTTATGTGAGATGAGTGTTTTTCATTTTCATTCATGTAAAAACTTGTATGTAATATTCTTTTATTGGGGCACTTCCAGGTTGCGGAAGATGTCACCGTTGATGTATATTATTTACTTTTCCGCATTAGGATAGACCCAAGGAGGGGAGCACAAGTAACCGGGTTCTAGGGTCCAGTGGGAGATCATCTCGAGGAGTCGAGTTCGGGTCTCCTAACCCTTGAATTGGTAGGGTTGCTTGCCGCTCTCGTAGGAGTCTAGGGGTGTGGGATTGGCTATTCATCGCGACCGTGGAATCCGTATTTTATACTGGCTCTTATTAAAAACACGGACGTCCTAGTATATCCAATATTTCATATGATATTTTCTGCTGCGTTATCTGTAATGTGATCATGTGATATGTTCAGATAGATATAGTATATAGTATATATGATATATTATATAGACGTTTCTTATGTTTTACACCCGCGCTAGCCCTGCCCCGCTCTGCCGTTAGTTACCTAACCTAACGGTGCAGACAGGACATCGAGGCGAATACGAATGGTATAAGCGTAGGTTATATTTATCTGTGATGTTTAGGTGGACTTAAATGATGGGACATTCATTAATGAGATTAATGAAAGAAAATAAACCTAGAAGATGTTGTGGAATCGAATTTCAAAATAAAACAGGTAGCTACAGTTCTTTCTTTGCATCGCGGTGTTCCTTGTAGAACATCCTGCACCTTATTCGATAAGGAAAGGTCCGAGATCCCTTCACCGGGAGTGACTCCTTTAGCAATAACTGGCAGATGCTACAACTCTCGGTTTGTCTTTTGATTGCTTCTATAGTTTCTGCTTTGCACAGCGGTATATATGATATATCCTGCACCTTATTCGATGAGGAAAGGGCCGACGATCCCTTCACCGGGAGTGACCCCTTTAGCAAAACTAGAAAAGCCTCAAAAAAATTCCATTTAAAAACCATTTGATTCCGCAACGAGATCAAGTTCAAAGCGTTAAAGGTTTTCATAAAAACCATTCGCAACCCTCCATCATTTTAGGAAGTAGAGTACTTAGTATTCGTGCTGTGTTTGTTGACCATAGTCAAGTCACAGTGTACGGTAGCTAAGTGATGTATTCCTACACCGCATATGATGCGATTAGTTAGGACAGTCGTGTGACTTTGTTGACCTTAGTTAAGGGTCATGTGGGTGGGTCTAATTAATCACGAAATGACGGGTACAACTTGACTAGTGCTTATGATTTGTTGACCATAGTTAAGGTCATAGGTGCTAGGGGTAAAAACCTTTATCGGGAGTTTCAAGTGTTGAAATTTGCAATGAAATTGCATACCTTCTATATGATAGTTGGATCCTGATACCCACTGCGAGTAATTGTTACTCCTGGGATAGTTTTGTGATTTGCAATTAGCCGATCAAGTAGGTGTCTAGAAAGGTGTCAACGGGGTTACGCCTCTGGGAAAACGAGGTTTACTTTAATTAGGTCCGTGCGAAAGCACAGGGAACCTCCCTCAAAGTACCAACACTGGCCTGGCTGAAAGATTGGCGAACTTGTAGAGTGTAATTAATCCCGGCTAGTCTTTCCTTTTAAGGTTTGAAGGAAGATTTGATAAAAACAGTGGGAGCCATCCTGATTAGATAAAATAAATAACCAATCTAATCTTGGAAGAGCGCACGCAGAATATTTTCTTCTCTCTCTCTCTAGATAGCGACCATATCACGCCTTAATCAAGATAATAATATGGATGAATTGACCGAACCCGCTTGTTATACTAAGCTGGGGAACGTTGGTCCCGCTCCAACTTATAATTGTTATAAGACAGAGCAGGAAATAGGGGAATACCAGGATTCCCATGCCGCCCAAGCGATGAAAGTGCATGAGATGCATCTCCTACGGGTGTGTTCTTTACAAAGAACTGTTTCTCAGTATCCTCTGCATCCTGGGTATTTGATACCGGATCAGGATCCCAGATATGTAATCTGTTATATAGGGCTACAGAAAGGCAGAGAACTGAGAACGGGTGATAAGTTTCATGAGACAGAAAACGGGGCAAGTGTTGCAGCCAAGTCTGTTGGTCACTGTCACCCTATATTACCAGTACATTGATTCTGAACAAATGCTATTAGATACCGAACCTGATATACAAAATCATATCAGTCTCTTTATTAGTAAAGAAAGGATATAATTTTGTATTGTTGGATAATTTTTTGAACATCTCCTATTTTCAAAAGTTGATCGGTTCAGGCACGTTATCTAAAAGCATTGACGTTCTAAATCAAACTACAGTTCTCAGTATACAGAACACACACAAGAGGAAGAGTTCAGATATGCACGATTCCTTCTTGAGGTATTGTATACTAGGTCATGTCAATGTGACCCGACTAGCTTAAGTTACATTTAAGATGCATATTTAAATCAGTTTGAATTTACATCTTGTGAAACTTGCCAGTCATGTCACAGAGATAAGATGACCATAGCTCTGTTTATTGGAAACAGAGAAAGAGTTGTTAAACTCTTGGGACTGATACATAGTGATGTATGCAAAGTCCCCTGTTTACATATGCCAAAACCGGTTCTTTGTACTTCATTACATTCTCTAATAATCTCTCAAGATTCAGCCATATGTTCCTGTTGAAACATAAGTCCGAAGCTTTTGAGATATTCACAGAATATAAGTTAGAAGTAGAGAACCAAAAACCGGGTATAAGCATTATGTCCTATGATAAGATCAGGGAGGAGAATACTTGTGCATGGAATTCTTGGACTATTCTAAAGGAGAATGAGATTCTCTCTCGGTGTTACTCCTCTGATTATACCACAGCACAACGGTGTATTGGGGCGGAGCAATCGCACCCTATATGATATGGTGTGCTCTATGATGAGTATTACTGAGTTACCTGTTTCTTTTAAGGGGTTATGCACTTGAGAAGTTGCATACCTATTGAATTAGGTTCAAATCAAATCAGTGCCTACCACTCCATATAGGATATGGTATGGGAAGAGCCCATCTCTTAAGCAAGTTAAGATTTGGGATTGTCCGGCCTATGTCAAAAGAAAAATCCGGACAAGATCGAGGCAAGGTCAGTTCTGTAGAACTGGAAAGGTTCCAGCTATACAAAACTGCAGCTGATGATTTGACAGAACCAAAGGATTCAATAGTCCTCGACGAACCTTAGCCTCTCCGCCGATCTGGTAGGTTCATCACCTGCCTGAGAGATACTTCGGTTTCTCGATGACAGTGGGAGCGAGGATTGCATCATGAGATGATGACCCAACTAGTTTCGAGCAGGCCATCGAGAGTGGGGACTCTGTAAGAATGGCTGGATGCTTAGCGATCTGAGATGGAATCCATGTACACCAACAATGTATGCACTTTGGATGCTGTATCTGAAGGGTTAAATCCCCATCAAGAGCAAGTATATCTTGAGAAGATTACTTGGTGTAGATGGAAAAGTTGAGACTTTCAAAGCTATACTTGTTGAAGGTTTTTCGTCATCGACCAGGCGTGGATAATGATGAAACCTTTTCCAAGTGGCTATGCTTAAGTCCATCCGGATCCTACTTAACATTGCTACATACCATGACTACGATATCTGGTGGTTGGGTGCCATGACTGCTTTTCTAAATACTGATTTAGAAGAGAACGTCTATAAGTACACAGCCAGAGGGCTTTGTAAACAGTGGGAGCAGCGGAAACATGTGCAAGTTGCTTTACAGGATAAAGCAGGCATCGCGGAGTTGGAACATCTGTTTTGATGTGGTAGTCAAAGAGTTTGACTTCATCAAAATGGTAGATGAACCTTGTATGTACAAAAAGGTAGTATGGAGTATGGTGATGATCCTCGTAGAGTACGTGGATGACATACTCTTGATAGGAAAGGAGTTTCCTATGCTACGCTCGGTCAATCTCCACTTGTCATAAGGATTTTCCTTATAGGATCAAAGTGATACCTCCTAAATCTTGAGTTTTGATCTATGAGATAGAAGTAATTGGATGTTAGGATTCTCACTAGTTGTAGTGAGATGGTATCAATCGATCCTGGGGAGAATCACTGGAAAGGTTCCAGGGTGATAAAGACGACTGAATGTCAGTCACAGGCAATGTCTTTACCCTCAGTGGATGGATGGTATGTTGGAAGAGTTCCAAGCTAGATACCGTGGCAGACTAGACGATAAAGGCTGGTGACATCGCTATCAAAGATACTACCAAAGAGGCAGTTTGGGTGTATATTGGTTCATGAGATGAACTAGGTTCCTACCATTGTGTGACAATGGAAGTGTAGCTTTGGCCCATGAACCCTGGTCCCATCAGTGACCCAGACATATTCTGAGGCAGCATCACCTGATCATGGAGATAGTTGATCTCCAGGGTGATCGAGGTTAGGAGAGTAGACTCAGAGGACAACACGGCGGATCCACTCACAAAGGCTTTTTCCTAGAGAGAGACTTATATGGGATGGTTGAGTATGTGATACTGCAACCACTGCTACAGATGGCCCTAGTGCAAGTGGGAGATTGTTAGTTATATGTATGTCCTAGAGGCCATTACTGTACATTGGATGTATATTGTAGTGGATGCTGGGACATATATAGGTAGGAATTTCTTACTCGACATGATAGTACGCTATCTGGTTGCTCTTTATCTTAACATGTATACTTTCTGTCTCTCTGTTACATGTTGATAAAGCCCTTAGGATGTGTACTCGACTTCTAGGACTATGATGTAGATCACACTAGTGGGGCCTGGGTAGTCAATGAGTATATCCTTCATTGGTCCTAGTCGTGGAAATATCGAGACGGGGCATCGATATTCCAGAGTAGACTAGCGTATATCTTCTCGACCCATTTGATGGGCGATGGATGATCCCATATCCATTGGTGTTTGACATCAGAGATGGTATGCGGGTGCTCAGTGGAGACTGGGTACACTGAACGGACTCGTCGAGAACTCCCAGATGGTATTATACCTCACGTCAGATGGCAGTTCTTTGGTGACACTGGTACAGCTTAGTCTGTTGACCCGAGATCGTCATAGAGTCTTGTGTGTCTCCCACTGTGCTTTGATTTCCACCCTACCACGGCTCTACTGAGTCGTGCAAACAGGTGGTTTTTGGGTACAGTCCCGATTCACATGGAGGCAATGAGCGATAAGAGGGGATTCGTCTTTCACGAATGTTATGGACCTTACATCGGCATGACTTATCAAGCTACTGGGGTCTGACGTTTACCACCCCTAGGTGAGATATGCGACATATCAGACGAATAGACCGGACTTGTCACGACCCGAAAGTACGGAACATGACCGGCACTTAAACTACGAACGTCTCGAGACGTACGTAATCTAAGTAAACCGAAAACCCAGAAATCCAAACCAAGAAAAGTAGTAGAGTGCAGGAAAAACCAACTTAAAGCAAGTAATTTCAATAGCATAAGCCGAATTATGCGGTTTTTAAAACATCAAAAATTTACTGAAAATTTCGGCAGAGTCTCCTTTGTAAATACTGGCCCCCAAACGGGATACAACATGAATAGTATACGAAATCACGAAAAGGGCATCCCCAAGAGGGAGCTAGCTCTTCGTCAAACGACGGTCACAACCACACAAACAATATAATATACAACGCCAACGGCGAGGATCAAAACTCAAAAGGAAACTCAAAACCACCAGAAATATAACAAGCGACTCTAAGGTCGAAAGAATAAACAACACTGGTCTCTATCTAAATAAACACATGTTTGGTTGATGGAATTTACTAGATACAACGGAATAATATTATACAAGGTAATATGATGGGTACGATACAAGAAAAACCCACCTACTAGCAAGTCACCCGAATGAAACTGAGCCCGCAAAGCTGTAATGAAACCTGTAAGACAATCCTGCAAGAAACTGGGGCACAACGGGGTGAGTTGCCAACTCGTGAATAGAAAAATATCTACGCACAGAAATCGCATAAATAACGCAACCTAGGCCAATGATCATAATATATCCTCAAATATATGAATAACACGTAGCCTATAACAAGGCTAGGGTAAATATCTAACCCGAGTGTAATATGATGTGCCCGTGTCAGTGCCTCAGGTAGCAATATATCATATGGATGATGTATGAATGCATAAAACAGAATGCATGCACTGAATAAAACTGGTTTCATAAATCAGTGAGATTTCTGTATTTTAAAAGAAATGAGGTACCATATATGAAATCAGCATAAAACAATGCCCAGCATCGACACAAAACAAGTGTCCAAATACCTCGATATCTCTGTGTCACAATCTATGTACCTTAAGTCTCAATCTCAATGTCTCAATCTCAATATCTAGGGCGCCGTCAGTCCAGACCGGCCCCTACCATCCATCTCAAGACCACGACGGTATCCTCCGGATATCCGACGCGTCGGGTAATATCACCGGTAGGTAGTGCTCCCCTGCCAGGCTCACATCGTCATCATCACGCGCTTCTTGCCCCGGGGTACCTTACCGGGTCCACCATGTACCCGAAACGGTTCATCCATCTCCTCGAATCGGGTTTAGAAATCCATCAGCAAACTCATGGTGGACGACTCATACATCATGGGAAAACCGCACTTTTTATTTTAAAAAAGAGAGAAATCAGTTCTTATAAGTTTTTGCGGTTTTCCTCCAAATCCAGAAAATCTCATGGAAATCCGAATCCAAAACCTCAATAACACGTAAAATAGTGAATATATGCATCAGAATCCATGAATGCGGCATAACAATGAATAACAGTATGCATGAAGTAGCAGGTAATAACTACAATGTCTAAACTAACATATAAGGCAAGTACACTAATATCATGTCTAACTATTAGCTAACAGGCTATATCAAGCAATAATATTTTCTAAGGTGTACGTGACATGGCAATTACCGATGAAGATGTGTGTGAGCCGGCAATTAAGTGTACGTGGTACATACGCATCATCGGTAATGGTGCTGGTGTCCTAACAGCATGATATCAATAATGGAGTATGAAACATAAAATAAGCATGCGATGCGAAGCGGACCACAAAAATGAGCGGGAGCTGAAAACTAGACGCAACTATAACTAATCTGCATTAATCTAATATCAGTCCTACAAATGGTGCCTTTTGAAATAACACGAATCATGGGGTTTTGAAAATAGGGGCTATGGTGTTTTTATGAAAAGATACGTCTTTTGAAATATCCGTAGGATCCCTTGGGCTGTCTTTAAAATGCCCACGATTCGTTAGTTTTTGAAATAGGTAAGAAGTCTAATCTAATCTAACAACTACACTAAACTATACGGCTGAACTAACAAGCAGAACTACAGGTAAGGAAACCGCCTAACATCTGAGTCGATACATATACATACCTGTATATATATTAGTCGGTGATCCCGCCTCAATAATATCATATCCGATACCATATCTATAGTCAGGCATCCCAAGTCAAGAGTGCGGATCAATCATCAATATAGCTCGTACGTAAATCCGTCGTACGGCATCCCAATCTGGGTACGGGTCAATATCACATTCATCATACTATTCACCTGGTATCCTCTTTATCAAATATCAGGATCGGGGTACTGATCTACGTCTAGTACCATACTGATACCGCCTACGTATGCATGGACGTGTGTGAAACACTACGTCAAGGACCCGCTACAACGTCATGTCGTATCTTAAATACGAACCCTGCTATATCACCGATCTCACGGCCTCAAATCATATCTCATCGACTCAGCTCAATCCCAAGTATCATCCTCAAATCCGTATGTGAACACATAGTCCCATACCCATGTGAACCCATAACTATAAAGAATCCCATGAGCACATATCAATAGAAATGTATGCAAGTATGTATGTGTGTATGTGTAGTGCAACACTACCCTAGGGTTCGCAACACTAAAGTAATCCAACACACCAATATCCATCCTAAGCATCGTTATTAATCCCAAATAACATATAATAATTGTTGGTGTGTATACGCATCCGTATACACCACCACGGACTGCGGGGGTGCTATACGCCATCCACCCGACTTCTCCCCGTAGATATAAATCTACTCACCTGGTCCTCGCTAGCCGGTGCCGACGTCGCCACGCGCTTTCTTGTCGTCTCGAAGTCCACATGGGGGTACCTACATATCATAACGCACCATATCGCATTAAAACTAAATTCGAAATCGAAACGGCATACGAAAATCAAATCGGCACGCGTATCATGCATAGGTCCAAACCTATCGCCTACGCATGCAAGAATAGTCAAACCAACCCTCGATGTCGATGTACAAACGTCAAACTATCGAGAAAAATCCAATCACACTCATTTGCACATTCACGAACACTAATTTTAATATAAACTAGGTTAAAACTCACAAAAACCCCAATTTTACTTAAAAAGTCATTTTTCCGAAAATCTAGCAAGCACAATTCGCCGTTTTTGTACAAAACAGGATGTTTAAATGAATGTAGCGGCCAATATATTTGTTAAACATCTTAAATAAGTCATATAAACAATTCCCGGAATTTAATCTCATTAAATTCCAAAAACCCTAATATTCTAGTTTACAAAATACCTAAAATTTAACAATTTTAAAGCAAAAATGCACAAACTACAGTCTAGCTTAGATTTGCATGATCTAAAGCATTAAACCACACTTAATAAAGTAAATGAAGTCATGAAAAACCTAAACACATTTTTAATCCCAAGTATTTAACCAATTTCAAAAACCTAGTAAGCAAATTAGCAAATTAACACAATTTTTAAACTAACCATTAGCACAAGCTACTAATCTTGTATTAACATGACAAAAAGCCTAAATATAACACACAACCATACACCAATTTTATAAAACCCTAACTTGCATTCAAATTCATAACTTGAATTCCAAAACTTGCAACTTAAGCCTAATTAACACTTAAGTAGTTTAGCTTTAAGAAATTAGTAACAAATTAAGCAAAAATGTTTTAGAATTATATCCAAAAACATTTGAAGATCCACAAGCATCCATGGCCTCCCAAAATGCTCTCTTTTCACAAAGATCCATGCTATACGGGCTAAGCTAAAATGGGTAGGAGTCGGATTTGGGTTTTGGGATTTTTTTTGATGGATTTGAGGCAATTTTTGATGAAGTTTGAAGAGAAAAGAGAAGGGAAATGGGGGGGCTGTTGCTGCTGTAGGAGGGGGGGTCGGCTGGAATGGGAGTGGGAGAGGAGAGAGAGGAAGGTAGAGAAAGTGGGGGGAGAAGTCAAAGTCAATTCAAGGTCAAAGGTCCACCTCATTTCTCCATTTTCTTTACTTTTCTTTCATTTCATTCCTTTGAAATTCAAGTGGGGAAAATAAATGGGGGCTGCTGAATTCTTCAAGGGGAGAAGTAAATGGGAGTGTGTGGATGTGGGTACGGGTGTGGGGTGATGAAAAATGATAAATATAATACCCCAAACATCCATTTACGCTAAAAAAAAGCCTTTTTTCTTCAATAATTTCTAAACCGTTTTGGCAAATGATTTTGTTCCAAAAACCACATGATAAAATTTTATTTAATGTTTTATGATGCACAAAATTTGTTTCAACTCATTCCAATTTGTAATTTTCCCTAATTAAATGTATTAGTGACGGCTTAAATAATAATAAAATAATATTTTTTTCAGAAAATTTGAAATTTCACCAGCGGCTCAATAAACACCAAATAATAGCAATTACATAGCTAGAATATGTATATTTAATTTTTATAATAAGATATTTGTATTTTGACTTTTTACAGAAAACCCCCTAATTTTACCGATTTTTCGAAATTTCACCGAAACGCTTTTCAAAACGTTACAATCTTCCCCCCTTAAAGAAATTCGGTCTCCGAATTTAAATTCAAACTCCCCCAAATACTAAAACATCTAAGAAAAACCATCAAGTCGTCGGGGCTCCGAAATTGTAACTACATAAAACAATTCGTAGCGCAGCGCATGCGCTTGAAAAATGAGTATATAACTCAAATCAAAATTCCGTCAAGCATCCCGCAATTATCGGAGTCATGGAGAAGACATCAATGCCAAATCTAAATCAAACCAATATGATATAACTCGAAACTATACATGTAAACATCGAATCTATATCTGTAAGTATCTGAAGGAAATGCATGCCAAATCTCTTTAAGTCGCTGTGCAACGCGTATAACACTGCACAGTGGCGGACGTCTATCATAAGAAAATAACTATATACATATATACCTTTGTTTGAAATGTACGTTCCGCCGTTTTGGAAACAATTTAGAAGGGTCTCCTTGTTTTAAACATTTCGTGTCATATTAGACACGTAGGTAAATACTGAGGCTATAGCTCGCTTTTTGGAAATCCCTTCAATAACTATCAATGCATGCAAAATATATTCAGGTACTGTCCTCTGACTAGTCCTGCTCAGTACGAAAATACATAGCAATATCATAAAAACGTACTGCTCTATACGAAATCAATCCCAAAATATGCACATGAATGCTACGTGCGTCTGGTGCGCACGGAAATCAAAATCCATGAATGTGCCATACATGCGCACAGAAACAACATCTAAGTGCATCGGGTGTGCACGAAACATCTGTCGTAGGCAACATGTGTGCCTGACAGCAAAATCAGGTGCATCTATCGTGCACGAAATCATGAAATCCAATATCAAGCGCCAAACGTGCGCAAAATCAATCAGGTGCACAAGGTGCATAAAACAAATATCGGGTATCACAATCGAAATCGAAGTCCAGTGCATCTAAGTGCACAAAAGGCGTATCACTGCACTGCAAGCATATATAAACTATACCGAGTGCAGGAACGAAATCGTGTGCATGCATACGCACAAAACCAACTCAACTGTTTAAAATCGTAAAATCATAAACATGTGAAACTGAAGCACGAAAACGATATCAAGTGCAACACTGTGCAAAGATCGTAAATCCTCAATCATCAAAATCAAATCATACGAATAAATCACCCAAAACATCGTAATCAAAAATGGCGGAATAGTACTGCTCAAGTGCATCCTCTAAGAATCTCGGCCAACTATCGCGGTCACTAGTGGGACGTCTCGTCGATGATCATGAACTCTGTCCTGCTGGCGTGCGTAACCATGACCACTCCTGGGTCAAGGTCTTCACTGTGAATTACCAATCTTTCGGTCCATCGGCTCATCGGCCCTGTCAGGTGTGCTAACGGGGACGATTCCGTTCTGGCACTTCTCTGGTCATCTCTTGGTCAATCATCGCGACCACTCGTAAGACAGCATATTACTGGCGTCGGCCTCTGGCTCTCTGAATGTACGTGACACATCTGATCCTGGGTGCAAGTATCATTGCAGCAGTGTCCTGGAAGGAATCCTGCTCACGGTCTCTTCCATGTCTCGTCTCTGCCAACTGTCCGGAAGTCATTGTCCTTTCCTATATCTGCATCTTGCTCTGGAACGACTGCATACTCATCGCGACTCCTTCTGGAAGGTAAGTCCAAGTACCATGCCTCGGCATGCGCATCGCCTCTCTGATGTCGGCGGAGTGGAACGTCATCTCATCTAGATCTGGTGCGAACCTCTTACTCCACTTTTCTCTAATGTCGACCGCTTCGGACTCGTCTCGTCGTGGCTGCATGGACTGAGCTCCAACGGCTATCCTCGTATCTGGAGTCTCCAAGAATGCATCTCACCACCTAGCATCCGATTGAAGTCGAACCATTCGATCGATTCGTCGAAACCTCATAATCCCCCAAGAGCTCAAGATCTTGGTACAGTTTAATAGTATCGATTACATACCACAGCATCGGTGGTCCAGCCGTAGAAGGGCAAACCCAAGCCACACTAATGGCGCCGTAGAACTGCCGCAAACTCGAAGGTTCAAAGGCTTTCACACGGTCATTAAGTCGAGTTAGGGTTTCATTCTTCTAGAGGGACCATAGAATTGCCTGCATGTCTTTCCGACTACTTTAAACTTGGAATAATAGGTTTCTGACATTCGATCGTCTCTGTCGACTCCCAACGTCTCCGCGTGAAGTCGTTTCTAGCTGGAATCAATCTATCTGATGACCTCGCATCGGGCTAGGAGAACGATCCACATGTCCTAGTCATTCATCCTCGATGACTAGAGACCTTCTATCATCTCTTAGTACAACTCGTTCTGCACTAACGCCAGCATCTGGGGCAATATCTCGTCGTTCGCAGCAATAACTGGCTCGCTCGTCTGCACGCTGAACAGTGCCTCAACTATCATAAATAAGCAACACACCAACGGTCATCAAAATCTAGCTGGCCTCTGTCAGTGGCCCAATCCTCTGATACTGATCTGCACGTCCGAGAAATCTCATAAAGGCGATCCGCCAAACGCTCATGGCGCGGAAACACAGTAAAAAGACACATCTCCGCAGTCGAGTGTCGCCGGAATTTCGCCCTGGTCAGCCCTCGTTCGTGACGAGCTCGTGCTGACCGCAACTCTAGCCGTAGCTCTCCCTACCCATAATCGTGGCAGCAAAACCATAACTGGTACTGATGAGGCTAGATCGGAAGGAATATAATACTGAATAAGGAAATGTACATCCTAAGGCTTCATAAGTGGAGTGGCGTGTCGTAAATATGCCGCGGAACATATCAACGGTACGTCACTCTACTTTAGTCACCTATTCCATCAACCAAGGGTCATCCTACGCTCCGAAGGTTAAAACCTAACGCTCTGATACCAACTTTGTCACGATCCGAAAGTACGGAACATGACCGGCACTTAAACTACGAACGTCTCGAGACATACTTAATCTAAGTAAACCGAAAACCCAGAAATCCAAACCAAGAAAAGTAGTAGAGTGCAAGAAAAACCAACTTAAAGAAAGTAATTTCAATAGCATAAGCCGAATTATGCGGTTTTTAAAACATCAAAAATTTACTGAAAATTTCGGCAGAGTCTCCTTTGTAAATACTGGCCCCCAAACGGGATACAACATGAATAGTATACGAAATCAAGAAAAGGGCATCCCCAAGCGGGAGCTAGCTCTCCGTCAAACGACGGACACAACCATACAAACAATATAATATACAACGCCAACGGCGAGGATCAAAACTCAAAAGGAAACTCAAAACCACCAGAAATATAACGAGCGACTCTAAGGTCGAAAGAATAAACAACACTGGTCTCTATCTCAATAAATACATGTTTGGTTGATGGAATTTACTAGATACAACGGAATAATACTATACAAGGTAATATGATGGGTACGATACAAGAAAAACCCACCTACTAGCAAGTCACCCGAATGAAACTGAGCCCGCAAAGCCGTAATGAAACCTGTACGGGAATCCTGCAAGAAACTGGGGCACAACGGGGGTGAGTTGCCAACTCGTGAATAGAAAAATATCTACGCACAGAAATCGCATAAATAACGCAACCTAGGCCAATGATCATAATATATCCTCAAATATATGAATAACACATAGCCTATAACAAGGCTAGGGTAAATATCTAACCCGAGTGTAATCTCATGTGCCGTGTCAGTGCCTCAGGTAGCAATATATCATATGGATGATGTATGAATGCATAAAACAGAATGCATGCACTGAATAAAACTGGTTTCATAAATCAGTGAGATTTCTGTATTTTAAAAGAAATGAGGTACCATATATGAAATCAGCATAAAACAGTGCCCAGCATCGACACAAAACAAGTGTCCAAATACCTCGATATCTCTGTGTCACAATCTATGTACCTCAAGTCTCAATCTCAATGTCTCAATCTCAATATCTAGGGCGCCGTCAGTCCAGACCGGCCCCTACCATCCATCTCAAGACCACGACGGTATCCTCCGGATATCCGACGCGTCGGGTAATATCATCGGTAGGTAGTGCTCCCCTGCCAGGCTCACATCGTCATCATCACGCGCTTCTTGCCCCGGGGTACCTTACCGGGTCCACCATGTACCCGAAACGGTTCATCCGTCTCCTCGAATCGGGTTTAGAAATCCATCAGCAAACTCATGGTGGACGACTCATACATCATGGGAAAACCGCACTTTTTATTTTAAAAAAGAGAGAAATCAGTTCATATAAGTTTTTGCGGTTTTCCTCCAAATCCAGAAAATCTCATGGAAATCCGAATCCAAAACCTCAATAACACGTAAAATAGTGAATATATGCATGAGAATCCATGAATGCGGCATAACAATGAATAACAGTATGCATGAAGTAGCAGGTAATAACTACAATGTCTAAACTAACATATAAGGCAAGTACACTAATATCATGTCTAACTATTAGCTAACAGGCTATGTCAAGCAATAATATTTTCTAAGGTGTACGTGACATGGGAATTACCGATGAAGATGTGTGTGAGCCGGCAATTAAGTGTACGTGGTACATACGCATCATCGGTAATGGTGCTGGTGTCCTAACAGCATGATATCAATAATGGAGTATGAAACATAAAATAAGCATGCAATGCGAAGCGGACCACAAAAATGAGCGGGAGCTGAAAACTAGACGCAACTATAACTAATCTGCATTAATCTAATATCAGTCCTACAAATGGTGCCTTTTGAAATAACACGAATCATGGGGTTTTGAAAATAGGGGCTACGGTGTTTTTATGAAAAGATACGTCTTTTGAAATATCCGTAGGATCCCTTGGGCTGTCTTTAAAATGCCCACGATTCGTTAGTTTTTGAAATAGGTAAGAAGTCTAATCTAATCTAACAACTACACTAAACTATACGGCTGAACTAACAAGCTGAACTACAGGTAAGGAAACCGCCTAACATCTGAGTCGATACATATACATACCTGTATATATATTAGTCGGTGATCCCGCCTCAATAATATCATATCCGATACCATATCTATAGTCAGGCATCCCAAGTCAAGAGTGCGGATCAATCATCAATATAGCTCGTACGTAAATCCGTCGTACGGCATCCCAATCTGGGTACGGGTCAATATCACATTCATCATACTATTCACCTGGTATCCTCTTTATCAAATATCAGGATCGGGGTACTGATCTACGTCTAGTATCATACTGATACCGCCTACGTATGCATGGACGTGTGTGAAACACTACGTCAAGGACCCGCTACAACGTCATGTCGTATCTCAAATACGAACCCTGCTATATCACCGATCTCACGGCCTCAAATCAAATCTCATCGACTCAGCTCAATCCCAAGTATCATCCTCAAATCCGTATGTGAACACATAGTCCCATAACCATGTGAACCCATAACTATAAAGAATCCCATGAGCACATATCAATAGAAATATATGCAAGTATGTATGTGTGTATGTGTAGTGCAACACTACCCTAGGGTTCGCAACACTAAAGTAATCCAACACACCAATATCCATCCTAAGCATCGTTATTAATCCCAAATAACATATAATAATTGTTGGTGTGTATACGCATCCGTATACACCACCACGGACTGCGGGGGTGCTATACGCCATCCACCCGACTTCTTCCCGTAGATATAAATCTCCTCACCTGGTCCTCGCTAGCCGGTGCCGACGTCGCCACGCGCTTGCTTGTCGTCTCGAAGTCCACATGGGGGTACCTACATATCATAACGCACCATATCGCATTAAAACTAAATTCGAAATCGAAACGGCATACGAAAATCAAATCGGCACGCGTATCACGCATAGGTCCAAACCTATCGCCTACGCATGCAAGAATAGTCAAACCAACCCTCGATGTCGATGTACAAACGTCAAACCATCGAGAAAAATCCAATCACACTCATTTGCACATTCACGAACACTAATTTTAATATAAACTAGGTTAAAACTCACAAAAACCCCAATTTTACTTAAAAAGTCATTTTTCCGAAAATCTAGCATGCACAATTCGCCGTTTTTGTACAAAACAGGATGTTTAAATGAATGTAGCGGCCAATATATTTATTAAACATCTTAAATAAGTCATATAAACAATTCCCGGAATTTAATCTCATTAAATTCCAAAAACCCTAATATTCTAGTTTACAAAATACCTTAAATTTAACAATTTCAAAGCAAAAATGCACAAACTACAATCTAGCTTAGATTTGCATGATCTAAAGCATTAAACCACACTTAATAAAGTTAATGAAGTCATGAAAAACCTAAACACATTTTTAATCCCAAGTATTTAACCAATTTCAAAAACCTAGTAAGCAAATTAGCAAATTAACACAATTTTTAAACTAACCATTAGCACAAGCTACTAATCTTGTATTAACATGACAAAAAGCCTAAATATAACACACAACCATACACCAATTTTATAAAACCCTAACTTGCATTCAAATTCATAACTTGAATTCCAAAACTTGCAACTTAAGCCTAATTAACACTTAAGTAGTTTAGCTTTAAGAAATTAGTAACAAATTAAGCAAAAATGTTTTAGAATTATACCCAAAAACATTTGAAGATCCACAAGCATCCATGGCCTCCCAAAATGCTCTCTTTTCACAAAGATCCATGCTATGCGGGCTAAGCTAAAATGGGTAGGAGTCGGATTTGGGTTTTGGGATTTTTTTTGATGGATTTGAGGCAATTTTTGATGAAGTTTGAAGAGAAAAGAGAAGGGAAATGGGGGGGGGGGGCTGTTGCTGCTGTAGGAGGGGGGTCGGCTAGAATGGGAGTGGGAGAGGAGAGAGAGGGAGGTACAGAAAGTGGGGGGAGAAGTCAAAGTCAATTCAAGGTCAAAGGTCCACCTCATTTCTCCATTTTCTTTACTTTTCTTTCATTTCATTCCTTTGAAATTCAAGTGGGGAAATTAAATGGGGGCTGCTGAATTCTTCAAGGGGAGAAGTAAATGGGAGTGTGTGGATGTGGGTACGGGTGTGGGGTGATGAAAAATGATAAATATAATACCCCAAACATCCATTTACGCTAAAAAAAAGCCTTTTTTCTTCAATAATTTCTAAACCGTTTTGGCAAATGATTTCGTTCCAAAAACCACATGATAAAATTTTATTTAATGTTTTATGATGCAAAAAATTTGTTTCAACTCATTCCAATTTGTAATTTTCCCTAATTAAATGTATTAGTGACGGCTTAAATAATAATAAAATAATATTTTTTTTCAGAAAATTTGAAATTTCACCAGCGGCTCAATAAACACCAAATAATAGCAATTACATAGCTAGAATATGTATATTTAATTTTTATAATAAGATATTTGTATTTTGACTTTTTACAGAAAACCCCCTTATTTTACCGATTTTTCGAAATTTCACCGAAACGATTTTCAAAACGTTACAGGACTGTACGGTAAGTGTTGCTGGTTGGATTCACAGGAGTGTGAGCGGGCTTGCTCGTTGATCTTCTGATCGCTCAATACCCGGGTGGCCGTTACGTTTAGCAGACCGCTTGCGGCTTGTGGGTATTTGATATGATCATCACCTGCGGCCGGCGTATTGACGAGTCTTTAGAGTCCTACACAGAGGTTTCCTGGCTCAAGCCAAACGAAATAGGAGCGCATATGAGATATGTGCGGGACCGAGAATAATACCAGTATGTGATACTGTATTCTATTCTCGCGATTTGTATCATCGGTCGGTTATATAAGATATAGCCGGGTTACCGTGATTCGATACATTGATACACTTGATATTAGTCGGTTATATGCAGTATGACCGGATCATTAAATCAAGTGTTGATTTAATGATTTAATGTATAATTATATATTAGATATATTACTTTACATTAACTAGTATTTTTTAACTTAAAGATGGATTTTCTCACTTGATGTGCACATTGTATATATGATATAGTTTTGTGCACTAGTTTGTATCATGTTTGATGATACATGCAAACTTGGGTGTGTATGATTAAACCATGATTAGGTTAATGGTTAGGGTTTGATTTACTTATTTATTTATTTCTTTTCATTTATTTTAGGGCAAGAAATGAAATGGTTGCTTCTTTTGTTCTTTTGTTGAAGCTTCATGAAGCTTTGACCATTTTTGTTTCTTTCCTAAACCTAACCATTCACTCAAACCATAGTTTATTCTCTACACTTGTTAAACTAACCCAAGGTTGCATTATGATAAGATCACTTGATTTATTATTATTAATCAATTGATTTTATTTTTATTCATCATATTCTTTTTCTTCTTCTTCTTCTTCAAGAAGAAGAAGAAACCATGCTACCTCCAATGGTGCCATGAGTAAAAGAGTGAGAAATCCAATTCTAAAGTGAACCCACTTCCTATTTCTTCATCCTCTACCACTTGCCATGTAGTATAGGGTGTTTTCTTCACAAGTTTCATGACTTGGTGAAGGTGGATCTTGAGTTTGAGTTGCCTCGACATAGATCATCTTCGGTATCGAAGTCGACGACCTAGCCCGATCATTTCTCCGAAGATACCATCGCCAGAGTCCGGGATTCGATGATCGCAGCGGAGGGACGTCATCACGGAGCTATGGAGGTGGAGGACCGGATCTACAAAGGTTGTATTTTCCGTTCACTCTTAGTTAAGTTGTTAACTTATATCGCTTTCACCTTACCTCTAGTTAACGATCCGTATAGGGTTCTTTGGCACATGAAATTTTTTTGATTTTGGCATGTTTGATCTGTTGTAGAACCTCATGGGTGTGCCTAGTAACCCTACACAAGTGATGGAGACACCCTCTCTAAAGAGATGTCTTCTAAACTGATGAGGAGAGTGACTTGCATGAATGACATATCATTTGCTTAGGCAAATGATTCAATCATGTGATGTCATGTACCAAACCATAAGTTTCTTTTGCACTTGCTGAGATATTAGGGTTTCTGGTGATTAGATCTATATCGATTGATCTAGATTTGGTAAGTGTACCAATTCGGGTTATTGGACACCATTCTAAAGTAGTTTAGAATGGATGACTCCTGGCATGATAGTCTACCCGTAGGTAATGGAGTCACCCCTCTAAAGAGATGTCTTTCAGATTGATGAGGAGAGGAACTGGTGTAAATGGCATATCATTTGCTTAGGAAATTGAGCTAATCATGCAATGTCTTATACTAATCCAGATGTTGCTTCTGCACTTGCCATTGTAAGCAGATATTAATCCAATCCTAGAGAAACAAAGAAAAGAAGTTATAAACATAAAAGGATGTTCTTGGTATAAGGTAATGACAAACTCCTCCAGGAGACGGTTATTGGTTCAGGCTTCCAAGCTGACCTGGATGACAGAGATACTGTCAGAGTTTTGAGTTTAGCCTCCTCTGTTATATTGGATAGAGTACCAATATGGATACTAAGGTAGGCATGATGCAGGATGTTGTTTATGACTCAACAGAGGATATAGCCCAAGAAGTTTGTTGAATAAAATTGTTCAGTTATAAATTTGGTCCTATTAAGTCTCTAGACAAATTCTTGAGGCGGGATATTGCTCAGTTCAGGAGATTGTTGATCTCCGCAAAGTTGAGATATATAGAGAGGAAGTTGGAACATTATGGTGGATTCACTCACTTAGGATATTTCTCGAACACGGATGTTTCATAAACACGGTTTGCGAAACTGATTAGTAGAGAAATTCGGTATTCGGTAGCACACGGGATAGGGGTATGCGATGGCTAAATAATTGGCTTTAAGTGAAAGTGGGAGATTGTTAGATATAGTTCCCACAAGGCAATTATTGTAATTAAAGGTAGGCGATTATGATAATTGAGGGAGGACCTATACAGGTAGAAAAGTCTTACTCGAAATGATAGTATACTATCTGGTTTGCCTTTATCATTGATGTGTATATGTTTTACTTATTATTATACGTCACTAATAGATAATGATGAAGCCCATGGGATTCTTGCTTGACTACCAGCATTATGATGGTGATCATATACGTAAGAACTGGGTAGTTTATAAGCACATCCTTAAATGTTCCCAGTCGAGAGAATATCAAAACTGGGCATCAATATTCCGGAGTAGACTAGTTTATATGTTTTTAGACCTTGACGAGGGGCGGTGGCCGGTCTCTAAAGCCATTGGTGTTTTGTCACCTAAGATACTATATAGATGCTCACTGGAGATAGGTACACTGGACAGACTCACCGAGAACTTCTAGATGGTATTATACCTATCGTCAGATAGCAGTTCTCTAGTAGCATGAGTACAAGTTAGTCGTTTGACCTGAGATCGTCATTTGTCTCGTGTGATTTCCTACCGTACTTAGATTACTACCCTACCACGGCTCAAAAGAGTCATGCAAACATGTTCTAATTGGGTATTGTCCCAAGCCACATGGAGATAGTGAGCGATTGTCGGGGATTTGTCTCTCCTGGTATTAGGAGTAGATGTCACGCTATGTTCGGTTAGCCATCACCCTAAATACGCGGCCACAGTGGATGAGATTTAATGATAAGAGTTTAGTAGTTTCTCGTTAGGTGATGAGCTTGATTCCGGCCCGACTTATCGGGTTATTAGGGGTCTAACGTTATCCACCCACTAGACTAGGTATGCGATATTCATAGAAAAAGAGACCGGACTATACAGAGATTGTCACATTCTGTCTCAGTAGAGTATGGACGGACTTGATTGTCGACCTCCCTTTCGGAAGATACCTGGGTAGCCATTATATACAGCTAGTTCCGCTGACATGCTTTTGGTTTTATATTTATCCAGTAAATCAATGCCAGCGTATTGTCGAGTCTTTAGAGTCCCACACAGAAGGTTTTTCTGGTTCAGGCAATATGATATAAAAGTCATATATTGATACGTGCAGGGGTCCGATTAAATATGTATACTTGCTATACGAATTTTAATCGGACGGTTGATAATACTAGTCGGCTTAGGATTAAGAAGGATTATTAAATCAAGTATTGATTTAATAATATATATATATATATAAATATTTTAGTATTATGTTCACTATTCTTTTTCTCTCTCTTGGTTATTCATATTCTTATACGGATACGCGTATATGTATTTTGATACGTATACCGTGTTGTATTCCATATTTATACGGAATACTTTTAGAAGAAGGGAACTTCATTATAGGAATTTCCTTTTTAGGAAATTATTAATAAGGTGGTTAAGTGAAGTGGAAAGGTGAGCATGATAGAGAGGGATGGGTTTTTTATTTATTCTAAAATGTTATGTCATGATTTTTTATGGTTGGAAAATAAATGAAGCTATTCTTCTCTCTCTCTCTCTCACACACAAACACACTCTCCCCCCCCCCACCTCTTCTCCTCCTTCTTCCTCTTGAGCGAGGATGCTTTCTTGAGCAAGAAAAATGAGAGATATTTATAGTGGAAAAATCCTACATCGCCACACTCCATTTCTAGCAAGTTTGGAGCGTCGTTTCTTCACTAGGTGAAGCTGAAACTTGGATCGGTTTCCCTCCGGTGCATCATCTTCGGCAAAGCGGTCGGCTCTCAAGTTTATTCTCGATGGCCTACGAGGAGGTTGGAGGGGTCTTCCTGTAGAGTTCCTATATACGTCAGCAAGGTTTCGGGAGGTATCGTCCATGCCATTTTATAATTTTTGCCGTTTTAAAGAACCCTAAACTAGAATCTTTAACTAGAAAATCATACGAAACATATTGTAAACTACTTTACAACTAAGTGATTAGGGATTACAACCTTTGTAGTCCGGTCCTTCACTTCTTTAGCTCCTTGTAGCAGTCCCTTCGCTCCAAGTTGCGATCTTGCGGACTCTCGAACGGCTCCACAAGAAGAAAGATGCATGCCTTCTTGAAGTCTTCCAAGCCAAAGATGATCTATGTCGATGAGTCACAAACCCAAGCTACCCTCTTCACTAATGTGGGATTAGTGAAGCTAACACCCTATACTAAAGTGCTAATCTAGTAGAGGATGGTGAAGTAGGATTTTTTCTCACTTTAGAATTACTTTTCTCACTTATTTTTTAGCTTCTTTCAAAACCTAGAGAGCTCTCCTGAGCTTTGAGGAAGAAGAAGCAAATAATAGATGTGAGAGAGAATGGCAACCATGGGTGAGAAAATATCTAATATATCTCATGTAGAGACTTAACCATGAGTTTAGATAATGGTTAGGTTAACAAATATCTAGTATAAGACAAAACTAATGGTCTAAGTCAATGGGTCTCTAGGCTTCATGAAGTTTCATGCCATGTGACAAATTTCCAACTAATAATTGTTTTATTCTAAATAAATAAACTCTACATTATCATTATCATTATCATGGTGTAGGTCTCATACACCCATGTTGCATGTATCATCAACCATGACACATTAATAAAACACAATTAATATATATCACATATATATCAAGTGTGCGCATGTGAGAAAAAGAAATACTTAAGTGTACTAATATTAGTTAATGTAAATTAATATATCATATATATAATTATACATTAAATCATTAAATCAACACATGATTTAATAATCCGGTTATATCTCATATGATCGACTAATATAATTTGTATTAACGTATCGAACCAACACTTAATTCGATAACCCGGCTATCACTCATATAACCGACCGATACTGTATCGACTTATCGAATCAACACTTAATTCGATAACCCGGCTGTATCTCATATTGTTGGATGTATATGCCCTAGAGGCCAGTATTGTATATGTATACATATGGATACTAGGGATATGTATGTACAGAACAATCTTGCTCGGTTTTATAGTATATTATTTGACTTGTCTTTGTCGGGATATGTGTATTTATTTGTATTGTTGTTATATCTGGTTTGCACATATTGATAAATACTCGATACGGTAGTATACTATTGTGGTTTGTCTTTATCTTAACATGGCATATGTCATACTCGTTATTATATATTGCGGTTACATGTTGATAAAGCCCTTAGGATCTTGCTTGACTACCTGCGTTGTGATGGCGATCATACTTATGAGAGCAGGATAGTCCATAAGCACATCCTTAAATGGACCCTAAGCGCGTGAGTATTGAGATTGGGCACTGATACTCCAGAGTAGACTAGTGTGTACGTTTCTACCCTTGTCGGGAGATGGTTGGTCCCGCAGCCATTGGTCTGATGCACCTAAGATCGTATACAGGTGCTCACTGGGTGTGAGTACACTGGACGGACTCACCGAGAACTTCCATGTGGTAGTATACCTATCGTCAGATGGAAGTTCTCAGGTGACATGTGTACAGGTTAGTCTTTGGACCCAAGATCGGCATTTGTCTCGTGTGAGTTCCTACTGAGCCTTGATCACTACCCTACCACGACTCTACTGAGTCGTGTAAACAGGTTTTGGTTGGGTTCAGTCCCGAGCCACATGGAAGCAGTGAGCGATTGTCTGGGATTCGTCTCTCCCGATATAAGGAGTCGATATCGCACTGTGATTCGATTGGTCAGGACCATAAGACCTTGGCCAAGGCACTTGGGATTTATTGATAGGTTGATCAATAGTTTCTCGAATTGGTCCTGAGCCACATCGGCACGACTTATCAGGTTATTAGGGTCTGACGTTTACCATCCTCTAGGCCCGGTATGCGATACTCTTTGACGAAGAGACCGGACTGTACGGATATTGTCATGGATAGGCTCAGTAGGAGTTCGGACGAGCTTGCTCGTCGGCCTTCCTTTTCGACAGGTACCTGGGCTGCCGTTACGTACAGCTAGTGCCGCTGACGTGCTTGTGGTTAAACCCACTGCCAGAGTAATGTCGAGTCTTTAGAGTCCCACACAGAGGGTTTCCCTGATCCAGGCAAAACGATGTAGTAGCCGTAATGGATACGTGCAGGGTTCGATCGATTGAATTACTTGGTACTCAGATTTTCGATCGGACAGTTTGTAATACTAGCCGGCTCGGTTTTGAGCCGGATTATTAAATCAGGTATTGATTTAATAATTTACATATATGTATTTCGATATATATATTCTAGTATTACGTTCTTCGTGTTATTCTATCTCTTTTGGGCTTTCGGATTTTTGACTGATTGCCGGTATATTTGTACAAAAGACTGAAATCCGTATTTACTATAGATTTTCTTCTAGAAGGTGGCCACCTCATTATGCATTTTCCATTTATTCAATAAATGGAAATGAGGTGTAAAGTGTAAGGAATGGGAGGAATGGGCATGACCATGCTTTAATAATGAACAAATGAATTTTCAATTCATTTGTGGTTACTATTGAAGCATGGTTGTCATTTGTTTATTGAAAGAATTCATACACAAAACCAAGGTGTGTGATTTTCTCTTTCATGCTTCATTCATTTTCTCTTGAGCTCTCATTCCTCTCCTTCCTCACTAGCTTCCTCTACCTTCATCTTCTTCCTCTTCACTACCTTCTCATGTGTTGAGAATCAAGTGAAGATGCAAGAAAGAGATAGCTTTACACTTAGAAATCCAAACTACATCCTAGACTACTTGGTTTAGCAAACCAAGTTCTCTAGTTGCTCGTTTAGTTACATAGTTAGGAGCTAGAGCCATGGATCATACTTCTCGGGTTGATCGTCTACGACAAAAGGAGGCCGGAGAACAAGCTCGATTCCGGAGGACCGATGGAGCCGGAGTTGGAGTTCAAACATGTTCATGGTGGATGCAAGGAGCTAAGGATGAAGAACGAAGACCGAAGGACTCGATTCTTTTGGTATACCAACTTTCATAGTAGTTAGCATCTCTTTGTTTGCTAGTTGGTTTTATGGTAAAGATCCGGATTTTGAGTTATCTTTGCGCCTCTTTCAAAGCTTTAGAAAAATTTTGTTCCGCAAACCGCCTCGTTTGGAGGCTCGGGCATGAATATAACCCAACATGGTATCAGAGCCATCCAATAAAACATACACTAGCTTGTTTAAACGTGTTTAGAATAACGATCGACTGAAAATTCAAAAAACCGCATTTCTTTTCATATAGTTTCTGTCGATTTTTAAAAGCGCTCGAAAAATCAATTTTATGGTCTCAGAAAATCATGCAGGCTTTTTTAAGACCCCTGAAAAAATTTGGTCACGTGATCCTTCCAAACCACCGCGGAACCGCCGCGCAAACCCCCTATTGGTGGCGGTTCCGCGGCCGTTTTGGGGCCCACGTGGACAAAATTTCTTCTGGGCCTCTTATTTTTGGAATTGTGGTTTCTGGAATAATTATTTTTGGGCCCAGATTTGTTACAGTGTTGGTTTAATACTTGGGGCCCACTTGGAAAGTTTAGTCAATCGTAATTTTGAAATACGTATTTTATTTTCAGTACATTCACTTTTATCAGCGACCGGGAATGTCACTCGATCGGTAAAACTCTTCTGATTGCTATATGTTCCTTTAAACGGCTTTTGCGAATGTGAAATTCGCGTTGATGTTGTGTGCTTGTGCTGTGATTGTGGTTGGATTGTCATGGTGGATAGCGTGTGGTGCAATGTTAGAAATACAGTTTATAATTCATTTGTACATTTGTTATTACGGGGCGAGCGTCCGACATATGGACTGCCGTCTTTGCCGTTTGTATATTATTTTGGGGCACGACTTGGCTGATGTCAATTTCACCCGTTGTATATATTTATTTTTAATATTTTGTACTAGGATTGCCTCACGGCGGAGTACACGGATAGCCGGGTTCTAGAAGGCAACAAGCCCACATCTCATGGTGCTGAGACGGAGGGGGCTTCATTGTAGAATTGGCGGGCTATTCGTCGTACTCGTAGGGGTACAGGTTTTCATTGCACATGCTATCCACACGACCGGAACGTCGGGTTTTATTTGCGGCTCAAATGAAACCCGGGGCTCCAAAATTATCCGCCATTCTGTAATGTTATCTGTGATGTTGTTTAATATCATGCCTGGGACGAATGTTATATATTCTTATATGTATACTAGTAGATGTTGTATATGTTTTGCACCCGCGCTAGTCCAGCCCCCGCTCTGTTGTTAGTTAAGTAACCTAACGGGTGATGACAGGGCCCCGTGGTAAATGCGGATGGCATATACGTACATTTTATTTTTGTTCTTTTCTGGTGTGATAGGTTACAAATTGATGGGACCGCATTAATTTTAATTAATGCAAGATAATAAACCTAAAAGATTTTGTTGGAACCAAGCTTTAAAAACTGACATTACAGACGTTCTCTTTTGCTTTGCATAGTGGTATTCAGTTTAGAATATCCTGCACCTCATTCGATGAGGCAAGGGCCGAGATCCCTTCACCGGGAGTGACCCCTTGAGTAAAAGTTTGCGTCAGGGTAATAACTTTAATATAGTCGACTATTTGTTCTTTGCATCGTGGTATTCGTTTTGGAATATCCTGCACCTCATTCGAGGAGGAAAGAGCCGAGATCCCTTCACAGTGAGTGACCTCTTTAGCAAAGGTTTTTGCCACTATATATTTACAAAACTGCTCAGGTTCCTTCAACGAAATCAAGTTCATTACATTAACGGGTTTTTCGCCAAAAACCCAGCCGTAGCCCTCCGTCATTTCCTACAAGTACTACTTAGTATTCGAGCTGCGTATTTTGGCATTGTCAAGGCGTAGTGATCGGTAGCTGAGTATTGCTTGTTTGTAGCTTTGTTTCAGATTATTTAGGACAGTCGCATAGCTATGTTGGCATTGTCAAGAGATATACGGGTGGGTCTAAGTTAATCAAGATAATGACGGGCCGAACTTGACTAGCGGCTTATGATATGTTGGCATTGTCAAGGTCATAAAGCCGTTAGGGGTAAAAATCACATCGGGAGTTTCAAACATACAGGAAACTTGCAGATTTAGCATACCTTCTGGAGTGTGGTGACTAGAGTGGATTCTATCTAGGTCATCACACAATGATAGTTGGATCCCGATCCCACTGATGAGTAAGATTACTCTTGGGAGATTTTTTCACTTAACAATCAATGCTATAAACCAAGTAGGTGTCTAGAAAGGTGTTAGCAGGGCTACGCCTCCAGGGAAAAGAGGTTATGTAATTAAGGAACTTCGCGAAAGCGTTAGAAAACCTCCCTCGATATACCAACACCAGCCTGGCTGAAAGGTTAAGCAAGTATTGTGACGTGCGATTAATCCTGACTAGTTCTTCTTTTAGGGTTTAAAGAAGAATTTGAGGAAATAGTGGAAGCCATCCTGGTTAGATAAATTAATAACCAATCTAATCTTGCAAGAGCGCACGCTGAGTGTTTTCCCTCTCTCTCCAGGTAGAAACCATTTCACGCCCTAATCAAGATAATAAAATGTATCGCTTGACCGATCCGAATTCTCATTCGGGGCTGGGAACGTCGGTTCGACTCTAACTTACGACAACTATCATAAGTATGAGAAAGGAAAAGAGGAAAGTTTGAATTCCTTGATAACCCCATCGAAGAAGAAACACACTGTTGCATCTTCTTCAGCTGTTCTTGTTATTGAGAACTGTTTTTCGGTCAGTCCTACCTCCTGGGTACTCGATACCGGATTAGGATCTCATATCTGTAATTTATTGCAGGGACCGAGAAAAAGTAGGATAGTTGGACCTGGTGATATGTCCCTCAGAGTAGGGAACGGAGCACAAGTTAATGCTGCTGCCGTCGGTGAATATCACCTAGTATTACCAAATGGCAATACTATGATTTTGAACAATTGCAACTATGTGCCTTCCATGCTTTGCAACATCATATCAGTTTCTTTACTTGATAAAGATGGATATAACATTGTTCTTGATAGAAATATCATGAACATTTACCTTGATAAGGTACTGGTTGGAGAGGGTACACTGTGTAATGGTATCTATTTTCTAAATCAAAACACAGTTCTCAATGTAAAAAACACACGCAAGAGGAAGAGTTCAGATACGAACGAATCCTACTTGTGGCATTGTAGACTTGGTCATATCGGAGAGAAAAAACTAAGTAAGTTGCATAAAGATGGACTCTTGAATACATTCGAATTTTCATCTTATGAAACTTGTCAGTCTTGTCTCAAAGGGAAGATGACCAAATCTCCGTTCACCGATCATGGAGAAAGAGCAGCAGAGCTCTTGGGACTCATATACAGTGATGTATGTGGTCCGATGTCTATACATGCTGTTGGAGATAGTGCCCTCAGAGTCAATTATTGGATCACAGGCACGTGATTGCAATGATTGAGGGAGGACCTATCCCGGGACGACAGTCTTACTCGAGATGATAGTTTGCTATCTGGTTTACCTTTATCATCGTGTACTGCTTTAGGTGACCTGACAGGTCGCTATTGCACGTTGATAGAGCCCCTAGGATTCTTGCTTGACTGCCGGCAGTATGAGGGCGATCATATACGTGAGAGCTGGGGTCTATAAGCACATCCTTAAAAGGTCCCTAGTCGTGGGAGTTTCGAGACAGGGCATCGATACTCCAGAGTAGACTAGTGTATACAGTCGAGACCCCGACGAGGGGCGGTGGCCGGTCTCACAGGCCACTGGTGTCAGTTGGTTCACCTAAGATGTATACAGGTGCTCATTGGGTTATGAGTATACCGGACAGGACTCTCCGGGAACATGCTAGTTGGTCTTATACCTGACGTCAGATAGCAGTTCCCTGGTGACATGTGTACAGGTTAGTTCATAGACCTGGGGATCGTCATTTGTCTCGTGTGAGTTCCCACTGTGCTTTGATTACTACCCTACCACGGCTCAAAGGAGTCGTGCAAACAGGTTTTAGTTGGGTACAGTCCCGAGCCACATGGAGGCAGTGAGCGGATCTTCGGGGGTTTGTTTCTCCCGGTATTGGGGGTGAGGTCGCGCTGTGTCTAGGAGAGCCATTACACAAAGTCCTTGGCCAAGGCAGGAGATTTACTGGTAGGTATTCCAGTAGTATCTCAGGGTGTTCTGGGCTACACTCCGACACGACTTGTACCGCTTTTGGGGGTCTGACTTTTACCCACCCCCTAGGCCCGACATGCGATGCTCATAGACGAACGGACCGGACTGTACGGATATTGTCACTGACAGGCTCAGTAAGGGTGTCAGGATGAGTTCGCTCATCGACGTCCCTTTTAGTCAATAGCTGGTGGCCCGTTACGTATTGGCTTATACCTCTGACGTGCTGGTGGTTAAATCCACAGCCATAGTATAGACGAGTCTTTAGAGTCCACCACACTTTCAGTTACTCAGGCTTTCGGGCGAAACGCTGTAGAGGCCATATGGAGATATGGCAGGGTCCGATCAGATACGTGCGGTATTGCACGGATCAGGATTGGACGGTTTGTACTAGAGGCCGTATGGATATATGGCAGGGTTCGATCTGATACGTGCGGTATTGCACGGATCAGGATCGGACGGACATTACTAGCCGGCTTTGGTTTAAGCCGGATACTAGTTTAGTACTGTGTAGATTTTGTCTCTTTGCATTTGTATCCGGACGGAATACAGATGCGGGTGTGTATGCACAGTATCGGGGTTTTCCTGTAATTTATTACGGGACCGGTTTTCTGGGGTTGCCAGTTTGCATTCCGTTCCGGCCGGTTTTCGTTTGTTCTTTCCCGGCCGGACTTTTCCGATGGAGGGGGTTATTTGCAATTGTGCAAATAACATTTGTGGAGGGGGTTTCTTGCTATTGTGTTGATTATGATATCTTTCATCCATGCTTTTGCATTAATGAGATTTGATGTGATTAAGGTGTAAGCATGGATGATGTTTTCTTGTCTTTGGATATGGTCACCCCTTCACTTTACACTACCATCACCTCCCTCTTGGATTTTGTTCACACCTCCACCACCATTCTCACATGGTATTGGCCGGCCACAATATTTAGAGGAGAGGAAAAATGAGAGGTCCCAACTTTGTATGAAGGATTAATTCACATCTCATTTTTCATGCTTGCCAAAATTCTCAAAAACCCTCTCCAAAGTTCATGATTCTCTTCATCCTTCTTGGCAACCAAAACCCCAATAAGACATAGACTCTACACATCCTACAGCAAGTCTTGGGCATGTCGACTTGCCAGCTTCATGCCCGAGTTGCCTCGGTATAGAGGCGGGAGCCCGTAAAAGAAACAGGCGATGTGGTGCCCTTCCGGCGAGGAGGCGATGACCGGAGTTTCCGCGGGAGATCGGGACGACGACGAGAAGACCGGAGGACTCGGATCACTCGGTATCTCTCTTCCCTATCTTGTTACTTTGCTAGATCTAGTTTAATGGCCCGATCCGGGGTTTAGTGCGCGGTGGTGCCGGTTTGCTAAGTTCGCAAAATTAAAGTTTATCACCGTTTCCGCATTTGGCCGTCGGATTGACGGCCGGGGCGCCGCCGTGCACTTACAGTGGTATCAGAGCCTCGCCATTAACTTCGTCTAGCTTCGTTTGATGTGTTTTTCATTTCCGATCGACCAAAATTCCAAAACTTGCATTTTTGTTCACATCAGTTTTCTGTTGAATTTTTTTGGTCTCTAAAAATTTTTCAGGTTATCTCAGAATGATGTACAGGGAGTTATAAGAACACTGGAAAAATTCGACAACACAATCCCTCACAAAGAGCGTGGATCAGCGGCCATTAACCTTTCTTAGGCCGCGGATCCGCCGCCGTTATGAGGGATCATGTGATAGATTTTTTGCAGTGGGCTTATGGGATGATTTTAGGGGTTTTGGAATATTAAAATTGGGCCCAGTATTTCTGTGAGTGCTACAGTATTGTTTGGGGGCCCACTTGTTAATTATTTGATCGATCGGATATTTTAAACACATTTTCACAGTATTTACATTATATCTTCGACCGTGAATGTCACTTGATCGGTAAATCCAGTCTAACTGCTATTGCCCGGTTAGACGGATTTGCGAACGTGATTTTCACGTTGATGTTCTATGTATTTGCTGTGATGTTGCGGATCGGTCGTGGGGATAGCCTGGATGCAATGCTAGTACAGTTGTGGTTGTATTATGTACATTTGATATTGCGGGGCGAGCGTCCGACATGTGGACCGCCGTCACTGCCTGTTTGTATTATTATTTTGGGGCACGACCAGGTTGCGGTCGATGTACCCGGTGTATGTATATTTTACTTTCTGTACTAGGATTACCCCGCGGAGGGGTGCACGGATAGCCGGGTTCTAGAAGGCAACAAGCCCGCATCTCATGGCATTGGGACGGAGGGGGCTTCACTCCAGGATTGGCTGGCTATTCGCCGCACTCGTAGGGGGTCTAGGATTTCATTGCACAGGCTATCTACACGACCAGGGGAACGTCGGGTTTCAGTAGTGGCTCTGTGAAACCCGGGGATCCCAGATATCTGTATTGTTCTGTGATGCTGTACATTTCTGTGATGTTGCATTTTATTCACGCCTTGAGCGAAATACTATATATTGGTATATATATTAGTAGATGTTGTATATGTTTTTCATCCGCGCTAGTCCAGTCCCCGCTCTGCCGTTAGTTAGCTAACCTAACGGGTGATGACGGGACCCAGTGGCGAATGCGGATGGCATATACGTACGTCAGTATATTTTCGTTCTTTGTGGTGTGATCAATTGATGGGACTGCATTGATTCGGATCAATGCAAGATAAACAAACCTAATCTGATGTTGTTGGAACACTTTTCAAAAAGCTGTTATTGCAAGGACGTTCACTTTTGTTTTGCATCGTGGTATTCATTTGGAATATCCTGCTCCTCAGTCGACGAGGCAAGGGCCGAGATCCCTTCACCGGGAGTGACCCCTTGGACAGAAGTTTGCGTCAGGGCATTAACTTCACTATAGCCGATTACTTTTGCTTTGCATCGTGGTATTCATTTGGAATATCCTGCACCCCATTCTACGGGGAAAGAGCCGAGATCCCTTCACCGGGAGTGACCTCTTTAGTAAAGGTTTTCATCACTATATTTTCTAAAAAGCTATCCGTTCCTTCAACGATATCAAGTTCATTACGTTAAAGGTTTTCGCCAGAAACCATTCGTAGCCCTCCGTCGTTTCATATGGGTAGTCAATAGTATTCAAGCTGTGTTTGTTGGCCAAAGTCAAGGCACAGTGTTTGGTAGCTGTTGGTTATTCATATGCAGTATAGATAGATGCGTTGGTTTGGGGCAGTCGTATAGCCTTGTTGGCCAAAGTCAAGGGCTTGTACGGGTGGGCTCAAATTAACCTGGAGAATGACGGGCAGAACTTGACATGTGACTTATGTTTGTTGGCCAAAGTCAAGGTCATAAGAGCATGGGGTAAAAATCACATCGGGAGTTTCAAAAGAACTGAAACTTGCCAGATATGCGCATACCTTCTGGAGTGTGATGACGTGAGCGGATTCCGTCACGTTATCATGCAATGATAGTTGGATCCCGATTCCCACTGATGAGTTGGTTTACTCCTCGGGTGACCCCGACTAATTCTTCTTTCAGGTTTGGAGGAGAATTTGAGGTACAGTGGGAGGTTTCCAGATTAGATAAAGTGATAACCATTCTGATCTAGGGTAGAGTGCACGCTGAGTGTTTCTTTTCTCTCTCTCTTTGGCAGCGACCATTGACCCGACCCAAGACTATGACTCAGTGACCAAGTTAACCGAACCTTCTTTACACTGGCTTTTGGATTGTCAGAGTTGCAGACCTCATTGCCACTCCTACTTTTACCCTTTTCTCCAGGACACCCCGTATTACTACAAACGTCCACTTCCATTGGACAAAGCCATCGTATGGTTAGATACGAACTCGAAGGAATTCGAGGATGGTTTCCGGTTCTGGAGAAAACGGATAAGATTTATTCAGTTGTCTTTTCCTTTTTGCCTCCTCTCAAGTTACGAGTACTCCTTAGTATAGGAGACAGTACACCTATTACGCAAATTGGATAGTCTTCTTCCAAACCTTAGGCTGGTGCCGACCGGTAGGGAATGAAGAAAACCAATTAGCCTAAACGGTGTGCAGAAGGTATTAAGATTAAGACAAAGCAAGGGATTAGTAAGAGGGCAAAGTAAAATGCGACTGATATTCACGACCAAACCAAGTTTTTCTTCGCCAATCCTAAATCACCTTTGTATTTCTCCAGGACACTCCGTATCACTACGAAGATCCACAGCTTATTGGATACTCTATCGTATGGTTATATACGAACTCGAAAGGAACATGTTCCAGTTCGGGGATGGATTCTGGTCCAGGAGAAATAGGAATAAGGTTTATTCGGTTGTCTTTTATCTTCACCTTCTCTCGCATTGCGAGTGCTCCTAGGACTAGGACAGTACACCCATTATGCTTATTGGATAGTCTTCTTCCAAACCATAGGCGGGTGCCGAACGGTAGGGAAGGAAGAAAACCAATTGGCCTAAAGGGGTGTGCAGAAGGTAATGACTAAAGACATATAAAGGGATTTGGAGAGGTGGCAAAGAATTATACGGTTATAGTTGTGAATCTGGATAATGGTAGAGGCATTACTAAGAATACCTGGATACCCCATCGAAACATTTCAATGTTTCAGTTCAACTGTGTACTGTTAAAAGAAAACTGATTTCCCGATTGGACACTTGCTTCAGGGTATGTATTTACCAGGTTAGATTCTCACATCTGTATGGTTTTACAGATGGTGAGTGGGAGTAAGTTATTGGGAATTGGGTAATCATCCTCATTATATCGGGATTCGTTGTAATCGGTGATATTTGAGGAGATCATCTGGGCTGTTTGCCGGTCGGCAAATATTTGGTTTTGAATATCCGCTGTTGTGCACCAATTTCAAATTGATATATCTGTACGTCTATTTTCATAGAGTGAGATATACCTTTTGATATTATGTTGACATTTATCTATATCAGTGGATGGTTAGGTAAGGAGCATTAAACAGCGGTGTAATTCTTCTTAACCATAAGTACAGTTTTCAACCTACGACACACAGTGAAAGAGTTGCGAGACTCGGCGGACTTATACAGAGTAATGTATGTTGTCCAGTGTCCATTAGGACAGAGGGGTTGGTCCTCATACTATATTCTGTTTACTTTTAACTTCTCTAGTTCTTAGACATGTATTTCGTAGAAACACAGGGTCTAAGTTTTGAGGAGTTATAGGTATTTGAATAGAGTAGAGAACCAAGTGTAGCAAGTATCGGGATTCTTCAAAGTGATCGAAGATGTAGATACTTGTGTATGGTATTCAGTTGATAGTAATGATAAAGAGAAATTGCTTCTCTTTCAGGTTACTCATAACTAGAAACATTCCTAAGTTGAGTAACGATGATCGGCCTCTCTCCATTTAGTTGACATGCACTGGAGACAGCTGCATGATCTGAATCTGGTTCAATTAAATCAGTGCCTCTGGTTCTATATTGGATATAGTACAGTTCATATCTTAATATTGCTAAGGTACGGGGAGTTGTCCGGCTTATGATTAAAACCAGACTCTGGATAACTCAAGACACGTTTCTGTAATGGCTGTTTGTGGGTTGACCCAGGCTATGACGAGGGTTGACTTTCTACCATCTGGGAGATCAATAGTAATATTGTTCTAGACTCGCCGCAGTTTTATTAAAAATGGATTTTTTCAAAAACAGTAGTGGGAGTATGGTAGAACTGGAAGTGATTCCAGAACCGCAAACGATTACTGAAGATTTGATAAGGAACCTAAAGATTCAATCTGTTTTGACATTCCATTGGCCACTCCGCAGATAAGGTGGGTGTTCATATCAGATTTTTGCATTTTCATACCGCCCAATTTTTATCACATTGCATGTCGGTAGATACTCTTGAGCCGTGTTTGCTAGTCAATTGCAGGATACAGGTTCCCGGTTCTCAAACGGAGAAATTCATGGAAAAGACGAAAAAAATCTGTCTTCTTGCCGACCACAGATAAAACACGGTCTCCGTCCCTCATCCGTTTGTTACCAGATACCAGTAGGAAGACAAAATGTCAAATCTATGCACAAGGCTCAATGGTGGCACAAGATCCAAGAGATCTACGCGGAGCTCGAGGCAATCATGACAAAATCTTGACAAAAAGTCCACCTTTCCCTCAACAGAAATTCTGGAAAATTCGTGAAGAAATTATGGGAAAACACATATACCAGATTGAAGCTCACAGCAAACCAGGGTCCCACAAAAAAACCCTAGACCCAATTCCTCTATACGGACGCGGAAGGGCGGCCAAAGGGGGGTATTGGCCGCGCTTCCGCGGCCGTTCTGGCGCCAGAAAATTAGGGTTTTCATGGGGTGTTTTGTAATTTCATATGGGCCAGTATTTTTGCCCTAGTTTCTCATTTTACAGCCTATAAATACCCCAGAATTCTGTGAAGGAAAGGGTCCATAATCTTGTATTTCTTTTGCTAGGTTTTAGTTACATGTTCTTCTTCCTCTTCTCACCTCTTCTCCATTAAACTTGTAAGTGAGCTTTTGAGTGAAGAGTGATGAATAAAGAAGACCATTTTTATTATCATGCTTGTCTCTTTCTTTACTTGTTATAATTGTTGTAATTTTAATTGTTAAGTAGTTGTTGTTATTTCCTTGTTGTTTGTTTCTTCTCTCTTTTTCTTTATCCTTACATACGACAATGATACTTACGCTTGATCCTCGCCAAGGTGAGGTCGCAAATAGTTAGTCGTATTCTTCTAATCTCCTTCTTTCTATCTTCCTCTTTTGTGTTGTTTTATTTTTCCGTATTATGATATGTGAGTAGTTCATTCTTGTTAGGGTAGGATAAGGGAAGTTTGAGAGAAGGAAATCTCTCTCACTCTTTCCTTTCCCAACATCTTAAATCGACTCCCGTTAACCCAACCACCATCCGCTCCTTACGGCACCCTATCCTACATGATAGCGGTGATTCCGTAGTGAGACCGGTTGTGGTTGGATTAACCGGAGGTTATGGCTAAGAGCCAAGAACGGACGGACAAGCACCAAAAGGAAGACTTATGCGTTGGAAAGCCTAGCTTATACTCGCAAGGTCCTTCCTAGTCGTGCTAATCCCCGTTGTTGCCGATTACCGTAACACGATATTAAGAAGGGAAACGAAAGATGTGGAGACTCCTAACTCAAACTAACCTAATCCTAACCCTAACATGCTCTCTTTAAATATCAACTCAACACTTAGATAACTACAAACAAAATCTGAACAACCGGACTTAACTCGTCGAAAAACACATAGAAAAAGATTCCCATCTCCCTGCGGACGACCCGTACTCAACCGGCTAGCTACGTGCGAAACCGTCTTGATTGCGGTATTTAAACTTAAACTTGAACACGCTCATATCCTATCAATCAGTGGGTAACTTCAGGCACCCGAGAGGTACTCCGGTAGCCTCAAGGACGGTGACAGGGAAGTTCTTGTTTACCCACACTTGCCATTGTTGTTGTTCCAGGCTGCGAGACCCGGCAGGAGGATGAGTATAGCGTCGTTCTAAACTAGCTTTAGAAGTGCACGTCTATATGACTCTGCCAGAGGGTTGTCGTAGTCAGTGGGAGCAGCGGAAGCATTGGTGGACATCAGGCTTATGTCTATTTATAGACTAAAGCAGATGTAGCGGAGTTAGATCATCTGTTTCTGATGTGACAGTCATAGGTTTGACGTCATCAGAATAGGGGATGGATCTGTTGAGAAGGTAGTAGGAAGTAATATTCCTATACTACGATCGGTTATACTTTGGTCGTCACACAGTGGTTTCTCCACATAGGACTTGGACATTATATAAGACATACTGGTCACTAGATCTATGGTTTTAGATCTAGATTTGGGTGGTTTCCCAATAAGGGTACTTTGACAGCATTCTAAGAGTATTTAGAATGGACGACTCCTGGCACGGTAGTGTACCTGCAGGTGATAGAGTCACCCTCTCTAAAGGTGTCTTATAGACTAAAGTAGAGAGGGATGTACATGATTGGCAGATCACTTGCTTAGGCAATTGAGTCAATCATGAGATATCAAGTACCACACCAGATGTTGTTCTTGCACTAGATGCAATAAGATGATATTGATCCAATCCTGGAGGGACAGTCGGAAGCAGTTTTAGAACATAAGTGGATGTTCTAGGGATATGATAACGACAGCCTCATTCGGGGGACAGTTATCATTCCAGGCTTCCAAGGTGACCCGGACGACAAGGAGGTTGTCAGAGTTATAGTTTTCCTTCTGATGAGGGGCAGTATTCTGGACAGGTGATCCAGGCAGATACTGAGGGTGGCATGGCGCAGGATACTGATTAAGTTCAGTTGACGATACAGTCTAAGAAGTTTGGATTTAGAGTTCATTTATGAGCTCGGTCCCATCAGACATCCAGACACTCTAAGACAGGTATTGCTCATTTCGGGAGATGGTTTTCTCCGCAAACTTGAGATATAGAGAGAGACATAGAAAGAAACTTCAGAGTGGATCCACTCGCTGAGGCTATTCCTCGAACCCAATAGTCTCGCAAACGAGCTTTGTGAGACTGACTTGTAGAGGAGTTGGGTGTTCGGTATCACACGGGCTGTGAGTATGCGACATCGCAATAATTAGCCTTGAGTGCAAGTGGGAGATTGTTGGAGATAGTGCCCTCAGAGTCAATTATTAGATCACAGGCACGTGACTCCAATGATTGAGGGAGGACCTATCCCGGGACGACAGTCTTACTCGAGATGATAGTTTGCTATCTGGTTTACCTTTATCATCGTGTACTGCTTTAGGTGACCTGACAGGTCGCTATTGCACGTTGATAGAGCCCCTAGGATTCTTGCTTGACTGCCGGCAGTATGAGGGCGATCATATACGTGAGAGCTGGGGTCTATAAGCACATCCTTAAAAGGTCCCTAGTCGTGGGAGTTTCGAGACAGGGCATCGATACTCCAGAGTAGACTAGTGTATACAGTCGAGACCCCGACGAGGGGCGGTGGCCGGTCTCACAGGCCACTGGTGTCAGTTGGTTCACCTAAGATGTATACAGGTGCTCATTGGGTTATGAGTACACCGGACAGGACTCGCCGGGAACATGCTAGTTGGTCTTATACCTGACGTCAGATAGCAGTTCCCTGGTGACATGTGTACAGGTTAGTTCATCGACCTGGGGATCGTCATTTGTCTCGTGTGAGTTCCCACTGTGCTTTGATTACTACCCTACCACGGCTCAAAGGAGTCGTGCAAACAGGTTTTAGTTGGGTACAGTCCCGAGCCACATGGAGGCAGTGAGCGGATCTTCGGGGGTTCGTTTCTCCCGGTATTGGGGGTGAGGTCGCGCTGTGTCTAGGAGAGCCATTACACAAAGTCCTTGGCCAAGGCAGGAGATTTACTGGTAGGTATTCCAGTAGTATCTCAGGGTATTCTGGGCTACACTCCGACACGACTTGTACCGCTTTTGGGGGTCTGACTTTTACCCACCCCCTAGGCCCGACATGCGATGCTCATAGACGAACGGACCGGACTGTACGGATATTGTCACTGACAGGCTCAGTAAGGGTGTCAGGATGAGTTCGCTCATCGACGTCCCTTTTAGTCAATAGCTGGTGGCCCGTTACGTATTGGCTTATACCTCTGACGTGCTGGTGGTTAAATCCACAGCCATAGTATTGACGAGTCTTTAGAGTCCACCACACTTTCAGTTACTCAGGCTTTCGGGCGAAACGCTGTAGAGGCCGTATGGAGATATGGCAGGGTCCGATCAGATACGTGCGGTATTGCACGGATCAGGATCGGACGGTTTGTACTAGAGGCCGTATGGATATATGGCAGGGTTCGATCTGATACGTGCGGTATTGCACGGATCAGGATCGGACTGACATTACTAGCCGGCTTTGGTATAAGCCGGATACTAGTTTAGTACTGTGTAGATTTTGTCTCTTTGCATTTGTATCCGGACGGAATACAGATGCGGGTGTGTATGCACAGTATCGGGGTTTTCCTGTAATTTATTACGGGACCAGTTTTCTGGGGTTGCCAGTTTGCATTCCGTTCCGGCCGGTTTTCGTTTGTTCTTTTCCGGCCGGACTTTTCCGATGGAGGGGGTTATTTGCAATTGTGCAAATAACATTTATGGAGGGGGTTTCTTGCTATTGTGTTGATTATGATATCTTTCATCCATGCTTTTGCATTAATGAGATTTGATGTGATTAAGGTGTAAGCATGGTTGATGTTTTCTTGTCTTTGGATATGGTCACCCCTTCACTTTACACTACCATCACCTCCCTCTTGGATTTTGTTCACACCTCCACCACCATTCTCACATGGTATTGGCCGGCCACAATATTTAGAGGAGAGGAAAAATGAGAGGTCCCAACTTTGTATGAAGGATTAATTCACATCTCATTTTTCATGCTTGCCAAAATTCTCAAAAACCCTCTCCAAAGTTCATGATTCTCTTCATCCTTCTTGGCAACCAAAACCCCAATGAGACATAGACTCTATACATCCTACAGCAAGTCTTGGGCATGTTGACTTGCCAGCTTCATGCCCGAGTTGCCTCGGTATAGAGGCGGGAGCCCGTAAAAGAAACAGGCGATGTGGTGCCCTTCCGGCGAGGAGGCGATGACCGGAGTTTCCGCGGGAGATCGGGACGACGATGAGAAGACCGGAGGACTCGGATCACTCGGTATCTCTCTTCCCTATCTTGTTACTTTGCTAGATCTAGTTTAATGGCCCGATCCGGGGTTTAGTGCGCGGTGGTGCCGGTTTGCTAAGTTCGCAAAATTAAAGTTTATCACCGTTTCCGCATTTGGCCGTCGGATTGACGGCCGGGGCGCCGCCGTGCACTTACACATGCAAGGGGTGGGTTCTCGTACTTCATCACATTCACTGACGATCTCTCTAGATTTGGATATGTGTATCTTATGAAACACAAATCTGAAGCTTTTGAGAAATTCAAAGAATTTAGAAGCGAAGTAGAGAACCAGACTGGCAAAAGTATTAAGATCCTCAGATCTGATAGAGGAGGGGAATACTTAAGCACGGAATTCTTAGAATGCCTAAAAGAGAATGGTATTCTCTCTTAGCTTACTCCTCCGTATACTCCACAGCACCACGGCGTATCAGAGCGGAGGAACCGTACCCTTTTGGACATGGTTCGCTTCATGATAAGTAATGTTGAGTTACCTCTTTCATTTTGGGGACTTGCGCAAGAAACAGCAGCGTACCTGCTGAATCAGGTTCCTTCTAAATCTGTGCCTAGGACTCCATATGAAATGTGGAGTGGTAAAACACCATATCTTGAACATATTAAGATATGGGGTTGTCCGGCCTATGTAAAGGTACAAAATCCGGAAAAGCTTAAGGTACGATCAGTTTTGTGCAAATTTGTGGGATATCCTAAAAATTCTCTGGGATATCTGTTATACCACACTGAGGAACAGAAGGTGTTCGTTGCTCATCGCGCCACCTTTTTAGAGTGGCAATTTCTTGCAAAAGAAATAAGTGGGAGCACGGTAGAACTGGATGAAACATCAGATCCACAAATTCAAACTGAGGATTTAATGGAACAAGAAGATTCAATAGTCCCGGTTGAACCCCAGCCACTCCGCAGATCTAGTAGGATTTCTCATCCGCCCGAGAGATACTACGGTTTTCTCATAGATGAGGATCGAGAGGATTGCATCTTGGAAGAAGATGATCCTACTAGTTTCAGGCAGGCCATTATCAGTAGGGACTCTGATAAGTGGCTGGATGCTATGCAATCTGAAATAGAGTCCATATACACCAATAAAGTATGGACCCTGGAAGTTGCTCCACCTGGGGTAAAACCCGTTGGATGCAAATAGATCTACAAGAAGAAACTTGGTGTAGATGGGCAGGTGGAAACCTATAAGGCTAGACTCGTTGCAAAAGGTTTTCGTCAAAGACCATGAGTGGACTATGATGAAACCTTTTCTCCAGTGGCTATGCTCAAATCCATTAGGATCCTGCTTGCCATTGCTGCCTTTTATGACTATGAGATCTGGCAGATGGACGTAAAAACGGCTTTTCTAAATGAAAGTTTAGAAGAGTGCGTTTATATGGATCAGCCGGAAGGTTTTATAGACAGTGGGAGCAGCGGGAAGGTGTGCAAGCTGCTCAAATCCATTTATGGATTGAATCAAGCATCGTGGAGCTGGAACATCTATTTTGATGAGACAGTCAAGGAATTTGACTTCATCAAGAACGAAGATGAGCCATGTATATATAAGAAGATTGTAGGATGAACTGTCGTATTCCTAGTCTTGTACGTGGATTGCATTCTTTTGATAGGAAATGACAATCCTATGCTACAATCGGTCAAGCTATTCTTATCACAAAGGTTCTCCATGAAAGACCTAGGTGATGCCTCATACATTCTGGGGATCAAGATCTACAGAGATAGATCCAAGAAATTACTGGGACTTTCACAGTCCAGGTACATAGAGACCGTACTAAAGAAATTTAGTATGGAAGATTCCAAGAGCGGTAACATACTCGCATTGCACGGAATCACCCTCTCTAAGAAGATGTCTCCCAAGACTGACGAGGAGAGGCTTCGCATGAGCACTATACCCTATGCTTCGGCGGTAGGATCTATAATATATGCGATGCTATGTACAAGACCAGATGTAGCTTACGCACTAAGCGTGGTAAGCCGGTATCAGTCGGACCCAGGCGAGGACCACTGGACAGCAGTAAAGAACATTCTCAAGTACCTGAGAAGGACTAAGGAGATGTTCCTGATTTACGGTAATGGAGACCTCAGGGTCGAGTCCTTCACCGACTCAAGCTTCCAGAGTGACAAGGATGACAGCAAGTCTGTCTTGGGTTTTGTGTTCACCCTCAACGGAGGGGCGGTATGTTGGAAGAGTTCCAAACAGGATACCGTTGTAGACTCGACGATGGAGGCTGAATACATTGCTGCAAGTGATGCCGCAAAAGAGGCGGTCTGGATAAAGAAGTTCATAGTTGAACTTCAGGTCGTTCCGTCCATTGTTGATCCGATACCAGTGTATTGTAATAACAATGGGGCTATAGCTTTAGCGAAGGAACCACGGTCCTATCAGAAATCCAGGCACATCTTAAGGCGGTATCACCTGATCAGGGAGATCGTAGATCGATAGGAGATCGAGGTCTGGAGAGTGGATACGAAGGACAACACGGTGGATCCATTTACGAAGGCCCTCCCTCAAGCACAGTTCGAGCGACTTTTAGGGATGTTGGGGATGCGGTACGCCAGCAGCTGGCCTTAGAGCAGACGTTGGGTATTCGGTACGCCAATCACTGGCCTTTAGTGCAAGTGGGAGATTGTTGGATGTATATTCCCTAGAGGCCAGTATTGTATATGTATACATATGGATACTAGGGATATGTATGTACAGAACAATCTTGCTTAGTTTTATAGTATATTATTTGACATGCCTTGGTCGGGATATGTGTATTTATTTGTATTGTTGTTATATCTGATTTGCACATATTGATAAAGACTCGATACGGTAGTATACTATTGTGGTTTGTCTTTATCTTAACATGGCATATGTCATACTCGTTATTACATATTACGGTTACATGTTGATAAAGCCCCTAGTATCTTGCTTGACTACCTGCGTTGTGATGGCGATCATACTTATGGGAGCAAGGTAGTCCTTAAGCACATCCTGAAATGGTCCCTAGTCGTGTGAGTATCGAGACTGGGCACTGATACTCCAGAGTAAACTAGTGTGTACGTTTCAACCCCTGTCGGGGGATGGTTGGTCCCGCAGCCATTGGTCTGATGCATCTAAGATCGTATACAGGTGCTCTCTTGGTGTGAGTACACTGGACGGACTCGCCGAGAACTTCCATGTGGTACTATACCTATCGTCAGATGGAAGTTCTCAGGTGACATGTGTACAGGTTAGTCTTTGGACCCAAGATCGGCATTTGTCTCGTGTGAGTTCCCACTGAGCTTTGATCACTACCCTACCACGGCTCTACTGAGTCGTGTAAACAGGTTTTGGTTGGGTTCAGTCCCGAGCCACATGGAGGCAGTGAGCGATTGTCGGGGATTCGTCTCTCCCGGTATAGGGAGTCGATATCGCACTGTGATTCGATTGGTCAGGACCATAAGACCTTGGCCAAGGCACTTGGGATTTACTGATAGGTTGATCAGTAGTTTCCCGGATTGGTCCTGAGCCACATCGGTACGACTTATCAGGTTATTAGGGTCTGACGTTTACCATCCTCTAGACCCGGTATGCGATACTCTTTGTCGAAGAGACCAGACTGTACAGATATTGTCACGGATAGGCTCAGTAGGAGTTCGGACGAGCTTGCTCGTCGGCCTTCTTTTTCGACAGGTACCTGGGCAGCCGTTATATACAGCTAGTGCCGCTGACGTGCTTATAGTTAAACCCACTGCCAGAGTACTGTCGAGTCTTTAGAGTCACACACAGAGGGTTTCCTTGATCCAGGCAAAACGATGTAGTAGCCGTATTGGATACGTGCAGGGTTCGATCGATTGATGTACTTGGTACTCAGATTTTCGATTGGACAGTTTGTAATACTAGCCGGCTCGGTTTTGAGCCGGATTATTAAACCAGGTATTGATTTAATAATTTACATATATGTATTTCGATATATATATTCTAGTATAACGTTCTTTGTGTTATTCTATCTCTTTTGGGCGTTCAGATTTTTATCTGACTGCCGGTATATTTGTACAGTAGACTGAAATCCGTATTTACTACAGATTTTCTTCTAGAAGGTGGCCACCTCATTATGCATTTTCCATTTATTCAATAAATGGAAATGAGGTGTAAAGTGTAAGGAATGGGAGGAATGGGCATGACCATGCTTTAATAATCAACAAATGAATTTTCAATTCATTTGTGGTTACTATTGAAGCATGGTTGCCATTTGTTTATTGAAAGAATTCATACACAAAACCAAGGTGTGTGATTTTCTCTTTCATGCTTCATTCATTTTCTCTTGAGCTCTCATTCCTCTCCTTCCTTACTAGCTTCCTCCACCTTCGTCTTCTTCCTCTTCACTACCTTCTCATGTGTTGAGAATCAAGTGAAGAGGCAAGAAAGAGATAGCTTTACACTTAGAAATCCAAACTACATCCTAGACTACTTGGTTTAGCAAACCAAGTTCTCCAGTTGCTCCTTTAGTTATATAGTTAGGAGCTAGAGCCATGGATCATACTCCCCGGGTGGATCGTCTGCGACAAAAGGAGGCTGGAGAACAAGCTCGATCCCGGAGGACCGATGGAGCCGTTGTTGGAGTTCAAACATGTTCAAGGTGGATGCTAGGAGCTAAGGATGAAGAACGAAGACCAAAGGAATCGATTCTTTTGGTATACCATCTTTCATAGTAGTTAGCATCTCTTTGTTTGCTAGTTGGTTTTATGGTAAAGATCCGAATTTTGAGTTATCTTTGCGCCTCTTTTAAAGATCTAGAAAATTTTTATTCCGCAAACCACCTCGTTTGGAGGCTCGGGCGTGAATATAACCCAACACATATAACCAATCGATACATTATATCGCGAGAATAGAATACGGTATCATATACTCGTATTAATCTCGATCCCGCACATATCACATATGTGCTCCTACTTCATTTTGCCTGAGCCAGTGAAACCTCTGTGTAGGACTCTAAAGACTCGTCAATACGCCGGCAGTAGGTGATGATCACATCAAGTACCCATAAGCCGTCAGCGGTACTAGCTGGACGTAACGGCTACCCAGGTATTGAACGATCAGAAGATCAGCAAGCTAGCCCGCTCAAAAGCCTTTCAGTAACACTACCGTACAGTCCGGTCTCCTCGTCTGATATGTCGCATATCTAGTCTAGGGATGGTAAACATCAGACCACAATTACCGATAAGTCGTGTCGATGTGAGACTCATAACGGGTCGAGAAACTACTGATAACACTTATCAGTAAATCTCTGTATCATCCCTGGCCAGGGACTTTCCTGTTATGACCAATCGAGCACAGCGAAACATCAACTCCCAATACCAGGAGAGACGAATCCCCTACTATCGCTCATTGCCTCCATGTGATTTGGGAATGTACCCAAAATCCACCGTTTTGTACATTCTTTTAAACGTGGTAAGGTGGAAATCAAAGCACAGTGGGAATCATACAAGACTCTATGACGATCTAGGGTCTACAGACTAACCTGTACCAGTGTCACCGGAGAACTTCTATTTGACGATAGGTATAATACCAACTAGGAGTTCTCGGCGAGTCCGTTCAGTGTACCCAATCTCCACAGAGCACTCGTATACCATCTTTGATGTCAAACACCAATGGGTGTAGGATCATCCATCGCCCATCATATGGGTCAAGATGCGTATAAGCTAGTCTATTCCAGAATATCGATGCCCTGTCTCGATACACCCTCGACTAGGAACTGTTTTAGGGTGTACTTGTAGACCTTCCTTGGCCCCACTAGTATGATCTCCATCATAGTCCTGGTAGTCAAGTACACAACCTAAAGGCTCGATCAATATGTGAGAGAAAGACAGTATCACATATACAAGTCAACATGTTAAGATAAAGAGCAACCAGATAGCATACTATCATATCGAGCAAGAAAGTCTTCTCTATATATATCCAAGCATCTACTATAATATACATCACATGTATAATAATGGTCTCTAGGGCATACATATAACTAACAATCTCGCACTTGCACTAAGGCCAGTTGTTGTAGTATCTCATACCCAAAATCCCGAAGAGTCTCTCAAATTGTATCTGGGGAATGGCCTTGGTGAGTGGATCCGCCGTGTTGTCCTTCGTGTCAACTCTCCTGACCTCGATCTCCCAGTGATCAACTATCTCCCGGATCAGGTGATATCGCCTCAAAATATGTCTGGATCGCTGATGGGACCTGGGTTCCTTGGACAAAGCCACTGCTCCATTGTTATCGCAATACAAAGGTATTGGACGCACAATGGACGGAACCACTCCAAGTTCAGTTATGAACTTCTTCATCCAGACAGCCTCTTTAGCAACATCGTTGGCAGCGATGGATTCAGCCTCCATCGTCGAGTCTGCCATGGTTTCTTGTTTGGAACTCTTCCAATAAACCGCCCCTCCATTGAGGATAAAGACAAATCCCGAGACCGATTTAGAGTCGTCCTTATCACTCTGGAAGCTCGAATCGGTAAAGGACTCCACTTGCAGTTCTCCGTTACCATACACCAAGAACATCTCTTTAGTTCTTCTCAAGTACTTGAGAATGTTCTTCACAGCTGTCTAGTGACTCTCTCCTGGATTTGCTTGATACCTACTCACTACACTTAGTGAGTATGCTACATCGGGTCAGGTACATAGCATCGCGTACATGATAGAGCCTACTGCCGAAGCATAGGGTATCCCTTGCATGCGAGTTCTCTCCAAATCAGTCTTGGGAGACATGTTTTTGGAGAGAGTGAGTTCTGAGATCGTGGGTATAAACCCACGCTTGAATTGTTCCATACTAAACCTCTTTAGTATGGTGTCAATGTACCTGGATTGGGACAATCCCAGTATCCATTTAGATCTATCTCTATAGATCTTAATCCACAGGATGTAGGAGGCATCAGCTAGATCTTTCATTGAGAATCTTTATGATAAGAAGAGCTTGACCGAGTGCAGCATAGGAACATCATTTCCTATCAAGAGTATGTCATCTACGTACAATACGAGGAAGACAACCTTACTCTCTGCCACCTTCTTGTATATACAAGGTTCATCTACATTTTTGATGAAGTAAAACTCTTTCACTACCATATCAAAACAGATGTTCTGCGATGCCTGCTTTAACCCGTAGATGGATTTAAGCAGCTTGCACACCTTCCCGCTGCTCTCACTGTCTACGAAGCTCTCTAGCTGAGTCATGTACACGCATTCTTCTAAATCACCATTTAGAAAGACGGTCTTAACATCCATTTGCCAGATTTCATAGTCATGGTATGCAGCGATGGCAAGTAGGATCTGGATGGACTTAAGTATAGCCACTGGAGAAAAGGTTTCGTCATAATCCACACCTGGTCATTGACGAAAACCCTTTGCAATAAGTATTGCTTTGAAAGTCTTAACTTTTCCATCTATACCAAGTTTCTTCTTAAAAATCCATTTGCTCCCGATGGGTTTTACCCCTTTAGGAGAAACTTCCAAAGTCCATACTTTGTTGGTGTACAAGGATTCCATCTCAGATCTCATTGCATCCAGCCATTTCACAGAGTCCCCACTCGTGATGGCCTGCTCGAAACTAGTTAGATCATCATCTTCCATGATGCAATCCTCGCTCCCACCATCAATGAGAAAACCGTAGTATCTCTCAAGTGGATGAGGAACCTTACTAGATCGGCGGAGAAGCTGGGGTTCGTTGGGCACTATCGAATCCTCTGGTTCCACTAAATCTTCAGTTATAGTTTGTGTATCTGGAACTTCTTCCAGTTCTACCTCTTTGCCACTAATTTCTTTTACAAGAAATTCCTTTTCTAAAAAGGTGGCATGTTGAGCAACAAACACCTTTTGTTCCTCACTGTGGTAGAAAAAATATCCATATGAATTCTTTGGATATCCCACAAACTTGCAAAGAACTGATCGTGCCTCGAGTTTGTCCGGATTTTGCCTTTTGACATAGGCCGGACAACCCCATATCTTAACTCGTTTATGATATGGTCTCTTCCTACTCTATATATCATATGGTGTGGTAGGTACAGATTTAGATGGAACTTGATTCAATAGGTATGCTGCTGTCTTAAGCACATAACCCCAAAAGGAAATAGGCAACTCAGCAACGCTCATCATAGAGCACACCATATCTAATAGGGTGTGATTCCTCCGTTCCGATACACCGTTGTGCTGTGGTGTATACGAAGGAGTAACCTGAGAGAGAATCCCATTCTCTTTTAGAAAGTCCAGGAACTCCGTGCTCAAGTATTCACCTCCTCTATCAGATCGTAGGATTTTAATACTTTTACCTGTTTGGTTCTCGACTTCGGATTTATATTCCTAGAATTTCTCAAAAGCTTTAGACTTGTGTTTCATCAGGAACATATGTCCGTATCTTGAGAGATCGTCAGTGAATATAATGAAGTATGAAGAACCATTCCTGGTATGTGTAGACTAAGGACCACATACATCACTATGTATTAGCCCCAAGAGTTCTGTAGCTCTTTCTCCGTGTCCACTAAACGGAGTTTTGGTCATCATGATTTTGAGACATGACTGGCAAGTTTCATAGGATGAAAATTCAAACGAATTCAAATATCTATCCTTATGTAACTTAGCTAGTCTTGTCGCATTGATATACCTAGTCTACAATGCCACAAGAAGGATTCGTTCATTTCTGAACTCTTCCTCTTGTGTGTGTTTTGTACATTAAGAACTGCGGTTTGATCTAGAACGTATATGCCATTATTTAACGATCCTGATCCAATCAACTTTTGATTCAGGAAGATGTCCATAAAATTATCCTGTACTAAAAAATTATATCCTTCTTTACTCAATACAGAAACTGATATAAGATTGCATATCAGGGACGGAATGTAATAGCATACGTTCAGAATCAATGTATTACCATTTGGTAGTACAAGATGATATTCGCCAACAGCTTTGGCTACAACATTTGCACTATTCCCTACTCTTACGTAATGATCACCTATTCCCAGTTCTCTACTTTTCCTTAGCCCATGTAACATATTACATATATGGGATCCTGATCAGGTATCTAATACCCAGGATGTAGAGTGAACCGAGAAACAGTTCTCGACAACTAACACACCCGAAGAATATGCATCAACATGCTCATTCTTCATTTGGGTGGCATAGAAATCAGGATATGTCCATATTCCCTGTTCAGTCTTATAACAATTATAACAAAGAACAGAACCAACGTTCAACTGCTCAGCATAAAAAGCGGGTTCGACTAATACATCCATATTATTATCTTGATTAAGGCCTGACATGGTCGCTACCTGGAGAGAGAGAGAAGAAAACACTTAGCGTATGCTCTTGTAAAGATTAGATTGGTTATTTATCTTATCTAATCGATGTCTCCCACTGCTATTCTCAAATTTTCCTTCAAACCTTTAAAAAGAAAATTCAGCCAGGATTAATTGCATTCTACAACTTTGATAACCGTTCAACCAGGCCAGTGCCGGTACTTCTGAGGGAGGTTCCCCGTGCTTTCGCACGGACCTAATTAAAATAAACCTCATTTTCCCAGAGGCGTAGCCCTATTGACACCTTTCTAGACACCTAATGAGTTAGCTAATTGTAAAGTGCAAAACTCTCCCGGGAAAAACTTTTGCTCACAGTGGAATCGGGATCCTACTATCACATAGAAGGTATGCAATCTCATTGCAAATTTCAACACTTGAAATTCCCGAATATTTTTCCCCAAGCGATTTATGACCTTGACAAGGTCAACAAACTATAACTCGCAAGTCAAGTTCAACCCGTACATTTCATGATTGAATTAAACTTACCCGCACAACCCTTGACAAGGTCAACATGGCCATACGACTACCCTAATCCAATCGCATCTCATGCTTTAACAGATAAGCACTAATTAGCCACCGTACACTACGCCATGATAAGGTCAACAAACGTAGTACGAATACTAACTATTACTTATCTGAAATGTCGGAGGGCTATGCAGGTTTTTAAGAAAACAATGAGCGTAATGAACTTGATATAGCTGTAGAAATAAGTGATTTTCGAAAAGGAATGTTTTTAGGCTTTTTACTAGTTTTGCTAAAGATGTCACGCCCGGTGAAGGGACATCGGCTCTTTCCTTATCGAATAGGGTGCAGGATATTTCATAAATACCGCTATGCAAAGCAAAAACTAAAATAAGAAGCCAAAAACAAAACCGAGTGGGTTGTAGCATCTGCTAGATTTTGCTAAAGAGGTCAATCCCGGTGAAGGGATCTCGGCTCTTTCCTCATCGAATGAGGTGCTGGTATTCTACAAGGAATACCACTATGCAAAGCAAAAACTAGAGCTACCCTTTTTTGAAAATATGATTCTACAACATCTTTTAGGTTTTTTTTCTTTTCATTAATCTCATTAATGAAGTCTCATCATTTAAAGCTTCCTAAGCATCACAGAAAATGAAACGTAAGCTTGTGACATCCGCAATCGCCACAGTATCCCGTTATGCACCGTTAGGTTACTTAACTAACGGCATAACGAGAAGGGACTAGCGCGGGTACAAAACATAAGAAACGTTTATTATATATCTCATATATAATATATAGCCATTTGTCTCAGAATCTAGAGTGATCACATCACAGAGCAGTAGAAGAAACATATGAAATATTGGATATACTATGAGGTCCGTGTTTTATTTTGAGCCTATATAAAACACGGATTCCACGGTCGCGATGAATAGCCAAACCCACATCCCTAGACCCCTACGAGAGCGGCAAGCAACCCTACCAATTCTTGAGTTAGGAGACTCGGACTCGACTCCTCGAGTTGGTCTCCCACTGGACTCTAGAACCCGGTTACTTGTGCTCCCCTCCTTGAGTCTATCCTAATGCGAAAAAGTAAATAATATACAACAATGGTGACATCATCCTCAACCCGAAAGTGCCCCAATAAAAGAATATTACATACAATGAATTTTACATGAATGAAAATAAAAACTCTCATCTCACATAAAACCCCCGGCTATTCAAAATACGACGATCCAATATAACATATCACAGCAACACATAACATCACATGTCATCAACGTAAGTGACATATAGCAACGAAACCGGCGATACACCACATATTACACTTACGGTCGCAAAAAAGAAAATGTCAAACTACAACATTTGGAATCCATAATAACCATAGACATCATAAACTCAAAATATCGCATACTTTGGATTTCATGCCTAACTATATGAATTCCACATATTGTATCACATTCTGCAAATAGCTAGATGAAGTCAAACATTCCGATCGAATCAACAAACACCCAAAATTACCCAAAAAGCTCAACACTTGAGCGTAGTTTAAAAATACTCAGTACATGCCACAGCTCCGATGAACCAGCCGTAGAAGGGTCAACCAATGCCTCACATGTAGCACCGCTGAACAACCACAAATCCTAGGGCTTAGTGGTGGTTCTGACGGTCACATAATCGAGTTATGGTTTCATTCTTTTAGAGGGTCCACAGTATCGCTTGCATATTTTTCTGAATGTTTTAAAGTAAGAAAAAATCCAACACTTGGAAAATTTTGAGCGAGGGTTAAAATGGGTATTTGATATCCGTTCGAATTTTTTAACACCGTTTAAAGTAACCCGAAAAACTGTTAGAATTACGACTACGAAACACTCCGAGTTGCCTTTGCAGAAAATTAACATCACATGAAAATTTAGCAAAAGCAAACAACACCTGAAACACCAAAACCCAGAGACTGGAACACAGTGCAAGTTTCAACCAAAAATTCAACTGAAGGGCCGAGGAGGCCGGATTTAATGGGCATGTGGCAGGCCAAATAGAGGTGGAAATGGTTCAAATTTGCACTGTGTTCATGTTGCATCTCATACAACATTCTGCAACTGTTTGAAAATTTTTTTGAAGACTTTAAAAAATCGACAGAAACTAGCTATCAATGTTTCAAGTTTCAGAGTTGTTTCGGATTCGTAATCCTACACAATCCGTCTAATTCTCTAGCTAGGCTCTGATACCACTGTAGAGTTTCAATGAACGACAACAAAGTTTTAGGAGGCATCGTCCATGCCATTTTATAATTTTTGCCATTTTAAAGAACCCTAAACTAGAATCTTTAATTAGAGAATCATACGAAACATATTGTAAACTACTTTAAAACTAAGTGATTAGGGATTACAATCTTTGTAGTCCGGTCTTTCACTTCTTTAGCTTCTTGTATTAGTCTCTTCGCTCCAAGTTGCGATCTTGCGGACTCTCGAACGGCTCCACAAGAAGAAAGATGCATGCTTGCTTGAAGTCTTCCAAGCCGAAGATGATCTACGTCGAGGAGTCACAAACCCAAGCTACCCTCTTCACTAATGTGGGATTATTGAAGCTAACACCCTATACTAAAGTGCTAATCTAGTAGAGGATGATGAAGTAGGATTTTTGCTCACTTTAGAATTACTTTTCACACTTATTTTTTAGCTTCTCTCAAAACCTAGAGAGCTCTCTTGAGCTTTGAGGAAGAAGAAGCAAATAATAGATGTGAGAGATAATGGAAACCATGGGTGAGAAAATATCTAATATATCTCATGTAGAGACTTAACCATGATTTTAGATAATGGTTGGGTTAACAAATATCTAGTATAAGACAAAACTAGTGGACTAAGTCAATGGGTCTCCAAGCTTCATGAAGCTTCATGCCATGTGACAAATTTCCAACTAATAATTGTTTTATTCTAAATAAATAAACCCTACATTATCATTATCATGGTGTAGGTCTCATACACCCATGTTGCATGTATCATCAACCATGACACATTAATAAAACACAATTAATATATATCACATATATATCAAGTGTGCACATGTAAGAAAAAGAAATGCTTAAGTTAGCTAATATTAGTTAATGTAAATTAATATATCATATATATAATTATACATTAAATTATTAAATCAACACTTGATTTAATAATCCTGTTATATCTCATATGACCGAGTAATATAATTTGTATCAACTTATCGAACCAACACTTGATTCGATAACCCGGCTATCTCTCATATAACCAACCGATACTGTATCAACTTATCGAATCAAGACTTGATTCGATAACCTGGCTATATCTCATATAACCGATCGATACATTATATCGCGAGAATAGAATACGGTATCATATACTCGTATTAATCTCGGTCCCGCACATATCACATATGTGCTCCTACTTTGTTTTGCCTGAGCCAGTGAAACCTCTGTGTAGGACTCTAAAGACTCGTCAATACGCCGGCAGTAGGTGATGATTAGATCAAGCACCCACAAGCCGTCAGCAGTACTAGCTGGACGTAACAGCTACCCGGGTATTGAACGATCAGAAGATCAGCAAGCTAGCCCACTCAAAAGCCTGTCAGTAACACTACCGTACAATCCGGTCTCTTCGTCTGATATTTCGCATATCTAGTCTAGGGGTGGTAAACATCAGACCACAATTACCGATAAGTCGTGTCGATATGAGACTCATAACGGGTCGAGAAACTACTAATAACACTTATCAGTAAATCTCTGTATTAGCCCTGGCCAGGGACTTTCCTGTTATGGCCAATCGAGCACAGCGCAACATCAACTCCCAATACCGGGAGAGACGAATCCCCTCCTATCGCTCATTGCCTCCATGTGATTCGGGATTGTACCTTAAATCCACCGTTTTGCACGTTCTTTTAAACGTGGTAAGGTGGAAATCAAAGCACAGTGGGAATCACACAAGACTCTATGACGTTCTCGGGTCTACAGACTAACCTGTACCAGTGTCACCGGAGAACTGCTATCTGACGATAGGTATAATACCAACTAGGAGTTCTCGGCGAGTCCATTCAGTGTACCCAGTCTCCACTGAACACTCGTATACCATCTTTGATGTCAAACACCAATGGATGTAGGATCATCCATCGCCCATCATATGGGTCAAGATGCGTATACGCTAGTCTACTCCGGAATATCGATGCCCTGTCTCGATACACCCTCGACTAGGAACTGTTTTAGGGTGTACTTGTAGATTACCCTTGGCCCCACTAGTATGATCTCCATCATAGTCCTAGTAGTCAAGTATACAACCTAAAGGCTTGATCAATATGTGAGAGCAAGACAGCATCACATATACAAGTCAACATGTTAAGATAAAGAGCAACCAGATAGCTTACTATCATATCGAGCAAGAAAGTCCTCTCTTTATATATCCAAGCATCCACTATAATATACATCACATGTACAATAATGGCCTCTAGGGCATACATATAACTAACACTTCCACGATTGGGTGGACAAGCGAAAAATGTTGTAATTCTTAAACCTTACTTGCTTAGTTTTCTAGTTTAGTGTTTGGAATGATCGCTAGGGATTTGTTTTTTGTGCTCTCCATAAAATTTTTGTTTTTTGGTTCCGCATTGGCCGCAGTTGTAGTGGCAAGGGCACTAAGATCTTTCAGTATCGACTTCCTCCCAAAAACTACTATCAAAGCATAAGGCTTGACCCTTGATACCAACAACTGGTATCAGAGCCTATGGCTTGGCGCTTGATCCCAAAAATTGGTATCAGAGTGAAGTTGCGAACCCAGGGTTCTTCGATTCTATGATATAGGTTAACGGTGGGTAACTACACGTGTGTCCTCTCCCCCACTTTGTTAGATTGTAGTTTTGGAAGGCATTGATTCAGATCGAAAGAGAAGTTGGGTTTGCTGCGATATAGACGAAAGATGGAGGATGATAAAATAAGAATCAAAAAATTAAATGGTCACAATTATTGTTGGTGGCGCATGCAGATAGAGGACTACCTATATCAAAAGGATCTATATTTTCAGTTGCTTGGAAAAAAGCCCGAGAAGATGACCGACGAGGCATGGAATCTCTTGTACAGGAAAGCCCTGGCGATGATTAGACTATCGTTGACTCCGAAGGTGGTCTTTAACATCTCAAAGGAGAAGACAACCACGGCCCTAATGATGACGTTAGCGAAGTTGTATGAGAAGCCTTCAAAATCAAACAAGATATTATTGATAAAGAATTTTTTCAATGTGAAGATGGCAGAGAACGGTTCAGTGCTGGAGCACCTGAACGAGTTCAACAGTGTGACAAGCCAGCTAGAATCTGTTTTAATCGTGTTTGAGGATGAGATTTGAGCTCTTTTATTCATATCTTCATTACCAGAGAGTTAGGAAAACCTCATGATGGTGGTAAGAAACTTGATCTCAAGGACTCTTATATTTAATGATACGGTGAGTTGCATATTAAACGATGAGATGTGAAGAAAGGATGCAAGTGAGAGTTCATGAACTTCTGTACTTTCAGTAGAGAACCACTGCAGGATGATGGAAAGTGGAAAAGGGAAGAAGGGAAAGTATAAAAGCCAAGAAAAATATTAAGAAAAAATCCAAGGCGTATGTTGGAATTGCGGAAAAAATGATCACAGGAAAAGTGAATGCAGAATTCCAAAGAAAGGCTCAGATGAAAAGGAAGCCAATATGGTGTCTACACATGAACAAGGAGAACATGGGTGTTTAGCGCCGGAAACTGGACTGAGGCGCGGGTAGCACGTCCAGCTTAAATACAGGGGCATATGCTATATGGAACATATCCATTCACCTCTCCGAAGATACCAATTGGATTTATGGCTCCATATTTCGAAGGTTTGGATAGATGCGACCGATGTAACTGACTTTTCAGATTCCCCCTCACGAAGTAGGGATTTTTTTTATTATGGGGATGCTTTTTCCTACAGCGCAAGCCCCTACAGTTAATTACATTATCGTCAAGCGATAGCAAATTTCTCTACTCCAGATATATCACTTCGTGTCATGTTATAGTTTGTTTATTTTGGGTTGCTCTTGAATTGAATACAGAGACTAATTTATGTCGTCATCCGTAGGGCGCGGATTAGTCCAAATCCGTACATATTAGATTTGGACTTGAACCAAAATAACATTTCTCATATGAATGAGATCCATTAGTTTAAAGGCTACTTGTTTTGATCTAATGATCGTTAGTCCTGTTTTAGACTAAAATCAACTCAGAGGTTTTAGCTTAGGATCGTTTGTCGTATATGAGACTAAGATCAACTTAAGTGATATGGATTAAGGATCTTTAGTTGTATATGGGTAATATGGATTAAGGATCATTAGTCGTATACGAGACTAAGATCAACTTAGATAATATGGGTATATAAGAAGCACAAGCTTCTAATAGCTTGCTTTTATGTGCGCTTGTGCACTTGGGGTAAGTGCGCATGTGCATCGCACATGGTGCTCATGCATCTCTTTTGTATATCTTTATGAACATCATACTTCACTTACTATTCGATATAGTGCCCTCAAGTCAATTATTGTAATCGCAGGCATGTGATTGTGATGATTGAGGGAGGACCTATACGGGTAGAACAGTCTTACTCAAAATGATAGTATGCTATCTGGTTTGTCTATATCATCATGTACATGCATTATGTGGTATTACAGATCACTATTACATGTTGATAGAGCTTATAGAATTCTTGCTTGACTACCAACATTATGATGGTGATCATATACGTGGGAACTAGGCAGTCTATAAGCACATCCTTAAATGTCCCTAGTCGAGGGAGTATCGAGACTGGACATCGATACTCCAGAGTAGACTAGTGTATACTTTTCGATACCCCGACGAAGGGCGGTGGCCGGTCTCACAAGCTATTGGTGTCAGTTAGTCACCTAATATAGTATACAGGTGCTCATTGGGCTATGAATTACACTGTATGGATTCGCCGGGAACAAACTAGATGGTATTATACCTATTGTCAGATAGTAATTCTCAGGTAACATGAGTATGGGTTAGTCTTTCGACCTGAGATCGTCATTTATCTCGTGTGAGTTCCCACTGTGCTTTGATTACTACCCTACCATGGCACAAAGGAGTCATGCAAACAGGTTTTAGTTGGGTACAGTCCTGAGCCATATGGAGGCAGTGAGCGGATCGTCGGGGATTCGTCTCTCCCGGTATTTGGGGTTGATGTCGCGCTGTGAACGGGTGGCCATCACCAAAAATCCTTGGCCAAGGTGGACGAAAATTACTGATCTGGATCAGTAGTTTCTCAGTAGGTGATGGGCTTCACACTGACACAAAATATCTCGTTATCAGAGGTCTGACTTTATCCACCCCTAGACTCGATATGTGATACTCTTAGACGAACAAACCGAACTGTATGGAGATTGTCACAGACAGGCTCAGTAGGGGTTCGGATGAGTTTGCTCGTCAGCCTTTAGTTTGCTCAATACCTGGGTAGCCGTTACGTAGAGCTAGTGCCGCTGACATGCTTGTGGTTAAACCTACTACCAGCGTATTGACGAGTCTTTAGAGTCCCACACAGAGGGTTTCCCTGGTTCAGGAAAAATGATGTAGTAGCCGTATTTTGATACGTGCAGGGTTCCGATCGAATGATTGTACTAGTTATCCGAACTTTCGATCGGACAGTTGATAATACTAGCCGGATCGGGTTTGAGCCGAATTATTAAATCAGGTATTTAATAATTTATGTATATGTATTTCGATATATATATTCTAGTATTATGTTTTTTGTGTTATTCTATCTCTTTGGGAATTCGTATTTTGGTACGAATACAGGTATGTATATACAGATGAGTGTAATCCATATTTATACAGAAAACATTCTAGAAGGTGGACACCTCATTTTGATTTATCCATTTATTAATTTAAATGGAAATGGGGTGTAAAGGTAATGAAGAGAGAATGGTGAGAACCATTCTTGAATAATATTGACAAATGAATTGTTGACTCATTTGTGCTAACTATTCAAGTATGGTTGCTATATTATATTTAGAAAATGGTTTTACAAAACCTTGCTTCATATTTTCTCACTTGATGGATGGTCATTTGAAAAACACTCTCACCATTTTTCTTACTCTCTTTACTACCTTTCTTGAGCTCCTCCTCCTTCATCTTCGTCTTCTACTCTACCATCTCATGTGTTGAGAAACAAAGGTAGAAAAGAGATAGATAAATACTTAGAGCCACTCACTACATTCCTAAGCACTCTAGATTAGCAACCTAGAGTCCCTGGTTACTTCACTAGATTCTTAGTGTGGAGCTAGAGTCATGAGCTACATCCCTCGGGTGGATCATCTTCGACGGAGGAAGACTGGCGGCCAGCTCGATCGAGTAAACCTCTAGGAGCTAAGGAAGATGGTAGAAGACCGATGTACGCGAATCATTCGGTATAATCCTTATATCATAGTAGATAAGCTCTTTGTAGTCAGTTAGTTTTAGGTTTATGGTTTTGATTCTAGGACGGTTTTTTAACCCCAAGATTTTTTAAACACCATTTTTTTGTTCCGCGTCGGCCACGGTAGATGTCCGGGACGCTAGCAAACCTTAACTGTTGGCTAAAATACCCTCAAAGAAATTATCTTAGTCACGGGCAGGTGATTATGATGATTGAGTGAGGACTTATACCGGTAGAACAGTCTTACTCGAGATGCTAGTATGCTCTCTGGTTTGTCTTTATCATTATGTACATATTGATAGAGCCTATAGGATACTTGCTTGACTACCAGCATTATGATGGAGATCATATACGTGGGAGCTGGGGGTCTATAAGCACATCCTTAAATGTCTCTAGTCATGGAATTATCGAGACTGGGCATCGATACTTCAGTGTAGACTATAGTATACTGATTGAGATCCCGATAAGGGGTGGTGGCCAGGTCACAAGCCATTGGTGTTAGTTTGTTCACCTAAGATAGTATACAGGTGCTCATTAGGTTATGAGTACACTGGACAGACTTGCCGGGAACGTGCTAGTTGGTATTATACCTATTGTCAGATAGCAGTTCCTAGGTGACATGTGTACAGGTTTGTCTGTTGACCTGAGATCGTCATTTGTCTCGTGTGAGTTCCCACTGTGCTATGATTACTACCCTACCACGGCTCAAAGGAGTCGTGCAAATAGGTTTTAGTTGGATACAGTCGCGAGCCACATGGAGGCAGTGATTGGATCGTTGGGGATTCGTCTCTCTCGGTATTGGGGGTTAATGTCGTGTTGTGTATGGATGGCCATCACCAAAAATCCGTGGCCACGGTGGACGAGAATTATCGATCCAGGATCGATAGTTTCTCAGGTGGTGATGGGTTTCATGCCGACACTAAATGTCGCTTTGTTAGGGGGTCTGACTTTATCCACCCCCTAGACTCGATATATGATACTCTTAGACGAACAAACCGGACTGTACGGATATTGTCACTGTCAGGCTCAGTAGGGGTTCAGGATGAGTTTGCTCGTTGGCCTCCCTTTCGCTCAATATCTGGGTAGCCGTTAATTACAACTATTGTCGCTGACGTGCTTGTAGTTAAACCCACTGCCAGCGTATTAACGTGTCTTTAGAGTCCCACATAGAAGGTTTTCACGGTTCAGGCGATATGGTGTAGATCACGTATGTTGGTACATACAGGTGTCCGATTAAGTATGTGCACATGGGGCACTGAATTTAATCGGACTGTTGATAATACTAGCGGCTTAGAATTAAGCCGGATTATTAAATCAGGTTTTGATTTAATAATTTATATATGTATTTATATTCTAGTATTATTGTTCACTATTCATTTTCTCTCTTGTCTATTCGTATTTTTGTACGAATACGCATATATGTATTTCGATACGTGTACCGGGAAGTATTCAGTATTTATACGGAATAGCTTCTAGAAGTGGACACCCCATTTATATGATTTTCTATTTTGGAAATTCATTTGTTTTATAAATGAGGTGGAGGGTGTGAGGTGGCATGAGCATGGTCTTGGACATGTAGAGAGGCATGGGCACTTATTTGTTTATTGGAAAATGAAAAGAGATATTTTTGTATGGATTTTTTGTGCATGAGAGAGAGAGGGGGCAGCCAAAAGTCTTGGACAGACTTGGTCATTTTCTTCACTTGTTCCTTCATCACTCTCTCACTCTCACTCACAAAAAACACTTAGCCATTCTTGAGTTACTCATGCCAAAGTTTCCTCACCTCCTTCATCTTCTATGGTTGCTCCCTTGAGCATAAGAGATGAGAGAAAAATATAGTGACAAACTTCTACACCTCTACTCTCCATTGCTAGCAACTCTGGAGCGTCGGTTGCCTCGTTTGTCGAGACTGAACCTTGCGCCGTTTCCCTCAGGTGGATCATCTGAGATGGAGGAAGACCGGCAACCAAACTTCATCAAGGAACCACTAGGAGCTTGGAATAAAGATTGAAGGACACAGATCAACTCGGTATAACCATTCTAACTTCTTTATTAGCTTGCTAGTTTAGGGTTTAAGGTCGATCCGGGAATCGGGTAATGGTAGCGCCAGTTTAGTAAATCTTTGTTCCGCATTTGGCCACGTTTTGATGACCGGGGCGGTCCCGTAACCCAACATGGTATTAGAGATGGCCTTTAAACCCCTTAATAGCTTGTTTAGACATGCTTAAAAAATCGATCGATGAAAGTTTCCAAAATCGTGATTTCGTTTTTCAAGTTTCTGCCGATTTTCAAATGTGGTCAAAAATATTTTCCAGAGGCTTAAAAATCCGTGCAGGCTTTTCTAGGAGTACACAAAAAATTTGAGCTCATGATGCTTCTAAAGAGCCATGGAACCGCCGCACATGACCCCTATTTGCGGTGGTTTCGCGGTCATTTAGTAGCAACGGAGCACCAAAATTTTTCTGTATCTCAGTTATATAGAATTGTGATTTTTTGCATATATGGTTTTGACCCAGATTTCTGTTTGAGTGATGGATTTGCATTTGGGTCCAGTTTGGGAAGTGTGCGTTTAACAGTACATACATTACTATCTTCGACCGTGAATGTCATTTGATCGGTAAACCCGTCTAACTGCTATATGTTCATTTAGACGGGTTTGCGAACGTGACATTCACGTTGATGTTCTGTATTGTGCTGTGATGTTGGTGGGATCATCGTGGTGGATAGCTTGGGTGCAATGTTAGTACAGTTTAGTTTCATTTGTACATTTGATATTGCGGGGCGAGCGTCCGACATGAGGACTGCCGTCACTGCCAGTTTGTATATTATTTGGGGAACGACCGGGTTAAGGTCGATGTCACCCTTGTATATTATTTTCTTTTCTGTACTAGGATTACCCCGCGGTGGAGTGCACGAATAGCCGGGTTCTAGAGGGCAACGGGTCCGCATCTCATGGCATTGAGACGGAGGGGACCTTACTCTAGAATTGGCGGGCTATTCGCCGCACTAGTAGGGGGTATAGGTTGACCCACGGAGGGGTGCCCAAGTTACCGGATTCCGTGAAGTGCTGGGTGACCCATTCACGTTGTTGAAGGGGGTTGCCTCACTTCTGGTTTTGGCGGGTAACTTTCCGCGCTCGTAGGGGTCCAGGTTTTCATTTCACAGGCTATCCATACGACAGGGTACACCGGGTCTCATTTGCGGCTCAAGGGAAACACGGGGCTCCAGAATTATCCACCATTCCGTGTTGCTTCTGTGATGCTTCTGTCATGTTGCTTTATATCATGCCTGGGATGATTGTTATATATATATATATATATATTAGTAGATGTTGTATATGTTTTGCACCCGCGCTAGTCCAATCCCCGCTCTGTCGTTAGGTAAGTCACCTAACGGGTGATAACGGGACCCAGTGGAGAATGCGGATGGCATATACGTACATTATATTTTCGTTCTTTTCTGGTGTGATTAATTGATGAGACTGCGTTGATTCTTATCAATGCAAGGATAAAACAAACCTATATGATGTTGTTGGAACCAAGTTTTTAAAACTGACATTACAGACGTTCCCTTTTACTTTGCACAGAGCTATTCGGTTATGAATATCCAGCACCTCGTTCGACGAGGCAAGGGCCAAGATCCCTTCATCGGGAGTAACCCCTTGAGTAAAAGTTTGCGTCAATGTAATAACTTCACTATAGTCGTTTCCTTTTGCTTTGCATCGTGGTATTCATTTTGGAATATCATCCACCTCATTCGACGAGGAAAGAGCCGAGATCCCCTCACCGGGAGTGACCTCTTTAGCAAAAGTTTCCGCCACTATATATTTATAAAACCACTTGGATTCCTTCAACGATATCAAGTTCATTACGTTAAAGGTTTTTCTCCAAAAACCAGCCGTAGCCCTCCGTCATTTCAGAAAAGCAGCGCCTATTATTCGTGCTATGTTTGTTGGCTTCCATCAAGGCATAGTATGCTATAGTTATGTATTACTTTTCTGTAGCATGGATATGCATTAATCTAGGACAGTCGTGCAGCCTTGTCGGCATCCGTTAAGGACGAGTACGGGTGGGTCTATATTAATCAGGACAATGACGAGTAGAACTTAACTTGCAACTTATGATTTGTTGGCATCCGTCAAGGTCATAAGTTGCTTGGGGTAAAAATCACATCGGGAGTTTCAAACATACAGGAAACTTGCCAGGCTTGTGCATACCTTCTGGATTGTGGTAACTTGAGTGGATTCTGTCAAGTTATCATGCGATGATAGTTGGATCCCGATTCCTACTGATGAGTTGGATTACTCCTCGGGTAATTCCGACTAATTCTTGTTTTAGGTTTGGAGGAGAATTCGAGGAAACAGTGGGAGCCATCCTGATTAGATAAACTAATTAACCATTCTAATTTAGGTTAGAGTGAACGTTGAGTGTTTCTTTTCTCTCTTTCTTTGGTTGCGACCATGTCCCGACCCTTGACTAAAACTCATGAACCAACTTAACCGAACCTTCTTAAAACTCTTTGGCTTTTGGAATGTCACGGTGTCGCATATATCATTGCCACTTCTATATCACCTTTGCATTTCTCCAGAACATCCCGTATCACTACGAACATCCACTTCCATTGGATAAATCCATCGTATAGTTACATACGAACTTGAAGGAACTTGTTCCAGATTCGAGGATGGATTCTAGTTCAGGAGAGATTGAATAGGATTATTCGGTTGTCTTTTCTTTTTACCTTCTCTCAGATTGTGAGGGCTCCTAGGATTAGGAGAGGGTACACCTATTGAGCTTATTGGACAGTCTTCTTCCAAACCACAGGCAGGTGCCGAAAGGTAGGGAAGGAAGAAAACCAATTAAGCTTAAGTGTAGTGTACAAAAGGTAATAAGTAAAGACATATAAAGGGATTAGATTAATGGCAAAGAAAATTGCGACTGCTATCATTCACGACAAAACCATGTATACCCTTGCCACTCACACATCCACTTTGGATTTCTCCAGAACACTCGGTATCACTGCGGATATCCACTTCCATTAGATATTCCATCGTATAGTTACATACGAACTCGAAGGAATTCGTTCCAGATTCGACGATGGTTTTCGGTTCAGGAGAAAAATAATACGATTATTCAGATGTCTTTTCCCTTTACCTTCTCTCAGGTTGCCGGGGCTCCTAAGATTAGGAGAGTACACTTATTACGCTTATTGGATAGTCTTCTTCCAAACCTTAAGTTGGTGCCGAAGGGTAGGGAAGGAAGAAAACCAATTAGCCTAAAGAAGGTGTACATAAGGTAATAAGTAAAGACATAATAAAGGGATTGGAGTGAGAGCAGGTAAGTATATGGTTACTGTCATGAATCAGGATAATGGATGAGGCATTAATAGGAATACCAGGTTACCCCTTTTTGAAACATTTTCATGTTTCAGTTTCACTATGCGATATTAATTGAAAACTGTTTTCCCAATTAGAATCTGACTCCAGGGTATGTATTTACCAGATCGGTGTCTCACATCTGTATGCTATTTCGGATGGTTAGTGGGAGTAAGATATTAGGAATTGGGTGATTAGATCCTCATTATATCGGAATTCGTCGTAATTGGTGATATTTGAGGAAATCATCTGGTTTTTGCCGGATGACAAATATTTGGTTTTGAATATCCGTTGTTATGCACCAATTTCAAACCGATATATCTGTACGTTTATTTTATAAAGTGAGATATAACTTTTTGATATTATGTCTGTGACATTTACCTATATCAGTTGGTGATTAGGTAAGGTGCATTCAACAGCGGTGTAATTCTTCTTAACCATAGTACACTTTTCAACCTACGACGCACAGGGTTTGAGTTATTGAACTCAGGGGACTTATACAAAGTATTGTATATTGTCCAGTGTCTATTAGGACAGAGGGGTTGGTAATCGTACTATATTCTGTTTACTCATAACTTCTTTAGTTCTAGACAAGTGTTTCGTTGAAATACAAGGTTCAGATTTTGAGAAGTTATAGGTGTAAGAATAAAGCAGAGAACCATTTGTTAGAAGTATCAGGATTCTTCGAGGAAGTCGAAGATGTGGATACTTGTGTTTGGTATTCCGTTGATATTAATGGTTTTGAGAACTTGCTTCTCTTTCAGGTCACTCATATATGGATGCACTCCTAGGTGAGTAATGCTGATTGGCCTCTTTCCATTTGGTTGATATGCACTGGAGACAGCTACGTGATTTTGAATCTGGTTCCTATTAAATTAGTGCTTTTGTTTCTATATTAGATATATATAGAATCAATTTATATCTTAACGATGTTAAGGTATAGGGAGTTTTCCGGCTGGTACTTAAAACCAGAATCCGGATAAACTCGAGGCACGTTTCAGTAATGGCTGTTTGTGGGTTATCCCGGGCTTTGACGAGGGTTAACTTTCTACCATCAGGAAGATCAATATTTATATTGTTCTTGATTCGCCGCAGTTTTAGTAAAATGGATTTTTTTCAGAAAAACAGAAGTGGGAGTATGGTAGAACTGGAAGTGATTCCAGAACCACAAACGATCACTGAAGATTTAATAGAACCTAAGGATTCAATTAGTTTCGACATTCCATTAGCCACTCCGAAGATTTGGTGGGTAACCTCAGGCACCCAAGAGATACTTCGGTCTTCTAACAGGGAGGTTCTTGTTTACCCAGACTTTCCATTGCTGCCGTTCTAGACTATAAGACCCGACAGGAGGATGAGCATAGCATCATTCTAAACTTTCTTTAGAAGTGCACGTGTATATGACTCTGCCAGAGGGTTGTTGTAGTCAGTGGGAGCATCGGAAGCATAGTGGGCAAGTAGCTTATGTCTATTTATAGACTAAAGCAGGTATAGCGGAAATAGATAATCTATTTTTGATGTGAAAGTCATAGGCTTTGACTTCATCAGAATAGGAGACGGATCTGCTAAGAAGGTAGTAGAGAGTGATATTCAGGTATTAGGATGACATGCACTTCATAGGAAGAGATATTCCTACACTACGATCAGTTATACTGTGCTTGTCACAAAGTTGTTTCTCCACATAGGATATGGATATAATATCAGGTTTTCTGGTCTCTAGATCTATGGTTTTAGATCTAGAATTGGGAAGTGTCCTAATCTGGGTACTTTGACATTATTCTAAAGGTATTTTAGAATGGATGACTCCTGGCATGGTGGTGTACCTGCAGGTGATGGAGTCACCCTCTCTGAAGGTGTCTTCCAGACTAAAGGGGAGAGGGATCTGCATGATTAGCATATCACTTGCTTAGGCAATTGAGTTAATCATGAAATGTCAAGTACCACACCAGATGTTGTTTTTTCACTAGCCGCAATAAACAAATATATTAATCCAATACTGGAGAAACGTTGGGGAGCAGTTTATGAACATAAATGGATGTTCTTAGGAAATGATTTTGGTAGCCTTCTTCGGGAGACGATTATCATTTCAGACTTCCAAGGTGACCTGGATGACAGAGTGACTGTCAGAGTTATATTTTTTCCCTCTTCTGAGGGACAGTATGTTGGAAAGGTGGTCCAAGCGGATACTGAGGAATGGCATGGCGCATGGTACTGATTAAATTCAGTGGATGATACAATCTAGGAAGTTTGCTGGATTTAGAGTTCTTTTGTGAACTGGGTCCCATCAGATATCCAGACAAATTCTAAGACAGGTATTGTTCATTTCGGGAGATAGCTTTCTCCGTGAAGTTGAGATATAGAGAGATACAGAAAGAAAAATTGGAGACGATCCACTCACTGAGACTATTTCTCGAACGCAATAGTTTCGCAAACGGGCTTTGCGAGACTGATTAGTAGAGAAGTTGGGTGTTCGGTATCATACGAGCTGTGAGTATGCGACATCGCAATAATTGGCCTTAAGTGCAACTGGGAGATTATTGGCTATAGTTCCCTCAAGGCAATTATCATAGTCGCGGGCAGGTGATTATGATGATTGAGTGAGGACCTATACCGGTAGAACAGTTTTACTCAAGATGATAGTATATTATCTGGTTTGTCTTTATCATCATGTACATATTGATAGAGCCCATACGATACTTGCTTGACTACCAGCATTATGATGGTGATCATATATGTGGGAGCTGGGGGTCTATAAGCACATCCTTAAATATCCCTAGTCATGGGAGTATCGAGACTGGGCATCGATACTCCAGTGTAGACTAGTGTATACTGATCGAGACCCCGACGAGGGGCGGTGGCCAGGTCTCACAAGCCATTGGTGTTAGTTTCTTCACCTAAGATAGTATACAGGTGCTCATTGGGTTATGAGTACACTGGACGGACTCACCGGTAACGTGCTAGTTGGTATTATACCTATTGTCAGATAGCAGTTCACAAGTGACATGTGTACAAGCTAGTTTATTGACCTGAGATCGTCATTTATCTCGTGTGAGTTCCCACTGTGCTTTGACTACTACCCTACCACGGCTCAAAGGAGTCATGCAAACAGGTTTTAGTTGGGTACAGTCCCGAGCCATATGGAGGCAGTGATCGGATTGTCGTGGATTCGTCTCTCTCGGTATTGGGGGTTGATGTCGCGTTGTGTACGGATGGCCATCACCAAAAATCCATGGCCACGGTGGATGAGAATCACCGATCCAGGATCGATAGTTTCTCAGGTGGTGATGGGTCGTATGCCGACACTAAATGTCGCGTTGTTAGGGGTCTGACTTTATCCACCCTCCTAGACTTGATATGCGATACTCTTAGACGAACAGACCGGACTGTACGGATATTGTCACTGTCAGGCTCAGTAGGGGTTCAGGATGAGTTTGGTCGTCGGCCTCCCTTTCGCTCAATACCTGGGTAGCCATTACATACAGCTAATGCCGCTGACGTGTTTGTGGTTCAACCCACTGCCAGCGTATTGACGAGTCTTTAGAGTCCCACACAGAGGGTTTTCACGGTTCAGGCGATATGATGTAGATCACGTATGTTGGTACATACAGGTGTCCGATTAAATATATGCACATGCAGCACAGACTTTAATCGGACGGTTGATAATACTAGAGGCTTAGGATTTAGCCGGATTATTAAATCAGGTTTTGATTTAATAATTTATATATGTATTTATATTCTAGTATTATTGTTCACTAATCATTTTCTCTCTTGGCTATTCATTTTTTTGTACGAATACGCATATATGTATTTCGATACGTGTACCGGGAAGTTGCCACGACCCAAAGTTTGGATGTGACCGGCACTTAAATTATGTGATATCTCAAGATGTCGACATAATCTGAGTAAGCCAAAAACCAAGATCAAAACCCTTTTTGCGGAAGTTTAGAAATTGTTCAGTAATTATGTAAAAGAATGAGGTAGCAAGTCGAAAGGTTTTTTTTAATAATGAAAATGTAACAACTGCTTTTAAACCATTGGCAATGCCTATCTTTTTAATTATTAATAGAAAAACAATTTAAGTTATGTAATTAAATTGCATCTCTAGTTGGGAGCAACAATACTAATTAGCGGAAATCAATACGCAATCACAGTACAACACTCAAGTTGAAGAATTTCATGCAAGATTAATTAAAACATAAGATAACATAACTAACTATATCACTCAGTCTACATAATATACAACATGTTTCGTTCTAAGTCAATATACATGGTCAAATGAAGATATTCTAGATTCAATATACAAAACCAAAAGAGAAGGTCTAGATTCAATATACAAAACCAAAAGAGAAGGTTACTACATATGTAACCCACCTAGCAAAAAGAGCGGTAAAAACTGGTAAGTGGATCTGCCCTGCTGCTAACCATCCACTCAATTCCTGCAAGGAACCATGGCACAACGGGGGTGAGTTGCCTACTCAGTGAATAAGACTAACATATATCGGTTGATAATGTAAGTATGACGAACTAGAACTACTATCAACAGTAATGAATGTGATGCATGATAACAGGTGGAAGAATGAATATGTACTACTCAATGTATAAATCAAAACTGAAATCTCATCAATTATTTTCCAAATCAGGTTCATCTTTATTTGTTTAACATCGACACAAATAATTCGGTGTTTCATCAGGCATCGTTACCCGAACGATCCTGTTTCTCAATAACACAGGTCGGTATCATCTAGATATCCGCCGTGTTCACAACTGTCTCCGGTATCGTGTATCCTCGTTAGGCTCCATGCCTAAAGTGCGGCTATCCTGCCTCTCAGGCTCGACCGGGTCCACCATGTATCCAACTGTATGCCCCCGACTTAGTCTGGATAAAATTATAAATCCGTAACCGTATGACCCCCAACTTGGTTCGGAATAAAACCAAATCATAACAACGACAACTCATAGTGGACATGACACATAATCATGAAAATCATTGATTTTAAGCAATAGTATATGAAAACTTAAAACCACAAATTCTCGAAAATACAAATGCCACTTATATCAACTTCTAACACTTGAATATAAAACATGACGTCATTTGTGCAAAGTACTAATAATTTTGATGTTTAAGGTATGATAGGAATCATATTAACAGGATAAATACTAAGTGTGAAACTGACATGTAATATCGACGAGGTGTAGTGTAACATGTAGGTACGTGCATGTGCAGCATAACTCGTCGATAATTGTGCACTGTTCTAACAATTTTTAACATGACAATGGATATATATGTATGAATGCATATGTTCAAGTTATATGTAAAAGCACATTTCATTTAACTTAAGTTACAGGCGTATCACGCCATCCACACAAAATCCCCCGGTAAATGTTTAGTCTGCTCACCGGAATACGTCGTAAACTACTCAGAAATTGTCAATCCTTTTCCTTTCCTTGCGGCCTCCGAAGTTCCCGTATTTGAATCTAACATCGAAATTAACTTGTATAAAGAAACGGCTAATTTCGATACGGCGAAAATATGAAATTACAAGTGGTACGTACTAACTATACTACGTACGACTATTGCAAACTATCTAACACTTATACTAACTGAGTTTTAACCCCCTCGTTGTTTGCAACAGAAAACTTAAACGCTTTACTAATTTACTGTGTCGTATTTTAGAACTTTGATCCCTTTTTCCGATATTAGTTCCCAGATTTTATATACTGTTGAATTAACTTAAATAAACAATACCAAAATATCCCAACACCTATACAGAGACCTACCCAAAAACCCAAAACACCAAACTTCACTAAAAATCCGGCGACGCCGGAAATTTCCTAAATTTCGCAGGACAAAATCCGAGCCCCATGGTTCGTACTCCTAGGGTTTGCTTTAGGTCCAGTTTATAAGATTTAGACATTGTTTGGTTAAGTTGATTTTTTCTCTAAATTATAGCAGATTAATACAGAGCTAAGTTTTTACCTAAAATACGATATTCGATTTCTAAATTTTACAATTACAGAACTAAATCTACTGAGTTAGGAATTATACCCACTGAGGATGGTTGAAAGCTTCTTCCAAGACACTCAAGTCCTTAGCCCCTAGCTTGATGGTGGAAATCCTTAGCCTAGTTCTTCTTATTCACTTCTCTTTTCTTTTATTTCTCTTTTGTGAGTTCTAAGTGTTTTCTTTCTCTTTGTTTTGAAATTTTAGAATTTTAATATGGTTATAATGATCCGAACACATAATATATGGTCAAGGGAAAGAGTGAGGTGTAGGAGGAGGTGTCATCAAGTAAGGTGTGTCATTCTCATGCAAAGAGGATGTGTTGTGCATGAAGTGTGCATGCAAGTAGGTGGTGGCTATGTTATCACTCCAATTTGTTTTATCTTGATATTATTTCTGAGCTAAACATTTTCTAACCCCTTTTTCACTTACACCCTCAAAAATTGCAAGTTTGCATAATTTTCTAAATTTTTCACAAAGACCCTTCACTACTTATGTTATTATATAAACACCATTTTATTAAAATGAAGATAAATTTATCACTAAAACCCTTGTAATTTATAAATGTTACACACTAAAATTTCAATTTAATTTGTTTTACATACTACTTAAGAAAATGTCCTAATTTGATTTAATAACTTTTTAAATTAACATTTTATTATTTAATTAATTAATTTTATTTATTTCCAAATTTTGAAAATGTTACAATATTCCCCTTTAAGAAAATTCAGTCCCCGAATTTAAAACTTAACTATACATACCTTCAAAAAGATGTGGAAACTTTTTTCGCATCGCATCCTCGGTCTCCAAAATGATCTCCTCGCAATTCGTTCCTCGTCAAAGAACCTTTACAGAAGGAAGTACCCTTGATCTCAGTTTCTTTTACCTGCCAGTCAAGAATAGCTACTGGCTGCACTGTGTAGGATAAATCCGGCTCAAGCTGTAAGGTCTGATGCTGGATTGCGTAAGAAGGATCGTGAAGATACTTACGATGCATAGACACGTGAAACACCGGATGCACATCGGGAAAACTCGGTGGAAGTGCTATACGATAAGCTACAGCACCCACTCTCTCCACAATCTCGTAGGGTCCGACATATCTGTGGCTGAGTTTTTCCCTTTTTCCTAAATTACATTACACCCTTCATCGGAGATACACGAAGGAACACATGATCTCCCACATCAAACTCGAGTCTACGATGGCGTCGATTGGCATAAGATTTCTGTCTGCAATGTGCCGCTCTCATCCGGTCCCGTATTAACTAGATCTTTTCTGTAGTCTCCTGTACTATCTGTGGTCCCAACACACTACTCTCCCTGAGTTCTGTCCAGCAAACGGGTGATCGACATTTCCTCCCATACAAAGCTTCAAAGGGTGCTATCTGGATCATCTCCTGAAAACTGTTGTTATACGAGAATTCTATCAAAGGTAAGTGACAATCCCAACTACCACCAAAATTAAGGCTGCAAGCTCAAACCATATCCTCAAAACTCTGAATGGTCCGCTCTGACTGACCATCTGTCTGTGGATGAAAAGCTGTACTAAAACTCAATCGTGCCAAGAGCTTCTTGAAGTTTTTGCCATAGCCTACTGGTAAACTGGGTACTCCTATCGGATACTAGGCACGTCGGAACACCATGAAATCGTATAATCTCGTCGATATAAATCTGAGTATACTGCGCAAACCCATACGTCGTCTTCACCGAAAGAAAGTGAGCTTCCTTTGTCAATCTATCTACAATCACCCAAATGGAATCATACCCTCTGCTAGTCCTGGATAAACCCACAATGAAATCCATGGAAATCTGTTCCCATTTCCACTCCGGAATAGGCAAGGGCTGCAACTCTCCTGCCGGTCTCTGGTGTTCGGCCTTGACTTGCTGACAAGTCAAACATCTTGAAACGAATTCTGCTACATTTCTCTTCATTCCTTCCCACCAATAGACATCCTTCAAGTCATGATACATCTTGGTGGAACCAGGATGAAAACCATTTGCTGACCTAAGGCCTCCTCTATGATCTTACGTCTCAGTCCCTACTAATTTGGCCCACAAGGACGAGTCCCAAATCGTAATATTTTACGTCATTTATCACGAACTCAGATTCTCTACCCTATTCTAACTTGATCTATGATCTCCAACAAGTGAGCGTATACTAGCTGTGTCTCTCGAATAAGATCCAATAACAGAGGACATTTACGAATATAAGCTAACTGTCCCCGTGTCGATATGAACTCAAACTGTACATGGCTATTACATAGAATCTGCCAGTCTGCAGAAGATCGTCTCTGTATTGATCTCAAAATACGATAAGCTACCTCCGGTCCTCCGACTCAAAGCATCTGCTACAACATTCGCTTTGCCTGGATGATACAAGGTCTCACAGTCGTAATCCTTCACGAGTTCTATACATCTACGCTGCCTTAGATTCAGATTCCTCTGCTAAAAAATATACTTCAAGCTCTTATGATCTGTAAAAATCTGGCATGACTCACCATACAAGTAATGCCTCCAAATCTTTAAGGCGAAAAATACAGCAGCCATATCTAAGTCATGAGTGGGCTAGTCCTGTTCATACTTCTTCAACTGCCGAGAAACATATGCGATAACCCTGCCGTACTGCATTAATACACAGCCTGGCCTTACGCGAGAAGAATCTCAATAACCCACAAAATCACCTGATCCCGAAGGAAAAGATAATACGGGTGCAATTGTCAAGCGAGTCTTCAACTGCTGAAAACTCTGCTCACACACCTTTGTCTAAAGAAATGGAACCTCCTTTCGGTCAACATGTCAGCGGTGCGGCGATACGAGACAACCCCGCACAAAGCGTTGGTATTAACCGGACAAACTCAAGAAATTGCGAATCTCCGTAACTGACACAGATTTGGGCCGGTGCTGGACTGCCTTGATCCACTTTGGGTTCACCCATATTTTTCCTCTCGGAGCCACATGACCCAAGAAATCCACACTATCCAGCTAGAAAGCACACTTGGAAAATTTAGCAAACAGCTGATGCTCCCTCAAGGTTCGCAATGTGATACGCAAGGGCTGCTCGTGCTCTTCTCGCCTACGGGAGTATACAAGGATGTTATCCATGAATACAATAATGAACTGGTCAAGAAATGGCCTGGAAATACAGTTCATCCCTCCATGAAAACTGCTGGGGCATTGGTGAGCCCGAACCTCACCAGAAATTCATAATGCCCACATCGTGTGCGAAAAGCCGTCTTCGGAATGTCTACCTTTCGAACTCTCAACTGATGATACCCTGACCACAGTTCAATCTTCGAGAAATAGCCAGCCCCCTGCAGTTGATCAAATTATTCATTGATACTAGGTGGTGGATACTTATTTCGCACAGTAACTCAATTCAGCTGCCTGTAGTCGATGCACGGTCTCATGCTGCTGTCCTTCCTTCTAACGAACAAGACAGGGGCTCCCCACGGAGATACGTTCGGACGGACAAGTCTTTTATCCAACAACCCTTGCAACTGACCTTTAAGTTCCTTCAACTCCATCGGGGTCATCCGATAAAGTGGTATAGAAATAGGCCCCGCACCCGGAATCAAGTCAATGCAAAATTCGATATCGCGATCAGGCGGTACTCCTGGTAATTCAGCAGGAAACACATCCGAATATTCTCGTGCGATCGGAACCTGGTCCAACTGGACTTCAGCGGCTCCTACATCTCCAACAACGCTAAGAACCCAGGAAAACCTTTCTTCAAGAGCCGTCCTGCACAAAGAGCAGAAGTCACATTGGCAGGAGTTATACTACAGTCTCCCTGCATAACAACATCGGTCCGCCTGGAAAATAAAATCTGACCAATTTCCTCCGACAATATACTACGCATGACAAGCGGCCAACCAATCCATACCAAGAAGTATACCAAACTAACTTATCTAGGAGAATCAAATCCATATCACCAACACGTACTAAACATGACCTTAATACGTGTCGAGCTACAAAAGAATCTCCTATAGGAGTAACCACAACTAGCAGTAACTTTAACAATGACGACTCTCTTCCCAAAGAAAGTGCATAGTGTGCAAATACGTATGAATGTGTAGAACCGGGATCAATTGGAATATGCGTGTTTAAGGAACATACTGAAAGAATACCTGTTATGACTGCATTGGGTGCCTGTGGAGTCAAAGTAAAGACCCGAGCCTGGCCCCTACCAGCATCCTGACGTCCTTCCTTAGAGTCTACAATTCCTAGCGAAATGCCCTGGACTTCCACAACTAAAACAGGTAGATGGAGGCCTCTGCTCATCGGGGTACGAACTGAACGTCTGGCCCTGAGTCCGACCTTGACCAAAACTGCGGCCTGGAATATATCTGCCTCGACCTCCTCATCCTCTCAAATTATGACCGTCACGACCACGGCCTCTATGGGCGTTGATCTGGCGTGGAACAACAACAGGTATAGGAGGTAATGTGCTCGGAGGAGGTGGTGAAGATGAAGTCATATGAGACATCGATGCCTCACTCTATCGCATCACTGGACAATTTCGAATAAAGTGATACAGACACCCACACCTGAAACATCTTTGCACGGGTTGCTAAACATATGGGTATAAGTAACATAACTGGTCCATAAGGAATCCGCCAAGACCTCTACGAACATGTCTAGGACCTAATGTATTAGTACGAATTCGCCTTGGTCTCTGAACAACCGTACGTGGAGTAATGGTCGATCTACATGCTTGACTAATCTCTATCAAGGATCCGATCATTTGGCGCATCTCCTGAACATTTGCCTCCATCCTAGCTACACGGTCAATAGAGGGTGGATCAATCTGTTCCTAAAAGATAGGCACACTGCCTTGGTCTGTCCTCGTCTCAGACGAGCCCGCTCCAATCTCGTCTCTAACAGCGGCCCCCTGAGTCCTCGTAGTCATTGATGACTTAGTGGCTAGAGTAAGAAACATGATTGATAAGGACATTGCAATTGAATCACAGGATACAAGGAATCAAGAAAGGATGTACAAACAAATATGTCCTAAGGTCACTTAGGCTGAGTATCGTAACATAAATATGCCGCGGAACATATGTACGGTACTCTACTCATCCTAAATCGCCTACTCCATCAACCAAAGGTCAACCTACGTAACGAAATTAAAGCCTACTATATTCAATCCTTTACTCGGTTCCGTAAGGTTAATCCTAAGCACTGATACCAACTTCGTCACGATCTAAAGTTTGGATGTGACCGGCACTTAAATTATGTGATATCTCAAGATGTCGACATAATCTGAGTAAGCCAAAAACCAAGATCAAAACCCTTTTTATGGAAGTTTAGAAATTGTTCAGTAATTAAGTAAAAGAATGAGGTAGCAAGTCAAAAGTTTTTTTTTTAATAATGGAAATGTAACAACTGCTTTTAAACTTTCGGCAATGCCTATCTTTTTAATTATTAATAGAAAACCAATTTAAGTTATGTAATTAAATTGCATTCCTAGTTGGGAGCAACAATACCAATTAGCGAAAATCAATACGCAATCATAGTACAACACTCAAGTTGAAGAATTTCATGCAAGATTAATTAAAACATAAGATAACATAACTAGCTATATTACCCAGTCTACATAATGTACAACATGTTTCGTTCTAAGTCAATATACATGGTCTGATGGAGATATTCTAGATTCAATATACAATACAAAAAAAGGAGGTTACTACATATGTAACCCACCTAGCAAAATGAGCGGTAAAAACTGGTAAGTGGATCTGCCCTGCCGCTAACCGTCCACTCGACTCCTGCAAGGAACCGTGGCACAACGGGGGTGAGTTGCCAACTCGGTGAATAAGACTAACATATATCGGTTGATAATGTAAGTATGATGAACTAGAACTACTATCAACAGTAATGAATGTGATGCATGATAACAGGTAGAAGAATGAATATATACTACTCAATGTATAAATCAAAACTGAAATCTCATCAATTATTTTCCAAATCAGGTTCATCTTTCTGTGTCTAACATCGATACGAATTTTCAGTGTTTCATTAGGCATCGTTCCTCGAACGATCCTGTTTCTCAATAACACCGGTTGGTATCATCTAGATATTCGCCGTGTTCACAACTGTCTCCGGTATCGAGTATCCTCGTTAGGCTCCCCGCCTAAAGTGCGGCTATCCTGCCCCTCGGGCTTGACCGGGTCCACCATGTATCCAACTGTATGCCCTCCGAATCAGTCTGGATAAAATTGTAAACCCGTAACCGTATGACCCCTAACTCGGTTCGGAATAAAACCAAATCATAAAAACGGCATCTCATGGTGGACGTGACACATAATCATGAAAATCACTGATTTTACGCAATAGTATACGAAAACTTAAAACCACAAATCCTCGAAAATACAAATGCCACTTATATCAACTTCTAACACTTGAATATAAAACATGATGTCGTTTGTGCAAAGTACTAATAATTTTGATGTTTAAGGTATGATAGGAATCATATTTAACAGGATAAATACTAAATGTGGAACTGACATGTAATATCGACGAGGTGTAGTGTAACATGTAGGTACGTGCATGTGCAGCATAACTCGTCGATAATTGTGCAGTGTTCTAACAATTTTTAACATGACAATGGATATATATGTATGAATGCATATGTTTAAGTTATATGTAAAAGCACATTTTATTTAACTTAAGTTACGGGCGTATCACGCCATCTAAACAAAATCCTTCGGTAGATGTTTAGTCTACTCATCGAAATACGTCGTAAACCACTCAGAAATCGCCAATCCTTTTCCTTTCCATGCGGCCTCCGAAGTTCCCGTATTTGAATCTAACATCGAAATTAACTTGTATAAAGAAACGGCTAATTTCGATACGGCGAAAATATGAAATTACAAGTGGTACGTACTAACTATACTACGTACGACTATTGCAAACTATCTAACACTTATACTAACTGAGTTTTAACCCCCTCGCTATTTGCAACAGAAAACTTAAACGCATTACTAATTTGCCGTGTCGTATTTTAGAACTTTGATCCCTTTTCCGATATTAGTTCCCAGATTTTATATACAGTTAAATTAACTTAAATAAACAATACCAAAATATCCCAACACCTATACAAAGACCTACCCAAAAACCTAAAACACCAAACTTCACTAAAAATCCGACGACGCCGGAAATTTCTTATATGTCGCCGGCCAAAATCTGAGCCCCTTGGTTCGTACTCCTAGGGTTTGTTCTAGGTCCAGTTTATAAGATTTAGACACTATTTGGTTAAGTTGATTTTTCTCTAAATTATAGCAGATAAATACAGAGCTAAGTTTTTATCAAAAATACGATATTCGATTTCTAAATTTTACAATTACAGAACTAAATCTACCGAGTTAGGAATTATACCCACTGAGGATGGTTGAGAGCTTCCTCCAAGACACTCAAGTCCTTAGCCCCTAGATTGATGGTAGAAATCCTTAGCCTAGTTCTTCTTCTTCACTTCTCTTTTCTTTTATTTCTCTTTTGTGAGTTCTAAGTGTTTTCTTTCTCTTTGTTTTGAAATTTCAGAATTTTAATTTGGTTATAATGATCTGAACACATAATATATGGTCAAGGGAAAGAGTGAGGTGGAGGAGGAGGTGTCACCAAGCAAGGTGTGTTATTCTCAAGCAAGGAGGATGTGTTGTGCATGAAGTGTGCATGCAAGTAGGTGGTGGCTATACCTTATCACTACAATTTTTTTTATCTTGATATAATTTCTGAGCTAAACATTTTCTAACCCCTTTTTCACTTACACCCTAAAAAATTCCAAGTTTGCATAATTTCCTAAATTTTTCACAAAGACCCTTCACTACCTATGTTGTTATATAAACACCATTTTATTAAAATGAAGCTAAATTTATCACTAAAACCCTTGTAATTTATAAATGTTACACACTAAAATTTCAATTTAATTTGTTTTACATACTACTTAAGAAAATGTCCTAATTTGATTTAATAACTTTTTAAATTAACATTTTATTATTTAATTAATTAATTTTATTTATTTCCAAATTTTCAAAATGTTACAGAAGTATTCCGTTTTTATACGGAATAGCTTCTAGAAGTGGACACCTCATTTCTATGATTTTCTATTTTGGAAATTCATTTGTTTTATAAATGAGGTGGAGGGTGTGAGGTGGCATGAGTATGGTCTTGGACATGTAGAGAGGCTGGGCACTTATTTGTTTATTGGAAAATGAAAAGAGATATTTTTGTATGGATTTTTTATGCATGAGAGAGAGAGGGCAGCCAAAAGTCTTGGAAAATACTTCGTCATTTTCTTCACTTGTTCCTTCATCACTCTCTCACTCTCACTCACAAAAAACACTTAGCCATTCTTGAGTTACTCATGCCAAAGTTTCCTCACCTTCTTCATCTTCTATGGTTGCTCCCTTGAGCATAAGAGATGAGAGAAGAATATAGTGACACACTCCTACATCTCTACTCTCCATTGCTAGCAACTCTAGAGCGTCGGTTGCTTCGTTTGTCGAGGCTGAAACTTGCGTCGTTTCCCTCAAGTGGATCATCGGAGATGGAGGAAGACCGGCAACCAAACTTCATCAAGGAACCATTAGGAGCTCGGAATGAAGACCGAAGGACACCGATCAACTTGGTATAACCATTCTAACGTCTTTATTAGATTGCTAGTTTAGGGTTTATGGTCGATCTGGGAATCGAGTAATGGTAGCGCCAGTTTAATAAATTTTTGTTCCGCATTTGGCCACGTTTTGATGGCCGGAGCGCTCCCGTAACCCAATACTAACATGGTATCAGAGCCACCCTATAAACCTTTACTAGCTAGTTTACACAAGGTTAAAATATCGATCGACCAAATTTTCTGAATCACAATTCCATTTTGATATGTTTGCTATCATTTTTAAAACTTGTTCAAAAATTATTCAGATTGTCTTAAAAATACATGCAGGTATTTTTAGAGCACCTCAAGAAATTTGGGCACGTGAGCCAACTATATGGCCGCGGAACCGCCGCATAACATGCCTATTGGCGGCGGTTCCGCTGTCGGTGTGTGGCCATTGTGCACCAAATTTCTTCTGGCACTCTATTATATGGAAATGTGATTTTAAGGATGTATGTTTTTTGCCCAGATTTTTTTGAGTGCTGGTTTGCATTTGGGGCCATTGTGGAAAAGTTTTAGTCAATCGAAATTTTGAATACGTGTTTATCAGTGCATATGTTCATATCTGCGACCGTGAATATCATTGAGCGGTACAACCCGACTAGTTGCTATATGTTCAACTAGACGGGTTTGCAAACATGATATTCACGTTGATGTTCTGTATTGTGCTGATATTGTGGTTGGATTGTCCTGTTGGATAGCCTATGGTGCAATAGTAGTAGTACAGTTCTGATTCATTTGTATATTCATTATTGCGGGACGAGCATCCGACATGTAGACAGCCGTCTCTGTAAGATTGTATATTCTTTTATTGGGGCTCAACCGGGTTGAGGTCGATGTCTCCATTGTATATATACCTTTCTTTTTTGTATTAGGATTACCCCATGGAGGAGTGCTCGAATAGCCGGGTTCTAGAGGGCAACGGGCCCGCGTCTCTTGGTGTTGAGACAGAGGGGGCCTAACTCTAGAATTGGTAGGCTATTCACCGCGCTCGTACGGTGTATAAGATGACCCACGGTGGGGTGATCAAGTTACCGGATTCCGTAAAGTGCTGGGTGGCCCATTCACTTTGTTGATTGGGGTTGCCTCAATTCTGGGATTGGTGGGTAACTTGCTGCACTCGTAGGGGTCTTGGTTATACATTGCACAGGATATCCACATGACCGGGGAACATCAGGTTTCATTTGCGGCTCAAAGGAAACCCGGGGCTTCTAGATTATCTGTTATTCTGTGTTGCTTATCGCTTTTCTATGATGTTTCTTATATGATGCCTGGGACGAATGTTATATATATATATATATTTATATATAATAGTAGATGTTGTATATGTTTTACATCTGCGCTAGTCTAGCCCCCGTTCTGCCGTTAGTTATGTAACCTAACGGTGCATGACGAGGCCCCGTGGTGAATGCGGATGGCATATACGTACATTGTATTTTCGTTCTTTTCTGGTGTGATATGGATTAATTGATGGGACTGCATTAATTTTTATTAATGCAAGGGAAAATAAACCTAAATGATTTCGTTGGAACCAATTTTTGAAAAACTTTTATTACAGACGTTTCTTTCTTGCTTTGCTCAGCGGTATTCATTTATGAATATCCAGCACCTCATTCGACGAGGCAAGAGCCGAGATCCCTTTATAGGGAGTGACGTATTGGGCAAAAGTTTGCATTTTTGTAATAGTTTCTCTATAGTTGTATTCTTTTGAATTGCATAGTGGTGTTCGTTCAGGAACATCCAGCACCTCATTCTAGGAGGCAAGAGCCTAGATCCCTTCACGGGGAGTGACCTCTTAAGCAAAAGTTTATGATACTGTAGATCACTCGGTTTTCTTCAAAACCACTAGTTTTTTAAAATGCGGAGCTTAAATTACACCTTTTTCAAAAACTTTTCGGGTTCTTTCAACGATATCAAGTTCATTACGTGAAAGGTTTTTCACCAAAAACTATCCGTAGCCCTCCGTCATTTCAGATTAGTATTGCTTAGTATTCGTGCTACGTTTGTCGTTGCTATTCGCCGAGACGTAGTGTGCGGTAGCTCTGTAATACTTTTCTGTCGCATGGATATGTGGATTGGTTAGGACAGTCGTACAGCTTTTTTGATCATTCATCAAGGGTCGTGTGGGTCGGTTTAACGCAATCAAGAAAGTGACAGGTTGAACTTGACTAGGACCCTTGATTTGTTGATCATTCGTCAAGGCCCTTGGTTCCTAGAGGTAAAAACCATATCGGGAGTTTAAAATATAAGAGAAACTTTCCAGGCATGCGCATACCTTCTGGAGTGTGGTGACTTGAGTGGCTTTCATCAAGTTATCATGCGATAATAGTTGGGTCCCGATTCCTACTGATGAGTAGATGTTACTCCGGGTGATTTTCAGATGATCCCGACTAATTCTCCTTTTAGGGTTTGAAGGATAATTTGAGAAAATAGTGGGAGCCATCCTAATTAGATAAAGTGATTAACCAATCTGATCTAGATTAGAGTGCATACTGAGTGTTTCTTTTCTCTCTTTCTCTTTGGCAACGACCATGACCTGACCTTAAACTAAAACTCATGAACCAAATTAACCGAACCTTCTTACACAATTTGGCTTTTGGATTGTTATTAAGTCGCATAGGTCCTTGCCGCTCCTACTTTCCCTTTGCATTTCTCCAGAACACTCCGTATCACTACGAAAATCCATATTTCTTAGGTATGCCATCGTATAGTTACATACGAACTCGAGAAACTTGTTTCGGTTCAAGGATGGTTTCTGGTCGTGGAGAAATTGAATAGGATTATTCGGTTGTCTTTTCTCTTTACATTCTCTCTGGTTGCGAGGGCTCATAATGTTAGGAGAGTACACCTATTACGCTTATTGTATAGTCTTCTTCCAAACCATAGGCAGGTGCTGAAAGGTAGGGAAGAAAGAAAACCTATTAGCCTAAGTGTAGTGTACAGAAAGTAATAAGTAAAGACATATAAAGGGATTAGAGTGAGGGCAAAGGAAATTACGACTACTATCATTCACGACGAAACCGCGTATATCCCCGCCACTCCTACTTCCCCTTTGCATTTTTCCAAAACACTCCGTATCACTACGAAGATCCATATTGCTTGGATATTCCATCTTATAGTTACATACAAACTCGAAGAAACTTGTTTCTGTTCGAGAATGGTTTCCGGTTTTTGAGAAATTGAATGGGATTATTCAGTTGTCTTTTCCTTTTACCTTCTCTCAGGTTGCGAAGGCTCCTACTATTAGGAGAGTACACTTATTATGCTTATTAGATAGTCTTTTTCCAAACCATAAGCTGGTACCGAAAGGTAGGGAATGAAGAAAACCAATTAGCCTAAGTATGGTATACAAAAGGTAAGAAGTAAAGACATATAAAGGGATTGGAGTGAGGGCAAGAAATATATGGTTACTGTCATGAAGCTGGCTAGTGGAAAAGACATTACTAGGAATACCAGGGTACCCCTTCGAAACATTTTCATGTTTCATTTTTACTGTGCAGTGTTAATTGAAAACTGTTTTCCCAATTAGATTCTGACTCCAGGGTATGTATTTACCAGACTTAATCCTTACATCTTTATGGCTTTACAGATGCTGAGTAGGAGTAAGATATTGGAAATTGGGTGATTAGATCCTCAATATATCAGAATTCTTTGTAATTGGTGATATTTGATAAAATCACCTTGGTTTTGTCTAATGGCAGATATTTGGTTTTGAATATTTGTTGTTATGCACCAGTTTCAAACTGATATATCTCTACATTTATTTTATAAAGTGAGATATAACTTTTTGAAATTATTTTTAAGACATTTACTTATATCAGTTGATGGTTATGTAAGATGCATTCAACAACGGTGTAATTCTTCTTAACCATAACACAGTTTTCAACCTACGACGCCCAGGGTTTGAGTTATCAAACTCAGAGGACTTATACAAAGTATTGTATGTTGTCCGATGTCTATTAGGAAAAAGGAGTCGGTACTCGTACTATATTCCGTTTACTTATAACTTCTCTGGTTTTAGACACGCATTTCATTGAAATACAAGGTCCAAATTTTGAGAAGTTATAGGTATAAGAATAAAGTAGATAACCATACATTGCAAGTATAAGGATTCTTCGAGGTGTTCGAAGGTGTATATACTTATGCTAGGTATTCCGTTGTAAGTAATATATTTGCGAACTTGTTTCTCTCTCAGGTTACTCATCCGTGACTACGCTCCTTGATAAGTAATGCTGCTTGGCCTTCTTCCATTTAGTTGATATGCACTGGAAATAGCTACTAGATTTTTGAATCTGATTCCAATTAAATTAGTGCATTTGTTTCTATATTAGATATAAAATGGATTCATATCTTGACGATGTTAAGGTATATGGAGTTGTCCGGTTTATACTTAAAACCAGAATCCGGGTAAACTCAAGGCACGTTTGAGTAATGGCAATTTGTGGGTTATCTTGGGGTTTGACGAGGGTTAACATTCTACCATTTAGAAGATCAATAGTTATATTGTTCTTGACTCGCCACCTGTCTTAGTAAAATGAATTCTTTTCAGAAAACATTAGTGCGAGTATGGTAGAACTTGAAGTGATTCCAGAATCACAAACGATTACTGAAAAATTTAGTAGAACCTAAAGATTCAATTGGATTCGACAATTTATTAGACACTCCGCAAATTTGGTGTGTAACCTCAGCCACCAGAGAGGTACTTCGGTCTCCTCAAAGATGGTGACAGGGAGATTTTGATGACCCATGCTTTCCACTACTGATGTCCTAGACTATGAGATCAGGCAGGTGGATGAGTATAACGTCGTTCTAAATTAGCATTAGAAGTGCACGTGTATATGACTCTGCTAGAGGGTTGTTGTAGTCAATGGGAGCAGCGAAAGCATGGTAGGCCATTAGCTTATGTCTATTTATAGACTAAAGCAAATATAGCAGAAATAGATCATCTATTTTTGATGTGAAAGTCATAGAGTTTGACTTCATCAGAATAACAGATGGACCTGGTAAGAAGATAGTAGGGAGTGATGTCCTGATATTTGGATGACATGCTCTTGATAGAAAGTGATCTTCCTATACTACGATCGGTTATACTGTGGTTGTCACAAATTGTTTCTCCACATAGGATATGGATAAAATATCAAGGATTCTGGTGACTAGATCTATGGTTTTAGATCTAGATTTGGGAAGTGTCCTAATTCGGGTACTTTAACACTATTCTAAAGTGTTTTAGAATAGACGACTCCTGGCGTTGTGGTATACCCGCAGATGAGGGAGTCACCCTCTCTAAAGAGATGTTTTCTAGACTGATGAGGAAAGGGATTTGCATGATTGACATATCTTTTACTTAGGCAATTGAATCAATCATGAAATGTCAAGTATCACACCAGATATTGCTTTTGCACTGGATGCAATAAGCATATATTAATCCAATCCTGGAAAAATATTAGGAAGCAGTTATGAACATAAGAGGATGTTCTTGGTTTATGGTAATGGCAGCCTCCTTCAGGAGGCGGTTATCATTTCAAACTTCCAAGGTGACCTGGATGACAGAGTGACTGTCAAAGTTATAGTTTTCTCTCTTCTGATGGGCAGTATGTTGGACGGATGGTCCATGCGGATACTGAGGAAGGTATGGCGTGGGATAATGATTAAATTCAGTGGAAGAGACGGTCTAAGAAGTTTGTTTGATTTAGAGCTCATTTATGAACTAGGTCACATCGGATATCTAGACAAATTCTAAGACATGTATCGCTCATTTTGGAAGATAGTCTTTCTCCACAAAGTTGAGATATAGAGAGATAAAGATAGAAACATTGAAGCGGATCCACTCATTGAGGCTATTTCTCGAACACAATAGTTTCACAAACAGGCTTTGCGAGACTGATTAGTAGAGAAGTTAGGTGTTCGGTATCACATGGGCTGTGAGCATGCGACATCGCAATAATTAGCCTTAAGTGCAAGTGGGGGATTTTTGGATATAGTTCCCTCAAGTCAATTATTGCAATCGCAGGCACGCGATTGTGATGATTGAGGAAGGACCCATATGGGGAGAATAGTCTTACTCAAAATGATAATATGCTATCTGGTTTTTCTCTATCATTATGTACATGCATTATGTGGTATTACAGATCACTATTACATGTTGATAGAGCTCATATGATTCTTTCTTGATGTAGGGTGTTTTTGTCACACCATTGAAATGGGAATACGCGTCGCTTGTCAGGCATACTACAGATTCCCCCTGCCTAGGGTAGGCGAGGGTTTATTGATTATGGAGATCTGAATCTCCGGCAGCCGCAGACTAAGCTGTCGTTAATTACCCCTCGCTTTTGGTGCGAGGGAACCTCCGATTGACTGGTCGAACTGGTCGTGCGAACTCAATGTGCAGTATGTGTATGTGTGTCTTGAAGGGTTTTGAATATATCGGGGGCCTCGCAGAATTTACGGGGGTCCCGCTACCCGGATAGCGGGCTGGGGGTCAAGGGGGCTAGTACCCCCTTGTGGGGTGCGGGACAACACCCCGTTAGAAAAGTTTTCCAAAGAGGGACGTGTTTTGGGTGTAGAGTGCATAGAAAATGAAGGGTGAGGAGCGTCTTAATGTTAGTTATATGTATGCCCTAGAGGCCATTACTGTATATGCGATGTATATTGTAGTGATGCTTGGACATATATAGGGATGACTTTCTTGCTCGACATGATAGTATGCTATCTGGTTGCTCTTTATCTTAACATGCACACTTATTGTCTCTCTATTACATGTTGATAAAGCTCTTAGGATTAGTACTTGACTAGCAGGATTATGATGCAGATCATACTAGTGTTAGTTGTATGTATGCCCTAGAGGCCAGTATTGTACAGATGATGTATATTATATTGGATGCTTGGACATATATAGAGATGACTTTCTTGCTCGATATGATAGTATGCTATCTGGTTGCTCTTTATCTTAACATGTACACTTGTCTCTTTAAACTGTCTTATAGTTACATGTTGGTAAAGCCCTTAGGATGTGTACTTGACTACCTGGACTATGATGCAGATCATACTAGTGGGGACATGGTAGTCCATAGGTACATCCTTCAAGGTCCCTAGTCGTGGGTGTATCGAGACGAGGCATCGATATACCAGTGTAGACTAGCGTATACGCTTCTCGACCCATGAGATGGGCGATGGATGATCCCATATCCATTGGTGTTTGACATCAGAGATGGTATACGGGTGCTCAGTGGAGACTGGGTACACTGGACGGACTCGCCGAGAACTCCCAGATGGTATTATACCTCACGTCAGATGGCAGTTCTCAGGGGACACTTGTACAGGTTAGTCTGTAGACCCGAGATCGTCATAGAGTCTTGTGTGATTCCCACTGTGCTTTGATCTCCACCTTACCACGTCCATGAGGGCGTGCAAAACGGTGGTCTTTGGGCACAGTCCCGAGTCATATGGAGGCAATGAGCGATAGGAGGGGTTTCGTCTCTCCCGGTATTGGGGGTTGATGTTGCACTGTGCTCGATTGGCCGTAACAGGGAAGTCCCTGGCCAGGGCTGATCAGAGATTTGCTGGTAATTGTTACCAGTAGTTTCTCGACCCGTTATGAGCCTCACATCGGCACGACTTATCGGTTATTGGGGTCTGACGTTTACCACCCCTAGACTTGATATGCGACATATCAGACGAACAGACCGGACTGTACGGTAAGTGTTACTGGTTGGATTCACAGGAGTGTGAGCGGGCTAGCTCGTCGATCTTCTGATCGCTCAATACCCGGATGGCCATTACGTTTAGCAGACCGCTTGCGGCTTGTGGGTGCTTGATATGATCATCATCTGCTATCGGCGTATTGACGAGTTTTTAGAGTCCTACACAGAGGTTTCCTGGCTCAAGCGAAACGAAATAGGAGCGCATATGAGATATGTGCGGGACCGAGAATATTGCGTGTATGTGATACCGTATTTGATTCTTGCGATTAATGTTTCGATTGGTTGTATGCGATATAACCTAGTTATCGAATCGAAGATCGATTCGATAAGCCGATACATTGAATACTAGTCGGTTATGTGCGGCATGACCGGATCATTGAATCAAGTGTTGATTTAATGATTTAATGTATAATTATATATTTGATATATTACTTTGCATTAACTAGTATTGGTTCACTTTAAAGGGATTTTCTCACTTGATGTGCACATTGTATATGTGATATATTTTTGTGCACACATGTTTGTATCATGTTTGATGATACATGTTAACTTGTGAGTGTGTAAAGATTAAACCATGGTTATGTAATGGTTAGGGTTTTCTTTTTCTTAATCATTTATTTATTTATCTATTTAGAAAAGATTTTGAAGAGAATGGTGGCTTTCTTTGTTTCTAGTTGAAGCTTCATGAAGCTTTGACTTTGTAACCATTCTTGTCTTCATCCTTAACCCTAACCATTCCTACTAACCATGGTCTATTCTCTACACCCTACCATAGTTAGTATATGATAAGTATTCATTTTCTTTTCTTTTTGAATTAACACTTATCATATTCTTTCTTCTTCTTCATCATCTTCATCAAGAAAGAAAACTTGATTCCATCAATGGCATCTTGAGTTAAAAAGTGAGAAATCCAATTCTAAAGTGAACCGACCTCCTATTTCTCCACCCTCTACCTCTTGCCAAGTAGTATAGGGTGTTTTCTTCACAAGTTTCACGACTTGTTGAATTTGGAGCTTGATCTTGTGTAACCTCGACGTAGATCATCTTCGGTATCATACCCGACGGCTAGTCCGCTCACTTTTCCGATGAAGCCGATGTTAGAGTCCGAGATCCGACTTGGACAGCGAGAGGACGACTACGTGGAGCTAAGGAAGTGGATAACCGGATCTACAAAGGTTGTAGCTTCTTTCTTTTAGTTAAGTAGTTAACTAGTTTCACTTTGTCGCCTAAAATTCTAGTTAACGATCTAGTCTAGGGTTTCTCGGCACCGTAAAATTTGAAATTGGCATGGTTGATGCCTTGTGAGACCTATTGAGAGTGTCTAGGAACCCTTCAGTGGTATCAGAGCCTGGCTAGAGCCTTAGACGAAGTCTAGACGACGTTTTAATTCCGGACGATCATCGAAACCCTAATCGTTCTTGCTCCCTGGACTTTTTTCAAAAACCGGGTTTTTTCCTAATTAAAAATGCTTAAAAAATTCAGCAGGGAATTCTAAGAATTACGGTGCAAAAATTATTTCCTGATACCTGTAAACCGCGGCGGAACCGCGGCAGAAGCCTGGCTTCTGCGGCGGTTCCGCGGTCACTTGATGGCATTGGACTCCAAACTTTGCACAGTAATTCATTTTTCCAGGTACTGAGTTTTCTGGGAATTTTTAATTTGCACTCAAGACTTGAGTTTTCTGGGGTGTATTGGAGCTTCGATGATTCGATCGGAAATTTCAAACGTCGTCTATGTGTTTTCCGGATATTTTAGAATATGTTAAAAAGTTCGACCGGATGTAAATACCCAATCTTTCCCCTGCCGGGAAATTTCCAATTGCTGGACTTTTCCATAGTTTAATGACGTTCTAAGTAGTGCAAGTAACGCGATGGTCCCTCTAGAAGACAACAAACCTTAACTCGATTATGTGACCGTCTTGAACTGACCTTTGAACCTTCGGGTTTGGGGCAGTACGGCGTACCACATGTGAGGCGTTGGCTTGACCCTTCTACGGCTGGACTGTTGGTACTGAGGCATGAAGTGAATGTCTTTGAACTTATTTCATGTGTTGATCGGTTTCGGGAAAACTTGGGTGTTCGAATGTTCAATCGGAAAGTTTAATATTCTCTATTTATCCGGAATGGGATATAATAATTGGAATTCACAAACAGTTATGAGATAACTGAATGAATGTTATAAATCTAGCAGTTTAGTCTCACTTGATATTGAAAAGAGTTTTCGATAATGAGACTAAAATGCGGGGTTTATAATTGTTAGGCATGTGATGTCTAAGTATTTCATTTGATTAGGCATGTGATGTCTAAAGAGATTGCGGATTCCAATTGTTGTAGTTTTACACTTTCTTTTCTGTGACCGTAAGTGTAGTATGACGATATCGCCGGTTTCGTTGCTATACGTCAATGACAATTGGGGTATGCATACTTACTTACGTTGATGACATGTGATGTTATGTGTTACTGGATATGTTATATTGGATCGTCGTGTTTGAATAGCCGGGGGTTTTTATGTGAGATGAGTGTTTTTCATTTTCATTCATGTAAAAACTTGTATGTAATATTCTTTTATTGGGGCACTTCCAGGTTGCGGAACTTGTCACCCTTTGTATATTATTTACTTTTCTGCACTAGGATAGACCCAAGGAGGGGAGCACAAGTAACCGGGTTCTAGGGTCCAGTGGGAGACCATCTCGAGGAGTCGAGTCCGGGTCTCCTAACCCTAGAATTGGTAGGGTTGCTTGCCGTTCTCGTAGGGGTCTAAGGGTGTGGGATTGGCTATTCATCACGACCGTGGAATCCGTGTTTTATACTGGCTCGTATTGGAAACACGGACGTCCTAGTATATCCAATGTTTCATATGTTTCTTCTGCTGCGATATCTGTGATGTGATCATGTGATGTTCTGTGATAGATACAGTATATAGTATATATGATATATTATATAGGCGTTACTTATGTTTTAAACCCGCGCTAGCCCTGCCCTGCTCTGTCGTTAGTTACCTAACCTAACGGTGCACGAGGGGACATCGAGGCGAATGCGGATGGCATAAGTGTACGTCGTATTTATCTGTGATGTTTAGGTGACTTAAATGATGGGACTTCATTAATGTGATTAATGAATGAAAAGAAACCTAAGATGTTGTAGAATCAAATTTTAAACAAAACAGGTAGCTACAGTTCTTGCTTTGCATAGCGGTATATATGATATACCCTGCACCTTATTCGATGAGGAAAGGACCGAGATCCCTTCACCGGGAGTGACTCCTTTAGCAATAACTGGCAGATGCTACACACTCGGTTTGACTTTTGATTGCTTCTATAGTTTCTGCTTTGCACAGTGATATATATGATATATCCCGCACCTCATTCGACGAGGAAAGGGCCGACGATCCCTTCACCGGGAGTGGCCCCTTTAGCAAAACTAGAAAAGCCTCAAAATCACTCCATTTCAAAACATCATTTTGATTCTACAACGATATCAAGTTCATTACGCTCATGGTTTTCAGAAAAACCTGCGTAGCCCTCCGTCATTTCAGATAAGTACTACTTAGTATTCGTGCTATGGTAGTTTGGCATTCGTCAAGGCGTAGTGTACGGTAGCTAACTAGTATTTATCTGCTTATGCATATGATGCAGATTGGATTAGGGTATTCGTACGGCGTTGTTTGGCATTCGTCAAGGGTCGTACGGGTGGGTTTAATTCAATCAAGAAATGTACGGGTTGAACTTGACTAGTGGACTATGGGTTGTTTGGCATTCGTCAAGGTCATAGAACACTAGGGGTAAAATATTATTGGGAATTTCAAGTGTTGAAATTTGCAATGAGATTGCATACCTTCTATGAGATAGTTGGATCCCGATACCCACTGCGAGTAAGAGTTACTCCTAGGAGAGTTTTACACATTGCAATTAGCTAATCAAGTAGGTGTCTAGAAAGGTGTCAACGGGGTTACGCCTCTGGGAAAACGAGGTTTACATTAATTAGGTTCGTGCGAAAGCACGGGGGACCTCCCTCAAAGTACCGACACTGGCCTTGCTGAAAGATTGGCGAACTTGTAGTGTGTAATTAATCCCGGCTAGTCTTTACTTTTAGGGTTTGAAGGAAGATTTGATAAAAACCAGTGGGAGCCATCCTGATTAGATAAGATAATAACCAATCTGATCTTGCAAGAGCATACGCTAAATTGTTTTCTTCTCTCTCTCTCCAGGTAGCGACCATTTCATGCCCTAACAAAGATAATAATATGGATGTATTGACTGAACCCGCTTATTATACTGAGCAGGGGAAAGTTGAACCCGTTCTATCTTATAAGTGTTATAAGAATGAACAGGAAACAGGAGAATATCTGGATTCTCACACCGCCCAAACGGAGAACATGCATGTTGATGCATCATCTTCGGGTGTGTTTGTCATTGAGAACTGTTTCTCAGTTCACCCTACGTCCTGAGTATTAGATACCGCATCAGGATCCCACATATGTAAGATGTTACATGGGCTGCGGAAAGGTAGAGAACTGGGAAAATGTGATCATTCCGTTCAAGTTGGGAATGGGGCAAATGTTGCAGCCAAAGCAGTTGGCGAATATCACCTAGTATTACCAAGTGGTGATACAATGATTCTGAATGAGTGCTATTATATACCGAACATGATGTGCAACATTATATTAGTTTCTTTATTGAGTAAAGAAGGATATAATTTTGTAGTACAGGATAATGTTATGAACATATTCCTAGATCAAAAGTTGATTGCATCAGGCTCGTTATATAATGGCATATTCATTCTAAATCAAAATACAGTCCTTAATATACAAAACACACACAAGAGGAAAAGTTCAGAAATAAACGAATCCTACTTGTGGCATTGTAGACTTGGTCATATCAATGCGACACGACTGGCTAAGTTACATAAGGATGGTTATTTGAATCCGTTCGAATTATCATCTTATGATACTTTCCATTCATGTCTCAAAGGAAAAATGACCAAAGCTCCGTTTAGTGGACACGGATAAAGAGTTACTGAACTCTTAGGACTGGTACATAGTGATGTATGCGGTCCCATGTCTACCCATGCCAGGAACGGTTCTTCCTACTTCATTACATTCACTGACGATCTCTCTAGATATGGGCATGTGTTCCTATTGAAACACAAGTCTGAAGCTTTTGAGAAATTCAGAGAATATTAGCAAGAAGTAGAGAACCAAACGGGAAAAAGTATTAAAATCCTTCGATCTGATCGAGGAGGAGAATACTTGAGCAATGAGTTCCAAGATTATCTAAAAGAGAATGGGATTCTCTCTCAGCTTACTCCACCTTATACACCACAGCACAACGGTGTATCGGAACGAAGGAATCGCACCCTATTAGATATGGTGCGTTCAATGATGAGTACAGCTGAGTTACCTATTTCCTTCTGGGGGTATGCGCTTGAGACAGCCATACACCTATTGAATATGGTTCCTACCAAATCAGTGCCTACCACTCCATATGAGATATGGAAAGGGAAGAGACCATCTCTTAAGTATGTTAAGATATGGGGTTGTCCAGCCTATGTCAAAAGACAAAATCCGGACAAACTCGAGGCAATATCAGTCTTATGTAAGTTTGTAGGATATCCCAAAAATTCACAAGGGTATATCTTCTACCACCCCGAGGAACAAAAGGTGTTTGTTTCTCGACATGCCACTTTCTTAGAAAAAGGTTTTCTTATGAAACAGATTAGTGGCATTGAGGTAGAACTGGAAGAGGTTCCAGCAACACAAACTAAAACTGAAGATTTAGTAGAACCAGAGGATTCAGTAGTACCCGACGAACCCCAGCCTCTCCGCCGATCTAGCAGGGTTTCTCGTCCACCTGAGAGATACTACGGTTTTCTCATTGACGGTGGAAGCGAAGATTGCATCATGGAAGATGATGACCCAACTAGTTTCGAGCAGGCCATCACGAGTAGGGACTCAGTGAAATGGCTGGATGCTATGCGGTCCGAGATGGAATCCATATACACCAATAAAGTATGGACTTTGGATGTTGCTCCTGAAGGGGTAAAACCCATCGGGAGCAAGTGGATCTTCAAGAAAAAAACTTGGTGTAGATGGGAAAGTGGAGACTTTCAAAGCTAGACTTGTAGCAAAGGGTTTTCGTCAAAGACCAGGTGTGGACTATGACGAAACCTTTTCTCCAGTGGCTATGCTTAAATCCATCCGGATCATGCTTGCCATCGCTGCATATCATGATTACGAAATCTAGCAAATGGATGTTAAGACCACCTTTCTAAATGGTGATTTAGAAGAGTGCGTGTACATAACTCAGCCAGAGGGCTTCGTAGACAGTGGGAGCAGCGGGAAGGTATGCAAGCTGCTTAAATCCATTTATGGATTAAAGCAAGCATCGCAGAGTTGGAACATCTGCTTTGACGTCGTTATCAAAGAGTTTGATTTCGTCAAAAACCCAGATGAACCTTGTATCTACAAGAAGGTAGCAGAGAGTAAGGTTGTCTTCCTCGTATTGTACGTGGACGACATACTCTTGATAGGAAATGATATTCCTATGCTGCAATCGGTCAAGCTCTTCTTATCACAAAGATTCTCAATGAAAGATCTTGGTGATGCCTCCTGCATATTGGGAATTAGGATCTATAGAGATAGATCCAAACGGATATTGGGATTGTCCCAATCCAGGTACATGGACACCGTACTAAAGAGGTTTAGTATGGAAGAATCCAAGCGTGGGAACTTACCCATGATCTCTGGAGTCACTCTCTCCAAAGAGAAGTCTCCCAAGACTGATTTGGAGAGAGCTCGAATACAAGGGATACCCTATGCTTCGGCTGTAGGCTCTATCATGTACGCGATGCTATGTACCAGACCCGATGTAGCATACTCACTATGTGTAGTGAGCAGGTATCAAGCTGATCCTGGAGAGAGTCACTGGACAGCTGTGAAGAGCATTCTTAAGTACTTACGAAGGACTAAAGAGATGCTCTCGGTGTATGGTAACGGAGAACTCCAAGTGGAGTCCTTTACCGATTCGAGCTTCTAGAGTGATAAGGACGACTCTAAGTCGCAGTCGGGATTTGTCTTTACCCTTTACGGAGGGGCGGTTAGCTGGAAGAGTTCCAAGCAGGAAACCGTGGCAGACTCGACGATGGAGGCTGAATACATCGCTGTCAACGATGCTGCCAAAGAGGCTGTCTGGATCAAGAAGTTCATTACTGAACTTGGAGTGGTTCCATCCATTGAGCATCCAATACCTTTGTATTGCGATAACAATGGAGCGGTGGCTTTGGCCAAGGAACCCAGGTCCCATCAGCGATCCAGGCATATTCTGAGGCGGTATCACATGATCCGGGAGATAGTTGATCGCCGGGAGATCGAGGTCAGGAGGGTTGACACGAAGAACAACACGGCGGATCCACTCACGAAGGCCATTCCCCAGATACAGTTTGAGAGACTCTTCGGGATGCTCGGTATGCGATACTACAGCAGCTGGCCCTAGTGCAAGTGGGAGATTGTTAGTTGTATGTATGCCCTAGAGGCCAGTATTGTACAGATGATGTATATTATATTGGATGCTTGGACATATATAGAGATGACTTTCTTGCTCGATATGATAGTATGCTATCTGGTTGCTCTTTATCTTAACATGTACACTTGTCTCTTTAAACTGTCTTATAGTTACATGTTGGTAAAGCCCTTAGGATGTGTACTTGACTACCTGGACTATGATGCAGATCATACTAGTGGGGACATGGTAGTCCATAGGTACATCCTTCAAGGTCCCTAGTCGTGGGTGTATCGAGACGGGGCATCGATATACCAGTGTAGACTAGCGTATACGCTTCTCGACCCATGAGATGGGGGATGGATGATCCCATATCCATTGGTGTTTGACATCAGAGATGGTATACGGGTGCTCAGTGGAGACTGGGTACACTGGACGGACTCGCCGGGAACTCCCAGATGGTATTATACCTCACGTCATATGGCAGTTCTCAGGTGACACTTGTACAGGTTAGTCTGTAGACCCGAGATCGTCATAGAGTCTTGTGTGATTCCCACTGTGCTTTGATCTCCACCTTACCACGTCCATGAGGGCGTGCAAAACGGTGGTCTTTGGGCACAGTCCCGAGTCATATGGAGGCAATGAGCGATAGGAGGGGTTTCGTCTCTCCCGGTATTGGGGGTTGATGTTGCACTGTGCTCGATTGGCCGTAACAGGGAAGTCCCTGGGCAGGGCTGATCAGAGATTTGCTGGTAAGTGTTACCAGTAGTTTCTCGACCCGTTATGAGCCTCACATCGGCACGACTTATCGGTTATTGGGGTCTGACGTTTACCACCCCTAGACTTGATATGCGACATATCAGACGAACAGACCGGACTGTACGGTAAGTGTTACTGGTTAGATTCACAGGAGTGTGAGCGGGCTAGCTCGTCGATCTTCTGATCGCTCAATACCCGGATGGCCGTTACGTTTAGCAGACCGCTTGCGGCTTGTGGGTGCTTGATATGATCATCATCTGCTACCGGCGTATTGATGAGTCTTTAGAGTCCTACACAGAGGTTTCCTGGCTCAAACGAAACGAAATAGGAGCGCATATGAGATATGTGCGGGACCGAGAATAATGCTTGTATGTGATACCGTATTTGATTCTCGCGATTAATGTTTCGATTGGTTGTATGCGATATAACCTAGTTATCGAATCGAAGATCGATTCGATAAGCCGATACATTGAATACTAGTCGGTTATGTGCGACATGACCGGATCATTGAATCAAGTGTTGATTTAATGATTTAATGTATAATTATATATTTGATATATTACTTTACATTAACTAGTATTGGTTCACTTTAAAGGGATTTTCTCACTTGATGTGCACATTGTATATGTGATATATTTTTGTGCACACATGTTTGTATCATGTTTGATGATACATGTTAACTTGTGAGTGTGTAAAGATTAAACCATGGTTATGTAATGGTTAGGGTTTTCTTTTTCTTAATCATTTATTTATTTATCTATTTAGAAAAGATTTTGAAGAGAATTGTGGCTTTCTTTGTTTCTAGTTGAAGCTTCATGAAGCTTTGACTTTGTAACCATTCTTGTCTTCATCCTTAACCCTAACCATTCCTACTAACCATGGTCTATTCTCTACACTCTACCATAGTTAGTATATGATAAGTATTCATTTTCTTTTCTTTTTGAATTAACACTTATCATATTCTTTCTTCTTCTTCATCATCTTCATCAAGAAAGAAAACTTGATTCCATCAATGGCATCTTGAGTTAAAAAGTGAGAAATCCAATTCTAAAGTGAACCCACCTCCTATTTCTCCACCCTCTACCTCTTGCCAAGTAGTATAGGGTGTTTTTTTCATAAGTTTCACGACTTGTTGAATTTGGAGCTTGATCTTGTGTAATCTCGACGTAGATCATCTTCGGTATTATACCCGACGGCTAGTCCGCTCACTTTTCCGATGAAGCCGATGTTAGAGTCCGAGATCCGACTTAGACAGCGAGAGGACGACTACGTGGAGCTAAGGAAGTGGATAACCGGATCTACATAGGTTGTAGCTTCTTTCTTTTAGTTAAGTAGTTAACTAGTTTCACTTTGTCGCCTAAAATTCTAGTTAACGATCTAGTCTAGGGTTTCTCGGCACCGTAAAATTTGAAATTGGCATGGTTGATGCCTTGTGAGACCTCTTGAGAGTGCCTAGGAACCCTTCAACTAGTGGGGCCAGAGTACCCGGCAAGTACATCCTTCAAAAGTTCATAATCATGGGTGTATCGAGACAGGGCATTGATATACCAGCGTAGACTAGCGTATAGCTTCTCGACCCATGTAGATGGGCGGTGGATGATCCCATATCCATTGGTGTTTGACATCAGAGAAAGCATACGGGTGCACTGTGGAGACTAGGTACACTGGACGGACTCGCCGAGAACTCCCAGATGGTATTATACCTCACGTCAGATAGCAGTTCTCTGGTGACACTGGTACAGGTTAGTCTGTAGAACCGAGATCGTCATAGAGTCTTGTGTGATTCCCACTGTGCTTTGATTTCTACCTTACCAAGTTCAAGAGAACATGCAAAATGGTGGCTTTTGGGTACAGTCCTGAATCACATGCAGGCAATGAGCGATAAGAAGGATTTCGTCTCTCCCGGTATTGGGAGTTGATGTTACGCTGTGCTCGATTGGCTATAACAGGAAGTCCCTGTCCAGGGATGATTCGGAGATATACTGGTAAGTGTTATCAGTAGTTTCTCGACCCGTTATGAGCCTCACATCGGCACGACTTATCGAGTTACTAGGGTCTAACGTTTACCACCCCTAGACGAGATATGCGACATATCAAACGAAGAGACCGGACTGTACGGTAGTGTTACTGATTGGATTCGCAGGAGTATGAGCAGACTTTCTTGTTGATCGTCTGATCGCTCAATACCCGGGTGGCCGTTACGTTTAGCAGATCGCCTACGGCTTGTGGGTGTTTGATATGATCATCACCTACTGTCGGCGTATTGACGAGTCTTTAGAGTCCTACACAGAGGATTCCTGGCTCAAGCGAAACGGAGTAGGAGCACATATGTGATATGTGCGGGACCGAGATTAATGCACGTATGTGATACCGCATTCTATTCTCGCAACATGCGACATCGGTCGGTTATATGAGATATTGCCGTGTTATCGGATCAAGTATTGATTCGATAAGTTGTTACATATAATATTAGTCGGTTATATGTGATATAACCAGATTATTAAATCAAGTGTTGATTTAATGATTTAATGTATAATTATATATTTGATATATTAAGTTGCATTAACTAATATTCATTCACTTAAGATTTATTTTCTCCCTTGATGTTCACATTGTATATATGTGATATGTATATTTGTGTACATGTTTGTGTCATGCTTCATGATACAAGCAACTTGGGTGTGTGTACGACTTACACCATGCTTATGATGATAATTAGGGTTTTTATTTATTTTAGTAATTACAAAATGGTGGGATTTTATCATGGCTAGTAGCTTGTAGAAGCTTGTATTGTTCATTGACCAAGTCCACTCTTTTGTTTTGCCTAAGATATTTATTAACCCAACCAATTATCCTAACCATGGTGGTGTCTCTACAAGGGTTAGCATATGATGCTTAACTTACCCATGGTTGCCATTATCCTTTGGATAATTATCATGAGAGTTTTCTTCTTCTTCTTCCTCAAAGCTTTCTAGCTTCAATGAAGATGATGGAAAATGACTGAGAAAATCATTTCTAAAGTGAGAAAAATTCCCACTTCATCATCCTCTACTACTTTCCATTTAGTATAGGGTGTTTGCTTCACTAATTCTATAATTAATGAAGAGGTAGCTTGGGTCAGTGTCTCCTCGTCGTAGATCATCTTCATGCAAGCTTGCTCATTTCTTTAGGAGAACCCTTTCTAGAGTCTGGGAGTTCATGATCACAGCGAAGGGACTACTACACGGAGCTAATGAAGTGAAGGACCGGTCTACAAAGGTTGTATTCCTTGTTCACTTTAGTAGCAAAGTTGTTTGCTTTTCATTTCGTCGGATTTTCTAGTATACGATTCTAGGTTAGGGTTAGCTAATACGGCTAAAATTTTAATTTAGCATGGAAGATGACTCCAGAAACCTTGTTGCCATGCTAGGCAACCCTGTTGTGGTATCAGAGTCATGCTAGAAAATTAGACGGATTTTGTTAGGATTACGAAACCGAAACGACTCCGAAACTTGAAACACGAAAATGTAGTTTCTGTCGATTTTAAAAAGTCTTTAAAATTTTTGTTAAACAACTGCAGAATGTTATATGAGATATAACATGAATACATAATTGAAGCAATTTGGGCCTAACTTGGCCGACCGCATTGGCTAAATTTTCGAGCTCCTCGGCCAGAATGTGGAGTTTTGGCCTCAATTTTTTCCTGTGTTCCAGAGACTGGGTTTTGGTGTTTCAGGTGTTGTTTGTTTTTTCTAAGTTTGCATGTGATGTAATCTTGCACTATAAGTAATTCGAAGGGTTTCGTATTCGTAGTTTTAACATTGTTTCGGGTATTCGCATGTTGTCTAGGCGAAGTTAAAAAGTTCGATCGAATGTCAAAAACATATTTCTCCAAGTTTAACGTATTCGGAAAATCATGCAAGTAATTCTGTGAACCCTCTCGAATAATGAAACCCTAACTCGACATAATGACCATGGAAACCCTTTCGAACCTTAGGGTTTGCGGCAGTTCCGCGGTGCCATTAATGAGGCTTGGGTCTGCCCTTCTACGGCTGGTGTATAGGTACTGTGGCATGTTCTGCGTATTATTAAACTGTGCTCTAGTGTTGAGCTCTAGGGGAATTGTGGGACTTTGATGAATCGATCAAAAATTTTTACTTCGTTCGGATATTTGTGATGGGATACAATACTTGGAATCCAAACTAATTTGAATTTTGTAAATCTAGCAATTTAGTCTCATTTGATCAGTTGCCACAGGATTTTGATGTTGATCAAAAGTCCGTCGCAATCACGTAGCGTACGCGGATACTCGCCGGGTAACCTTACTAGATAGCCACGTCCCATAGCCCTAAAAAAATGACTGTAGGAGAACTCTGTCGCCAAAAGCATCCGTTCGGGTGCTCGCGGCCGTGGTGTTCCGCCTTAGTGAACTTCGTCGACGGCATCGGGGGGTGCGGCCATCTACTAAAGTTTCCGACGAGCATTCAATCAGGATGTCGGGAATCTTGTTGAATTGCTCGACTAGATATTGAAAAGTGTTTTCAAGATCGAGACTAAAATGCGGGGTTTATAATTGTTAGGCATGCGATGTCTAATGAATTCATTTGGTTAGGCATGAAATCCAAAGTATGTGATATTTCGGGTTTATGATGCCTAAGGTGGTTGCGGATTCCAACTGTTGTAGTTTTTCACTTTCTTTTCTGCGACCGTAAGTGTAATATATGGTGTATCGCCGGTTTCGGTGCTATATGTCAACGGCAACTGGGATACGTATATTTACTTACGTTGATGACATGTGATGTTATGTGTTGCTAGGATATGTTATATTGGATCGTCGTGTTTGAATAGCCGGGGTTTTTATGTGAGATGAGAGTTTTTCATTTTCATTCATGTAAAAACTTGTATGTAATATTCTTTTATTGGGGCACTTCCGGGTTGAGGAAGATGTCACCGTTGATTTATATTATTTACTTTTCCACATTAGGATAGACCCAAGGCGGGGAGCACAAGTAACCGGATTCTAGGGACCAGTGGGAGATCATCTCGAGGAGTCGAGACCGGGTCTCCTAACTCTAGAATTAGTAGGGTTGCTTACCGCTCTCGTAGGGGTCTAGGGATGTGGGTTTGGCTATTCATCGCAATCGTGGAATCCGTGTTTATTACTGACTTGATATTAAACACGGAAATCCTAGAATATCCAATATTTCATATGTTATCTTCTGCTGCTCTGTGATGTGATCACTGTGAAATGTTTTGAGACGAATGCTTATATTATATATATATATATGAGATATAATAAATATTGCTGCTTTTTTTTCTTATGTGTTGCTTTGGAAGCATATTATGATGGGACATCATTAATGAGATTAATGAAATAAAAGAAACCTAAAAGTTGTAGAAACTTGTTTTAAAAACTGGTAGCTCTAGTTCTTGCTTTGCATAGCGGTATTCCTTGTAGAATATCCAGCACCTTATTCGATAAGGAAAGAGCCAAGATCCCTTCACCTGGAATGACCACTTTAGCGAAACTAGCAGATGCTATAACACACTCGGTTTGTCTTTTGATTGCTTTTATAGTTTTTGCTTTGCATAGTGGTATTCATGAAATATCATGCACCTTATTCGATAAGGAAAGAGCCGAGATCCCTTCACCGGGAGTGACCTCTTTAGCAAAACTAGTAAAAGCCTCAAAAACACTCCTTTACAAAATCACTCGATTCTATAATGAGATCAAGTTCAATACGCTCATGGTTTTCTTAAAACCTTGCGTAGCCCTCCGTCATTTTAAATAAATACTACTTAGTATTCATGCTGCGGTAGTTCGGCCTGCGTCAAGGCGTAGTGTACGGTAGCTAACTAGTGCTTATCTCCTGCATACGATGCGATTGGATTAGGGTATTCGTACGGCGTAGTTTGGCCAGCGTCAAGGGTCGTGCGAGTAGGTTTAATTCAATCATGAAATATACGGGTTGAACTTGACTAGCGGACTATGGGTTGTTTGTCCTGCGTCAAGGTCATAGGACGCTAGGGGTAAAAACCATTATCAGGAATTTCAAGTGTTGAAATTTGCAATGAGATTGCATACCTTCTATGAGATAGTTGGATCCCGATACCCACTACGAGTAAGAGTTACTCCTGTGAGAGTTTTACACATTACAATTAGCCGATCAAGTAGGTATCTAGAAAGGTGTTAATGGGGTTACGCCCATGGGAAAACGAGGTTTATTTTAATTGGGTCCGTGCGAAAGCACAGGGAACTTCCCTCAAAGTACCGACACTGGCCTGGCCGAAAGATTGGCGAACGTGTAAGGTGTAATTAATCCTGGCAAGTCTTACCTTTAGGGTTTGAAGGAAGATTTGACTTAAACAGTGGGAGCCATCCTGATAAAATAAAATAATAACCAATCTAATCTTGCAAGAAAATACGCAGAGTGTTTTCTTCTCTTTCTCTCCAGGTAGCGACCATGCCACACCTTAATCAAGATAATAATATGGGTGTATTGACCGAACCCGCTTGTTATACTGAGCTGGGGAACGTTGGTCCCGCTCCAACTTATAATTGTTATAAGACCGAGCAGGAAATAGGGGAATACCAGGATTCCCATGCCGCCCAAACGAAGAAAGTGCATGCTGATGCATCTTCTTCGGGTATGTTTATTATCGAGAACTGTTTCTCAGTATCCTCTATGTCCTGGGTATGAGATACCGGATCAGGATCTCATATATGTAATCAGTTACATGGACTACAGATAGGTAGAGAACTGAGAATGGGTGATAAGTTTCAAGAGTTGGAAACGGTGCAAGTGTTGCAGCCAAGCTTGTTGGTAGTTATCACCCTGTATTACCAAATACACTGATTCTGAACGAATGTTATTAGATACCGAACCTGATATACAACATCATATCTGTCTCTTTATTATGTAAAGAAGGAAATAATTTTGTATTGTTGGATAATTTTTTAAACATTTCCTATATCAAGAGTTGATCGGTTCAGGCACGTTATCTAAAAGCATATACGTTCTAAATCAAACTACAGTTCTTAACGTACAGAACACACACAGAGGAAGAGTTCAGAAATGAACGAATCCTTCTTGGGGCATTGTAGACTAGGTCATATCAATATAACACAACTAGCTAAGTTACGTTTAGATGCATATTTAAATCAGTTTGAATTTATATCTTGTGAAACTTGCCAGTCATGTCACAAAGATAAGATGACCATAGCTCCGTTTATTGGAAACAGAGAAAGAGTTAGTGAACTCTTGGGATTGATACATGATGATATATGTAAGTCCCCTGTCTACACATGCCTGGATTGATTCTTTATACTTCATTGCATTCACGAATAATCTCTCAAGATTTGGACATATGTTCCTGTTGAAATACAAGTCTGAAGCTTTTGAGAAATTCAAAGAATATAAGTTAGATGTAAAGAACCAAAAAGGGTATAAGTATTATGTCCTTTGATGTGATCAGGGAGGAGAATACTTGAGCACTGAATTTCTGGACTATTCTAAAGGAGAATGAGATTCTCTCAGCATTACTCCTCCGAATACACCACAGTACAACGGTGTATCGGGGCGGAACAATTGCACCCTATTAGATATGATGCACTCTATGATGAGTACTACTGAGTTGCCTATTTCCTTTGGGGTTATGCACTTGAGAAGCTGAATACCTATTGAATAGAGTTCCAACCAAACCAGCTGCCTACCACTCCATATATGATATGGTATGGGAAGAGCCCATCTCTTATGTAAATTAAGATTTTGGGTTGTCCGGCCTATGTCAAAAGCAAAATCCAGACAAATACGAGGCAAGGTCAGTTCTATGGAAGTTTGTTGGGTATCCCAAGCATTCACAAGGGAATATCTTCTACTGCACTGAGGAGCAAAATGTGATTTGTTTCTCAGCATGCCACCTTTTTAGAAAAGGAATTTCTTGTGAAGAAATTAGTGGTCATGAGGTAGAACTGGAAGGAGTTCCAGCTATACAAACTACAGCTGACGATTTGGTATAACCGAAGGATTCAATAGTTCCCGACGAACCTCGGCCTCTCTGCCGATCTGGTAGGGTTCCTCATCCACCTGAGAGAAACTTCGGTTTTCTCTATGACAGTGGGAGCGAGGAATGCATCATGAGATGATGACCCAACTAGTTTCGAGCAGGACATCAGGAGTAGTGACTGTAAGAATGGCTAGATGCTAAGCGATCTGAGATGGAATCTATATACAGCAACAAAGTATGGACTTTGGTTGCTATATCTGAAGGGTTAAATCCCCATCAGGAGCAAGTATATCTTGAGAAGATTACTTGGTGTAGATGGAAAAGTTGAGACTTTCAAAGCTAGACTTGTTTTAAAAGGTTTTCTTCATCGACCAGGTATGGATTATGATGAAACCATTTCTAGTGCCTATGCTTATGTCCATCCAGATCCTACTTGCCATAGCTATATACCATGACTATGATATCTGGCGGTTGGGTGTCATGACTGATTTTCTAGATAGTGATTTAGAAGAGAGCGTCTATAAGTACACAGTCAGAGGGCTTCGTAGACAGTGGGAGCAGCGGAAACCTGTGAAAGTTGCTTTTGTAAGGTTGCTAGGCACGCGCACAAGGGTCTACGAGGCATCAACCATGCCCGATTAAAATTTTAGTCGCGCCGAACAACTCTAATACGGATCTTTAAACTAGGTTTTAGGCGAAAACTAGCATGTTAACAACTTTAACACTAAGTGAAAGGGATTACAACCTTTGTAGATCCGGTCCTTCACTTCAATAGCTCCGTGTAGATGTCCTCATCGCTGCGATCATGAACTCCGGACTCTAGAGAAGCTCCACGAGAAGAACGAACGTGCTTGCTACGATGACTTCGAGGCCGAAGATGATCTACGTCGGGGAGACACTAACTCAAGCTATTCCTTCACTAGGTCATAAACTTTGTGAAGTGAACACACTCTACTACATGGCAAGTGGTAGAGGATGAAGAAGTAGGAAGTGGGCTCACTTTAGAATTGATTTTCTCACTCTTTTTCTCATAGCACCATTGGAGCTAGTAAGCTTTTGGATGGAGCTTGATGATGAAGAAGAAGAAGAAAGAATTATCCATCCAAATGAAAACTTATCCAATAAATAATGTAACCATGGGTGAGTTAAGCTATCATGCTTAACTCATGTATAGAATTAACCAAAGCATTAGGTTAAAGGTTAGGTTAAAGAATATCAAAAGAAATGACAAAAGAGTGGACTTTGTCAAAACTTCTCCAAGCTTCTTCAAGCTTGATTACTTTGACTAAGTTAAACCCTTTTGTTAAATCTTCAGATAAAACAATAACCCTAATCTTTACCCTAATCTTGGTATGAGTCTCATACACCCAACTTTGATGTATCATCAAGCATGATACAAACATGTACACTTGCATATATCACATATAAACAAAGTGCACAAACTTGTGAGAAAATAAATCATAAGTGAGCTAATACTAGTTAATGCAATGTAATATATCAAATATATAATTATACATTAAATTATTAAATCAACTCTTGATTTAATAATTCGGCTACAACCGACTAATATCAAAAGTAACAACTTATCGAATCAACACTTGATCCGATAATCCGGCTATATCGCATACAACTGATCAATGTCACAAATCGTGAGAATAGAATACGGTATCTCATATCGTATTAATCTCGGTCCCGCACATATCACATATGTGCTCCTACTCCGTTTCGCTTGAGCCAGGAAACCCCTGTGTAGGACTCTAAAGACTCTTCAATACGCCGGCAGTAGGTGATGATCATATCAAACACCCACAAGCCGCAAGCGGTATGCTAAACGTAACGGCCACCCGGGTATTGAGCGATCAGAAGATCAACAAGCAAGCCTGCTAGTACTCCTGTGAATCCAATCAGTAACACTCCCGTACAGTCCGGTCTCGTCGTCTGATATGTCGCATATCTCGCCTAGGGGTGGTAAACGTCAGACCCCAGTAGCTCGATAAGTGGTGTCGATATGATGTCTATAACAGTTCGAGAAACTACTGGTAACACTTACCAGTAAATCTCAGCAACCCTGGCCAGGGATTTCCAGCTATAGCCAATCGAACACAGCGCAACATCAACTCCCTATACCGGGAGAGACGAATCCCCTCCTATCGCTCATTGCCTCCATGTAATTCGGGACTGTACCCAAAAACCACCATTTTGCACGCCCTCTTGGACGTGGTAAGGTGGAAATCAATGCACAGTGGGAATCACACAAGACTCTATGACAATCTCGGGTCAACAGACTACTCTGTACCAGTGTCACCGGGGAACTGCCATCTGACGTGAGGTATAATACCAACTGGGAGTTCTCGGCGAGTCCGTCCAGTGTACCCAGTCTCCACTGAGCACCCGTACACCATCTTTGATGTCAAACACCGATGGATATGGGATCATCCATCGCCCATCATATGGGTCAAGATGCGTATACGCTAGTCTACTTTGGTGCATTGATGCCCTGTCTCGATACACCCATGACTAGGGACCTTGAAGGATGTACTTATGGACTACCATGTCCCCACTAGTATGATCCGCATCATAGTCCAGGCGTCAAGTACACATCCTAAGGGCTTTACCAACATGTAACAGAGAGACAATCAGTGTACATGTTAAGGTAAAGAGTAACCAGATAGCATACTATCATATCGAGCAAGAAAGTCCTCCCTATATATGTCCTAGCATCCGCTACAATATGCATCGTATGTACAGTAATGGCCTCTAGGGCATACATATAACTAACAATCTCCCACTTGCACTAGGGCCATCTGTTGTGGTATCACATACCCAACAATTAGCTGTGGTTGAAGTATCTCATACTCAACCATCCCATAAAAGTCTTTACTGGGAAAAAGGCCTTTGTGAGTGCATCGGCGCTGTTGTCCTCTGTGTCTACTCTCCTAACCTCGATCTCCCTGGAGATCAACCATCTCCATGATCAGGTGATACTGCCTAAGAATTATATCTGGATTTCTGATGGGACGGTAGTTCCTTGGTTAAAGCCACAACTCCATTGTCACACAATGGTAGGAACGAAATTCATCTCATGAACTTATATATATCCAGACTGCCTCTTTGGTAGCATCCTTGGTAACGATGTATCTTGCCTTTAATCGTCTAGTATGTCATGGTATCTATCTTGGAACTCTTCCAACATACCGTCCCTCCACTGAGGGTAAAGACAATGCCTGCGACTGACATTCAGTCGTTATTATCAACCTGGAACCTTTCCAGTGATTCTCCCCAGGATCGATTGAGATCATCTCACTACAACTAGTGAGAATCCTAACATTCAATTAGATCTATCTCATAGATCTAAAACCCAGGATTTAGTAGGTAATAATTTGATCCTATATGCAGAATCATTGTGATAAGCGGAGATTGACCGAGCGTAGCATAGGTAACTCCTTCCCTATCAAGAGTATGTCATCTACGTACTTTACGAGGATCATCACCATACTCCCTACTACCCTTTTTGTATATACAAGGTTCATCTACCATTTTGATGATGTCAAACTCTTTGACTAACACGTCAAAACAGACATACCAACTCCGCGATGCCTGCTTTATCACATAAAACATCTTGCACACGTTTCCGCTGCTCCCACTGTCCACGAGGCCCTCTGGCTGTATACTTATAAACTCACTCTTCTAAAACATCATTTAGAAAAGCAGTCATGGTACCCAACCGCCAGATATCGTAGTCATGGTATGTAGCCGTGGCAAGTGGGATCTGGATGGACAAAAGCATAGCTGCTTAGAAAAGGTTTCATCATAATCCATACCTGGTCAATGATGCAAACTTTTAACAAGTCTAGCTTTGAAAGTCTCAACTTTTTCATGTACACTAAGTAATCTTCTCAAGATATACTTGCTCCTGATGGGGATTTAACCCTTCAGATAAAGCAACCAAAGTCCATACTTTGTTGGTGTATAAGGATTCCAACTCAGATCACTAAGCATCCGGCCATTCTTACAGAGTCCCACTCCTGATGGCCAGCTCGAAACTAGTTGGGTCATCATCTCATGATGCAATCCTCGCTCCCACTGTCATAGAGAAACCGAAGTATCTCTCAGGTGGGTAAGGAACCCTGCTAGATCGGCGGAGAGGCTGAGGTTCGTTGGTTACTATTGAAACCTTCGGTTCTACCAAATCAACTGCTGTAGTTTGTATAGCTGGAACCTTTCCAGTTTTACATAACAGACCTTGCCTCGAGCTTGTCCGGATTTTGCTTTTAGACATAGTCCGGACAACCCCAAATCTTAACAAACTTAAGATATGGGCTCTTCCCTTTCCATATCACATATGAGGTGGCAGACAACTAATTTGATTTAAGCCCTATTCAATAGGTATGCAGCTTCTCAAGTGCATAACTCCCAAAAGGAAATAGGAAACTCAGTAGTACTCATCATAGAGCACACCATATCATATAGGGTGTTAATGCTCCGTCCCGATATACCATCGTGCTATGGTGTATACGGAGGAGTAATGTGATTGTTAGCGATTCTGCGTGTTCAAGTTTAGTTAATTACCGCAATCAAAACGGTTTCGCTTGTAGCTAGCCGGTTGAGTACGGGTCGTCCGCAGGGAGATGGGAATCTTTTTCTATGTGCTTTAACGAGTTAAGTCCAGTTTTCCAGATTTGTTTGTGATTATCTAAGTGTTGAAATGATATGTAAAGAGAGCTTGTTAGGGTTAGGATTAGGTTAGTTTGAGTAAGGAGTCCCTCACTTCTTTCATTGCCACTCTTAATATCGGTGTTACGGTAATCGGCAACAACGGGGATTAGCACGACTAGGAAGGAACTTGCGAGTATAAGCTAGGCTTTCCAACGCTTAAGTTCTTCCTTTTGGTGCTTGTCCGTCCGTTCTTGGCTCTTAGCCATAACCTCCGGTTAATTCAACCACAACCGGTCTCACTACGGAATCACCGCTATCATGTAGGATAGGATGCCGTAAGGAGCGGATTGTGGTTCAATTAACGGAAGTCGATTTAAGATGTTGGGCAAGGAAAGAGTGAGAGAGATTTCCTTCTCTCAAACTTCCCTTATCCTACCCTAACAAGTATGAAACTACTCACACATCATAATGAAAAGAAAACAAAACAAAAGAGGAAGATAGAAAGAAGGAGATTCGAAGATAACAACTAGCTATTTGCGACCTCACCTTGGCAAGGATCAAGCGTAAGCATCATGGTTGTTTTAAGGATAAAGAAAAAGAGAAAGAAAGAAACAACAAGAAATAACAACAACTAGTTAACAAATGAAAATTACAAGCAATAATAAGAGAACAAGACAAGTATAATAACAAAAGGAACTTCTTTATTCATCATTCTTCACTCACAAAAGCTCACTACAAGTTTTTCAATGGAGAAGAGATGAGAAGAGGAAGAAAAAACAAGTATTCTAAACCTAGAAAAATACAAGATTATGCACTCTTGGCTTCACAAGGTTCTGGGCTATTTATAGACAGGGAAATGGAAATCTAGTGCAAAATTCTGCCTGTACATAGAAAGACCAAAATACCCCTAAAATATTTTCAGCCGACAAGACAAGACGGCCGCGGAACCGCGGCCTAGACCCCCTATTGGCCGCGGTTCCGCGGCCGTTTAGTGGAGTTGGGCCCTCCGGTTTTTTGTGCTTCCCTGGGTCTCTCTGTACTTTATTCTGGTATATGTGTTTTCTCAGATTTTCTTCACGAATTTTCCAGAATTTCTGTTGAGCAAAAGGTGATTTGATGTGGATCTTTTTGTCATGATTTTCTCGAGCTCCGTGTAGATTTCTTGGATCTTGTGTTGCCATTGAGCCTTGTGCATGAAGGTGACAATCGATTTGCCATTTTGTCTCCTAAACTGGTGTGTGGCAACAGACGGATAAAGAGCGGAGATCCGTGTTTTATCTGTGGTTGGCAGGAACCCGGGTTTTCTCGTGTTTTTCCATGAATTTCATCGTTTAGAGCCGAGAACCTGTATCCTGCAATTGACTAGCAAACACGGCTCAAGAGTACCTACCAATATGCAATGTGATAAAAATTGGGCGGTATAAAAATGCAAAAATCCGATATGAACAAATACCCCCAAACTTATCATTTGCTTGTCTCGAGCAAAGCCAATTTATTCACAAAAATTTTCCTAACCTCACTTTCGCAGGGAACGCGATTGCACTGAGCACGTGCAACAAGCCGTTAAACCTCTAGGTGTCCCTAGTAGGAGGAGTGTTGTCTCCTGAGGGTTTTCAGCGGATTACACCCACAAAATCCGGTCATGTTAGTTTTGTAAAATAACTAAGATTCAAACCCTAAAGTTTTGTTTCAGAAAATAACAATTCTATTATCCTAAGTCTAGACTATCGAACCTTTATTTTTCACACCTCGCTTCTTATTTAACTACAGATTTTATATGTCTTTACGTGCAGTGCAAATAGTGTTGTTAGGTTTCCAGAAGGATCGATTTACGTCATCATGTCACACAATAAAGCCCAGATAAAATTTTTGAAAGGATCACATAAGTTTTATAAAGAGTTAAGCATTTTTCAAGTTTCGTTTTCCAGTAAAGTTTCAACTTTAGAATTTCTATCTTCCTTAACAAGAAACTAGGTCTTATTTTTCACTCCACCTTTTTCTTGTTTTCATTTCATACACACCTCTGTGAACGTGCAATAGTCTTTATCATAGAATAAAACCTTCATATCTCCGCTAATTTTTTTTTATAAAAGCCTGTCTTTTATCAAGATTATTCTCACACAAAGAACCGTTAGGAATTTTAACTCGGAGAGAACACTTGCTTGACTTTGTTTTAATCTGGACTTTCTAGGCTTCTTAGCGAGCTTTGGGCCAATGCACCCAAACCAGTTGGCTTCAGGGCATTAGATGTAGAAACACCCCAGCGGACTTAATTACTCAAGTTACCTAGGTCCACAAACAAAAGACAGTTTGGCGTGAAAATCATGATGATTTAATACGAACGGAGATATAGCCGGCAGTTCAATTATTTTTTGGATAAAAGACGTGTTTAGTGGGTTTTGGTGTGTAATCATTCCAATCAAGTTCCAGATGGGTTATTTTTCAGACTTAGTTCCAATTAAGGCATCAATAACATTCCTTCATATTCACTCACTTCATAAACTATTCTTAATATTACTTATTTCCGAACAAACCTATTTGATCCTCAGAAAATCATTTATCCATTTAAAAGTTTTTAGACATAAAAAGACTTTTCATCTAATTTCCAAAACTCACGACACGTGTAGTGTGATGTAAAGACGTATATCAGCTATAGTTAACTTCAAAGGAGAGTTATCTTTCAGGTTTTCAAAATCTAAACATACGATTTAGTTATTCTTATCTTATCAAACAAAACCGTCGAAATGTTGAATCAGAGTCCTCCCACTAGCTAACTTGACAAAAAGTTTTTATGTTTTTGGAAAATTTTCAGATTTTTATGGATTTTATGGATTTTAACATGCAGATGCAAAATATACATATGAATGCGAAGGTTAGAAATGCGTACCGAGCGTACCCCCAAACTTAAACTGGACAGTGTCCTCACTGTCATTGCATGAAGAGATCATTTGAAGGGTCAAAATTGTCGGTTAGATATACACAAAATTATTATTATTATTATTTTTTTTTTGTGTTTTTGGTTTTAAGAAAAAGAAAAAGAAAAAGAATATCCACAAAAATGTACAAAATGGTATATACATACCCCCAAACTTATTTGGGACAGTGTCCACTTGTTCTTGGCTGGATAACCGAAGTTTGGAGGTATGCAGAGGAAGATTATGCAGGGTAAACTGGCTCCTGTAAGAACAGGAGCTCCTCTGATGGTTCGGCGCTAAGGTACGGTTTAAGTCGGTGTCCGTTCACTTTGAAAAATGAACCGTCCTTTGGATTTTCCAACTCTACAGCGCCATGCGGATACACATTCCGCACAAAATACGGCCCTTTCCAGTGAGATCTGAGCTTTCCTGGATGGAAGTGAAGTCGGGTGTCGTAAAGCAGTACCTGCTGACCAGGTACGAAAGTTTTGCGCAAAAGGTGTTTATCGTGAAACACCTTCGTTCGATTCTTAACGACAACCGCGTTATCGTAAGCCTCATCCCTAAGCTCGCTCAATTCATTCAACTGCAGCTTCCGATGGCTGCCCGCATCTTCGAGAGACAGATTCAACTCCTTTATCGCCCAAAATGCGCGATGCTCTATTTCGACAGGTAGGTGGCAGGCTTTTCCGTACACAAGCCGATAGGGAGACATACCAAGGTCGGTCTTATAAGCGGTTCGAAATGCCCAAAGGGCATCAGTGAGTTTCAGCGACCAATCCTTACGGTTCTTGGAAACCGTTTTCTCCAGTATCTGCTTTATTTGCCGATTTGAAACTTCGGCCTGCCCGCAGGTTTGGGGGTGGTAGGGCGTAGAGAGCTTGTGATTAATGGAATATTTCCGCATCAAGGCCTCGAAAGACTTATTGCAGAAATGACTTCCATTGTCGCTAATGATCGCTCGGGGGTGCCCAAAATGGGAGAAAATGTTTTCTTTAAGAAACCTAACGACGACCTTGTTGTCGTTAGTCCGGCTGGGCACAGCCTCGACCCATTTAGAGACGTAATCAACAGCCAGAAGAATGTACAAGTTCCCAAAAGAGCTGGGAAACGGCCCCATGAAATCTATCCCCCAAACATCGAAAATCTCCACAACCAAGATTGGTTGGAGCGGCATCTCGTTCCTCCGGGATATCCGGCCCAAGTGTTGGCACCGGGAGCAAGTCTTGCAATAGTCATGAGCGTCTTTGAAGAGTTGTGGCCAGTAGAAACCATATTGCAAGATCTTCTCAGCTGTCTTTCTGGGGCCAAAATGCCCGCCACACGCTTGATCGTGGCAAAATGACAGCACACTCTTGAATTCCTTGTCAGGGACACACCGACGAATAATCTGGTCGGGACAGTACTTGAACAAATAGGGTTCGTCCCAGTAAAAGTGTTTTACTTGGGATAAGAAGCGAAGTCTGTCCTGACTAGACCATTCAGTCGGTAGTAATCCCGTGGCCAAATAGTTCACAATATCTGCGAACCAGGGTTCGCAAGATACTGTCAAGAGCTGTTCATCCGGGAAAACGTCGTTGATCAGAATTGGAAGCGAAGGCGAAGAAGGAAGTCGTGAGAGATGGTCGGCAACTACGTTTTCACATCCTCGTTTGTCCTTAATGACAAGGTCAAATTCTTGAAGCAAGAGGATCCAACGTATTAGCCGAGATTTTGCATCTTTCTTCGCAAAAAGATGGCGCAGAGCAGAATGGTCTGTGTAGACAATGACTGGAGAGCCGATGAGGTAGGGCCTGAACTTTTCTAAAGCGAATACAACAGCCAAGAATTCCTTCTCAGTTGTTGTATAATTGAGTTGGGCGTCATTCAGGGTTCGGCTTGCATAATAGATTACGTGTGGCATCTTTTTTATGTGTTGTCCAAGGACAGCACCAATAGCAAAGTCGGATGCATCGCACATAATCTCAAATGGGTGCGTCCAGTCAGGTGAAGAAAGAACGGGAGCAGAAGTGAGTGAGCTTTTTAATGACTCGAATGCAGTCACACAGCTCGAGTTGAAGTTGAATGGCGTGTCCTTGGCCAGCAAAAGAGTCAAAGGCCTAGCAATCTTGCTAGTCAAAGGCCTAGCAATCTTGCTAAAGTCCTTGATGAACCGTCTATAGAAACCGGCATGGCCAAGGAAGGCTCGGATATCTCTGACGCATCGGGGAGGAGGTAGATTGGAAATGACCTCAATCTTTGCTTTGTCAACCTCTATGCCATTTTGCGAGATGATATGTCCTAAGACAATACCTTCGCGCACCATGAAGTGGCACTTCTCCCAATTCAAAGTGAGATTCTTGTCCTTACATCGGGTAAGGACAGCGTCAAGATGCAGAAAACACTCGTTGAAGGAATCGCCGAAGATGGAGAAATCATCCATGAAAATCTCCAGAAATTTTTCCACCATGTCTGAGAAGATTCCCATCATACACCGCTGGAAGGTAGCGGGCGCATTGCATAACCCAAAGGGCATGCGACGATATGCAAACGTGCCGAAAGGACAAGTGAAAGTGGTCTTGTCCTGGTCTTTTTCGGCGATGGGAATTTGATTATAGCCGGAATAGCCATCAAGAAAGCAGTAGTACTCGTGTCCGGCCAATCGTTCAAGCATCTGGTCAATGAAAGGTAGCGGAAAGTGGTCTTTTTGCGTTGCGACGTTGAGTTTTCTGTAATCAATGCATACTCGCCATCCAGTTTGGGTGCGAGTAGGTATTAACTCGTTTTCCTCGTTGGTTATGACCGTGATGCCTGACTTCTTGGGGACAACATGAATGGGGCTCACCCACTGGCTATCAGAGATAGGGTAAATGATACCACTATCTAGACATTTTACGATCTCCTTCTTCACAGCCTCTTTCATGACTGGATTGAGACGTCTTTGTGGATCCTGGGCTGGTTTGGCATCATCCATCAGATGAATGTGATGCTCAACGATCAGGGGACTAATCCCCTTGATGTCCGCCATGGACCAGCCAAAAGCTTGCCTGTTGCTGTGCAAGACCGCGAGAAGGGCTTTCTCTTGCTCGGGAGCTAGAGAAGCCGAGATGATGACAGGTAGGGTCTCGTTCTCACCCAAGTAAGCGTACTTAAGGTGAGACGGCAAAGGCTTGAGTTCGAGCGTGGGAGGAGAAACGATTGAAGGCAAGATTGGTGCAGAGGTCTCGAACTCAAAGGACTCCAGCAAAGGTTCAAATCGAGTGTAAGCGACCGAGTCGGATGGTTCAGGTAACTCATCCGGAAATTCGAAGGATTCAAACTCGGGTTGCGAGCGGCTAAGATCGTTCGAGAATGTGAAACACTCGTAGTCGTTGTCGGGCGCAGAAACAGCAGCAGGTTCGAGGAGGAACGCACTAGTGGCGTTAAGGTTATCGTGATCGAACAGAAACTCCTCGAATTCACACTCTTCAGGGGTGATCTCCTGGATCGAGCAGACGTCCAGTATATGAGCATTAGGTTCGGAGGGCTGATTCCCCAACCTAAAAATGTTGAGTTCAATCGTCATGTTTCCAAAAGAGAGGTTCATCGAACCATTGCGACAATTGATCACAGCATTTGAGGTTGCAAGGAATGGGCGACCGAGTATCACCGGAATTTGATTCCGGGGGTTAGCTACAGGCTGTGTGTCTAATACAATGAAGTCAACGGGGAATATGAAGTCCCCTACTTTGATTAACACATCCTCTAGCTCACCCCTAGGATGGGTGATCGATCGGTCGGCCATTTAGAGAGTGCAGTGCGTGGGTTTCAGCTCTCCTACGCCTAATTGCTCGTATACTGAGTACGGAAGCAGGTTAACACTGGCACCAAGATCTAATAGTGCGCGGTTGATGTTCTTATCCCCAATGGTAATAGAAATCGTAGGACAGCCAGGGTCCTTCCGTTTTTGTGGTAAAGATTAGGTAAGGGCATCACTCACAGCACTAGCCAAGAAAACTTTCTTGGGTACCTGAGACTTCCTCTTTTTCGTGCACAAGTCCTTTAAGATTTTCGCGTAGGACGGGACTTGTTGGACAGCATCTAAAAGAGGAATGTTAATGTTAACCTGCTTAAATAACTCCAGAATCTTCTCCATTTGAGGATTTTGTTTATTAGACCTCAACCGGTTTGGAAATGGGACGTTTTTAAAATTGGTTGAGTCTAATGCTTGTGGAGGAGATTGTGGAGTAGGAACGGATCCCAGAACAGGTGTTTTCGTGGAGTGAGAAGTGGGTCCATTCAAAGCAGAAGAAGAGGAAGGAGAGCCTTGTGAAGAACGGAGAATAGGCTCAGAAGAAGAAGAAGCAGGAAACGAAGAAGAAGAAGTAGAAGAAGAAGCGGCCGGGGTGTCATCATTGATCCGTGTGCCGATGTTGTTTTGCAGCATCCTTCCCGATCTCAATGTGGTCACGGCACTCACATTATGATTCTGTTGTTCAAGAGCAACATGTACATTCTGTAGGTGACCGGGATTTGGGAGTGGTTGGGACGGGAGCTTCCCCTTCTCTCGCTCGCTTAAGGCCGCATTCAGTTGTGCAATCTAGGCCTCGATGGTTTTGATGCTTTGCCCATGAGCGGCAGTGTGTTGCACTAAGGACTGAATGGAAGACTGGATGTTTGCGGTGGATTGAGTCGATTGTTTGACGAACGCCTCCAGACTTCATTCGAGCGAGGAAACCTTATCGTTGTTTGACGGAACAAAGTTGTTTTGGGGAAAAGAATTGTTGGGTGCAAAGTTGTTCGTCTGATTTTGAAAAGGTTGGGGTTGGAACGGCTGCTGAAACTGCTGTTGAGTTTGTTGTTGCGCTTGTTGTTGTGGCGGAGGGGCTCTTTGGAAATTGTTGCCTTGGAATTGATTCTGATTCCGATTCCAGGCGAAATTGGGGTGGTTCCTCCAACCGGGATTGTAGGTGGAAGAGTATGGATCATTCCTCGGTCTTTGCTGGAATGCAGCATTAACCTGATCCTGTCCTTGCGATGGTGGATTGTAAGGATACTCTTCGGTCAAGTGAGAAGGATCGGAACAACAAGCGCAGATGGTACGAAAGGGAAGAATAGGGGTAGGAGCAGGAGAAGAGAATTTGCTCTCTATCGCTTCAAGCTTTCTCGTTATTGCGGCCATTTCAGCTTTCATCGCAATAGAGACGTCAAGTTGGTGAATTCCTACCCTAGACTGACCGGTAGAAGTGGAGGTAGAAGAAGAAGTCGTCGGTCTGGTGCTCTCCCATTGGAGCGTTTGCTCCGCAAGGTCGTCAAAGAATTGCCACGCTTCCTCGTCAGATTTAGATAGGAAGTGGCCCTGACAGATGGTTTCCAACAACTGCTTCGTTGCTGGGTTCAGGCCCTCGTATAAGGTTTGGCAAAGTTGCCATTTCTCTATACCGTGGTGAGGACACTGAACAAGAAGGTCTTTGTACCGGTCAAAGCACTTCCAGAAGGGTTCAGAAGGAAGCTGAGAGAATTGGTTGATTTCATTGCAGATCCTTGCGGTTTTATGATTCGGATAAAATTTCTTTAGAAACGCTTTTACAAACTCGTCCCAACTGGTTATGGAATGGGAAGCGGTGCTATACAGCCATTTTTCAGCAAGATCGCATAAAGTGAACGGAATGACCCGTAGACGTATAGCATCGTCCGACAGTTGGGTGGTTTTCATCATGGCACAAACGTTTTGAAATTTATTGATGAAGATATAGGCATCTTCAGATTCAAGCCCATGAAATCGTGGAAGCATGTTGATGAAGTGGGGCTTAATTTCAAAATTATCCCCATTGGCCGGTGGAAGAGAGAGGCAGGTGGGAAGTGCAGAACGGGTGGGATAGAAACGATCCTGCAGCGCGATTCGCTGCGGCGCTACAACAGGCGGTGGTGGTGGGTTATTGGTCTCCGTAGGAGGTGGAGCCAATCCAGGGGTAGTCCAAGAGATGTTCGGATTAAATCCTGACATCGCGGAAGAAGAGGTTGGTGATGGTGAAGGTGAAGATGTATGAACAGAATTCCGGTCAACGTCGGAGTTGGCCGGCAAAGGTAAAGGTGAAAGAGGAGTGGACGGAGTTTCGACGTCTGAGTCGATCGCGTAGTCGGTAGCGACTAACGTAACGCGGACTAGGCGGCCGCTAGTGTCCCGAGTTTAAGCGGACATACACTAAACGAGTTTAGTATAGTCAAAACGGAGAAGGTGAGGGTAAGAAAACGTCAATGGAGAAAGGCGATGGGTGGTGGGTGAAAAATGGATTTTGGCGACAAAGGGCAGTTTTTATAAAAGTTTTTGATTTTTTCCTTTTTTTTTAGGAAGAGCTTTACAGAAATATGTACGGATTTACGGCTTTAAGCAATCACAAACAAGATATGCACAATCACACCTAGATCTAGGGTTACCTAGGTCAGCTAGACAGCTCCTAACTGTTCCAAAGAACTAGAAACAGGACCTCAAACCGCCTCTTCTCCGCCAATTGCGGCCAGATAAGTGCCAGGTAAGTGGGAGGTTGTCCAACGCTTTCGCGAAGTTCCTTAATTAAATAACCACTTGCCTTCGTCACATTTGCCTAGACACCGCAAAGTCAGGATAGGATAAACGGCCGATGCCTGTAATTAGTCCTCTGTCCTATTGAGCGCGAAGTCCTTAGGGCTGAGTCTAGTATTTTTTAATTTAACAATGGTCAATGCATATGCTTTTTGTGATTTCTGGGGTCCTGGGAAGGGTGATGAAATCCCCACCCAATCTGAATTGGTTTCAAGCCCCTTAAGTCCGTATTAATGAATGCAAAGCGATAACAAATCAACTGTAAACAATTTTTATTTTAGCGCGGCGCAAAGAATCCTGCACAAGAATAGTTTATTGGAAGGGGGAAGAGAATTTGCGCAAAGAATGCTGCAGAAAACACAGTTTATTGGAGTTCAGAGGAATGGGGAAGAAGCAAGAAAGACTTACAGAGATTTTGAGATGAAGAGGGCACCAAGTGGCCGCGGTTCCGCGGCCTAAGCCTTCTTATGCCGCGGTTCCGCGGCAAGAACAGTGAGATGGGCCTTCAATTTTTGTGTAGGTGCTCTGTTGGGTGTCCTCTGCTTGTCTGGATGTGCTGAATTTTGACTTGCTTACTGTATCTGCTCCAGATTTTTACAGTAGACCGTTTGCTTCGTTTTGATCCGTCGCGGTGTAGTCGTGAAATGTGGGTCTATCTTCCCATGTCTTTGGCACTGAACTCGAACGTCGTTTTATCCTGCATACCTGCACAAAAACTAATCAAAAATAACAAAATGATTTTTTTACAAAGTATATTTTTTTTTTGTTTTGGTTATATTCATATTCACAAGTTAACCCGAAATTACACAAAGAAATAAACTACCGTCTTCCCGGCAACGGCGCCATTTGATTGTTAGCGATTCTGCGTGTTCAAGTTTAGTTAATTACCGCAATCAAAACGGTTTCGCTTGTAGCTAGCCGGTTGAGTACGGGTCGTCCGCAGGGAGATGGGAATCTTTTTCTATGTGCTTTAACGAGTTAAGTCCAGTTTTCCAGATTTGTTTGTGATTATCTAAGTGTTGAAATGATATGTAAAGAGAGCTTGTTAGGGTTAGGATTAGGTTAGTTTGAGTTAGGAGTCCCTCACTTCTTTCATTGCCACTCTTAATATCGGTGTTACGGTAATCGGCAACAACGGGGATTAGCACGACTAGGAAGGAACTTGCGAGTATAAGCTAGGCTTTCCAACGCTTAAGTTCTTCCTTTTGGTGCTTGTCCGTCCGTTCTTGGCTCTTAGCCATAACCTTCGGTTAATTCAACCACAACCGGTCTCACTACGGAATCGCCGCTATCATGTAGGATAGGGTGCCGTAAGGAGCGGATTGTGGTTCAATTAACGGGAGTCGATTTAAGATGTTGGGCAAGGAAAGAGTGAGAGAGATTTCCTTCTCTCAAACTTCCCTTATCCTACCCTAACAAGTATGAAACTACTCACACATCATAATGAAAAGAAAACAAACAAAAGAGGAAGATAGAAAGAAGGAGATTAGAAGATAACAACTAGCTATTTGCGACCTCACCTTGGCAAGGATCAAGCGTAAGCATCATGGTTGTTTTAAGGATAAAGAAAAAGAGAAAGAAAGAAACAACAAGAAATAACAACAACTAGTTAACAAATGAAAATTACAAGCAATAATAAAAGAACAAGACAAGTATAATAACAAAAGGAACTTCTTTATTCATCATTCTTCACTCACAAAAGCTCACTACAAGTTTTTCAATGGAGAAGAGATGAGAAGAGGATGAAGAAACAAGTATTCTAAACCTAGAAAAATACAAGATTATGCACCCTTGGCTTCACAAGGTTCTGGGCTATTTATAGGCAGGGAAATGGAAATTTAGGGCAAAATTCTGCCTGTACATAGAAAGACCAAAATACCCCTAAAATATTTTCAGCCGACAAGACAAGACGGCCGCGGAACCGCGGCCTAAACCCCTTATTGGCCGCGGTTCCGCGGCCGTTTAGTGGAGTTGGGCCCTCCGGTTTTTTGTGCTTCCCTGGTTCTCTCTGTACTTTATTCTGGTATATGTATTTTCTCAGATTTTCTTCACGAATTTTCCAGAATTTCTGTTGAGCAAAAGGTGATTTGATGTGGATCTTTTTGTCATGATTTCCTCGAGCTCCGTGTAGATTTCTTGGATCTTGTGTTGCCATTGAGCCTTGTGCATGAAGGTGACAATCGATTTGCCATTTTGTCTCCTAAACTGGTGTGTGGCAACAGACGGATAAAGAGCGGAGATCCGTGTTTTATCTGTGGTTGGCAGGAACCCGGGTTTTGTCGTGTTTTTCCATGAATTTCATCGTTTAGAGCCGAGAACTTGTATCCTGCAATTGACTAGCAAACACGGCTCAAGAGTACCTACCAATATGCAATGTGATAAAAATTGGGCGGTATAAAAATGCAAAAATCCGATATGAACAAATACCCCCAAACTTATTATTTGCTCGTCCCGAGCAAAGCCAATTTATTCACAAAAATTTTCCTAACCTCACTTTCGTAGGGAACGCGATTGCACTGAGCATGTGCAACAAGCCGTTAAACCTCTAGGTGTCCCTAGTAGGAGGAGTGTTGTCTCCTGAGGGTTTTCAGCGGATTACACCCACAAAATCCGGTCATGTTAGTTTTGTAAAATAACTAAGATTCAAACCCTAAAGTTTTGTTTCAGAAAATAACAATTCTATTATCCTAAGTCTAGACTATCGAACCTTTATTTTTCACACCTCGCTTCTTATTTAACTACAGATTTTATATGTCTTTACGTGCAGTGAAAATAGTGTCGTTAGGTTTCCAGAAGGATCGATTTACGTCATCATGTCACACAATCACATTCCCGTCATATGATGATTAATGCAACCATGGTCAACTAAACCCATGTAGAGAATTAACTAGGGTTAGGGTTTGGGTTGGGTTAAAGCATGAGTCATAACAAAATATCTTTCACAAAACAAAACTAAACCTTCTAGAATCATCTAGAAAGCTTAACCCTAATCATGTTTAAACTCCACTAAACATGTTGCATTAGTTATCATATCATGTTACAATATTATATAACATATATATAATATTTATCGTAACAATATAAAATAATACATTTAAAATATATCACATATATATCAATGTATTACCCGAGTGAGAAAAAGAATCTTTTAGTGAGCTAATATTAGTTAATGTAATTTAATATATCATATATATTATTATATATTAAATTATCGAATCAACACTTGATCTGACAATCCGGCTATATCGCATATAACCGACTAATATTTATCCGTACCGATTCATCGAATCAACACTTGATCCGATGACCCGGCTGATATCATAAATCGTGAAAAATAGAATACGGTATCTCATATCGTATTATCCTCGATCCCGCACATATCACATACGTGCCCCTACTCCGTTTCGCCTGAGCCAAGAAACCTCTGTGTAGGACTCTAAAGAATCGTCAATACGCTAGCAGTAGGTGATGATCATATCAAACACCCACAAGCTGCAAGCGGTCAGCTAAACGTAACAGCCACCCAGGTATTGAGTGCTCAGAAGATCAACAAGCAAGCCTGTACATTCTCCTGTGAATCCAATCAGTAACACTCCCGTACAGTCCGGTCTCGTCGTCTGATATGTCGCATATCTCGTCTAGGGGTGGTAAACGTCAGACCCCAGTAGCTCGATAAGTCGTGTCGATATGAGGTTTATAACAGTTCGAGAAACTACTGATAACACTTACCAGTAAATCTCAACAACCCTGGCCAGGGATTTCCGGTTATAGCCAATCGAACACAGCACAACATCAACTCCCTATACCGGGAGAGACGAATCCCCTCCTATCGCTCATTGCCTCGATGTGATTCGGGACTGTACCCAAAAGCCACCTTTTTGCACGCCCTCTTGGACATGGTATGATGGAAATCAAAGCACAGTGGGAATCACACAAGACACTATGACGATCTCGGATCAACAGACTGCTCTGTACCAGTGTCACCGGAGAACTGCCATCTGACGTTAGGTATAATACCATCTGGGAGTTCTCGGCCAGTCCGTCCAGTGTACCCAGTCTCCACTGAGCACCCGTACATCATCCTTGATGTCAAACACCGATGGATATGGGATCATCCACCGCCCATCATATGGGTCAAGATGTGTATACGCTAGTCTACTCTGGTGTATCTATGCCCTGTCTCGATACACCCTCGACTAGGAAACAATTATAGGATGTACTCGTCGACTACCGTGTCCCCACTAGTATGATCTCATCATAGTCCCAGTAGTCGAGTACATATCCTAAGGGCTTTATCAACTTGTAACATAGAGACAATCAGAGTACATGTTAAGATAAAGTACAACCAGATAGCGTACTATCATGTCGAGCAAGAAAGTCCTCCCTATATATGTCCAAGCATCCATTACAATATACATCGTATGTACAGTAATGGCCTCTAGGGCATACATATAACTAATAATCTCCCACTTGCACTAGGGCCATCTATTGTGGTATCACATACCCAACAATTAGCTGCGGTTGTAGTATCTCATACTCAACCATCCCATAAAAGTCTCTACTGGGAAAAAGGCCTTTGTGAGTGGATCCGCGCTGTTGTCCTCTGTGTCTACTCTCCTAATCTCGATCTCCCTGGAGATCAACCATCTCCATGATCAGGTGATACTGCCTCAGAATTATATCTGGATTTCTGATGGGACGGTAGTTCCTTGGCTAAAACCGCAACTCCATTGTCACACAATGGTAGGAACGAAGTTCATCTCATGAACTTATATGTATCCAGACTGCCTCTATGGTAGCATCTTTGGTAACGATGTATCTTGCCTTTAATCGTCTAGTATGTCACGGTATCTAGATTGGAACTCTTCCAACATACCGTCCCTCTACTGGGGGTAAAGACAATGCCTGCGACTGACATTCAGTCGTTCTTATCACCCTGGAACCATTCCAGTGATTCTCCCCAGGATCGATTGATACCATCTCAATACAACTAGTAAGAATCCTAACATCCAATTAGATCTATCTCATAGATCCAAAACCCAGGATTCAGGAGGTATCACTATGATCCTATATGGAGAATCCTTGTGATAAGCGGAGATTGACCGAGCGTAGCATAGGAAATTCCTTCCCTATCAAGAGTATGTCATCCATGTACTCTACGAGGATCACCACCATACTCTCTACTACCTTTTTATATATACAAGGTTCATCTACCATTTTGATGAAGTCAAACTCTTTGACTACCACATCAAAACAGACGTTCCAACTCTGCGATGCCTGCTTTATCATATAAAACATCATGCTCACATTTCCGCTGCTCCCACTTTCTACGAAGCCCTCTGGCTGTGTATTTATAGACGCTCTCTTCTAAAACATCATTTAGAAAAGCAGTCATAACACCCAACCGCCAGATATCATAGTCATGGTATGTAACCGTGGCAAGTAGGATCTGGATGGACTTAAGCATAGCTTTGAAAGTCTCAACTTTTCCATGTACATCTAGTAATCTTCTCAAGATATACTTGCTCCTGATGGGGATTTAACCCTTCAGATAGAGCAACCAAAGTCCATACTTTGTTGGTGTATAAGGATTCCATCTCAGATCGATAAGCATCCAGCCATTCTTACAGAGTCCCACTCCTGATAGCCTGCTCGAAACTAGTTGGGTCATCATCTCATGATGCAATCCTCGCTCCCACTGTCATAGAGAAACCGAAGTATCTCTCAGGTGCGTGAGGAACCCTACTAGATCGGCGGAGAGGCTGAGGTTCGTTGGAAACTATTGAATCCTTTGGTTCTACCAAATCATCAGCTACAGTTTGTATAGCTGGAACCTTTCCAGTTCTACATAACAGACCTTGCCTCGAGCTTGTCCGGATTTTGCTTTTAGACATAGGCCGGATAACCCCAAATCTTAACAAACTTAAGATATGGGCTCTTCCCTTTCCATATCACATATGAAGTGGTTGGCAACTGATTTGATTTGAACCCTATTCAATAGGTATGCAGCTTCTCAAGTGCATAACTTCCAAAAGGAAATATGAAACTCAGTAGTACTCATCATAGAGCACACCATATCACATAGGGTGCTATTGCTCCGTCCCGATATACCATCGTGCTATGGTGTATACGGAGGAGTAATGCTGAGAGAGAATCTCATTCTCCTTTAGAATAGTCCAGGAATTCCGTGCTCAAGTATTCTCCTCCTTGATCACATCAAAGGACATAATACTTTTACCCGTATTTTGGTTCTCTACTCCTAACTTACATTCTGTGAATATCTCAAAAGGTTCGGACTTGTGTTTCAACAGGAACATATGTCTGAATCTTGAGAGATCATCAGAGAATGTAATGAAGTACAAAGAACCGTTCTTGGCATGTGTAGACAGGGGACCTTCATACATCAGCATGTATCAATCCCAAGAGTTCATTAACTCTTTCTCTGTTTCCAACAAACAGAGCTATGGTCATCGTATCTTTGTGACATGACCGACAAGTTTCACAAGATTTAAATTCAAACAAATTTAAATATGCATATTAATGTAACTTCAGCTAGTCGGGTCGTATTGATATGACCTAGTCTACAATGCCTCAAGAAGGATTCGTTCATTTCTGAACTCTTCCTCTTGTGTGTGTTCCAATACTAAGAACTGTAGTTTGATTTAGAACGTCAATGCTTTTAGATAACGTGCCTGAACCGATCAACTCTTGATATAGGAAATGTTCAAAACATTATCCAACAATACAAAATTATATCCTTTCTTTACTAATAAAGAGACTGATATGATGTTGTACATCAGGTTCGGTATCTAATAACATTCGTTCAGAATCAATGTATTCTGGTAATACAGGATGATAGTGACCGACAGACTTGGTTGCAACACTTGCACCGTTTTCTATCTCATGAAACTTATCACCCGTTCTCAGTTCTCTACCTATCTGTAGCCCATGTAACAGATTACATATGCGGGATCCTGATCCGGTATAACATACCCAGGACGTAAAGGATACTGAGAAACGGTTCTCTGTAATGAACACACCTGAAGATGATGCATCAACATGCATTTTCTTCGTTTGGGCGGCACGGGAAATCTGGTAATCCCCTATATCCTGCTCTGTCTTATAACAATTATAAGTTGGAGCGGGACCAACGTTCCCCAGCTCAGTATAACAAGCGGGTTTGGTCAATTCATCCGTATTATTATCTTGATTAAGGCGTGATATGGTCTTTACCTGGAGAGAGAGAGAGAAGAAAACACTCAGCGTATGCCCTTGCAAGATTAGATTGGTTATCTAATATATCTAATCAGGATGTCTCCCACTGTTTTAATCAAATCTTCCTTCAAACCCCAAAAGGAAAGACTAGCCGGGATTAATTACACGCTATAAGTTCGCCAATCTTTCAGCCAGGCCAGTGCCGGTACTTTGAGGGAGGCCTCCCGTGCTTTCGCACGAACCTAATTAAAGTAAACCTTGTTTTTCCAGGGGCGTAACCCTGTTAACACCTTTCTAGACACCTACTTGATCGGCTAATTATAATGTGTAAAACTCTCCCAGGAGTAACTCTTACTCGCAGCGGGTATCAGGATCCAACTATCTCATAGAAAGCATGCAATCTCATTGCAAATTTCAACACTTGAAATTCCCAATAATATTTTACCCCTAGCGTCCTATGACCTTGACGGAGCTCAACAAAGCATAGGCTACTAGTCAAGTTCAACCCGTCATTTCCTGAATGAATTAAACCCACCCGCACGACCCTTGACGGAGGTCAACAAGGTCGCACGACTACCCTAATCAATCTGCATCATATGCATAAGCAGATAAATACTAGTCAGCTACCGCACACTACGTCTTGACGGAGGTCAACAAACGTAGCACGAATACTAAGTAGGACTTATCTGAAATGACAGAGGGCTACGACAGGTTTTTAAGAAAACCCTTTGCGTAATGAACTTGATATCGTTGTAGAATCGAGTGATTTTAAATGGAGTGTTTTTTAGGCTTTTCTAGTTTTGCTAAAGGGGTCACTCCCGGTGAAAGGATCGTCGGCCCTTTCCTCATCGAATAAGGTGCAGGATATTTCACAAATATCACTATGCAAAGCAAAAACTATAGAAGCAATCAAAAGACAAACCGAGTTTGTAGCATCTGCTAGTTTCACTAAAGAGGTCACTCCCGGTGAAGGGATCTCGGCTATTTCCTTATCGAATAAGGTGCTGGATGTTCTACAAGGAACACCGCTATGCAAAGCAAGAACTAGAGCTACCAGTTTTTAAACAAGTTTCTACAACATCTTAGGTTTCTTTTAGTTTCATTAATCTCATTAATGAAGTCCCATTTTTATTATGCTTCACAAGCATCACATTTGAAACGAAATCTGCAATATAACATATATCTCATATATTTAATATAAACATTCGTCTCAGGCAGTAATATGATCTCATCACAGAACATTGCAGCAGAAGAACATATATGAAATATTGGATATACTAGGACGTCCGTGTTTTCAATACGAGCCAGTATAAAACACGGATTCCACGGTCGTGATGAATAGCCAAACCCACATCCCTAGACCCCTACGAGAGCGGCAAGCAACACAGCCAATTCTAGGGTTAGGAGACCCGGTCCCGACTCCTCAAGATGGTCTCCCACTGGACCCTAGAACCCGGTTACTTGTGCTTCCCGCCTTAGGTCTACCTAATGCGGAAAAGTAAATAATATACAATGGTGACATCATCCTCAGCCCGGAAGTGCCCCAATAAAAGAATATTACATACAAATGAATTTTACATGAATGAAAATAAAAACCCTCATCTCACATAAAACCCCCGGCTATTCAAACACGACGATCCAATATAACATATCACAGCAACTCATAATATCTCATATCATCAACGTAAGTAAGTATGCATACGCCGATTGTTGTCGATATATAGCAACGAAAACCGGCGATACAACTACATACTACACTTACGGTCACAGAAAAGAAAGTGTAAAACTACAACAGTTGGAATCCGCAACCTCTTTAGACATCGCATGCCTAACCAAATGAATTCCTTAGACATCGCATGCCTAACAATTATAAACCCCGCATTTTAGTCTCATTATCGAAAACTCTTTTTAATATAAGTCGGGCAATTCAACAAGATTCCCGACAACCTAATCAAATACTCGTCGCAGACTTTAGTAGACAGCCGCATCCCCGGATGCCGTCGACGAAGTGCACTAAGGCGGAACACCGCTGCCGCGAGCACCCGAACGGATACTTTTGGCAACGGGGTTCTCCTACAGTCACTTGGTCGGGGCTATGGGGCGTGGTTGTCTGTTAAGTTTACCCGGCGAGTATCCGCGTACGCTACGTGATTGCGACGGACTTTTGATCACATCAAAATTCCGTGGCAGCCGATCATCTATGACTGAACTGCTAGATTTATAACATTCAAATTAGTTATCTCATAACTACCTCTGGATTCTAAATATTGTATCACATTCCAGATAAATAGGCAATGCTAAACATTCCGATCGAATAATCAAACACCCAAGTTTTCCCCAATATATCTCAACACTTGAAATAAGTTTAAAAACATCCATCACATGCCACAGTACCAATGGTCCAGCCGTAGAAGGGTCAAGCCAACGCCTCACATGTGGCACGCCGTACTGCTGCAAACCCTAAGGTTTAGAGGCAGTTCAAGACGGTCACATAATCGAGTTAAGGTTTGTTGTCTTCTAAAGGGTCCACCGCGTTACTTGCACGACTTAGAACGTTCTTAAACTCAAGAAAAAATCCAACTTTTGAAAAATTTTCCGACCGGGGAAAAAGTGAGTTATTGATATCCGTTCGAACTTTTTAACAGTTTCTAAAATTATCGGGAAAAACTAAACAAAGTTAAAATATCCGATCGAATCAACAAGTCCCCAATACAACCCTAGAAAACTCAACACTTGAATGGAATTAAAAAATTTCCAGAAAAAAATAACAAGAAAGGACCTAAGAATAAATACAAGAAATTCCAGGGACTAAGTCATAATTTTGGCCGTGGAACCGCCGCCAAACGCTTGGTTTCACCGCGGTTCCGCGGTCAAATAGTTGATTCAGTGAATCGTACTTCACAGTAATTCTTAGTTTTTCCTGATTGTTTTTCTGAGCATTTTTAATTCATAAAAAAGCACAGTTTTGAAAAATATACAGAGAGGGGTTAATATCGGGTATTCAGAGTTCGATCGGACTTTAAACTTCGCCTAGACTTCGCCTAAAGCTCAAGCTTGGCTCTGATACCACTTTAGTGTTGCTAGGCACGCGCACAAGGGTCTACGAGGTATCAACCATGCCCGATTAAAAATTTAGCCGTGCCGAACAACCCAAAGCCGGATCTTTAAACTAGAGATTAGGCGAAAACATGCATGTTAAACTCTTTAACACTAAGTGAGAGGGATTACAACCTTTGTAGATCCGGTCCTTCACTTCTTAAGCTCTGTGTTGAGGTCCCTTCGCTGCGATCATCATGTTCCGGACTTTCGAGAGGCTTCACGAAGAGAAAGATGCAGTCTTGCTTCCGATCTTCGATAACAAAGATGATCTACCTTGAAGTTTCGTTAACACAAACTAACACTCATAATATGAAGTGAACACTCTCATCTAAAGGACAAGGATAGATGAGAATGATGAAGTAGGATTTTTTCTCTCTTTTATTTCCACTGTAGGGATGCTAGGCACGCGTACAAGGGTCTATGAGACATCAACCATACCCGATTTAAAATTTAGCCGTGCCGAACAACCCAAAGCCGGATCTTTAAACTAGGGTTTAGGCGAAAACTAACATGTTAAACACTTTAACACTAAGTGAGAGGGATTACAACCTTTGTAGATCCGGTCCTTCACTTCATAAGCTCCGTGTTGAGGTCCCTTCGCTGCGATCATCGTGTTCCGGACTCTCGAGAGGCTCCACGAAGAGAAAGATGCATTCTTGCTTCCAATCTTCGATACAAAGATGATCTACCTTGAAGTTTCGTTAACACAAGCTAACACTCACTAAATGAAGTAAACACCCTCATCTAAATGGAAAGGATAGATGAGGATGATGAAGTTGGATTTTTGCTCTCATTTTTTTTTGATCAATATTCTTCTTCTTCTTCCTCCTTTGCAAAGCTTTCTTGCTTTGATTTTGTGATGAAAAATGAGTGAAAATATGAAAACAAATGAGAGCAAAAATCCTACTTCATCATCCTCATCTATCCTTGCCATTTAGATGAGGGTGTTCACTTCATTTAGTGAGTGTTAGCTTGTGTTAACGAAAATTCAAGGTAGATCATCTTTGTATCGAAGATCGGAAGCAAGACTGCATCTTTCTCTTCGTGGAGCCTCTCGAGAGTCCGGAACACGATGATCGCAGCGAAGGGACCTCAACACGGAGCTTATGAAGTGAAGGACCGGATCTACAAAGGTTGTAATCCCTCTCACTTTGTGTTAAAGTGTTTAATATGTTAGTTTTCGCCTAAACCCTAGTTTAAAGATCCGACTTCGGGTTTTCGGCACGGCTAAATTTTAAATCGGGCATGGTTGATGCCTTATAGACCCTTGTGCGCGTGCCTAGCATCCCTACAGTCCTACCATTGCCGGTTGAGACTTGCAGGAAGAACCACGCGGGCATTGATCTTGACCACGTACTCGATCGGGGTCGTATCGGAAGTTGAATTCATCTTAGGAGACATCGTTGTTGAAAGTTGATTGCTGCATGGAAAAAACATTATTTCGGTACAAACATCGGCATATATGTTAAATGAGTTTGCATGAACACTTGACCCGAAATATGCGAGGAGAGAAATGTCCCACCGGGCATGCTAGAACCTGTAGGGTGTTTTTCGTCACCCCATTGAGATGAAAATACGCGTCGCTTGTCAGGCGTACTACAGATTCTCCCTGCCTAGGATAGGCGAGGGTTTATTGATTGTGGGGATCCGAATCTCCGGCAGCCGCGGACTAAGCTGCCGTTAATTACCCCTCACTTTTGGAGCGTAGGTGTAACACCTTAGAATGCGTTTAGCGGCTATTTTTATTTAGATAAAGGGCTTTTAATAAAAAGTTTACCAAATTGAGTTTCAAATATTTTTCCAAATTTAATAAATATTTTTCTAGAATTTTCCTAGGCTTGCACACACATGTGCATGTAAATTAGGGTTTTAAAATGAGGTAATACCATGATTAGCAACCATGGTGGGTTTAATCATGGGGATTAAGTCTTTTTGGGTTTTAATTAAGTTTAATTAGTTAATTTAGGGTTGCTTTAATTTGAATTTCCCTTTTTAGTGTTGACTTGGTGAGAATGAGAGAGAGAGAATGCATCATGGCAAAAGCCATGCTTGCATTTAATGAAGAGAGAGAGTGGAGGGGTTGACATTTGGGGTTATGATTCCCTCTCATTCTTGTATTCTTTTCTCTCAACCTCACTCATACACTCACACACACACAACCCTCAACAGCAGCAGCAGCAGCAAACACAACAGCAGCAGCAGCAAACAAAACAGCAGCAGCAGCAACTTCAGAGCAGCAGCTCCAGGCAGCAGCAACAGCTCCAGGCAGCAGCAGCAGCACCCCAGCAGCTCCATTCCCTCTTCTTCTTCTCCTTCTACTTGCTTGTGAGATTTCTTGAGGGTATAACCTCTAAACTTATTCCTACTTTCTCTTAATTGAGTAGATTAGCTTCGATTAGCGATAGTTTTGTGTATTTAGTGCTTTATGTGGTGTTTGGTGGGAACCTTGACCAAGTGATGTTTGAAACGGTTCTAGTAAGTTGATGGAGTGTTGTTAGGGCTATATTAACCCAGCTTAACCCCCATTGCACTAAAATACCCCCAGAATCCTATTTGATGCAAATTCATCGTTTTAAGCAAATTTTGACTTTCTGTAAACTGCTATCGACCCGGTGAGTTCAGAATAATTTTGAGAAGACTGCAGTATGTTGGTTAGGTGCTGATCCCCCAGGTAGAACCCGACCCCCAAATTCCGTATAGTGGCCGCCGAAATATTGTTTCTGGCCGTAATTTGCGGCCAGATGGGGAGGGTTTAGGTTGGGGTTTGGTCCTATAGGTGTCCGCTGCAACCCTTAGACTCATGGCATGTATAATTTTATTTGATTCTTACTGCAGAAAAATCTGGAGCTAATTACCCTATTTCTTGTATTTTAAACCTTCGCGACACGCGTGATACGCATGTGGTTTGGGGTTTCTGCGTATCGCGACGCGTCGGGGTAGTTTCAGGCGCGTAATCACACGTTTTTGCGTATCGCGCACATGCGCGCTTGATTTACGACACGGGTTTCTAGTTTGACCTTAATGTCACGATTTTGTGGATTTGAGCTTATGTGTGATATATTGTGTGATTCTAGGATCGCAGACGAGTGAGACGGACGCTGCGAAGAAAGGGAAGCTAGTCGTCGGCTACACTTAGCGCGAGACTTCGGTGAGTAGATTTAATATCTACGGGGATATCGCCCGCATGGCGTTATGCGTCAGGGTTGATAGGACCTTATAGTTATATATTGCATTTACCTACATTGACTGTCATGTATACTATTGTTGCATACTGCATTCCCTGCTATATGTATGTAAACTTAGAACTGATAGAACACCGCACTATTACTAACGGTTCTTGTTGCACGAGCATTAATCTACATGTTACACACACACCGTTAGTAATTGCCATGACACACTCACTGTAGAATTGCCATGATTATATTGCTGTAGTTCATTTCATATATGATTCGTTATGATTTTCATAGAAATTGGGAGCCGCAAGATGTATTTGAAAACTGAAACTATTTTAAAAAGCGGTTCTCCCTTGTACCTATATTATGACTTGATGTACATAGCACATCGCATTTGATTTACTCATTCGTGTTGGATTTCCATGTGATTTCTGGTTTTGAGGACCGTGGAATTAATTAAAGAAAAGATGCACTATTTGAAAACCCGGTCCCTCGTGATATGATATTTGGTGCGTCCACCATGCGTTTTCTCGGTGCTGAGACGTGTGCTTGAAACCCGATTCGAGGAGTTGGATGATCCGTTTGCGGGTTCGTGGTAGACCCGGTATGGTTCCCCGGGGCGAGAAATGTTTTTCGTGGAGTAGACGATGAGCCTGGCAGGGCGGTGAGTACCTACCGGTGATTGGTTGGACCTGGCGGTTATCCAGAGGATACTGACCAGAGTCGAGAGATGGATGCGAGATGATCCGTACTGCCGGGGCCGAGGGCCGATACCGCAGACGGAGCCCGTAGGCTGATCCGGACTGACGATGCCCGATATATGAGGATTTGCGTGTCGATGCTGGACACGAGTATTTTATGATATTTTGAGTGCCGATGTTGGGCACTCGTGATTCTCAGAGATTTATAGGATTGAGGGCCGAGGAGAGTGCCGGCGCCTGAGTTTATTTGGGATTTGGGTGCAGTTGGGGCACCGATTATTTTTCCATGTTGATATTTCCATGTAGATGTTGTTTATCCCATGCTTAGCATTGTTTATTATGCATTTCATCCTGTAGTCGTTTTACCAGACAGAGCATTTGCATGATTTTTGCACCTACTGCTTGTCGCATATAGATCTTACTTGCTGGCATATGATAGAGTAGCGCAGTACGTGCATGCTCGCGATTACCTTTATATGTTATCTCTATTCACGAGTTGGAAACTTACCCTCGTTGTGCCATAGTATTTGCAGGTTGCCCTTCAGAGTAGTCGCGGCAGGCTGCCTTTTACATCTTTTGGCTACAGATACCACTACAGTTGGTGCGAGAGCTGTTTTGCTTTAGGTGGATTGTGGTATCTGATTACTTTTATTGTGCTCTTTTGTATCTAGTATTCTCCATCTACCTTTTATGTACTGGACTTAGATACTGTGTGAGGACGATGATATATATTTTGTATTCTGGGGTCGAGCTCGTAGGAGCTGACTGTTTTTATCTGCAGTTTATATTTCTGGGATGTTCACTTATTACTCTTGTGATGATGGTTTCCGCCGTTAGGCGTGATTGCTCCCGCTTGGGAATGTTTCATTTCATTATATTCCATCTTTACTTATATCCTGTTTTATACCCTATTTCGGGGTTACTTTTACAAAGGAAATTCTGCTAAAATTATTTAAATGACAACGCAACTTTAAAAGAACTTATTGAATTATTTAAGGTTTTCTAAATGTCTTAATTAAATTTTTTCAACACTCGCTACTTTTAAATGGTTTTGATTTCTGGGTTCGGCTTACTTAGTCGCGTTACGCCTGTAGACGTAGCGTGGTTAAGTGCCGGTCATGAGTTGAAATATTCGGGTCGTGACAGTAGGAACCTTCGATTGTTGGGTCGAACTGGTCATGCGAACTCAATGTGCAGTGTGCGTATGTGTGTCTTGACGGGTTTTGGATATATCGGGAGCCTCGCAGAGTGTACGGGGGTTACGCTACCCGGATATCAGGCCGGGGGTCAAGAGGGATAGCAGCCCCCTTGCATGGTGCGGGACAGCACCTCGTTAGAAAAAATTTCCAACGAGGGACGTGTTTTGGTTGTGAAGTGCATGGAAAATAAGGGGTGAGGAGCTTCTTAAAAGACACGTGCATGGCGCGTGGGCGCTTGGCGCCTGCGGGTCACATGCCTGGCACATGGGCGCTTGGCGCCCGTGGGTCACGTGCCAGGCGCGTGGGCTGTTAGCGCCCGAGGGTAACGTACGAGGCGCGTGGGCGATTAGCGCCCGTGCGTCACGTGCCCCGCACGCGAACACTAGACGCTAGTGGGTCACATGCGTGGCACACGACTGCTAGACGCTGGGCGCCTACGGGTCACGTGCCCTGCACACGGCTGCTGAGCGCTGAGCGCCCGTGGATCCCATGAGGCACACGTAGGCGCTGAGCACCCATGGGTCACGTTCCATGCATGCAACCGTTGGGCACCCACAGGTTGCATGCGTAGAGCGCGACCGTTGGGCACCCGTGGGTCATGTGCGCGGCACGCGACCGCTGGAAACACCAGCAGAAAAGTGGCTTAGCCCCTCGGCTGGGAGTTGAACTCCCAAGAGATTATGTATAGATTTGGAGTTAAACTCCTAAAAAGGTTTTGTTTATGGAGTTAAACTCCAGCAGATCTTGAATGGAGTTAAACTCCTAGAAATCTTTGGAAATGACCGAAGGGGACCCCTTTCTTCTCCCTTTTGGCCCTGAATCTTCCCCAAAGTAGGATTTTTAGAGGTGGGTCCCCTTCTTCCTCCTCTTCTATTGGCCGGATCTTGGAGGAAAAAGGGGGTGAAATTTAAAAATCTTCCCTTTTTGAGATCTGATGGAAGATCTGAGTTCCCCTTCAAGGGTTTGATGGTGAAAAACTATTTATTTTTGAAAAAGGAAGAGTTAAACTCTTGATTTAATTCAAAGGGTAAGAAGGTTTTTGAACCTTGAGAATGGAGAAGGAAGCACAGACCCTAATTTTTTTAGAGAGAGAAAAAAAAATTTCATTGATTTTTTGATCATGTTGCCTTTATAGGCTACACACTTTACATATAGCCCCATGGGCTTTGCCGAATGGCGCTTATGCCACCCCATGCCTTATGTGCTTATCTCTTTTTGCACATAAGCCATGGGGTTTACAAAATTTTGTCTTTTTGCTTATTTTACATACATTTACTTCTATACATATATAAAAAAAATTACATTAAACAAATTTATGGCTTCATTCCTTTTGTCATGGAGCCGGTTCCTTTTACCTGGGCTTGGGCCCATTTTGCTTGAGGTTGACTTTGATTTTAACTTAGTCAACCGGGGTGTAATTTTTAACTCCAACACTTGACTGCCAGAATTATGATGGCGATCATATACGTGAGAGCTGGGTAGTCTATAAGCACATCCTTAAATGTCCCTACTCGAGGGAGTATCGAAGTTGGGCTTCGATACTCCGAAGTAGACTAGTGTATACTTTTCGAGACCCCAACGAGGAGTGGTGGCCGGTCTCACAAGCTATTGTGTCAGTTAGTCACCTAAGATAGTATACAGGTGCTCATTGGGTTATGAGTTACACTGGATAGACTCGCCGGGAACATGCTATATGGTATTATACCTATTGTCAGATAGCAGTTCTCCGGTGACATGAGTACAGGTTAGTCTGTCGACCTGAGATTATCATGCCCCACCCCAACACAGAGAGTATTGTTCGCTCTGGCCGAAACCATGAGATTGTCATGCCCTACCCCAATATAGAGAGTATTGTTCGCTCTGGCCGAAACCGCATGGTTTTGTCCTTCGGAGCGAACCGGACCCGACCAGGGGCCACTTCCCAAGAGGTCACCCATCCCAGGACTTTCCTGGCCCGAGCATGCTTAACTATGGAGTTCAAGCTCCTGTAATGCCAGTTCACTTAAAAGGAGCCTCTGTAATGAAGAGTGGTATCATTCCATTTATAGTGCAGATATGTCCTCTTTCGGAATGTATTCCGAAAATTCCTCATTGTTTTACAGTGGGTCCCCATGCTTATCTGGTATATATGGGTATACCGGATATTACCTAGGGCATTACTTTCTCCCCCACTTAGAACAATGGTTCGTCCTCGAACCACAGACCTACTAATGAGGAACCAGCTCTGATACCATTATGTCATGTCCCATACCCAAAACAGAGAGTATTGTCCGCTCTGGCCGAAACAGCACAGTTTTGTCCTTCGGAATGAACCGGACCCGACCAGGGGCCACTTCCCAGGAGGTCACGCATCCCTAGAATTTCCTGGCCCGAGCACGCTTAACTACGGAGTTCTCAAGCTCCTGTAGTGCTAGTTCACTTAAAAGGCGCCTCTCTAATGAAGAGTGGTATCATTCCATTTACAGTACAGATCTGTCCTCTTTTGGAATGTATTCCGAAAATTCCCCATTGTTTTACAGTGGGTCCCTATGCTTATCTGGTATATATGGGTATACCGGATCATACCTGGGGCATTACAGAGATCGTCATTTGTCTCGTGTGATTTCCCACTGTGCGTTGATTACTACCCTACCACGGCTCAAAGGAGTCGTGCAAACAGGTTTTAATTAGGTACAGTCCCGAGCCATAAGGAGGCAGTGAGCAGATCGTCGGGGATTCGTCTCTCCCGGTATTGGAGGTTGATGTCGCGCTGTGCATGGGTAGCCATCACCAGAAATCCTTGGTCAAGGTAGACGAGAATTACTGATTTGGATCAGTAGTTTCTCAGTGGGTGATGGGCTTCACACCGACATGAAATATCGCGTTATTAGGGGTCTGACTTTATCCACCCTCTAGACCCGATATTCGATACTCTTAGACGAACAAACCAGACTGTATGGAGATTGTCATAGACAAGCTCAGTAGGGTTCGGATGAGTTTGCTCGTCGGCTTTCCTTTTGCTCAATACCTGGGTAGCCGTTACGTACAGCTAGTGCCGCTGACGTGTTTGTGGTTAAACCCACTGCCAGTGTATTAACGAGTCTATAGAGTCCCACACATAGGGTTTCCCTGGTTCAAGCAAAATGATGTAGTAGCCGTATTTTGATACGTGCAGGGTTCTGATCGAATGATTGTACTAATTACCCGGACTTTCAATCGGACAGTTGATAATATTAGCCGGCTCGGGTTTGAGCCGAATTATTAAATCAGGTATTGATTTAATAATTTACGTATATGTATTTCGATATCTATATTCTAGTATTATGTTCTTTGTGTTATTCTATCTCTTTTGGTATTCGTATTTTGGTACAAATATAGGTATTTATATACAAATGAGTGTAATCCGTATTTATATAGAAAACATTCTAGAAGGTGAACACCACATTTTGTTTTATCCATTTATTAATTTAAATGGAAATAAGGTGTAAAGGTGATGAAGAGAGAATGGTGAGAACCATGCTTAAATAGTGTTGACAAATGAATTGTTAATTCATTTGTGCTAACTATTCAAGTATGGTTGCTATATTATATTTGGAAATGGTTTTACAAAACCTTGCTTCATATTTTCTCTCACTTGATGGATGGTCATTTGAAAAACACTCTCACCATTTTGCTTGCTCTCTTCACTGCATTTCTTGATCTCTTCCTCCTTCATCTTCATCTTCCACCCTACCATCTCATGTGTTGAAAAATAAGGGTAGAAGAGAGATAGATAAACACTTAGAGCCACTTACTATATCTCTAGACACTCTAGATTAGCAACCTAGAGTCATTATTTTCTTCACTAGATTCTTAGTGTGAAGCTAGAGTAATGAGCTACATCCCTCGGGTGGATCATCTTCGACGGAGGAAGACCAGCGGCCAAGCTCGATCGAGTAAACCTCTAGGAGCTAAGGAAGATGATAGAAGACCGAAGGACTCGAATTATTCAGTATAACGCTTCTATCACAGTAGATAAGCTCTTTGTAGTTAGCAAGTTTTAGGTTTATGGTTTCGATTCTAGGACGGGTTTTTAGCGCCAAGTTTTTTTTAAACACCATTTTTTTGTTCAGCATCGGCCATGGTAGATGGCCAGAGCGCTAGCAAACCCCAACACTTATGCACACATGTATGACACGTGGTGCGCATGTCATCCATTGCATGTCTTCATAGACAATATCCCTTACTTGTGCACATGTGTATGACACGTGGTGCGCATATCGTCCATCGCATGTCTTCATAGAAAATATTCTGCACTTGCGCACACGTATATGACACATGATGCGCATGTTATCAATTTGTATTCCACACTTGCACACACATATATGCGCATGTTGTTGGGGGTGTAGTAGCGCCTCTAGTTGGGTTGCAACATCATAAAGTAATGAACTTTTAAATTTTCTAGAGGGCTATCACAAACAAACTCCGAATCGTAACTAGAGATTAGGGTAAAAGCAACAATATATGAAGTCTAAGCTAAAAGGAAAAGAACTACAACCTTTGTAGCTAACTCCTTCACTCTTTTGGACTCCTACGGCTTTGCTCGAAGCTTGGATCAACCCGCTCAAGGTCCTTCATCTCCACCCAGAGATTCCTAGGTCAAGCTATTTGCTTCACAAGATCAAGATGAAGTGGAGCAAACACCCTACACTAAAAGGCTAGGGTAGTGTAAAATTGTTGTGTGGTTTGTATACTCACTTAAAAAAAAACCTTTCTTTTTAAGTTCCTCACTCAAAATAAAACTCAAGAGAGCTTGAAGGAGGAGGAAGAAGAAGAAGGCAAAGCTTTTGTCAATATTGTGATAATCTCCTTTTCAAAATGAAAAATAAAAGAATATATATGAGACACTCTCAAATATAACCATGGTTAACTAAATATCTAGATATTTTGTAGATGAGTTAAAGAACAAAGGAAATATAACTAAGGTTAAGTCAATGGTCAAATGAGAAAAGTGTAGAAACAATGAGTCATTTAGCTAATTTCCTTTTTCTTTAATTTATTAACAAAAATGTAGATATTTATCAACCATGTGAGTCTTGCATTGCCATCTCCTATGTATCAACAACCATAATACATATGTATGTATGTATGTATGTATGTATGTATGTATGTGTGCATGCATATCATCATGTGCATGTATAAACATATATGCATACATCTAAAAGAAAATGTTTAATTAAAAGTGAGTTAAAAGTCAATATTAAATCAACACTTGATTCAATAAATCGGTAATATCAAATACGACCCAACCAATAGTAAACACCCGATTAAAATACGGTATCACATATTCGCATAATCGAGCTCCCGCGCATATCTCATATGCACACCACATCGTTTTGCCTGAGCTAGAAAAATCCTGTGTGGGACTCTAAGACTCGTCAATACGCCGGCAGTAGGTGATGATCATATCAAAACACTCACAAGCCGCAAGCGGTCAGCTAAACGTAACGGCCACCCGGGTATTGAGCGAACAGAAGAACAACAAGCGAACTTGTCAAAGCTCCCGCAAAGTCATTGGTAACATTTACCGTACAGTCCGGTCTCTTCGTCTGATATGCTGCATATCAAGTCTAGGGATGGAATCGTCGAGCCCTAATAACTTAATAAGTTGTGCCGATATGGACTATGACCGGTTGAAAAACTACTGATAACACTTATCAGTAAATCTCATCAACCCTGGCCAGGGACTTCAAGTCAAAGCCAATCGCACATAACACAACATCAACTCCTTATACTGGGAGAGACGAAACCACTCCTATCGCTTATTATCTCCATGTGTCTCGGGAATGTACCCAAAAGCTACATGTTTGCACGACTCAGTAGAGCCATGGTAGGGTGGAAATCAAAGTATAGTGGGAGAACACATAAGACTCTATGACGATCTCGGGTCTACAGACTAACCTGTACCTGTGTCACCTGAGAACTACTATCCGACGATAGACATAATATCATATACGAGTTCTCGATGAGTCTGTTCAGTGTACCCAGTCTCCAATGAGTACCTGTATACAATCTTTGATGTCACAACACCAATGGATATGGGATCATCTATCGCCCATCATATGGGTCAAGAAACGTATACGTTAGTATACTCTGGAATATCGATGCCCTGTCTCGATATACCCTCGACTAGGAACATTTAAGGATATGCTTATATACCACACATGCCCCACTAGTATGATCTCTATCATAGCAATGGAAGTCAAGCCGATATCCTGAGGTCTTTATCAACATGTATCAAATGAACATTATCAAGTAAACATTTCAAGATAAAGTACAACCGATAGCATACTATCATGTCGAGAAAGGAAGTTATCTGTATATATATACATGTCCAAGTATCCACTATACATATAATGGCCTCTAGGGCATACATATATCCTACACATGTCTCCTCATCAATATTCTCCATTTGCGCACACGTATTCAGCACATGATGCGCATGTCTCTAGAAACGGTTTTTTACCAGGTGCGCCCTAAGATAGGGTACCCATGGTTCATCAAAAAGACTTGGCTTTCAAAAGAGACAAAATTCTATGTTCATTGATTTTTGGGTGCATCTATGGTATGCATCCAAATTCTTATGAAAATTATGATTTTTATAAAGAGTCAAAACTCAAAAGAAGTAAAATCTTCTATCTTTTACATGTCGAAACACTCGTTATTTGTTTTTATGAGGGGTCATTTTCTTTTGAAGTCTTGGATCTTAAGATCAATCTCTCATAAAATTCGAAACTTTAGAAAAGATGGATTGGCCCTAAGATCTTTTGATCTTGTACATTGAATTAATAGATTCAATCAAAAAAGCAAACAGTTTTATATAAAGCCAAAGCTTTTAATTATCGAACGATAAAATTTTCCTCCTTCTCTTCTTTTTATTACCATTTTGATGAAAGAAATCGAAGAAGATGAAGTTTTTTCTCGGTTGTGGGAAGTGCGCACTTTAATTGCGACTGCTATCAAAAAGTATGAATGTGATTGTCATTATTCTCATGTTTTCTCTTTTAGGGTCTTATTTATAGTAGAGGGTCAATCAGGGTTTGTTCAAATTAGTTAGTTATTTATTTTATTTTAATTGATTTTAAAATGACTAATATCAATTTAGAGGTATATGCCGTTAGATCAGACGCCATGACAAATTTTTTGTTAGGAAATATATTTTGTTGTTAACAGATTAACAAAGAAGATTTTTCTTCTTTATCAGAAGCGCATACTTCGTTGGGTATAGTTGCCCACTGCAAGGGCGTGCGCTCGTACTTCGCACGTTCTGCAGCCTATCTTATGCTCCAAATATACGCACATGCATTGTTGCGCATGTTATTAAAATAGCTTTTTGGCTATGTGCGCACTTGCTATGGTGCAAGTGCTCTTGGCCATTTTATGATAGGTGCACATCTTGTATTCTTGCGCATAAACATAGGTGTGAACGAATTAAAAACAGGTACAAACAAATGCCCTCACCGCTATGCCTACGTGCATTACATGTGGGTGCAACGGTGTTAGGCTTATCGCCATTAGAAATTAGATGGATTAAGAGATAGGTTTAGATCCCTGCCACCTAAAACTTTTTAATTTTATTAGCCGTGAGTCTCATAAATCTCTTTTCTCCTTATGAGTCGAAAGGATCTCATAGGTGTATTTCTGCTTAGGAATTGTGAGAACTCCTAGGTTTCTTTTCTCTTAAGAGTCGTAAGGATCTCATAAGAGTGTTTTCTTCTTACGAGTTGAGAGGAAATGTAAGTGGCTTCTTCTCCTCATTGGTAGTTTGGTTAGCGAATTAAGGATGTCTTGGATGCAACTTTGTCGTGTGTGGACCATGGATAGCATACGATAGTCAATTTGGTGACAGGCCGCAAGGAAACGATAGCTTGGGAGACAGGTTTAAATCTCTGTCACCTAAGACTTTTCAATTTTATGAACCATGAGGATCTCATAAAATTATTTCTCCCTACGAGTCGAAAGGATCTCGTAAGTGTATTTCCTTCTTAGGAGTTGTGGGGACTCCTAAGTGTCTTTTCTCTTGAGAGTCGTAAGGATTTCATAAAAGTGTTTTTCCCTTATGAGTCGAGATGACCTGTAAATGGCTTCTTCACTTCATTGTTTGAGCAGAAATGACCTGACTTAGTTTATTTACTTGTCCCGGAGCATTCAGTTTACCCTTCCCTTAGGCATATGGATGAACTCATCCTAACATTAAATTTACATAACCCCTATTAACATAAGAGTCCGCTAGGTTTGTGGTATTAGGTTTAGTCCATTGCACTGTTGCGTCATCTGATTTCTTCTCGATCCACGTCCACTCAGTTGCTGGTTCGAGTAGTCGCGTACTTACTGTATCACCCAACCCTTCCAATGCGGTGATACAACGTCTCAAGTAATCTTCCAAGGCCGGGGTATTCATATTGTCGTCGGACGATTCATCATTAGGCGTCACTATGGCGCTTTACTTTGTGGCCAGACTCCATTCTTCGAGTCCCACAGAAGTCATAACCGCACCTTTTCGAGGTGGGATGACATCCTGTGGTCTTTAGGGGTTTTATGTATTGCCATCAAGACCCGAAATTAGGAATATGTCGTCACTCCATTTTTGTTTTGATGATGCCCCTCCGATTTTTCACAGAAGTAGGGTAGACATCCATATGGTCTCTAGGCTGTATATATCGTTTTTGAGATCTGGAGCTAGAAATTTTCCATCACTCCACTTTTGCTTTGGCTCCTTAGAGCTTTATTGACACCACGTCTGTACTCTGCTGGAATAAGAAGGACGTCCAAATAGTCTAAAGGCTGTATATATGCCATCAAGACTTTGTTCTTCGTTTGGTGAAGCATGGTGGAAAATATGATACCCTTTCTTTCATTTGTGCTCGTAGATTACATACAAAAGTCGGTATTGACCTACTTGCAGGGCGGAAAATTTTTCTTTCTTCTTTTTTTTATATATCCTCGATCCTATATCATTTCAACTTTTCTTATCGTGAAAGTCGGGATTGCCAAATCATTTCTGCAATTTAGTCGTGGTGCTTAATTATTTCGACTATTTCATTTTATTTTTACTCGATGATTTTTATTGCGAGTTGCCCAATCATTTCGACTATTTCAGTAATATATATTTTTTTTGTTTTCCAGTTTGACGACTTGGGGGTTGACAATCTAAAACTTGGTATTTTGGGTGTCGTTCGGCGTCAATATCGCTAACACTAAAGCGTAATATCAGGAGTGACTCATCATTTGCCATTTCCTATTTTGGATAAAGGTGGATTAGAAAACAGATTTAGATCCTTGTAATCTATGTTTTTTCAATCTTTATGAGCTGTGAGGGTCTTATAAAGTTATTTTCTCGCTATGAATTGAGACGATCTATCAGGTGTATTTTCTCCTTAGGAGTTGTGAGGGCTCTTAAGTGGATTTTCTCTTGTAAATAGTAAGGATCTTACAAAATTGTTTTCTCCTTTCAAGTCGAAAGGACCCATAAGTGTCTTTCACCATACGGGAAGTATTTCTCTTCTTTCGTGGAACTTGATTGGAACATATTTATTTGTGCCCATAGATTGTATATAAGAGTCGATATCGAACTACTTGTAGTGCAATTTGGGGATATAATGGCTTAAGAAATATGTTTAGATCCCTTAAGCTAAGGCTTTTGAATTATATGAGCCATGAGGGTCTCATGGAAATATTTTCTCCTTACGAGCCGTGATGATCTCGCAAGTGCATTTTCTCCTTAAGAACCATAAGGATTCCTAATGTGTTCTTCTTTTGTGAGTCATAATGATCACATGCATGTATTTTCTCCTTACAAAGTCGAAAGGACTTTTCAAGTGTACTTTTCTTTCTTTTCATGAGTTTGTGCCCTTTCGGGTTTTTACAAGCTCACCGGCAGTCCTGCTATCTTTAGTCACAAAGCCCTTTCAGGTTTTCATCCATACCCATTTTGCTTGTGGATTATCATTTTTTAAATGGTAGGTGGGTAGATTTCCTTCTTGCCGGTATCTCAGTCAATGGAGAAGGACTTGAGTGCAGGTTCGTCGGTGGTAGTCCAACATTTCTTTCCAGTGAGACTTGAGAAAGATATGGATCGTTCATTCCCATGGATTGCATATGGTGATCAATATGGAGATCTACCATAAGGCATAACATATTTTGGAGGAATGCATCATTAGTGGAGCTTCATAACCGGTGGGACTTCAGGTGCTGTCTCGCCGGTGGAACATCAGGTGTAGCCTCGCCGGCAGGACTTGGTGGAGGTAGGGATCTTTTATGCCCGTGGACTGTATACGATGATCAATATGGAGATCTATCGTAAGGCATGGTGCCAATTTAGGGACATAGCGGTCTATAAGAGCCATGGAGAACATATATGGGATATAAATCGTTTTTGCCTATGGATTGTATACAGTTTGTTATATGATCCATGCCATAGGGCAACATATTCATTTGGGTACTATTACCTTGTGGGACTTTTAGAGTTTTGATTTTGGAAGGTAGCGAGCGGACATAGGCGTTGTCATCTACCATTGACCTAAGTCACGACTCTTCAAGCATAGTACTTTTTTATAATCAGCTATTTATTGGTCAAAAGGGCCTTTCTCCATGCATGTCCATCAACATGTAGGTTCCTCCTCGGTAGAATTCTTCTATGATATACGGGCTTTCTGTTGGATATGTATGCCCTAGAGACCATTATTGTATAGTACTAGTTTGTATATTACATTTTCGAAGTGTAACGTTTTAGAAAACGTTTAGGCGAATTTTCCGTTAATAGTTAAAATAAGTTGTGTTTTCCGTAAAAACCTAGAAGTGATCATTTTTCAGTATAGACTTAACTGCACCTAGTTTAACTAGGAAATTGCTAGTTTGCGGTTTTTAGTTGTCACTTGAAAATTTTATTTCACTTTAATATTTTTCCTTAATTAAAATATTATTATAAGCTTTTAATTATGCACTTAATTAGTGGTAATTACCATTTGGTTTGGGTTAATTATGCTAATGTGAATCCATGCTAACTTAATCACTAGATTAAGCACCTTTGACTTCTTTGAAAATATCTTGGAAAATATCCAGATATTTTGTAGGTTAATGAAGTTTTTAATTAAAAGATTAAGAGGTGGCATAAAGATAAGTTAATTAATTGAGCTTTAATGATGTTTTAGACTAGAATTTTCAACACACTTCCACACTTTCCCCATTCTTCATGCTATGCCCCCCTGCTGCCATCTTTCTTTCTCCACTCCATTTCCATTTCTTTGAGATCAAAAAATTCATCAAAAATCATCAAATAATCCCACAAACTCAAATATAAATCCCTACCCATTTTTCCTTAAGCCTAAACAAGCTTGGATCTTCATGAAAGTTATCATTTTGGAGGCTAATTTGGAGTTTAGTTTCTAGTTTGTGAATCTAGTGGAGGTATAAAATCCTAACCCTAAGGTTTAGTTGTTGTTTAAATACTTTAAGCTAGTTTATTAGATGTTTAATTATGGCTTTAATTTGCATGTTTAGAAATACAAGAAAAGGTTTGAAAATCAAGTTAGCGTTTTGTTTATTTGTAATGGTTAAGTGAGTTGTTTAGACAAGGAAAACTTAACCTAATTGTGAGAATGTTATTTGTTATTTTTCCTACTTGGCTAATTAAGCTTAAGTGCAAACTAAAATTTTACTAAATCTTTTATGGGTGAGATTAAAATTGTAGTAAAGATTTGGGTGACTTAGTTAAGCTACTATGTGATGATTGTGATCGCTAGATTTGGTTAAACTTTTAGATTTGAGCTAAAATGATTAAAAGTTGCTTACTAGGTTTTCTAATAAATTAGGCGTGGGTTTCTATTGACGTTGCGATGTTATATATATTAGATTTCATGATATATATTGTGTTATGAATGTGCGATCGGTACGATCAGGGTCTAGGCTTGGTGATTATGTCGTTTTGCGTTCCTAACTAGGGTTATGCCGATATCATACGCGTTTTGTGCACTAAGTGCACAGTGTGTATATCTTATGGACGTTATCCTTGCGTTTCGTTGTCTTTGTGTCGGCCCAGGATATTTAGTCTTATGTGTTGTGTTTATGAAATTTTAGGATCACGAGCAGGGACTTCGGACGCTGCGAAGAAAGGGAAGCAGGTGGTCGGATTTACTTAGCTCGAGATCATCGGTGAGTAAATTTAACATCTACAGGGGAATCGCCCGCATGGCGTTATGCGTTTGGGCTAGATTAAATGACATGATTATTAGTTACAAGTATATGGACATTGATCGTGCATGTATACCATTGTTGCATATCTCATTTCTTATCGTATATGGACATAATATTAATGAGACACAACACCATTATTGACGGTTCATGTTACACGAGCACTAATTGTATGCTACATACACTCCGTTGATAATTGCCATGATACGCACAACCCTATACATATGTGATATTGTATTGATTAGGGACATTAAGACATGATCCTTATTTCCATTGTGCGTATGAGATGTAGCTGACACCTAGACATACGTGATATTGTATTGATTAGGGACATTGAGACATGATCCTTATTTCCATTGTGCATATGAGATGTAGCTAACACCTATACATATGTGATATTGTATTGATTAGGGACATTGAGACATGATCCTTATTTCCATTGTGCATATGAGATGTAGCTGACACCTATACACACGTGATATTGTATTGATTAGGGACATTGAGACATGATCCTTATTTCCATTATGCATATGAGATGTAGCTGACACCTATATATAGGTGATATTGTATTGGTTAGGGACGCTGAGACTAGATCCTTATTTCCATTGTGTATAAGAAAGATAGCATACACATATACCTACATGCTTACACATGTATCTATAGGGTAATGTATCATTATTGACAGGTATATAGACATATGAGATATAGCTACATGTACATCTTGCATACATACTTATATGTATACACATATACCTTGCTATAGCTACGTGTTCACCGTTATATGATGTTGCGTTGGATTTTGGAGAAATTAGGAACCGCATGATATGTTTAATAACTTGCTGCATTTAAATAGCGGTTCTTCTTTTATATGCTCATATTACTGTTTTATGTTGCATATATTATATTTCATGGATTTACGCATTGAGATATGGATTTCATATGATGTTTTCTGGATGTTTTACTCCTGATGATATATATCAGTGGTATGAGATGTTGTTATATATGTGTGTGTGTATATATATATCAGTGGTATGAGATGCTGTATATATATATATATATAATCATTATAATGATCTATGCAAGTATTCTAATTTTCTTGATACGATATTTCGATGCGTCCACCATGAGTTTTCTCGGTTCTGAGATTTGTGTTAGATACTCGATGCGAGGAGTGGACGAGGCCGTATGCGGGTACATGGTGGACCCGGTATAGTTCCCCGAGGAAAGAAGATCGCGGATGATGGCGATGAGCCTAGCAGACGGGCTAGTACCTACCGGTGATTGTATTTTGGACTCGGCGGTTATCGTGGGGATACCGACCGGAGTCATGTACGGACATGACATCAGCTCCAGTCGTGGGGACGGCGCCTGACAGATGAGTATTTACATGTCGATGCTGGACACTAGTTTTCATGATGTTTCTAGTGTCGATGTTGGACACTCAGATTCCATGATTTTTATGTGTCATTGAGGGACACACACACACATATATACACACACAGGCATAGTTTTCATGATGTTTTCGGGTGTCGATATTGGACACTCGGGTTCCATGAGACTTACAGGGTATGAGGGCCGATCTGAGGATATGGTGCCTGAGGTATTGGGATTTGGAGTGTCGTTGATGGACAGTAGTTTCTCCACGATGAGGATTTCCGTGATGATGATATGTTTTATCCCATACTCAGTATTTATTTGATATGCATTGCTTCATATTTTAGTAGTACCTGATAGAGTACCTTTCATGACTGTTGCAAATACATATTGCCATATTATACAATCAGTTTGATTGTGATAGATTATCGCAGTACGTGCATACCTGCGATTACCTACATATGTTATTTATTATTCACGAGTTGGCAACGCATCCCCGTTGTGCCACAGTGTTTTGCAGGTAGCCCGTCAGAGTGGTAGCGAGAGGGCTTCTTCTTATCGTATCATATTTTGCAGCGGATACCGATACGGCTAACTGTGAGCAGTTTTGCTATAGGTGGGTTTTGCGGTTATCCGATAATACTCATTTGTATATTCGTTGTATCTAGTACTCTCCATCTACTAGTTCATGTATTGACTTAGAGAAGAGTTTTGAGAACGATATTTTATATTATTTTGTGACTTTAGATGTTTTTATGTTATTGTCAGTTTATATCGTCCATTCTCTTCGCTACGGCGTCGTATATCTGTTGTGGTGGTTGTTTCCGCCTTTGGGTGTGGATTTGCTCCCGTTGGGGATGCTTTACTTATATTATTTGTTGTTGTAACACCTTAGAATGTGTTTAGGGGCTAATTATATGTTAATATATGGTTTTTATTAAAAAGTTTACCAAAACGGTTTTCAAATAATTTATCTGGTTTTATGAATATTTTATTAGAATTTTATCTGGACTGCACACACTTATGCATGTTAACTAGGGTTAAGTCTAGAGTCAAACCATGTTTAGATAACCATGGTGGACTAACCCATTTGTTAAGCTAATTTTTTTTTGATTAAGGGTATTAGTCTTTAAAACGAATTAGTGCTAGGGGTTGACTAGTATAGGTGAGAGAGAGACCATGATGGATGGTGCCATGCTTGGCATTTAATGAAGAGAGAGGGTGAGGGGTTGACTCTCATTTTATTTTCAAAACCCTTGTATTTTTCCCCCACACTCATTCTCACACATCTCTCTCCCTCCCACTCTCTCACACAAAACAACAACAACAGTAGCAGCATTGAAGCAGCAGCAGCAGCAAAAACAACAACAATAGCAGCAGCATCAGCATCAGCAACAGTTGCAACAGAGGCGACAGCAGCAGCTCAGCAGTAGCAGCGGCAGTAGCAGCAGCACTCCAACAGCAGCAACACCCTCTTCTCCTTCTTCTTCTTCTCTTCTCCTGCATCCTAGGATCTCTAGAGGTATAATCTTTAAACTTGATTTCCTTGCTTGCATAACATATGGTTATTTAAGCTTAAGTTAGTGTTTATCATGTAGTTTAGTGCTAGTTTTGGTAATTTGAGTGAGATTTGGCAAAGTGATGGTTTTTATTGATAATAAATCTTGGCTAAGTGCGTTTGAGGCCAGTTAACTTAAGATTAACCCCAGATTTCACCAAAATACCATAAGTTTTCAATTAGTGCTAAAATTAACGTTTTTAAGCAAAATCTTGGCTTTCTGTGATCTGCTTTGGAACCGGGGGTTTCAGAGAAATATTGAGTTAACTGGAGCATGTTGGATAGACCCTAACTACACACACCAAGCACGACACCCAAATGTTACTGTTTGGCCGCAATTTTAATCCTTCCAGCCGCAAATTGCGGCCAGACAGGGGAGTTAGGGATTAGGGTTTTGGCTGAGGGAGTCTGCTACATATTATAGTAGTGTGGTATGTGCAACTCTGTAAGATTCTCTCTGTAGGAAAATCTGGGACCCTATATTGTTTTTCTATTACGTTTAGTTTGCGCGATACGCGCGATATGTGAGTAGGTTCTTTGATCCAGCGTGTCGCAACATGTCGGGTTAGTTTAGACGCGTATACACACGTTTCAGCGTATCGTACACACGCGCGTTTAGTTCGCGACGTGAGTTTCTCGTTTGATTTCGATATCGCATTTTGTAGAATTTTGCTTATATATATGGATTCCTTGTAAATTTCCAGGTTCGCAGGCGATTACGTCGGACGCCGCAAAGAAGGGGAAGTAAGTGGTCGGCTACGAATAACACGTGACCAGGTGAGTAGATTTAATATCTACGGGGAAATCGCCCGTATGGCGTTATGCGTCAGGGCTGATAGGACATTGTAGTAGCATATTTCATTTGCATACATTTGACTGTTCATGGATACTATTTGTTGCATACCGCATTCCCTGCTATATCTATATGAACTTAAAACTGACAGCACACCGCATTGTTACTAACGGTTCATGTCGCACGAGCACTAATCTGCATGTTACACACACACCGTTAGTAATTGCCATGACTCTCACACTATAGAATTGCCTTGAACAATATACTATAGCTCCCCTCCTATATGATTCGGCATGATTATGATACTTGTGCACGTGCTTATTTACATATTCACACTTGTGCACGTACTTATTTACATATTCATACTTGTGCACGTACTTATTTACATATTCATACTTGTGCACGTACTTATTTGCATATCCATACTTATGCATATTCAAACTGTACCTACCTAGATAGGCTGATTTTTGGTAGAAACTGGGGACCGCATGAGACCTTTTGAAAAACTGAATCTATTTTAAAGAACGGTTTCTCCCTTTTACTTATAGTATGACTTTTGATGCATATATCACATCGCATGGATTTACACATTGACCTTGGATTTCATGTGATTTCTGGATTTTGAGGACCGTGGGGTTATTTAAGAAAATATGCACTATTTTGAAAACCCGGTTCCTCTTGACATGATATTTTGGTGCGTCCACCACACGTTTTCTCGATTCCGAGACGTGTGCTTGAAACCCGATTCGAGGAGTTGGATGATCCGTTTGCGGGTTCGTGGTGGACCCGGTATGGTTCCCCAGGACGAGAAATGTTTTTTCGTGGAGCAGACGATGGGCCTGGCAGGGTGGCTAGTACCTACCGGTGATTGGTTGCACTTGGCGGCTATCAGGAGGATACTGACCAGAGTCGATAGATGGATACGGGATGACCCGTACTGCCGGGGCCGATGGCCGATTCCGCAGATGGAGCCCGTGGGCCGATCCGGACTGACGGAGCCCGATATATGAGGATTTGCGTGTCGATGCTGGACACGAGTATTTCATGATATTTTGAGTGCTGATGTTGGGCATTCACGATTCTCAGAAATTTACAGGATTTGAGGGCCGGTGAGGATGACGGCGCCTGAGTTTTATTGTGATTTGGGTGCATTGATGGACACTGATTCTATTTTCCACGTTGACATTCCGTGTAGTTGTTATTTTATTCCCATGCTCAGCATTCATTATTTTGCATCTCATCCTGTAGTCATGATACCTGATAGAGTACTTATGCATGATTATTGCACATCCTGCTCATCGCATATAGATATTATCTGCTGGCATATGTTAGAGTAGCGCAGTACGTGCATACTCGCGATTACCTTTATATGTTATCTACTATTCACGAGTTGGAAACTCACCCCCGTTGTGCCACAGTGTTTGCAAGTTGCCCCACGGAGTAGTCGCGGCAGGCTGCTTTCTTACATCTTTTGACACAGATACCACTGCGGTTGGCATACTAGCCCTTTTACTGATAGGTCGGTTTTTGTGCGGTATCTATTTATTTTCCAGTTGTATACATCATTGTATCTAGTATTCTCCATCTACTACTTATGTATGGACTTAGAGACCAGTTGTGAGGACAATGTATATTATTGTACTCTGGTGTCGAGCTCGTTGTGAGCCGACTTATTTATGCAGTTTTATATTTCATGTTGTCTTCACTTATTTTTACTCTTTCTTCGCTACGGCGTCGTATATTATCATTGTGGTGTTTGTTTCCTCCGTTGGGCGTGATTGCTCCCGTTTGGGATGCTTATTTCTTACTGTGTATCATTTTAATCATATATTGCCTTATACCCGATTTCGGGGCTAGTTTTACAAAGGAAATGCTGCCAAAATTTTTAAAATAATAACTTGAACTTTAAATAACTCTACTAAACAACTTAACGTTTTCTAAATGTTTTAAAAAATATTCTAATAAATGTTTTAAACACTCTATACTTTTTATGGTTTTGATTTCTGGGTTTCGGCTTACTTAGTCACGACCCAAAGTTCAGCCCGTGACCGGCACTTCACCACGTGACGTCTACAGGCGTAACGCGACTAAGTAAGCCGAAACCCAGAAATCAAAACCATAAAAAGTATATAGTGTTTAAAACATTTATTAGAATATTTGTTAAAACATTTAGAAAACGTTAAGTTGTTTAGTAGAGTTCTTTAAAGTTCAAGTTATTATTTTAAAAATTTTGGCAGCATTTCCTTTGTAAAACTAGCCCCGAAATCGGGTATAAGGCAATATATGAGTAAAATGATACACAATAAGAAATAAGCATCCCAAACGGGAGCAATCACACCTAACGGCGGAAACAAACACCACAATGATAATATACGACGCCGTAGCGAAGAAAGAGTAAAAATAAGTGAAGACAACATGAAATATAAAACTGCATAAATAAAGTCGGCTCACAACGAGCTCGACACCAGAGTAAAATAATATACATCGTCCTCACAACTGGTCTCTAAGTCCATACATAAGTAGTAGATGGAGAATACTAGATACAATGATGTATACAACTGGAAAATAAACAGATACCGCACAAAAACCCACCTATCAGCAAAAGGGCTAGTATGCCAACCGCAGTGGTATCTGTGTCAAAAGATGTAAGAAAGCAGCCTGCCGCGACTACTCCGTGGGGCAACCTGCAAACACTGTGGCACAACGGCGGTGAGTTTCTAACTCGTGAATAGTAGATAACATATAAAGGTAATCGCAAGTGTGCACGTACTGCGCTACTCTAACATATGCCAGCAGATAATATCTATATGCGATGAGCAGGATGTGCAATAATCATGCATAAGTACTCTATCAGGTATCATGACTACAGGATGAGATGCAAAATAATGAATGCTGAGCATGGGAATAAAATAATATCTACACGGAATGTCAACGTGGAAAATAGAATCGGTGTCCATCAATGCACCCAAATCCCAATAAAACTCAGGTGCTGTCATCCTCACCGGCCCTCAAATCCTGTAAATTTCTGAGAATCGCTAATGCCCAACATCGGCACTCAAAATATCATGAAATACTCGTGCCCAGCATCGACACGCAAATCCTCATATATCGGGCTCCGTCAGTTCGGATCGGCCCACGGGCTCCATTGGCGGAATCGGCCATCGGCCTCGGCAGTATGGGTCATCCCGTATCCATATATCGACTCTGGTCAGTATCCTCCGGATAACCGCCAGGTCCAACCAATCACCGGTTGGTGCTAGCCATCCTGCCAGGCCCATCGTTTGCTCCACGAAAAAACATTTCTCATCCCGGGGAACCATACCGGGTCCACCACGAACCCGCAAACGGATCATCCAACTCCTCGAATCGGTATTCAAGCACACGTCTCGGAACCGAGAAAACACGTGGTGGACGCACCAAAATATCATGTCAAGAGGAATCGGGTTTTCAAAATAGTTCATATTTTCTTAAATAACCCCACGGTCCTCAAAATCCAGAAATCACATGAAATCCAAGGTCAATGTGTAAATCCATGCGATGTGATATATGCATCAAAAGTCATACTATAAGTAAACGGGAGAAACCGTTCTTTAAAATAAATTCAGTTTTTCAAAAGGTCTCATGCGGTCCCCAGTTTCTACCAAAAATCAACCTATCTAGGTAGGTACAGTTTGAATATGCATAAGTATGAATATGCAAATGAGTACGTGCACAAGTATGAATATGTAAATAAGTACATGCTCAAGTATGAATATGTAAATAAGTACGTGCACAAGTGTGAATATGTAAATAAGCACTGCACAAGTATCATAATCATGCCGAATCATATAGGAGGGGAGCTACAGTATATTGTTCAAGGCAATTCTATAGTGTGAGTGTCATGGCAATTACTAACGGTGTGTGTGTAACATGCAGATTAGTGCTCGTGCGACATGAACCGTTAGTAACAGTGCGGCGTGTTGTCGGTTTTAAGTTCATATAGATATAGCAGGGAATGCGGTATGCAACAAATAGTATCCATGAACAGTCAAATGTATGCAAATGAAATATGCTACTACAATGTCCTATCAGCCCTGACGCATAACGCCATCCGGGCGATTTCCCCGTAGATGTTAAATCTACCCACCTGGTCGCATTCAACTCGTAGCCGACCACTTGCTTCCCCTTCTTTGCGGCGTCCGACGTACCCGCCTGCGAACCTGGAAATTCACAAGGAATCCATATATATAAGCAAAATTCTACAAAACGCGATATCGAAATCAAACGAGAAACTCGCGTCGCGAACTAAACGCGTGTGTATACGATACGCTGAAACGTGTGTATACGCGTCTAAACTAACCCGACACGTCGCGACACGCTGGATCACAGAACCCACTCACGTATCGCGCGTATCGCGCAAACTAAACGTAATAGAAAAACGATATAGGGTCCCAGATTTTCCTAAAGAGAGAATCTTACAAAGTTGCACATACCACACTACTATAATATGTAGCAGACTCCCTCAGCCAAAACCCTAACCCCTAACTCCCCTGTCTGGCCGCAATTTGCGGCCAGAGGATTAAAATTGCGACCAAACAGTAACATTTGGGTGTCGTGCTTGGTTTGTGTAGTCAGGGTCTATCCAACATGCTCCAGTTAACTCAATGTTTCTCTGAAACTCCCGGTTCCAAAGCAGATCACAGAAAGCCAAGATTTTGCTTAAAAACGTTAATTTTAGCACTAATTGAAAACTTAGGGTATTTTGGTGAAATCTGGGGTTAATCTTAGGTTAACTGGCCTCAAACACACTTAGCCAAGCTATATTATCAATAAAAACCATCACTTTGCCAAATCTCACTCAAATTACCAAAACTAGCACTAAACCATATGATAAACACTAACTTAAGCTTAAATAACCATATGTTAAGCAAGCAAGGAAATCAAGTATAAAGATTATACCTATAGAGATCCTAGGATGCAGGAGAAGAGAAGAAGAAGAAGGAGAAGAGGGTGTTGCTGCTGCTGGAGTGCTGCTGCTATTGCTGCTGCTGCTGCTGAGCTGCTGCTGCTATTGCTGCTGCTGCTGCTGAGCTGCTGCTGTTGCCTCTGTTGCAGCTGCTGCTGATGCTGATGCTGCTGCTATTGTTGTTGTTTTTGCTGCTGCTGCTGCTTCAATGCTGCTGCTGTTGTTGTTGTTTTGTGTGAAAGAGTGGGAGGGAGAGAGATGTGTGAGAATTAGTGTGAGGGAAAAATACAAGGGTTTTGAAAATAAAATGAGAGTCAACCCCTCACCCTCTCTCCTCATTAAATGCCAAGCATGGCACCATCCATCATGGCCTCTCTCTCACCTATACTAGTCAACCCCTAGCACTAATTCATTTTAAAGACTAATACCCTTAATCAAAAACAAATTAGCTTATACAATGGGTTAGTCCACCATGGTTATCTAAACATGGTTTAACCCTAGACTTAACCCTAGTTAACATGCACAAGTGTGTGCAGTCCAGATAAAATTCTAATAAAATATTCATAAAACCAGATAAATTATTTGAAAACTGTTTTGGTAAACTTTTTAATAAAAACCATATATTAACATATAATTATCCCCTAAACACATCCTAAGGTGTAACAATCTTCCCCCCTTAAAGAAATTCGTCCCCGAATTTAAAATATAAAGCTGTGCATACCTTCAAAGAGATGAGGAAACTTCTTCCGCATCTCGCCCTCGGCCTCCCAAGTGATCTCTTCACCATTCGGGCTGCGCCAAAGCACCTTCACTGATGGCAAGACCTTCGATCTAAGTTTCTTCACCTGCCGGTCCAATATCACCACTGGCTGCTCGGTGAACGAAAGATCGCGCTCGAGCTGAACGGTCTGATGCTGAATCATGTGGGAAGGGTCATGTAGGTATCTGCGAAGTATCGACACGTGGAATACGGGGTGATCATCTAGGAAGTCGGGTGGAAGAGACAAACGATATGCTACTGCGCCCACACGCTCGAGGAACTCGAAGGGACCTATGAATCTGGGGCTAAGCTTCCCCTTCAGTCCAAACCTCATCACTCCTTTCATCGGAGAGACCCTCAGAAAAACGTGATCTCCAACTGCGAACTCTAATCTGCGGCGGCGTCTGTCAGCATACGATCTCTGCCTACTCTGAGCTGTCCTCATCCTATCCCGAATCAGCTGTATCTTCTCGGTCGTCTCCTGTACGAGCTGTGGCCCCAAAATACTGCTCTCACTGAGCTCTGTCCAATAGACGGGCGATCTACATCTCCTCCCACACAAAGCCTCGAAAGGTGCCATCTGAATAGTATCCTGGAAACTATTGTTGTAGGAGAACTCTACCAAGGGTAAATGATGATCCCAGCTACCACCAAAGTCTAAAACGCACACTCGGAGCTTGTCCTCGAGAGTCTGAATAGTCCGCTCTGACTGGCCGTCGGTCTGCGGATGAAATGCTGTGCTGAAACTCAAGCGGGTGCCTAAAGCTTCCTGAAGCCTCTGCCATAGTCGGCTGGTAAACTGGGTGCCTCGGTCGGACACGATATACATCGGGACTCCATGCAGTCGTACAATCTCATCGATGTATATCTGGGCATACTGAGCAAATCCGAAAGTCGTCTTCACTGGCAGGAAGTGAGCCGCTTTCGTCAAACGATCCACGATCACCCAAATGGAGTCATACCCTCGCCTAGTCCTGGGTAGACCCACGATGAAGTCTATAGAGATCTGTTCCCATTTCCACTCCGGAATGGGTAATGACTGTAGCTCTCCCGCGGGCCTCTGGTGCTCGGCCTTGACTTGCTGACAAGTCAGGCATCTCGACACGAAGTCTGCGATGCCCCTCTTCATTCCGTCCCACCAGTAAACATCTCTCATATCATGGTACATCTTGGTGGAACCCGGATGAACACTGTACACCGATCGATGTGCTTCCTCAAGAATCTCACGCCGCAGTCCCTCAGCATCTGGTATGCACAGTCTAGTCCCAAATGCAGTATCCCCTGATCATCGATCACGAACTCGGAAAATCTGTCCTGTCCAATCTTCCATGATCTCTGAACAACGGTCATCACTGTGTTGTGCCTCATGTATACGGTCAAGCAACTGTGGGCGTGCACGAACATGCGCAATCTATCCCCCTATCGGCGTGAACTCGAACTGCACTCGGCTGTCGCATAATATCTGCCAATCTGCCGACGACTGCCTCTGCACTGCGCTCAAACAAGATAGACTGCCCCCGGGCCTCCTGCTCAAAGCATCCGCCACTACGATTGCCTTACCCGGGTGATACAAGATCTCGCAATCATAGTACTTCACTAGTTCCATCCAACGGCACTGTCGGAGATTCAGGTCTCACTGCTGAAATGTATACTTTAAGCTCTTATGATCAGTGAATATCTGGCACGACTCGCCGTATAGGTAATGTCGCCAGATCTTAAGTGCAAAGACCACTGCAGCCATCTCCAAATCGTGAGTGGGGTAGTTCTGTTCATGTCTTTTCAACTGCCGTGAAGCATACGTGATCACCGTGTCATGCTGCATCAATACGCACCCTAGCCCCACTCATGAAGCGTCACAATAGACCACAAATCCGCCTGATCCTGAAGGCAATGATAACACTGGCGCCGTAGTCAAACGAGTCCACAACTACTGAAAGCTATGCTCGCACTCCTCCGTCCAATCGAAAGGAACTCCCTTCCGGGTCAACCCGGTCAAAGGTGCAGCAATGCGGAAGAAGTCCTACACAAATCGCCTGTAATAACCGGCCAATCCTAGAATGCTACGGATCTCCGTAACTGATGAGGGTCTGGGCCAACTCTGAACGGCCTCGATCTTATTCGGGTCCACACATATACCGTCTCGTGTAATCATGCGACCCAAGAAGTCTACGCCGTCAAGCCAGAATGCACACTTGGAGAATTTTGCGAAAAGCCGGTGCTCCCTCAAGGTCTGCAGTGTGATTCGCAGGTGCTGCTCGTGCTCCTCTCGGCTTCGGGAATACACCAATATATCGTCAATGAATACGATGATGAACAAGTCCAAATACGTCCTGAATATACGGTTCATCAAATCCGTAAACGCTGCTGGGGCGTTGGTGAGTCCGAACGACATCACCAAAAACTCATAATGGCCATAGTGCGTGCGGAAAGCTGTCCTCGATATATCCTCATGTCGAACCAGCAGCTGATGGTATCCTGATCACAAGTCGATCCTCGAAAGTATTCTGCCCCCTGAAGCTGGTCGAACAAGTCGTCGATGCGTGGCAAAGGATATCTGTTCCGCACGGTAACCCTGTTCAGCTGGCGGTAGTCGATACACAAACGCAAACTGCCGTCCTTCTTCTTGACAAACAGAACCGGAGTACCCCATGGAGAAACACTGGGTCGAATAAGTCCCTTATCCAGCAAATCTTGCAGCTGATCCTTCAACTCTCTAAGCTCCGTCGGGGCCATCCGATAAGGCGGTATAGAAATAGGCCCCGTGCCGGGAATCAAATCAATACAGAAGGCAATGTCGCGCTCAGGCGGTAGCCCAGGAAGCTCGTCAGGGAACACATCAGGGAACTCGCTAAAAATCGGAACCTGATCCAACAGAACTTTTGTAGCTCTAGTATCGCAAACATAGGCGAGAAATCCCTCACATCCCTTCCTCAAAAGTTGTCCAGGGCGAAGAGAAGAAATCAAACCGTGAGGGGCGGCACCACGGTCCCCCTGCACAACAAAAGCTGACTCGCCGGGAAAACAAAATCTAACTGTCTTCTCACGGCAGTCCACAGACGCATAGCACGTGGCTAACCAATCCATGCCCAAAATAACGTCGAAGTCCAACATCTCAAGAAGGATCAAGTCGACAGGCAGCTCTCTCTCGCCAATACGGACAACACAGGATCGGAACACGTGCCTAGTAACAAACGACTCTCCCACAGGAGTGGTCACAACAAGCGGATGATCAAGCAAACCGGACTCTCTACCCAAACTCGGCACGAAGTGTGTAGAAACGTACGAGTACATGGATCCCGGGTCAAACAATGCATGTGCATTAACAGAACATACTGAAAGGATACCTGAGACCACCGCATTGGACGCCTGCGCGTCCTGATGCGTCAAAGAAAAAACCCGCGCCTGTCCTCCACCTGCGACTGACTGTCTTCTACTAGCAACTGGTTGTGCCCTACCTCGGTCACCTCGTCCTCTATGAACAAATCCTCCGCGACCACGACCTTTCTGTGCATGAGTCTGACGCGGGGTAACCGTAGGTATAATAGGCATCGCCCTCTGGGGTGGATAAGGTGGAAGGGTGACGTGCGGTACTGCTGTCTCCCTCCGGTGTATCTCAGGATAATCTCTAACGAGGTGAAGTAGACTGCCGCACCTAAAGCACACCTGCGACGACTGCTGACTCTCCTGTGGATACGAACTAAACATCTGGCCTCGTCCCGCATCTCTGCTGCTCCTCGTACCTGAACGAAACCTGTCGTGGAGTCTAAATGTCTGTCTCCGTGCAGATATACCAGTATGAACTCTCTTCTGCTCTGGAACTACCGAAGTCTCAGTGAGGCGCTCCTCGACTAATAAGGCTGCATCTATAGCTGCTGCATACGTCTCGCAATGCTGGGCGCTTATCGCAAGGAACAGTGGTGTAAGCAAGCCTCGGACAAATCTCTTGACTCGCATCTCCTTAGTCACCACTAGGTATGGAGCATAAACGGATAGCTCGTTGAACAGCACGTCGTACTCTGCCACTGTCATCTCCGGAGTCTGACGTAAGGACTCGAATCTGCGCGCCATAGAATCTCTGACACTCTGTGGAAGGAAACGGGCAAGGAATACCGTCACGAACTCTGTCCAGGTCATAGGAGGAAGACCTGCTGCTCTACCCTTCTCAACCGATTCATACCATTTCTGCGCAAGACCTTCCAGGCGAAAGCTCGTGAACTCTACCCATCTCGCATCTAAGCATCTGAGTGAACGACATATCCGAACCATCCTATCAATGAAAGACTGTGGGTCCTTGGCTGCATCGGTGCCTGTGAAGACCGGAGGCTTCAGCCTTATGAACTCTGATAACGATACTGTAATCACCTCCGTGGCTGCAGGGGAAACTGCCTGTACTCTAGGTACCATCGCGATCCCCATGACGGGTGGAGCTACCTCTGGTCGCTGCGCTCGAAGCGTCTCAACTAGCGATCCTATCATCTGGCGCATCTCCTGCATACTGGATCCCATCATCTGGCGCATCTCCTGCATACCGGATCCCATCATCTGGTCTGTCGAAGGAGGAACAGTCTGCTCTACTACAACAGGGGTACTACCCGGATCAGTCCTCGTCTCGGACAAGTCAACTCGAATCTCGGCCCTCGCGGCCGCTCTCTGCGCCCTCGTAGTCTTTGGCGGCATAATGGCTGAAAAAGAAATAGGATTTGATAAGGATACGGAAATCGAATCGCAAGAATGCATATAATCTTGAAGGAATTTCAATCAATAAGTCCTTAGGTCGCTTAGGCGAAATACCGTGTCGTGAGTATGCCCCGGAACGTACACACGCTGCGCTACTCTGCTTCAGCTACCTACTCCATCATACCAGGGTCATCCTACACTCCGAAGGTAAAACCTACACTCTGATACCAACTTTGTCATGACCCAAAGTTCGGCCCGTGACCGGCACTTCACCACGTGACGTCTACAGGCGTAACGCGACTAAGTAAGCCGAAACCCAGAAATCAAAACCATAAAAAGTATAGAGTGTTTTAACAAATATTCTAATAAATGTTTTAAACACTCTATACTTTTTATGGTTTTGATTTCTGGGTTTCAGCTTACTTAGTCGCGTTACACCTGTAGACGTCACGTGGTGAAGTGCCGGTCACGGGCCGAACTTTGGGTCGTGACAGTTGTACCCTTTTTGGGGATAGTTTTTACAAAGGAGGTGCTGCCAAAATTTTTAAGAAAGTAAATTCGGACTTTAAAGGATTTTTACTTGATATTCCCAAAACCTTTAAACAACGTTCTTATCACTTACTACTTTTGATGGTTTAGATTGCTGGGTTTTCGGCTTACTTGAATTGCATTATGCCTGCAGACGTTACGTGGTTTAAGGGCCGTCACTTACCAAATTTTGGATCGTGACAAATGTAATACCCAAGGTATTATCCGGTATACCTATATATACCAGATAAGCATGGTGACCCACTGTAAAACAATAAGGAATTTTCGAAATACATTCCGAAAGAGGATAGATCTGTACTTTAAATGGAATGATACCCCTCTTCAATACAGACGCGCCTTTTAAGTGATCTGGCACTATAGGAGTTTGAGAACTCCGTAGTTAAGCATGCTCGGGCCAGGGAAGTCCTGGGATGGGTGACCTCCTGGGAAGTGGCCCCTGGTCGGGTCCAGTTCCCCCCGAAGGACAAAACCGTGCGGTTTCGGCCAGAGCAGAAAATAGTCTCTGTATTAGGGGTGGGCATGACAGGAAGCTTGGGATATATACACGGATTTACGACAGTCTTTCTCGATATAGTAGTATGATACTTGGTTTGTATCTATCTTAATATGTGTATATGTTTCTTTTAACATATCGCTAATACATATTGATAGAGCCCTTAGTGTAAGTCCATGCTACCCTTCCCCGGTACTTATGGGGTTGCGGAAGTGGTGAAAAACGATTTTCAAGAGGGTGGTAACATGGACTCAAAATACGGATTTTTGTTAATCAACTAACTAACAAACCTAACAAGAATTTTACCTACTTGGTTAGGGGGTTATACCTTTCTTGAACTCCTTCGTATTCAACTCTTTCCGGTGTATGGATCGGCCTCACCTCGTCGTCTCCTTGCACTGAAGATGGATCCACCTGAAAGCTTCTACCTTTGGCTTCTTCTTCGAACTTGAAGAAACTAGAACACTAGGTTTGCTAAACCTTGTCAACTAGGATGAGTAGAGAAGTGATTTGGGTTTTATTTTATCTCTAACGCAAATGTTTCTGAACTCATGAGAGGGTGTTACCTTGATCTATAGAGAGAGCAAGAGGAAGAGCAAGAGGGAGAGCTCAAGCAAGAGAGAGAAATGAAATGAGAGAATGAGTAAGTCTTTTGCCATCTAAGCTCTCATAATCCATAACCATGATTACTCATAATAGTAATTGAGTATTATGTGATGGTTCAAGTCAAATGGCCATATCATTTCATGCACTCATTTTGCAAAAACAAACAAGCAAGCAAAATTCTTTGCCATGAAATGATAGCCATTGTAATGATGATGGTCAACTAGTCCAACCTAGTCAACCAGTTAACAAAGTCAATAAGTCAACAAAGTCAGCCCCTCATCTCAACTATGACACAATAATACTTAATTAATATTATCATTAATCATGGTTCTTATTCTCATTAGGGTTTAGCAAAAGTCAATGGTCAACAGTGAACAGTCAACAGTCAACAACCCTAATGAGAATCCTCTGCCTCTGTCTCTCTGTCAACTGTGCATACACACCCGCATCCGCGTTCCGAGGAACACGAATACAAACGAGATAAAACCAATCACAAAACGTACACTAGGATCTGGCTTAACCAAAGCCCGCTAGTGTTAACTGTCCGGACACTGAACGTGCACAAGTGCACGGATGTGACCGAACCCTGTCGAAAAACCATGCAACCTCTACTCTTTTGCCTAAAGGCGAATTGCTTTCTGTGTGGGACTCTAAAGACTCGACACTACGCTGACAGTGGGTTTAACCACAGACCGCAAGCGGCACTAGCTGTGCGTAACGGTCCCCAGGTAGATGCCGACAAGAAGACTGACGAGGTCAAACCCATCTGAACTCCTACTGAGCCTGAATGTGACAATCTCCGTACAGTCCGGTCTGTTCATCTGATACATCGCATGGCGGGCCTAGGGGGCGGTAAACGTCATTCCCCTAATAGCGGTACAAGTCGTGTCGGAGTGTAGCCCAGAACACCTTGAGATAGCACTGGAAACCTACCATTATATCTCGCTTGCCCTGGCCAGGGACTACTCATGTAATGGCTCTCCTAGACACAGCGCGATGTCAACCCCCAATACCGGGAGAGACGAATCCTGTCTAACCGTCACCGCCTCCAAGTGCTTCGGGACTGCACCCAAAAACTACCTGTTTGCAAGACTCCTTTGAGCCGTGGTAGGGTAGTAATCAAAATACAGTGGGAACACACTCGAGGCGAAGTGATAGTGTCAAGTCAGCGGACTAAGTTGTACTCATGTCACCTGGGAACTGATAACTGACGATAGGTATAATACCAACCAACAGTTCCCGACGAGTCCTGTCCAGTGTACTCGTAACCTAACGAGCACCCGCATACTATCTCAAGTACGACGTACTGACGGCTGTGGGACAGACCGTCTCCCAAGCTGGGATAAGAAGCGCATACGCTAGTCTACTCCGGAGTATCGATTCCCTGTCTCGATAGTCCTGCTACTAGGGACCTGCATAAGGATGTGCTTATAGATTACCCAGCCCCTACGAGTGTGACTGCCATCACAACGCTGGTAATCAAGCAAAGATCCTAAGGGTTCCACTAATGTGTAAAGGCGATATGCTTAAAGAAACACATGCACACATTAAAGTAGAAACAAACCAAGTAGCATACTGCTATTTTGAGCAAGATTGTCAATACAAAGTGAATATCCTAAGCTTCCATTAAGCAATATACATACTAGTATGATACAGTAACGGCCTCTAGGGCATATACACTAACAATCTCCCACTTGCACTAAGGCCATGTACTGGCGTATCGAAGACCTATCATCTCGATCAGCCGCTCGAACTGAGTCTGGGGTAAGGCCTTCGTGAATGGATCAGCAGTGTTATCTTCCGTAGCAACTCTCCGAACCTCGATCTCCTGGCGACCCACGATCTCCCTGATCAGGTGATACAACCTCAAGATGTGTCTGGACTTCTGATGGGACTTGGGTTCCTTCGCTAAAGCTATAGCTCCGTTGTTGTCACAATACAGCGGTATTGGATCAACAATGGTAGGAACCACCTGAAGCTCCGTGAGGAACTTCTTCATCCAGACAGCCTCTTTTACGGCATCTGCAGCAGCGATATATTCCGCTTCCATAGTCGAGTCAGCAACGGTTTCCTGTTTGGAACTCTTCCAACACACCGCCCCTCCATAGAGGGTAAAGACATAACCCGACATGGACTTGGAATCATCCTTGTCACTCTGGAAGCTGGAGTCCGCTAAGGCCTCGATCTGGAGGACTTTTCCGCCATACACCAAGAACATCTCCTTAGTCCTTCTTAGGTACTTGAGAATGTTCTTTACCACTATCCAGTGTTTCTCCCCAGGGTTTGACTGATACCGGCTTACCACACTCAGTGCATAAGCTACATCTGGTCTGGTACACAACATCGCATAAATTATAGAGCCTACCGCAGAAGCGTAGGGTATAATAGACATGCGATCTCTTTCCAAATCAGTCTTGGGAGACATCTCTTTGGAGAGGGTGATCCCGTGACAAGCCGGTAGATTACCGCACTTGGAATCTTCCATACTGAACCTTTTCAGTATGGTGTCGATGTACCTGGACTGTGAGAGTCCTAATATCCTCTTGGATCTGTCACGATAGATCCGGATCCCCAGAATGTATGAGGCATCACCCAGGTCTTTCATGGAGAACCTGTGTGACAAGAACCCTTTGACAGATTGTAGCATAGGAATGTCATTTCCTATCAAGAGAATGTCATCCACGTATAAAATGAGGAATACTACATTTCTCGCTACAAATCTACTATAGATGCATGGTTCATCTGGATTTTTGATAAAGCCAAATTCCTTGACCGTCTCATCAAAACAGATGTTCCAACTCCGCGATGCCTGCTTTAGTCTATATATGGACTTAAGCAAATTGCACACCTTTCCGCCGCTCCCACTCTGAATGAAACCCTCTGGCTGGTCCATATAGACGCACTCCTCTAAATTTCCATTTAGAAAAGTGGTCTTTACGTCCATCTGCCAAATCTCATAATCGTGGAAAGCAGCAATGGCAAGAAGGATCCGAATGGATTTCAGCATAGCCACTGGAGAAAAGGTTTCGTCATAGTCCAAGCCAGGTCTTTGACGGAAACCCTTTACAAAAAGTCTAGCTTTATAGGTCTCAACCTGTCCATCTACACCAATCTTCCTTTTGAAGATCCACTTGCATCCTACGGGTTTTACCCCATCTGGAGCAATGTCCAACGTCCATACTTTGTTGGTGTACATGGACTCTATTTCGGTCCGCATTGCATCCAGCCATTTTACCGAGTCAACGCTCTGAACGACCTGCTGGAAGCTAGTAGGCTCATCATAATCAATGATGCAATCCTCTCTATCCCCGTCTATGAGAAAACCGTAGTATCTCTCGGGCGGATGAGACTGCCTACTACTCCTGCAGAGCGGCGTAGGAATGTCATGTTCTTTCGAACCCTCTGGTTCTACTAAGCTTTCAGTAATAGTCTATGGTTCTGGAATTTCTTCCAGTTCTATTGCGCTCCCACTTATCTGATTCTCCAAAAACTGAGTTTCCAAGAAGTGGGCATGCCGAGAAACAAAAACCTTTTATTCCACTTCACAATAGAAGAAATATCCCTTGGAGTTCTATGGATATCCCACAAACTTGCACTGTACTGAGCGTGCCTCGAGCTTGTCCGCATGCTGCTTTTTGATAAAAGCTGGACTTCCCCATGTCTTAATGTGATTATGATAGGGTCTCTTCCCACACCACATCAGATATGGTGTAGTAGGCACAGTCTTAGTTGGAACACGGTTCAAAAGGTATGCAGCTGATTCTAGTGCATATCCCCAGAATGATCGCGGTAACTCAGCGTTACTCATCATGGACCGTACCATATCCAATAGGGTTCGGTTCCGTCTCTCCGATACACCGTTATGTTGCGGAGTTTATGGAGGAGTAAGCTGAGAGAGAATTCCATTCTCTTTTAAGTAATCCAGGAACTCGGCACTCAAGTATTCACCACCTCGATCCGATCTCAGTGTCTTGATACTTTTGCCTGTTTGTTTTTCTACTTCATTCTTATATTCCTGGAATTTTCCAAAGGCTTCGGATTTATGTTTCATTAAGAAGACATAACCGTACCTTGAAAAGTCATCCGTAAAAAGTAATGAAGTAAGAATAACCGCTTCGTGCATGCGTAGACATTGGACCGCACACGTCGCTGTGTACGAGTCCCAAGAACTCGCTCGCTCTTACTCCGTGTCCAGTGAACGGAGTCTTTGTCATCTTTCCTTTGAGACAGGATTGACAAGTGGCATACGATTAATATTCGAACGGATCCAAATATCTTTCTGTATGTAACTTCGTCAACCTTCTCTCATTGATGTGACCCAGTCTACAATGCCATAAGAAAGTCTGATTTATTTCCGGAGACTTTCTTTTGTGTGTATTCTGGACATTGAAAATCTGTGGTTGGTTTAATACGTATATACCATTGCTCAATGTACCTGACCCAATCAGAACTTGATTAAGGTGAATGTTTACAACATTACTTACAAACGCAAATTCATAACCTTCTTTAGAAGTCAAAGATACAGAAATGATATTACAAGTTGCGTTGGGTACAAAAAAGCAATTACGTAAAACCAAAACATGTCCATCTGACATTCCTAGGTGATAGTCCCCCACGGCCTTAGCATCCATGCTAGCTCCGTTTGCAACTTTGAGGGTCATGTCACCTGCCTTCAAAAACCTACGGTTTCTCAACGCCTGCAAAGAATTACAGATATGAGATCCTGATCCGGTATCCAATACCCAGGAAATAGAGTTTATTGATAGACAGTTTTCAATAACATACACACCTGAAGCTGAAGCCGCAACTTGCTTCAGATCCTGTATTCTGGCCTTCCAAGCCCTGCAATCTTTCTTCCAGTGCCCACTCATATGACAGTAAAAGCACTCTTCCTTATCCACAAGCTTCCTTGCTTTCTTTGTTGCTTTTGCCTTTCCCTTCGTATCCACTTTACTAACACCGCCCCTTGGTTTGGCGGGGGTTTTCTTCTTCTTTCCCTTGGCTTTCGTCTTGGACCTAGAAGAGGAAGATCCTCCTATAAACAAAGTGGATGTTTCCCTACCTTTCTGTAGGGTGCCCTCTGCACTCCTCGGCATGTTGAGGAGTTCTGAAAGTTCAACTTCCTTTTCTTGCAAGTTGAAATTCAGGATGAACTGGGCGTATGTGGAAGGAAGGAACTGAAGAATCAAGTCCGTATAGAGCTCATTCTCCAACGTGGTCCCAAGGTCCACGAGCTCCTCTATGAAGCCAATCATCTTAAGCACGTGTTCCGCTACCGATGATCCGACGGCCAATCTTGCCGAAAACAACTTCTTCGACACTTCATATCTGGCGATACGAGATTACTCTCCATACAGTTCTTTTGTATGGAGAAATATGGATTCGAGGTCCATATTCTCGTGCCTCTTCTGATGTTCATTGTCCATAGAGGCAAGCACGAGGCACTTGGCCTTCGCGCAGTCGATTTCCCAGGTCTTACGGATTTCCCTATCCGCGACGCTGGTTTTGGGACCTGGGACAGGGGGAGCTTTGGTGGTAAGAAGATACCCTAACTTGTCATAAGTGATTGCCATTTTGACATTCCTGAGCCAATCTTTGTAGTTTGGCCCTGTCAGTATGTTTTTATCTAGTAGTAACTTAAGTCCGGTCATGTCGATTGGTCGCTGCAATTAGGAGAGAGAGAAGAAACACTCAGCATGATGCTCTTGCAAGTTTAGAGTGGTTTTTAGTTTGTCTAAACAGGATGGCTCCCACTGTTTCTCGAATCCCTCCTCAAACCATAAAGGAAGAATTAGTCAGGATCAATCTCACCGTACAATACTTGCTTAACCGTTCAACCAGGCTAGTGTCGGTACTTCGAGGGAGGTTTTCCAACGCTTTCGCGAAGTTCCTTAATTTAAGAACCTCTTTTCCCTGGGGGCATAGCCCCGCTAACACTTTTCTAGACACCTACTAGGTTTATAGCATTGATCGTTAAGTGAGAAATTTCCCGAGGAGTAGCATATACTCACAGTAGGATCGGGATCCAAATATCATCGCATGACCAAACTGAAGGAATCCTACCAGAATCATCACACTCTAAATGGTATGCAACACTAGCAAGTTTCAGTTCTTTTGAAACTCCCGATGTGGATTTTTGCCCCATGCTCTTATGACCTTGACTTTGGCCAAAATATCATAAGTCACGTGTCAAGTTCTACCCGTCATTCTCCAGGTTAATTTGATCCCACCAGCACATACCCTTGACTTTGGCCAAAATGGTAGAACGACTGCCCCAAACCAACACATCTATCTATGCTGCACATGAATACCCAATAGCTACCAATCACTATGCCTTGACTTTGGCCAACATACATAGCTTGAATACTTATTGACCATTCATGTAAAACGACGGAGGGCTACGAATGGTTTTGGCGAAACCGTGAACGTAGTGAACTTGATATAATCGATGGAACGAGATAGCTTTCAAAAGGAGTGGTTCGTGCTCTGCATTTAAAAGTTTGGTTTTGAAAAGAACCGAGTGGTTTTCAAAGTGTTCCAACGACTTTTACTTGGTTTATTTTTTCTTGCATTAATTCCAATGCGTCTCATCATTTAATCCTACCATTGCAGAAAACAACCAAAACATGACGTACGCTTATGCCATCCGCATTCGCCACGGTGCCCCGTCATTACCCGTTAGGTTACTTAACTAACGACAGAGCGGGGGCTGGACTAGCGCGGATGCAAAACATAAGCAACGCCTAAATAGTTATCATATATAAATATATTGCAATGATAGCCATTTCAGATCACAGATGAACACATTGTATATACTAGGAATCCGTAATTCGTACGAACCTGTAACGAAAAGCGGATTACACGGTCGCGGTGAATAGCCAATACCCCACCCAAGACCCCTACGGGTGCGGCAAACTACCCGCCAAATATCCGAAGTGGAGCAACCTCCCTCAACGACGTGAGTAGGCCACTCGGCACTTCGAGATACCCGGTAGTTTGTGCACCCCACCATGGGTCTATCCTAGGAGCAAAAACAGTAAAAAGAAATTATACAATGACGGCTACAACCCCGACCCGGTTGTGCGGCTATACAAATAATATTACATCAATTTACATATTTTACATGAATTGAAAGAAAAGAAAACTCTCATCTCACAACCCCCGGCTATTCACCCGCGACAATCCAACGAATTCATATACACATACCATCAACATTACAGATCACAGATATGTATAACCCCCACTAATCGACGTATAGCGATTAGCAGACGTTCAATACATATAACACATCACAGATATAAACCCGTTAGCATTAGTCTTTAGAAGTTCGATCAAAATACGGTTTTTTAGGCCCAAAACACAAAATTTTCTTTCTGTAAAATCTAGGCAGAAAAAACAAATTTTAAAAATCCCAAAACACCCCTCTGAACAAACTGCACAAAAATTACCCCACGGCCGAGTCAACTCAGCCGTGGATCCGCGGCGGGAGCATGCTCCTGCCGCGGATCCGCGGCTCGTTGATCGAATCAGTGGACTAATTTTTTGCAGTTTGTTTTAAAAACCCTGAGCCGAATTTTAAGGTAAGATTTATTGGATTTTGAACATGAAAAAAATTCGGCAGAAAGTATGCATTTCGGGGATTTTTTGTGACTTTTTCTCCGATCGAATTTCTATTTACTTTGCTTGTTGGAGATAGTGCCCTCAGAGTCAATTATTAGGTCACAGGTACGTGATTGTAATGATTGAGGGAGGACCTATCCCGGTAGGACAGTCTTACTCGAGATGATAGTATGCAATCTGGTTTACCTTTATCATCGTGTACTGCTTTAGGTGACCTGACACGTCGCTATTACACGTTGATAGAGCCCCTAGGATTCTTGCTTGACCACCAGCAGTATGAGGGCGATCATATAAGTGGGAGCTGGGGGTCTATAAGCTTATCCTTAAAAGGTCCCTAGTCGTGGGAGTTTCGAGACTAGGCATCGATACTCCATTAGTAGACTAGTGTATACAGTCGAGACCCCGACGAGGGGCAGTGGCCGGTCTCACAAGCCACTGGTGTCAGTTGGATCACCTAAGATGTATACAGGTGCTCATTGGGTTATGAGTACACCGGACAGGACTCGCCGGGAACATGCTAGTTGGTCATATACCAGACGTCAGATGGCAGTTCCCTGGTGACATGTGTGCAGGTTAGTTCATCGACCTGGGGATCGTCATTTATCTCGTGTGAGTTCCCACTGTACTTTGATTACTACCCTACCACGGCTCAAAGGAGTCGTGCAAACAGGTTTTAGTTGGGTACAGTCCCGAGCCACATGGAGGCAGTGAGCGTATCTTCAGGGGTTCGTCTCTCCCGGTATTGGGGGTGAGGTCGTGCTGTGTCTAGGAGAGCCATTACACAAAGTCCTTGGCCAAGGCAAGGAGATTTACTGGTAGGTATTCCAGTAGTATCTCAGGGTGTTCTGGGCTACACTCCGACACGACTTGTACCGCTTTTGGGGGTCTGACTTTTACCAACCCCCTAGGCCCGCCATGCGATACTCATAGACGAACGGACCGGACTGCACGGATATTGTCACTGACAGGCTCAGTAGGGAGTCAGGCTGAGTTCGCTCACAGACGTCCCTTTTGGTCAATACCTGGTAGCCCGTTACGTATTGGCTTATACCTCTGACGTGCTAGTGGTTAAATCCACAACCAAGGTGTTGACGAGTCTTTAGAGTCCCCCACATTCAGTTACTCAGCTTTCGGGCGAAAGGTTGTAGAGGCCGTATGGAGATATGGCAAGGTCCGATCAGATACGTGCGGTATTGCACGGATCAGGATCGGACAGTCTGTACTATAGGCCGTATGGTTATATGGCAGGGTTCGATCAGATACGTGCGGTATTGCACGGATCAGGATCGAACGGATATTACTAGCCGGCTTTGGTATAAGCCGGATCCTAGTATAGTACAGTGTAGATTTTGTCTCATTGCATCTGTATTTCGGTCGAAATACAGATGCGGGTGTGTATGCACAGTATCGGGGTTTTCCTGTAATTTATTACGGGACCAGTTTTCTGGAGTTGCCAGTTTGCTTTCCGTTTCGGCCAATTTCCTTTGTTCCGTTCATTGGCCGAAGATTGGTGGAGGAGGACTTATTTGCATTGTTGCAAATAAGCAATTGTGGAGGGGGTCTTTGCATATTTCCTTGTATCATGATGGCTCACTATACCTTGACCTTGCTTGTCCTTTTGCTTCATGATGGTGTCATGATGGCTTGACCTTTGTTGTGATGATGAGGTTGGTGGAGTATGGCTTTGTTGATAATCATTTCCTTTCATGATATCATTTTCCTCTCTCTCTCTCTTGTATCATATGAGTGAGGCTCCCATTTTGGATACACTTATCTCATTCTCTCCATTCCTCTTGAGATGGCCGGCCATGTATAGGAGGGGGGCTGTCCAAATATTTTGGTGAGGGTATATGGTTCATTCCATGCTCCAAAAATGTCCCCAAGTTCCTCCATATAGTTCTTGTTTCATCCCTCCACCAAAAGGCAATTCCGATAACCCCAAAGTGAGATTTGAGTACTACATATTCTACAACGAACCTTGGGCACGTCGAGTAGCCGGCTTCGTGCCCGAGTTGCCTCGGCATTGAGGTGGGAGCCCGTAAAAGAAGAAGGCGATGTGGTGTACTTCCGGCGACGAGGAGGAGACGGGACATTCCGCAGGAGATCGGGACGATGACGAGAAGACCGGAGGACTTGGATCGTCGGTATATCTCTATTCCCTTTCTTGTAGATAGCTAGGACTAGTTAATGGTTCGATCCGGGTATTAGTGCGCGGCGGTTTGCCAGTTCAAGAAAAATTTAAGTTTATCACCGCTTCCGCATTTGGCCGTCGGATTGACGGCCGGGGCGCCGCCGTGCACTTACAGTGGTATCAGAGCCTCCCCATTAACTTAGTCTAGCTTTGTGTAATGTGTTTTTCAGTTCCGATCGATCGAAATGTTCAAAAACCCGTATTTGCCCACATCAGTTTTCTGTTGAAACTTTTTGGTCCCCAAAAATTTTTCAGGTTGTAAAATATTGATGTACTGGAAAATCTAAGAGCTCTGTAAAAATTCGACGAAGTAACTCCACAGTGGGAGCGCGGAACCGCCGCGAAAACCCCCTTCCCGCCGCCCTTCCGCCGCACACTGTGGAGATCACTTCACCAATTTTTTACAGAGGCCTTCTGGGCTTAAAATATGGGTTTTGGAATATTAAAATTGGGCCCAGGTTTTCTGTGAGTGCTACAGTTTTGATTGGGGGCCCACTTGTTAATTTTTGGTCAATCGGAAAATTTTAAACACATTTTTCACAGTATTTACATTATATCTGCGACCGTGAATGTCACTTGATCGGTAAATCCGGTCTAACTGCTATAGCCCGGTTAGACGGATTTGCGAACGTGACTTTCACGTTGATGTTTTGTTTTTTCTGTGATGTTGCGGATCGGTCGTGGGGGATAGCCTGGAAGCAATGCTAGTACAGTTTTGTTGTATTATGTACATTTGATATTGCGGGGCGAGCGTCCGACATGTGGACTGCCGTCACTGCCTGATTGTATTATTATTTTGGGGCACGACCTGGTTGCGGTCGATGTACCCGTTGTATGTATATTTTACTTTCTGTACTAGGATTGCCCCGCGGAGGGGTGCACGGATAGCCGGGTTCTAGAGGGCAAAGGGCCCGCATCTCATAGCATTGAGACGGAGGGGGCTTCACTCTAGGATTGGCGGGCTATTCGCCGCACTCGTAGGGGGTACAGGTTAACCCAGGAGGGGTGCCCAAGTTACCGGATTCCGTGAAGTGCTGGGTGGTCCATTCACGGTGCTGAAGGGGGCTGCCTCGCTTCAGGTTTTGGCGGGTGACTTGCCGCGCCCGTAGGGGTCTAGGATTTCATTACACAGGCTATCCACACGACCAGGGGAACGTCGGGTTTCAGCGGCTCTGTGAAACCCGGGGATCCCAGATATCTGTATTGTTTCTGTGATGCTGTTCATTCTCTGTGATGTTGCATTTTATTCACGCCTTGAGCGAAATACTATATATTGGTATATATATTAGTAGATGTTGTATATGTTTTGCATCCGCGCTAGTCCAGTCCCCGCTCTGTCGTTAGTAAGCTAACCTAACGGGTAATGACGGGACCCAGTGGCGAATGCGGATGGCATATACGTACATCAGTATATTTTCGTTCTTTGTGGTGTGATCTATTGATGGGACTGCGTTGATTCGGATCAATGCAAGTTAAAAACAAACCTAATCTGATGTTGTTGGAACACTTTTCAAAAGGCTGTTATTTCAAAGACGTTCACTTTTGTTTTGCATCGCGGTATTCATTTGGAATATCCTGCTCCTCAGTCGACGAGGCAAGGGCCGAGATCCCTTCACCGGGAGTGACCCCTTGGACAGAATTTTGCGTCAGGGCATTAACTTCACTATAGCCGATTACTTTTGCTTTGCACCGTGGTATTCAGTTGGAATATCCTGCACCCCATTCTACGGGGAAAGAGCCGAGATCCCTTCACCGGGAGTGACCTCTTTAGCGGAAGTTGTCGTCACTATATTTCTAAAAAGCTATCCGTTCCTTCAACGATATCAAGTTCATTACGTTAAAGGTTTTCGCCAGAAACCATTCGTAGCCCTCCATCATTTTGGTTAAATATTCGGTAGTATTCAAGCTATGTATTTTGACCTCATGCCAAGGCATAGTGTTTGGTAGCTGCCGGGTATTTATCTGTTGCATAGATAGATGCGTTGGTTTGGGACAGTCGTACTACTATTTTGGCCTACGTCAAGGGTATGTACGGGTGGGTTCAAATTAACCTGGATAATGATGGGCAGAACTTGACATGTGACTTATGATATTTTGACCTCACGCCAAGGTCATAAGAGCATGGGGCAGAAATCACATCGGGAGTTTCAAAAGAACTGAAACTTTCCAGATATGCGCATACCTTCTGGAGTGTGATACCGTGAGCGGATTCCGTCACGTTATCATGCGATGATAGTTGGATCCCGATTCCCACTGATGAGTTAGTTTACTCCTCGGGTGACCCCGACTAATTCTTCTTTCAGGTTTGGAGGAGAATTTGAGGTACAGTGGGAGGATTCCAGATTAGATAAATTGGTAACCATTCTGATCTAGGTTAGAGTGCACGCTGAGTGTTTCTTTTCTCTCTCTCTTTGGCAGCGACCATTGACCCGACCCTAAGACTATGACTCAGTGACCAAGTTGACCGAACCTTCTTAAACACTGGCTTTTTGGATTGTCAGAGTTGCAAACCTCATTGCCACTCCTACTTTTACCCTTTTCTCCAGGACACCCCGCTTTACTACGAACGTCCACTTCCATTGGACAAAACCATCGTATGGTTAGATACGAACTCGAAAGAATTTATTCGAGGATGGTTTCCGGTTCTGGAGAAAACGGATAGGATTATTCAGTTGTCTTTTCCTTTTACCCTCTCTCAGGTTACGAGTACTCCTTGGTTTAGGGGTAGTACACCTATTACGCAAATTGGATTGTCTTCTTCCAAACCTTAGGCTGGTGCCGACCGGTAGGGAATGAAGAAAACCAATTAGCATAACGATGGTGTGCAGAAGGTATTAAGTTCAGACAAAGCAAGGGATTAGTAAGAGGGCAAAGTAAATTGCAACAGATTTTCACGACCAAACCAAATATTTCGTTACCACTCCCACATCACCTTTGTATTTCTCCAGGACACTCCGTATCACTACGAAAATCCACAGTTTATTTGGATACTCCATCGTATGGTTATATACGAACTCGAATGGAACTTGTTCCAGTTCGGGGATGGATTCTGGTTCAGGAGAAATAGGAATAAGGTTTATTCGGTTGTCTTTTATCTTCACCCTCTCTCATTGCGAGTGTTCCTAGGATTGGGACAGTACACCCATTATGCTTATTGGATAGTCTTCTTCCAAACCATAGGCTGGTGCCGAACGGTAAGGAAGGAAGAAAACCATTTGGCCTAAAAGGGTGTGCAGAAGGTAAAGACTAAAGACATATGAAGGGATTTGGAGAGGTGGCAAAGAATTATACGGTTACAGTCGTGAATCTGGAAGAGGCATTACTAGGAATACCAGGATACCCCATCGAAACATTTCAATGTTTCAGTTTCACTGTGTAATGTTAAAGGAAAACTGATTTCCCGATTAGACACTTACTCCAGGGTATGTATTTACCAGGTACGATTCTCACATCTGTATGGTTTTACAGATGATGAGTGGGAGTAGGTTATTGGGAATTGGGTGATTATCCTCATTATATCGGGATTCGTTGTAATCGGTGATATTTGAGGAAATCACCTGGGCTGTTTGCCGGTTGGCAAATATTTGGTTTTGAATATCCGCAGTTATGCACCAATTTCAAATTGATATATCTGTACGTCTATTTTCATAGAGTGAGATGTACCTTTTTGAAATTATGTCTACGACATTTACCTATATCAGTGGATGGTTAGGTAAGGAGCATTAAACAGCGGTGTAATTCTTCTTAACCATAAGTACAGTTTTCAACCTACGACACACAGTGAATGAGTTATCAGACTCAAGGGACTTATACAAAGGATTGTATGTTGTCCAGGGTCCATCAGGACAGAGGGGTTGGTCCTCGTACTATATTCGGTTTACTTATGACTTCTCTAGTTTTTAGACAGGTGTTTCGCGGAAACACAGGGTCCAATTTTGAGAAGTTATAGGTATTTGAATAGAGTAGAGAACCAGGTATAGCAAGTATCGGGATTCTTCAAAGAGATCGAAGATGTAGATACTTGTGTATGGTATTCAGATGATAGTAATGATAAAGAGATCTTGCTTCTCTTTCAGGTTACTCATAATTGGAAGTATTCCTAAGTTGAGTAACGCTGATCGGCCTCCTTCCATTTAGTTGACATGCGCTGGGGACAGCTGCATGATTTGAATCTGGTTCAATTAAATCAGTGCCTCTGTTTCTATATTGGATATAGAACAGTTCATATCTTAACGATGTTAAGGTACGGGGAGTTGTCCGGTTTATGATTAAAACCTGACACTGGACAACTCAAGGCACGTTTCTGTAATGGCTGTTTGTGGGTTGACCCAGGCTATGACGAGGGTTGATTTTCTACCATCTGGATGAACAATAGCGATATTGTTCTAGACTCGCCACAGTTTTATTAAAAATGGATTTTTTCAGAAAACAGTAGTGGGAGTATGGTAGAACCGGAAGTGATTCCAGAACCACAAACGATTACTGAAGATTTGATAAGGAACCTAAATATTCAATGTGGATTGACATTCCATTGGCCACTCCGCAGATAAGGTGGGTAACTTCAGGCACCCGAGAGGCACTACGGTAGCCTCAAGGACGGTGACAGGGAAGTTCTTGTTTACCCACAATTGCCATTGCTGTTGTTCCAGGTTACGAGACCCGGCGGGAGGATGAGTATAGCGTCGTTCTAAACCAGTTTTAGAAGTGTACGTCTATATGACTCTGCCAGAGGGTTGTCGTAGTCAGTGGGAGCAGCGGAAGCATTGGTGGACAGATTGCTTATGTCTATTTATAGACTAGAGCAGATGTAGCGGAGATAGATCATCTATTTCTGACGTGACAGTCATGGGTTTGACTTCATCAGAATAGGGGATGGATCTGTTGAGAAGGTAGTAGGGTGTGATATCCTGGTATTTGGATGATATACACAGAGTAGGAAAAGAAACTCCTACACTACGATCGGTTATACTTTGGTCGTCACACAGTTGTTTCTCCACAAAGGAAATGGATTTTGTATCAGACATATTGGTTACTAGATCTATGGCTTTAGATCTAGATTTGGGTGGTTTCCCAATCAGGGTACTTTGACAGCATTCTAAGAGTATTTAGAATGGACGACTCCTGGCACGGTAGTGTACCTGCAGGTAATGGAGTCACCCTCTCTAAAGGTGTCTTACAGACTAAAGGGGAGAGGGACGTGCATGATTGGCAGATCACTTGCTTAGGCAATTGAGTCAATCGTGAGATGTCAAGTACCACACCAGATGTTGTTCTTGCACTAGATGCAATAAGTTGACATTAATCCAATCCTGGAGAAACAGTCGGAAGCAGTTTTAGAACATAAGTGGATGTTCTAGGGAGATGATAACGACAGCCTCATTCAGGAGACAGTTATCATTCCAGGCTTCCAAGGTGACATGGACGACAAGGAGGTTGTCAGAGTTATAGTTTTCCTTCTGATGAGGGGCAGTATTTTGGACAGGTGGTCCAAGGCAATACTGAGGGAGGCATGGCGCGCAGGATACTGATTAAGTTCAGTTGACGATACAGTCTAAGAAGTTTGGATTTGGAGTTTATTTATGAGCTATGTCCCATCAGACATCCAGACATATTGTGAGACAGGTATTGCTCTTTTCGGGAGATGGCTTTCTCCGCGAACTTGAGGTATAGAGAGACATAGAAAGAAAAATCTAAGCGGATCCACTCACTGAGGCTATTCCTCGAATGCAATAGTTCCGCAAACGAGCTTTGTGAGACTGACTAGTAGAGGAGTTGGATGTTCGGTATCACACGGGCTGTGAGTATGCGACATCGCAATAATTAGCCTTGAGTGCAAGTGGGAGATTGTTGGAGATAGTGCCCTCAGAGTCAATTATTAGGTCACAGGTACGTGATTGTAATGATTGAGGGAGGACCTATCCCGGTAGGACAGTCTTACTCGAGATGATAGTATGCTATCTGGTTTACCTTTATCATCGTGTACTGCTTTAGGTGACCTGACACGTCGCTATTACACGTTGATAGAGCCCCTAGGATTCTTGCTTGACCACCAGCAGTATGAGGGCGATCATATAAGTGGGAGCTGGGGGTCTATAAGCTTATCCTTAAAAGGTCCCTAGTCGTGGGAGTTTCGAGACTGGGCATCGATACTCCATTAGTAGACTAGTGTATACAGTCGAGACCCCGACGAGGGGCAGTGGCCGGTCTCACAAGCCACTGGTGTCAGTTGGATCACCTAAGATGTATACAGGTGCTCATTGGGTTATGAGTACACCGGACAGGACTCGCCGGGAACATGCTAGTTGGTCATATACCAGACGTCAGATGGCAGTTCCCTGGTGACATGTGTGCAGGTTAGTTCATCGACCTGGGGATCGTCATTTATCTCGTGTGAGTTCCCACTGTACTTTGATTACTACCCTACCACGGCTCAAAGGAGTCGTGCAAACAGGTTTTAGTTGGGTACAGTCCCGAGCCACATGGAGGCAGTGAGCGTATCTTCAGGGGTTCGTCTCTCCCGGTATTGGGGGTGAGGTCGTGCTGTGTCTAGGAGAGCCATTACACAAAGTCCTTGGCTAAGGCAAGGAGATTTACTGGTAGGTATTCCAGTAGTATCTCAGGGTGTTCTGGGCTACACTCCGACACGACTTGTACCGCTTTTGGGGGTCTGACTTTTACCAACCCCCTAGGCCCGCCATGCGATACTCATAGACGAACGGACCGGACTGCACGGATATTGTCACTGACAGGCTCAGTAGGGAGTCAGGCTGAGTTCGCTCACAGACGTCCCTTTTGGTCAATACCTGGTAGCCCGATACGTATTGGCTTATACCTCTGACGTGCTAGTGGTTAAATCCATAACCAAGGTGTTGACGAGTCTTTAGAGTCCCCCACATTCAGTTACTCAGCTTTCGGGCGAAAGGTTGTAGAGGCCGTATGGAGATATGGCAAGGTCCGATCAGATACGTGCGGTATTGCACGGATCAGGATCGGACAGTCTGTACTATAGGCCGTATGGTTATATGGCAGGGTTCGATCAGATACGTGCGGTATTGCACGGATCAGGATCGAACGGATATTACTAGCCGGCTTTGGTATAAGCCGGATCCTAGTATAGTACAGTGTAGATTTTGTCTCATTGCATTTGTATTTCGGTCGAAATACAGATGCGGGTGTGTATGCACAGTATCGGGGTTTTCCTGTAATTTATTACGGGACCAGTTTTCTGGAGTTGCCAGTTTGCTTTCCGTTTCGGCCAATTTCCTTTGTTCCGTTCATTGGCCGAAGATTGGTGGAGGAGGACTTATTTGCATTGTTGCAAATAAGCAATTGTGGAGGGGGTCTTTGCATATTTCCTTGTATCATGATGGCTCACCATACCTTGACCTTGCTTGTCCTTTTGTTTCATGATGGTGTCATGATGGCTTGACCTTTGTTGTGATGATGAGGTTGGTGGAGTATGGCTTTGTTGATAATCATTTCCTTTCATGATATCATTTTCCTCTCTCTCTCTCTTGTATCATATGAGTGAGGCTCCCATTTTGGATACACTTATCTCATTCTCTCCATTCCTCTTGAGATGGCCGGCCATGTATAGGAGGGGGGCTGTCTAAATATTTTGGTGAGGGTATATGGTTCATTCCATGCTCCAAAAATGTCCCCAAGTTCCTCCATATAGTTCTTGTTTCATCCCTCCACCAAAAGGCAATTCCGATAACCCCAAAGTGAGATTTGAGTACTACATATTCTACAGCGAACCTTGGGCACGTCGAGTAGCCGGCTTCGTGCCCGAGTTGCCTCGGCATTGAGGTGGGAGCCCGTAAAAGAAGAAGGCGATGTGGTGTACTTCCGGCGACGAGGAGGAGACGGGACATTCCGCAGGAGATCGGGACGATGACGAGAAGACCGGAGGACTTGGATCGTCGGTATATCTCTATTCCCTTTCTTGTAGATAGCTAGGACTAGTTAATGGTTCGATCCGGGTATTAGTGCGCGGCGGTTTGCCAGTTCAAGAAAAATTTAAGTTTATCACCGCTTCCGCATTTGGCCGTCGGATTGACGGCCGGGGCGCCGCCGTGCACTTACATTGCTAACATGTTAGATAGTGTTTAACTAGGCTCTGATACCACTGTAAGTCCATGCTACCCTTCCCCGGTACTTACGGGGTTGCGGAAGTGGTGAAAAATGATTTTCAAGAGGGTGGTAACAGGGACTCAAAATACGGATCTTTGTTAAACAACTAACTAACAAACCTAACAAGAGTTTTACCTACTCGGTTAGGGGGTAATACCTTCCTTGAACTCCTTCGTCTTCAACTCTTTCCGGTGTACGGATCGGCCTCACCTCGTCGTCTCCTTGCGCCGAAGATGGATCCACCTGAAAGCTTCTACCTTTGGCTTCTTCTTCGAACTTGAAGAAACTAGAACACTAGGTTTGCTAAACCTTGTGAACTAGGATGAGTAGAGAAGTGATTTGGGTTTTCTTTTATCTCTAAGGCAAAAGTTTCTCAACTCATGAGAGGGTGTTGCCTTGAGCTAGAGAGAGCAAGTGGAAGAGCAAGAGGGAGAGCTCAAGCAAGAGAGAGAAATGAAATGAGAGAATTGTTAGTGTATATGCCCTAGAGGCCATTACTGTATCATACTGGTTTGTATATTACTTAATGAAAGCTTAGGATATTCACCTTGTATATACAATCTTGCTCAAAATAGTAGTATGCTACTTGGTTTGTTTCTACTTCAATGTGTACATGTGTTTATTTTATCATATCACCTATACGCATTAGTGGAGCCCTTAGGATCTTTGCTTGATTACCAGCGTTGTGATGGCAGTCACACTAGTGGGGGCTGGGTAATCTATAAGCACATCCTTATACAGGTCCCTAGTCGCAGGACTATCGAGACAGGGCATCGATACTCCGGAGTAGACTGGCGCATGCGCTTCTCATCCCAGTGTGGGAGACGGTCTGTCCCACAGCCGTCAGTACGTCGTACTTGAGATAGTATGCGGGTGCTCGTTAGGTTACGAGTACACTGGACAAGACTCGTCGGGAACTGACAAGTTGGTATTGTACCTATCGTCAGTTATCAGTTCCCAGGTGACATGAGTACAGCTTAGTCCGCTGACTTGACACTGGCACTTCGCCTCGAGTGTGTTCCCACTGTATTTTGATTACTACCCTACCACGGCTCAAAGGAGTCGTGCAAATAGGTGGTAGTTGGGTGCAGTCCCGAAGCACTTGGAGGCAGTGACGGTTAGACAGGATTCGTCTCTCCCGGTATTGGGGGTTGACATCGCGCTGTGTCTAGGAGAGCCATTACACGAGTAGTCCCTGGCCAGGGCAAGCGAGATATACTGGTAGGTTTCCAGTGTTATCTCAGGGTGTTTTGGGCTTCACTCCGACACGACTTGTATTGCTATTAGGGGACTGATGTTTACCGCCCCCTAGGCCCGACATGCGATGTATCAGACGAACAGACCGGACTGTACGGAGACTGTCACATTCAGACTCAGTAGGAGTTCAGATGGGGTTCACCTCGTCAGTCTTCTCATCGGCATCTACCTGGGGACCGTTACGCACAGCTAGTGTCGCTTGCGGTCTGTGGTTAAACCCACTGCCAGCGTAGTGTCGAGTCTTTAGAGTCCCACACAGAGGGCTATTCGCCTCTGGGCAAAACTGAGTAGAGGTCGCATGGTTTTGCGACAGGGTTCGTTCTCATCCGCACACTTGTGTATGTTTGGAGTCCGGACAGATATTACTAGCAGGCTCTGGTTTGAGCCAGACACTGGTATATATTTTGGGGTTGATTTTATCTCTTAGTATTCATGTTCCTCGGAACAAGAATGCGGGTGTGTATGCACAGTTGATTGAGGCGGAGGAAGAGGATATTCATTAGGGTTTCGGAACGGGTGCGTATGCACAGTTGACAGTCGTCTTTTTCCAAACCCTAATGAATTTATGTTATATCAATTAATAATATTAATTAAATAAAATTGTGTCATGGTTGGTTTTGTTGACTTGTTGACCAAGGTTGACTTGTTGACCATGGTTGAAAGTTTGACCATCATCATTACATATCAAAGATGCTCTTTGATTCTAGAAAAACCATTTAATGAATGTAATGATAATGGTCATTGCAAACCTTCCATCAACTATTTCATTTTTATTATTATTGTTAATTTGATAATTCTTTTCATTTTGTTATGGTTGTAAAATGAGAAGGATATTATTCATTCTATGATAACTCTTCTATCTCCTCTCTTCTTCTTCCTCCTCCTCTAGTTCAAGGAGCTCTCTTCTCATGTGTTGAGAATCCATCTCCTTGAGATAAAAACACCCCAAAGCCACTCTCTACTCACTCTAGGGTTAGAGGTTTAGCAAGCCAAAGATCCTAGTTCACTCAAAGTTCGAGAAAGAGCCCGAAGGTTGAACCCTCAGGTGGATCCATCTTTGACGGAAGAAGGCGACGAGGAAAGCACCATCAACCCCTACAAAGGTTTCAAGAAGAAGGAGTTCAAGTTAGGTATAATCTCTTTTCCGAGTAGCTAACTCTCTTTAGCTTTCTTGCTAGTTTAGTTTAGAAAAGATCCCGACTTTGTTAGTCCATGTTGCCCCATGCGCTAAAAATTTGATTTTTATACCGTTTCCGCCTCCCCGCAAGAACCGGGGCTGGCAACATGGACTTACAGTGGTATCAGAGCCTAACTAAACTAAAACTAGCTTAGTAGTAAAGTGTATAGAAGTTCGAACGGAAAAATCGCAAAAACCGGAATATCAAAACCCTAACTTTCTGTTGAAATTTTTTGTGCTCTAAAATTAAAAAGTTTTACTCCTAAAATCGGCTCAGGGTTTTGTGAGAACACCCACCAAAAACGATCCCCTGATTCCCTCAAATCGCCGCGGTTCCGCGGCGATAGGTATGCATTTGCCGCGGAACCGCCGCCGTTTTGGCTCCTCTCGTGATCGGGTTTTGTGCAGTGTTCTTCTGGTAGGGTTTTGGGATTTTTCAGATGGTTTATTTGTGCCCAGATTTTCCAGAAAAGAAATTTGTTTTTGAGGGCCTATAAATCCATATTTTTATCGAACTTCACTACACTTTGACTATAATGGTTATATCTGTGATGTTTATATGTATTGAACGTCGGCTAATCGCTATATGTCGATTAGTCGGGGTTATACATATCTGTGATCTGTGTTTGATGATGGTTTGTGTATATGAATGCGTTGGACTGTCGCGGGTGAATAGCCGGGGTGGATATGAGATGAGTGTTTCTTTTTCTTTCATTCATTGTAAAATGTAAATTGATGTAATTTTATTATTTGTATGGCCGCACAACCGGGTCGGGGTTGTAGCCGACATTGTATAATTCTTTTTACTGTTTTTGCTCCTAGGATAGACCCATGGAGGGGTGCACAAACTACCGGGTATCTCGAAGTGCCGAGTGGCCTACTCACGGCGATGAGGGAGGTTGCTCCACTTCGGGGTACTTGGCGGTAGTTTGCCGCACCCGTAGGGGTCTTGGGTGGGGGTTTGGCTATTCACCGCGACCGTGTAATCCGCTTTTCGTTGCAGGCTCGAAAGGATTGCGGATTCCTAGTATATCCAATGTATTCATCTGTGATCTGTAATGTCTATCATTGCTATATATTAATAACTATTTAGGCGTTGCTTATGTTTTACAGCCGCGCTAGCCCAGCCCCCGCTCTGTCGTTAGTTAAGTAACCTAACGGGTGATGACGGGACCCCGTGGCGAATGCGAATGGCATAAGCGTACGTCATATTTTGGTTATTTTCTGCAATGGTAGGATTAAATGATGGGACGCATTAAAAGAACTAATGCAAGAATATCACGCATTAAAAGAACTAATGCAAAATAATAAACCAAGCTAAAGTCGTTGGAACACTTTCGAAAAACCATTCGGTTCTTTTCAAAACTAACTTTTAAATGCGGAGCTTGAGCCACTCCTTTTAAAAGCTATCTCGTTCCATCGATTATATCAAGTTCACTACGTTCACGATTTAGCCAAAACCATTCGTAGCCCTCCGTCGTTTCACATGAATAGTCAATAGTATTCAAGCTGTGTTTGTTGGCCAAAGTCAAGGCATAGTGATTGGTAGCTATTGGGTATTCATGTGCAGCATAGATAGATGCGTTGATTTGAAACAGTCGTACTGCCTTGTTGGCCAAAGTCAAGGGTAGGTACGGGTGGATTCAAATTAACCTGGAGAATGACGGGTAGAACTTGACATGTGACTTATGATTTGTTGGCCAAAGTCAAGGTCATAAGAGCATGGGGCAAAAATCCACATCGGGAGTTTCATAAGTACTGAAACTTGCTTGATTTGCATACCATTTGGAGTGTGCTGATTCTGGTAGGATTCCTTCAGTTTCGTCATGCGATGATATTTGGATCCCGATCCTACTGTGAGTATATGCTACTCCTCGGGAAATTTCTCACTAAATGATCAATGCTATAAACCTAGTAGGTGCCTAGAAAGGTGTTAGCGGGGCTACGCCCCCAGGGAAAAGAGGTTATTAAATTAAGGAACTTCGCGAAAGCGTTGGAAAACCTCCCTTGAAGTACCGACACTGGCCTGGCTGAACGGTTAAGCAAGTATTGTGCGGTGGGATTGATCCCGACTAATTCTTCCTTTATGGTTTGAGGAGGGATTCGAGAGACAGTGGGAGCCATCCTGTTTAGACAAATTAAAAACCATTCTAAACTTGCAAGAGCATCGTGCTGAGTGTTTCTTCTCTCTCTCCTAATTGCAGCGACCAATCAACATGACTGGACTTAAGTTACTCCTAGATAAAAACATACTGACAGGGCCAAACTACAAAGATTGGCTCAGAAATGTCAAAATGGCAATCACTTAGGACAAGCTGGGGTATCTTCTTACCACCAAAGCTCCCCCCGTCCCAGGTCCCACCTCCAGCGTCGCGGATAAGGAAATCCGTAAGACTTGTGAGATTGATTGCGCGAAGGCCAAGTGCCTCGTGCTTGCCTCTATGGACAACGAACATCAGAGGAGGCACGAGAATATGGACTTGGAATCCATATTTCTCCATACAAAAGAACTGTATGGAGAGCAGTCTCGTATCGCAAGATACGAAGTGTCGAAGAAGTTGTTTTCGGCAAAGTTGGCCGTCGGATCATCGGTAGCGGACCACGTGCTTAAGATGATTGGCTACATTGAGGAGCTCGCAGAACTTGGGACCACGTTGGAGAGTGAGCTCTATACGGACTTGGTTCTCCAGTCCCTTCCTTCCACTTACGCCCAGTTTATACTGAACTTCAACTTACAAGATAAAGAAGTTGAACTTTCAGAACTCCTCAACATGCTGAGGAGCGCAGAGGGCACCCTACAGAAAGGTAGGGAAACACCCACTTTGTTTGTAGGAGGATCTTCTTCTTCTAGGTCCAAGGCGAAAGCCAAGGGAAAGAAGAAGAAAGCCCCCGCCAAACCAAGGGGCGGTGTTAGTAAAGTGGATACGAAGGGAAAGGCAAAGGCAACAAAGTTAGCGGGGAAGCTTGTGGGTAAAGAAGAATGCTTCTATTGTCATAAGAGTGGACACTGGAAGAAAGATTGCAGGGCTTGGAAGGCCAGGACACAGGAACTGAAGCAAGTTGCGGCTTCAGCTTCAGGTGTGTATGTTATTGAAAACTGTCTTTCGATAAACTCTACTTCCTGGGTATTAGATACCGGATCAGGATCTCATATCTGTAATTCTTTGCAGGCGTTGAGAAACCGTAGGGTTTTGAAGGCAAGTGACATGACCCTCAGAGTTGCGAACGGAGCTAGCATGGATGCTAAAGCCGTGGGGGACTATCACCTGGGAATGTCAGATGGACATGTTTTGGTTTTGCGTAATTGCTTTTTTGTACCCAACGCAACTTGTAATATCATTTCTGTATCTTTGGTTTCAAAAGAAGGTTATGAATTTACGTTTGTAAGTAATGTTGTAAACATTCACCTTAATCAAGTTCTGATTGGGTCAGGTACACTAAGCAATGGTATATACGTATTAAACCAACCACAGATTTTCAATGTCCAGAATACACACAAAAGAAAGTCTCCAGATATAAATCAGACTTTCTTATGGCATTGTAGACTGGGTCACATCAATGAGAGAAGGTTGACTAAGTTACATACAGAAGGATATTTGAATCTGTTCGAATATCAATCATATGCCACTTGTCAATCCTGTCTCAAAAGAATGATGACAAAGACTCCATTCACTGGACACGGAGTAAGAGCGAGCGAGCTCTTGGGACTCGTACATAGCTACGTGTGCGGTCCAATGTCTACACATACGCGAAGCGGTTATTCTTACTTCATTACTTTTACGGATGACTTTTCAAGGTACGGTTATGTCTTCTTAATGAAACATAAGTCCGAAGCTTTTGAAAAGTTCCAGGAATATAAGAATGAAGTAGAAAAACAAACCAGCAAAAGTATCAAGATTCTAAGATCGGATCGAGGTGGTGAATACTTGAGTGCCGAGTTCCTGAACTATTTAAAAGAGAACGGAATTCTCTCTCAGCTTACTCCTCCATACACTCCGCAACATAACGGTGTATCGGAGAGACGGAACCGAACCCTATTGGATATGGTATGGTCCATGATGAGTAACGCTGAGTTACCACGATCTTTCTGGGGGTATGCGCTAGAATCAGCTGCATACCTTTTGAACCGAGTTCCTACTAAAACTGTGCCTACCACACCATTTGAGATGTGGTGTGGGAAGAGGCCCCATCTTAATCACATTAAGACATGGGGATGTCCAGCTTTTGTCAAAAAGCAGCATGCGGACAAGCTCGAGGCACGCTCAGTACAGTGCAAGTTTGTGGGATATCCAAAGAACTCCAAGGGATATTTCTTCTACTGTGAAGAGGAACAAAAAGTTCTTGTTTCTCGTCATGCCTACTTCTTGGAAACTGAGTTTTTGGAAAACCAGATAAGTGGGAGCACAGTAGAACTGGAAGAAATTCCAGAACCACAGACTATTACTGAAAGTTTAGTGGAACCAGAAGGTTCAAAAGAACAGGACATTCCTACGCCGCTCCGCAGGAGTAGTAGGCAGTCTCATCCGCCCGAGAGATACTACGGTTTTCTCATAGATGGGGATAGAGAGGATTGCATCATAGATTATGATGAGCCTACTAGCTTCCAGCAGGCCGTTCAGAGCGTTGACTCGGTAAAATGGCTGGATGCAATGCGGACCGAAATGGAGTCCATGTACACTAACAAAGTATGGACGTTGGACATTGCTCCAGACGGGGTAAAACCCGTAGGATGCAAGTGGATCTTCAAAAGGAAGATTGGTGTAGATGGACAGGTTGAGACCTATAAAGCTAGACTTGTAGCAAAGGGTTTTCGTCAAATACCTGGTTTGGACTATGACGAAACCTTTTCTCCAGTGGCTATGCTGAAATCCATTCGGATCCTTCTTGCTATTGCTGCTTTCCACGATTATGAGATTTGGCAAATGGACGTAAAGACCGCTTTTCTAAATGGAAATTTAGAGGAGTGTGTCTATATGGACCAGCCAGAGGGTTTCATTCAGAGTGGGAGCAGCGGAAAGGTGTGCAAGTTGCTTAAGTCCATCTATGGACTAAAGCAGGCATCGCGGAGTTGGAACATCTGCTTTGATGAGACGGTCAAAGAATTTGTCTTTATCAAAAATCCTGATGAACCATGCATCTATAGTAGATTTGTAGCGAGAACTGTAGTATTCCTCGTTTTATACGTGGATGACATTCTCTTAATAGAAAATGACATTCCTATGCTACAATCTGTCAAGGGATTCTTGTCACACAGGTTCTCCATGAAAGACCTGGGTGATGCCACATACATCCTGGGGATCCGGATCCATCGTGATAGATCCAAGAGGATATTAGGACTTTCACAGTCCAGGTACATCGACACTATACTGAAGAGATTCAGTATGGAAGATTCCAAGCGCGGTAACCTACCGGCTTGTCACGGGATCACCCTCTCTAAAGAAATGTCTCCCAAGACTGATTTGGAGAGGGATCGCATGTCTATCATACCCTACGCTTCTGCGGTAGGCTCTATAATGTATGCGATGTTGTGTACCAGACCGGATGTAGCTTATGCATTGAGTGTAGTAAGCCGGTATCAGTCAAACCCTGGGGAGAAACACTGGATAGCGGTAAAGAACATTCTCAAGTACCTGAGAAGGACTAAGGAGATGTTCTTGGTGTATGGCGGAAAAGACCTCCAGATTGAGGCCTTTCCTGACTCCAGCTTCCAGAGTGACAAGGATGATTCCAAGTCCATGTCGGGTTTTTTCTTTACCCTCAATGGAGGGGCGGTGTGTTGGAAGAGTTCCAAACAGGAAACCGTTGCAGACTCGACGATGGAAGCGGAATACATCGCTGCATCTGATGCCGCAAAAGAAGCTGTCTGGATGAGGAAGTTCTTGAAAGAACTTCAGGTGGTTCCGTCCATTGTTGACCCAATACCTCTGTATTGCGACAACAACGGGGCTATAGCTTTAGCGAAGGAACCCAGGTCCCATCAGAGATCCAGACACATCTTGAGGCGGTATCACCTGATCAGGGAGATCGTGGATCGCCAGGAGATCGAGGTTCGGAGGGTTGCTTCGGAAGAAAACACTGCAGATCCATTCACCAAGGCCCTGCCCCAGACTCAGTTCGAGCGGCTGATCGAGATGATAGGTCTTCGATACGCCAGTACATGGCCTTAGTGCAAGTGGGAGATTGTTAGTGTATATTCCCTAGAGGCCATTACTGTATCATACTGGTTTGTATATTACTTAATGGAAGCTTGGGATATTCACCTAGTATATACAATCTTGCTCAAAATAGTAGTATGCTACTTGGTTTGTTTCTACTTCAATGTGTACATGTGTTTATTTTATCATATCACCTATACGCATTAGTGGAGCCCTTAGGACCTTTGCTTGATTACCAGCGTTGTGATGGCAGTCACACTAGTGGGGGCTGGGTAATCTATAAGCACATCCTTATACAGGTCCCTAGTCGCAGGACTATCGAGACAGGGCATCGATACTCCGGAGTAGACTGGCACATGCGCTTCTCATCCCAGTGTGGGAGACGGTCTGTCCCACAGCCGTCAGTACGTCGTACTTGAGATAGTATGCGGGTGCTCGTTAGGTTACGAGTACACTGGACAGGACTCGTCGGGAACTGACAAGTTGGTATTGTACCTATCGTCAGTTATCAGTTCCCAGGTGACATGAGTACAGCTTAGTCCGCTGACTTGACACTGGCACTTCGCCTCGAGTGTGTTCCCACTGTATTTTGATTACTACTCTACCACGGCTCAAAGGAGTCGTGAAAACAGGTGGTAGTTGGGTGCAGTCCCGAACCACTTGGAGGCAGTGACGGTTAGACAGGATTCGTCTCTCCCGGTATTGGGGGTTGACATCGCGCTGTGTCTAGGAGAGCCATTACACGAGTAGTCCCTGGCCAGGGCAAGCGAGATATACTGGTAGGTTTCCAGTGTTATCTCAGGGTGTTTCGGGCTTCACTCCGACACGACTTGTACAGCTATTAGGGGACTGACGTTTACCGCCCCCTAGGCCCAACATGCGATGTATCAGACGAACAGACCGGACTGTACGGAGACTGTCACATTCAGACTCAGTAGGAGTTCAGATGGGGTTCACCTCGTCAGTCTTCTCATCGGCATCTACCTGTGGACCGTTACGCACAGCTAGTGCCGCTTGCGGTCTGTGGTTAAACCCACTGCCAGCGTAGTGTCGAGTCTTTAGAGTCCCACACAGAGGGCTATTCGCCTCTGGGCAAAACTGAGTAGAGGTCGCATGGTTTTGCGACAGGGTTCGTTCTCATCCGCACACTTGTGCATGTTTGGAGTCCGGACAGATATTACTAGCAGGCTCTGGTTTGAGCCAGACACTGGTATATGTTTTGGGGTTGATTTTATCTCTTAGTATTCATGTTCCTCGGAACAAGAATGCGGGTGTGTATGCACAGTTGATTGAGGCGGAGGAAGAGGATATTCATTAGGGTTTCGGAACGGGTGCGTATGCACAGTTGACAGTCGTCTTTTTCCAAACCCTAATGAATTTATGTTATATCAATTAATAATATTAATTAAATGAAATTGTGTCATGGTTGGTTTTGTTGACTTGTTGACCAAGGTTGACTTGTTGACCATGGTTGAAAGTTTGACCATCATCATTACATATCAAAGATGCTCTTTGATTTTAGCAAAACCATTTAATGAATGTAATGATAATGGTCATTGCAAACCTTCCATCAACTATTTCATTTTTATTATTATTGTTAATTTGATAATTCTTTTCATTTTGTTATGGTTGTAAAATGAGAAGGATATTATTCATTCTATGATAACTCTTCTATCTCCTCTCTTCTTCTTCCTCCTCCTCTAGTTCAAGGAGCTCCCTTCTCATGTGTTGAGAATCCATCTCCTTGAGATAAAAACACCCCAAAGCCACTCTCTACTCACTCTAGGGTTAGAGGTTTAGCAAGCCAAAGATCCTAGTTCACTCACAGTTCGAGAAAGAGCCCGAAGGTTGAACCCTCAAGTGGATCCATCTTTGACGGAAGAAGGCGACGAGGAAAGCACCATCAACCCCTACAAAGGTTTCAAGAAGAAGGAGTTCAAGTTAGGTATAACCTCTTTTCCGAGTAGCAAACTCTCTTTAGCTTTCTTGCTAGTTTAGTTTAGAAAAGATCCCGACTTTGTTAGTCCATGTTGCCCCATGCGCTAAAAATTTGATTTTTATACCGTTTCCGCCTCCCCGCAAGAACCGGGGCTGGCAACGTGGACTTACAAGAATGAGTAAGTCTTTTGCCATCCAAGCTCTCATAATCCAAAACCATGATTACTCATAATAGTAATTGAGTATTATGTGATGGTTCAAGTCAAATGGCCATATCATTTCATGCACTCATTTTGCAAAAACAAACAAGCAAGCAAAAGTCTTTGCTATGAAATGATAGCCATTGTAATGATGATGGTCAACTAGTCCAACCTAGTGAACCGGTCAACAAAGTCAATAAGTCAACAAAGTCAACCCCTCATCTCAACCATGACACAATAATACTTAATTAATATTATCATTAATCATGGTTCTTATTCTCATTAGGATTTAGCAAAAGTCAATGGTCAACAGTGAACAGTCAACAGTCAACAACCCCAATGAGAATCCTCTGCCTCTGTCTCTTTGTCAACTGTGCATACACACCCGCATCCGCGTTCCGAGGAACACGAATACAGACGAGATAAAACCAATCCCAAAACGTACACTAGGATCTGGCTTAAACCAAAGCCCGCTAGTGTTAACTGTCCGGACACTGAACGTGCACAAGTGCACGGATGTGACCGAACCTGTCGCAAAACCATGCGACCTGTCGCAAAACCATGCGACCTCTACTCTTTTGCCTAAAGGGGAATAGCTTTCTGTGTGGGGCTCTAAAGACTCGACACTACACTGGCAGTTGGTTTAACCACAAACCACAAGCGGCACTAGCTGTGCGTAACGGTCCCTAGGTAGATGCCGACAAGTAGACTGACGAGGTGAAACCCATCTGAACTCCTACTGAGCCAGTATGTGACAATCTCCATACAGTCCAGTCTGTTCGTCTGATACATCGCATGGCAGGCCTAGGGGGCGGTAAACGTCAGTCCCCTAATAGCGGTACAAGTCGTGTCGGAGTGTAGCCCAGAACACCCTGAGATTGCACTGGAAACCTACCATTATATCTCGCTTGCCCTGGCCAGAGACTACTCGTGTAATGGCTCTCCTAGACACAGCGCGATGTCAACCCCCAATACCGGGAGAGACGAATCCTGTCTAACCATCACTGCCACCAAGTGCTTTGGGACTGCACCCAAAAACTACCTGTTTGCACGACTCCTTTGAGTCGTGGTAGGGTAGTAATCAAAGTACAGTGGGAACACACTCGAGGCGAAGTGATAGTGTCAAGTCAGCGGACTAAGCTGTACTCATGTTACTTGGGAACTGATAACTGACGATAGGTATAATACCAACCAACAGTTCCCGACGAGTCCTGTCCAGTGTACTCGTAACCTAACGAGCACCCGCATACTATCTCAAGTACGACGTACTGACGGCTGTGGGACAGACAGTCTCCCAAGCTGGGATAAGAAGCGTATACGCTAGTCTACTCCAGAGTATCGATGCCCTGTCTCGATAGTCCTGCGACTAGAGACCTGCATAAGGATGTGCTTATAGATTACCCAGCCCCCACGAGTGTGACTGCCATCACAACGCTGGTAATCAAGCAAAGATCCTAAGGGCTCCACTAATGTGTAAAGGCGATATGCTAAAAGAAACACATGCACACATTAAAGTTGAAACAAACCAAGTAGCATACTACCGTTTTGAGCAAGATTGTCCATACAAGGTGAATATCCCAAGCTTCCATTAAGTAATATACATACTAGTATGATACAGTAATGGTCTCTAGGGCATATACAATAACACTTAGGATCTTTCCTTGACTACCAGCTTTCTGATGGCAATCACACTAGTGGGGGCTGGATACTCTATAAGCACATCCTTATACAGATCCCTAGTCGTTGGATTATTGAGACAGGGCATCGATACTCCAGAGTAGACTAGTGTATACGCTTCTCATCCCAGTAGGGGAGATGGTCTGTCCCACAGCCATCAATACGTCGTACTGGAGATAGTATGCAGGTGCTCATTGGGTTATGAGTTACACTGGACGGATTCGTAGGGAACTGCTGGTTGGTACTATACCTATCTGTAAGTCTATGGTAGCACCCCGGCCGTCTACAGACGCCAAAAGCGGAACAAAAACTTTTTAACTAGCGCTATCATATACTTTAACCCGTATCTGCCATTATTGCTAAACTAACAAACTGTAAAGAGTGTAGAAAGATTATACCGAACGATCCGAGTCCTTCGTTCTTTAACCATCATCCCACGCTCCGTTCCGGCTGCTCCGATCTCGTCGGTCTCCGATCTGCTCTTCCAGGTGGCACCACGTCGACGATTCTTTAAACGGGCTCCCGCCTCTGACTCGAGGCAACTCGGTCGTCAAGTTTGCTAAAAGAGACGACCAAGATTGATGTAGAGAATGAGTAGAATACTTTGTCTCGTTACGTCCAAGGCTATGGACGAATGGTTAATGAAGTTACCATGGGAATCGGGTGATGGAATGAAATGAGCTGTGAAATTCCATACACCCCAAAATCTATCATAATCATTTTTACCAGAAGAAACATCAAGTGAGTGAGAGTGAGAAGAGGGGGCCGACCATCTTATAGGAATGGGGGGTGAGTGTAGGAGAGAGGAGAGTGACCACAAGAGTGTGAACACAAATAAATATCTAGTGTGAACACAAATAAATATATAGTGTGAACACAAATAAATATCTAATGTGAACACACAGTGTGAACACAAAGAAAGCAACCAATGAAACAATAACACCTCACCGCTTCTAGAACCTTCTAGAAGCATCCACACTCTTCTAAAGAAAAGATAAATCCGTCTTTAACCGAATGTTAAAAGACGGCTGATAGAAAACTGGAAACAGGCAACTTCCAAAAGTGATCCCGAAACGAATTTCAGGATAACCCCGTAACTGTATAAATATACCCGCATTTGTATTACAACCGAATACAAATGCAACTGAGACAAAGATATTATATCTACTCAATATAATACTCGGATCCGGCTTAAACCAAAACCTACCAGTATTATCTGCCCGAAAAATGACATGTCCGTAAACGCACGTGCATTTTCCGAACCCTGCCATAAAACCATACGGCCTCTACAACGTTTCGCCCGAACTTGGGAAACTATCTGTGGGGGACTCTAATGACTCGTCAGTACCCTGGCAGTGGGTTTAACCACAAACCGTCAGCGGCACTAGCTATGCGTAACGGCTGCCCATGGACTGACCTCAAGGGAGGCCGATGAGCGAACTCACCCGGAAACCCTACTAAGCCTAACAGTGACAATGTATATACAGTCCGGTCCGTTCGTCTATGAGTATCACATATCTGCCTAGGGGGTTAGTAACGTCAGACCCCCAATAGCAGTATAAGTCGTGTCGGAGTGTAGACCAATAACACCCTGAGATACTACTGGAGTACCTACCAGTAAATCTTTTGCCACGGCCGTGGGCTTTGTGTAATGGCTCTCCTAGACACAGCACGATCTCGCCCCCAATACTGGGAGAGACGAATCCCCTGCCGATCCTCTCACGTGCCTCCATGTGGCTCGGGACTGTACCCAAAAACTACCTGTTTGCACGACTCCTTTGAGCCGTGGTAGGGTAGAAATCGAAGCACAGTGGGAACTCACACGAGACAAATGACGACCTCAGGTCGATGAACTAACCTGTACACATGTCACCAAGGAACTGATATCTGACGATATGTATAATACCAACTAGCAGGTTCCCGGCGAGTCCTGTCCGGTGTACTCATAACCCAATGAGCACCTGTATACATTTTAGGTGATCCAACTGACACCAGTGGCTTGTGAGACCGGCCACCGCCCCTCGACGGGGTCTCGACTGTATATACTAGTCTACTCCGGAGTATCGATGCCCTGTCTCGAAACTCCCACGACTAGGGACCACAATTAAGGATATGCGTATAAACCACCCAACTCTCATGTATATGATCGCCATCATGAAGTTGGTGGTAAAGCAAGATCCTAAGGGCTCTATCAAAGTGTAACATGTAATCAGTCACCTGAACATGTACACGACTGATAAAGAAAAACCAGATAGCATACTATCATCTCGAGTAAGACTGTCCTACCGGTATAGGTCCTCCGCAATCATTGCAATCACGTACCTGCGATCCAATAATTGACTCTGAGGGCACTATCTCTAACAATCTCCCACTTGCACTTAAGGCTAATTATTGCGATGTCGACTACTCACACCCCGTGTGAAACCGAACATCCAACTCCTCTACTAATCAGTTTCACAAAGCCCGTTTGTAAAACTATTGTGTTCGAGAAATAGCCTCAGTGAGTGGATCCGCCTAGACGTTTCTTTCTATATCTCTCTTAATCTCAAATTCGCGGAGAAAGCCATCTCCCGAATTGAGTAATACATGTCTTAGAATATGTCTGGATATCTGATGGGACCTAGTTCATAAATGAACTCCAAATCCAAACTTCTTAGACTGTATCGATCACTGAACCTAATCAGTATCCGGCACCATGCCTCCCACAGTATCCTCTTGGACCACCTATCTATAATACTGTCCCTCGTCAGAGGGAAAACTGAAACTCTGACAATCACTCTGTCATCCATGTCACCTTTGAAGCCTGGAATGATAACCGTCTCCCGAAGGAGGCTGACGTCATCAAATCCGTAGAACATATACTTATGTTCTAAAACTGCTTCCTTATGTTTCTCCAGGATTGGATTAATACAAACTTATTGCATCTAGTGCAAAAACAACATCTGGTGTGGTACTTGACATCTCATGATTGACTCAGTTGCCTATGCAAGTGATCTGCCAATCATGCATATCCCTCTCCCCTTTAGTCTGTAAGACACCTTTAGAGAGGGTGACTCCATCACCTGCAGGTACACCACCATGCTAGGAGTCATCTATTCTAAAAACCATTAGAATACTGTCAAAGTACCCACATTGGGAAACTACCCAAATCCAGATCTAAAATCATAGATCTAGAAACCAGAATGTCAAATATTATATCCATATCCTGTCTGGAGAAACAACTGTGTGACGACCACAGTACAACCGATCGTAGTATAGGAATTTTACTTCCTACTCTGTGTATGTCATCCAAATACCATGACATCACACCCTACTACCTTCTTAATAGATCCATCCCCTATCCTGATTGAAGTCAAACCCATGACTGTCACATCAAAATTAGATGATCTATCTCTGCTATAACTGCTCAAGTCTATAAATAGACATAAGCTACTTGCCCACTAAACTTCCACTGCTCCCACTGACTACGACAACCCTCCTACCGGGTCTCAAAGCCTGGAACATCAGTAGTGTCAAGTCTGGGTAGATAAGAACCTCCCTGTCACCGTCCTTGAGGCTACCGGAGTACTTTTCGGGTGTCTGAGGTTACCCGCCATATCTGCGGAGTGGCTAATGGAATGTCAAACCTGATTGAATATATAGGTCCTATTAAATTTTCCGTAATCGTTTGCGATTCTGGAATCACTTCCAGTTCTACCATACTCCCACTACTGTTTTCTGAAAAAGTCCATTTTACTAAAACTGTGGCGAGTCAAAAACAATATCACTATTGATCTTCCAAATGGTAGAATATCAACCCTCGTCATAGCCAGGGTCAACCCACAAACAGCCATTACAGAAACATGCCCTGAGTTATCCAGAGTCTGGTTTTAAGCATAAGCTGGACAACTCCCCGTACCTTTACATCTTTTAAGGTACGAACTATTCTATATCCAATATAGAAACCTTGGCACTTATTTAATTGGAAACATATTCAAAACATGCAGCTGTCTCCAGTGCATATCAACTTAATGGAAAAAGGCTAATCAGCATTACTCAACTTAGGAATCCATCCAATTATGAGTAACCTGAAAGAGAAACAAGTTTCTCAAAACCATTACTATCATCTGAATACCAGTCATAAGAATTTACATCTTCGATCTCTTTGAAGAATCCCGATACTTGTGACACCTGGTTCTCTACTTTATTCTTATACCCACAACTTCTCAAAACTTAGACCTTGTATTTCTACGAAACAATTGTCTAAATACTAGAGAAGTTATAAGTAAACAGAACATAGTACGAGGACCTACCCCTTTATCCTGATGGACACTGGACAACATACAATACTCTGTATAAGTCTGCTGAGTTGAACAACTCAAAACCTGTGCGTCGTAGGTTGGAAACTGTACCCTGGCGATTTCCTCAAATATCACCAATTACAACGAATTCCGATATAATGAGGATGATCACCTAATTCCCAATAACTTACTCCCACTCATCATCCGTAAAACCATACAGATATGAGAATGAAACCTGGTAAATACATACCCTTGGAGTAAGTATCTAATCGGGAAAACAGTTTTCCTTTAACAATGTACTGAAACATGAAAATGTTTCGTAGGGGTATCCTGGTATTCATAGTAATGCCTCTTCCATAATCCAATTCATGACTTTAACCGTATATTTCTTTGCCATCTCTCTAAATCCCTTTATTTGTCTTTATTCATTTCCTTATGTATACCATCGTTAGGCTAAATGGTTTTCTTCCTTCCCTACTGTTCGGCACCAGCCTATGGTTTGGAAGAAGACTATCCAGTAAGCATAATAGGTGTACCCTCCTAAACCAAGGAGTAATCGCAACTTGAGAGAAGGTGATGACAAAAGTCAACTGAATAATACCTTATTCTATTAAAAGGTGAAATAGGAGTGGCGATGAAGTACGCGGTTTGGTCGTGAATGATAACAGTCGCAATTTACTTTGCCCTTTTTCTAATCCCTTTATTTTGTCTTTACATATTACCTTCTGCACACCCTACTTAGGCTAATTGGTTTTCTTCATTCCCTACCTTTCGGCACCTGCCTATGGTTTGGAATAAGACTATCCAATAAGCATAATAGGTGTACTCTCCTAAACCAAGGAGCCCTCGCAATCTGAGAGAAGGTGATAAAAACAACTGAATAAACCAATTCTATTTCTCCTGAATCTGGATCCATCCTCGAAGAAGTCCCTTCGAGTTCGTATATAACCATACGATGGATCTATCCAATGGAAGTGGATATCCGTAGTAATACGGGTGTTCTGAGAAATTCAAAGGGTAAAAGAAGGAGTGGCAATGACTTATGCAATTTAGACAATCCAAAAGCCAGTATTTTAAGAAGGTTCGGTCAACTTGGTCACTGAGTCATAGTCTAGGGTCGGTCAAAGGTCGCTGCCAAAGAGAGAGAGAAAAGAAACACTCTACGTGCACTCTAACCTAGATCAGAATGGTTATCACTTTATCTAATCCGGAAATCTCCCACTGTCCTGTCAAATTCTCCTCCAAACCTGAAAGAAGAATCAATCGGGATCTCCCGAAGAGTAAACCAACTCATCAGTGGGAATCGGGATCCAACTCTCATCGCATGATAACCTGACGGAATCCACTCACGTTATCACACTCCAGAAGGTATGCGCATACTTGGCAAGTTTCAGTTTCTTTATAAACTCCCGATATGATTTTTGCCCCATGCTCTTATAACCTTGGCTTTGGTCAAAATGTCATAAGTCACATGCCAAGTTCTACCTGTCACTATCTTGTCAATTTGAACCCACCCGCACATGCCCCTAGCTTTGGCCAAATGGCAGAACGACTGTCCCAAACCAACTCATCTATCTATGCAACAAATGAATACCCAGCAGCTACCAAACACTATGCCGTAACTTTGGCTAAAATGCATAGCTTGAATACTACTGAATACCCAAAAGAAGAGACGGAGGGCTACGGCTGGTTTTTGGCAAAAAACCTTTAACGTAACGAACTTGATATCGCTGAAGGAACCTGATAGCTTTTTTTAAAATATAGTGGCGAAAACCTTTTGCTAAAGAGGTCATTCCGAATGAAGGGATCTCGGCTCTTTCCTCGTGGAATGAGGTGCAGGATATTCCACTGAATACCGCGATGCAAAGCAACTTGTAATCGACTATAGTGAAGTTATTACCCTGACGCAAACTTCTGCCCAAGGGGTCAGTCCCGGTGAAGGGATATCGGCCCTTGCCCCGTCGAATGAGGTGCAAGATATTCCACTGAATACCGCTATGCAAAACAAAAGGAAACGTCTTTGCAATAACACTTTTTAAATTTGTTCCAACAACTGCAAACAGGTTTGCTTTACTTTCCATTGATCAGAATCAACGCAGTCCCATCAATAATCACACCAGAAAAGAACGAAAATAAAATGTACGTATATGCCATCCGCATTCGTCACTGGGTCCCGTCATCACCCGTTAGGTTACTTAACTAACGACAGAGCGGGGACTGGACTAGCGCGGGTGTAAAACATATACAACATCTAATAGTATATAAACCAATATACAATAATCGCTCCAGGCGTGATAATATGCAAAATTACAGAAAAGTAATAAACATCACAGAACAATAAAGATAATCTGGGATCCCCAGGTTTCACAGAGCCGCTGCTGAAACCCGACGTTCCCCTGTCGTGTGGATAGCCTGTGCAATGAAACCTAGACCCCTACGGGTGCGGCAAGTTACCCGCCAAAACCTGAAGCGAGGCAGCCCCCTACAGCAAAGTGAATGGACCACCCTGCACTTCACGGAATCCGGTAATCTTGGGCACCCCTCCCTGGGTCAACCTGTACCCCCTACGAGTGCGGCGAATAGTCTGCCAATTTTAGAGTAAGGCCCCTCTGCCTCTCAAAGCCATGAGATGCGGACCCATTGCCCTCCAGAACCCGGCTATCCGTGCACTCCGTCGCGGGGTAAAACCTAGTACAGTAATGAAAAATAGTACAACAGGTACATCGACCGCAACCTGGTCATGCCCCAAAAGATTATTATACAACAGGCAGTGACGGCAGTCCACATGTTGGACGCTCGCCCCACAATATCAAATGTACAAAAACTCAAACTGCACTACCATTGCACACTGCTATCCACGACGACAAATCCGCAACATCACAGCACAACACAGAACATCAACGCGAATGTCACGTTCGAAAACCCGTCTAAAAGAACTATAGCAATCAGACGCGGTTTACCGATCAAATGGCATTCCCGGTCGGAGATATAATGTAAGCACTGTAAACTAACATGTTGAAATTTCGATCGACTAAATATCACAAAGTGGGCCCCACGAACAACTGGTGAATAGTAACAAAATCTGTGCCCAAAAGATATATACCAAAACCCCCAATTTCCAGAGAAGAATACACTGTGCAAGTTTGGGGGCATGATCACACAGAATGGCCGTGGATGCGCGGCCAAACCATGGGTTTGGCCGCGATTCCGCGGCAGTCTTGTCGATTCATGAGCCCAAATTTGTACAGTGTTCTTATAAAACCCTGCACAGATTTCTGAGATACGTAGAATAATTTTAGGACATCATTTAAAATCGACAGAAACTGTGAAGCTTGAAAATTGTGTTTTTCGATATCCGGTTCGATCGATGTTTTAAACGCGTTAGCACAAGTTAGTAAAGCAAAATGGTGAGGCTCTGATACCACTGTAAGTCTACGGTAGCGCCCCTGCCGTCTACAGACGTCAAAAGCGGAACAAAAACTTTTTAACTGGCGCTATCATATACTTTAACCCGGATCTGCCATTATTGCTAAACTAACAAACTGTAAAGAGTGTAGAAAGGTTATACCGAACGATCCGAGTCCTTCGTTCTTTAACCATCATCCCACGCTCCGTTGCGGCTGCTCCGATCTCGTCGATCTCCGATCTGCTCGTCCAGGTGGCACCACGTCGACGATTCTTTAAACGGGATCCCGCCTCTGACTCGAGGCAACTCGGTCGTCAAGTTTGCTAAAAGAGACGACCAAGATTGATGTAGAGAATGAGTAGAATACTTTGTCTCGTTACGTCTAAGGCTATGGACGAACGGTTAATGAAGTTGCCATGGGAATCGGGTGATGGAATGAAATGAGCTGTGAAATTCCATACACCCTAAAATCTATCATAATCATTTTTACCAGATGAAAGATCAAGTGAGTGAGAGTGAGAAGAGGGGGCCGTCCATCTTATAGGAATGGGGGGGTGAGTGTAGGAGAGAGGAGAGTGACCACAAAAGTGTGAACACAAATAAATATCTAGCGTGAACACAAATAAATATCTAGTGTGAACACACAGTGTGAACATAAAGAAAGCAACCAATGAAACAATAACACCTCACCGCTTCTAGAACCTTCTAGAAGCATCCACACTCTTCCAAAGAAAAGATAAATCCGTCTTTAACCGAATGTTAAAAGACGGCTGATAGAAAACTGGAAACTGGCAACTTCCAAAAGTGATCCCGAAACGAATTTCAGGATAACCCCGTAACTGTATAAATATACCCGCATTTGTATTACAACCGAATACAAATGCAACTGAGACAAAGATATTATATCTACTCAATATAATACTCGGATCCGGCTTAAACCAAAGCCTAACAGTATTATCTGCCCGAAAAATGACACGTGCATAAACGCACGTGTATTTTCCGAACCCTGCCATAAAACCATACGGCCTCTACAACGTTTCGCCCAAACTTAGGAAACTGTCTGTGGGGGACTCTAATGACTCGTCAGTACCCTGGCAGTGGGTTTAACCACAAACCGTCAGCAGCACTAGCTATGCGTAACGGCTGCCCATGGACTGACCTCAAGGGAGGCCGATGAGCGAACTCACCCGGAAACCCTACTGAGCCTAACAGTGACAATGTATATACAGTCCGGTCCGTTCGTCTATGAGTATCACATATTTGCCTATGGGGCTAGTAACGTCAGACCCCCAATAGCAGTATAAGTCGTATCGGAGTGTAGCCCAATAACACCCTGAGATACTACTGGAGTACCTACCAGTAAATCTCTTGCCATGGTCGTGGGCTTTGTGCAATGGCTCTCCTAGACACACCACGATCTCGCCCCCAATACCGGGAGAGACGAATCCCCTGCCGATCCGCTCACGTGCCTCCATGTGGCTCGGGACTGTACCCAAAAACTACTTGTTTGCACGATTCCTTTAAGCCGTGGTAGGGTAGAAATCAAAGCACAGTGGGAACTCACACGAGACAAATGATGACCTCAGGTCGATGAACTAACATGTACACATGTCACCAGGGAACTGCTATCTGACGATATGTATAATACCAACTAGCAGGTTCCCGGCGAGTCCAGTCCGGTGTACTCATAACCCAATGAGCACCTGTATACATCTTAGGTGATCCAACTGACACCAGTGGCTTATGAGACCGGCCACCGCCCCTCGACGGGGTCTCGACTGTATACACTAGTCTACTCCGGAGTATCGATGCCCTGTCTCGAAACTCCCACGACTAGGGACAACAATTAAGGATATGCGTATAAACCACCCAACTCTCACGTATATGATCGCCATCATGCAGTTGGTGGTAAAGCAAGATCCTAAGGGCTCTATCAAAGTGTAACATGTAATCAGTCACCTGAACATGTACACGACTGATAAAGACAAACCAGATAGCATACTATCATCTCGAGTAAGACTGTCCTACCGATATAGGTCCTCCGCAATCATTGCAATCACGTACCTGCGATCCAATAATTGACTCTGAAGGCACTATCTCCAACACTATCGTCAGGTAGCAGTTCCCAGGTGACATGAGTAACGCTTAGTCCGTTGACTTGACACTGCTACTTCGCCTCAAGTGTGTTCCTACTGTTCTTAGATTGCTACCCTACCATGGCTCTATTGAGTTATGCAAATAGGTAGTGGTTGGGTGCAGTCCCGAAGCACTTGGAGGCAGTAGCGGTTAGATAGGATTCGTCTCTCCCGGTATTAGGGGTTGATATCGCGCTGTGTTTGGAGAGCCATTACACAAAGTCCCTTGTCAGGGCAAGTGAGATTTACTGATAGGTATTCCAATAGTTTCTCAGGATGTTCTGGGCTACACTCCGTCACGACTTATACCGCTATTAGGGGTCTGACATTTACCATCCCCATAGGCTCGATATGAGATACTCTTAGACGAACAGACCAGACTGTACGGAGATTGCCACAGACAGGCTCGGTAGGAGTTTAGATGAGCTTGCTCGTCGGCCTTCTTATCGACAGATACCTGGGTAGCCGTTACGCACATCTAGTGCCGCTGACGTGCTTGTGGTTAAACCCACTGCTAGAGTACTGTCGAGTCTTTAGAGTCCCACACAGAGGGTTTCCCAGCTTCGGGCGAAACGAGTAGAGGTCGTATGGTTTTATGACAGGGTTCGATCATATACGTGTACTTGTGCGCGTGTGGTGTTCGAGAGGACAATACTAGTGGGCTTTGGTTTAAGCCGGATCCTACTATTTATGTCACGACCCAAAATTGGCACATGACGGCCCTTAAATTGCGTTACGCCTGTAGACGTTGTATAATTTAAGAGCCGTCACGTGCCAATTTCGGGTCGTGACAATTTGATTATTGGATTAGCTTCATCCCATAGTATTCGAGTTTCTTAGAACACGGATGCGGGTATGTATATACGGATGAGAGGAGGTATAGAAGGAGATACCTCATTAGGGTTTTGACCATTACTTGGTCAAAACAAAAATGAGGTGGAGAAAAGAATTTGTTATTTTTGATAAATGATAATTATATGGCATGGCTACTTGGGTTGACCTTTTGACTTGGCTTGACTTGTTGACCTTAGATATTTTTGTGAGATATTTTTGACTCTAGATATTTTGGTGAGATATTTTCCATGCCATGCTTATGGTCATATAAAAGTTAGCCATTCTATTTTTTATTATCATTATCACAAATACTTTCTCTTTCCTCAAGCTTGCTCTCTCCTTCTTCCTCTCAAACCCTAGTGTATCATGTGTTGATAATCAAGGGTTAATGAGACTTAGCTACTCTAAATCACACACTACTCATTCTAGGTTACTTAGTTTAGCAAGCTAAGTATTCTAGTTACCTTAACTTGGAGGTTTAGCTCAAGGTTGGAACTCTCGGATGGATCATCGTTGACACAAGAAGGCCGAAGTTCAAGCACGATCCATACTTCCATCGAGGAGTTTAAGGAGAGGATCGAAGACCCGAAGGACTTGGTTTCTTTAGGTATACTTTCTATCATAGTAGATAGAACCCTTACATGCTAGTTAGGTTTATGGTTAAGATCCGGGTTTTGTGTTATTCTAACGCCAAGTTTTTAATCGTAGTAAAAATTTTGTTCCGCATTTGGCCATGGAAGTTGGCCGGGGCATTAGCGTAACCCTTCATGGTATCAGAGCCAGCCCATAAACCCTAGACTAGCAAGTTTAAACAATGTTAAAACAATGAAACTGAAACGATTCCGTAACATTGAAACCAAACTGCAGTTTCTGTCAAATTTTTATAGTCTTCAAGAAAAATTTAAAACAAGTGCAGAGTGATATTCTGAAAGAGAGATGAACACGGAACAAAAATGAGTCAATTTCACCAAGTTTTGGCCGGCCACATCCCTCAAAAAACCAACCTCCTCGGTTTTGTTCTGGTGAATTGTATTGTGTTTTGGTCTGTGTTCTCATCCAATGGAGTTTGGGTTTCAGGTGTTGCTAGTTTTTGCCCAAGTTTGATTTTCTGTTGTTTTTCTGTTCCGGGCAATTTGGAGTGTTTTGAAGTCATTATATTTGACACTGTTTAATAGTTTATAGTAAATTCACTTTTATCTGCGACCGTGAATGTCATACGATCGGTAAACCCGTCTATCTGCTATATGTCCTTTTAGACGAATTTGCGAACATGACATTCGCGTTGATGTTTTGTGCTTATGCTGTGATTGTGGTTGGATGGTCGTGATGGATAGAATGTGGTGCAATGTTAGCAGTACAGTTTATATTCATTTGTACATTTTTTATTGCGGGGCGAGTGTCCGACATGTGGAATGACGTCTTTGTCAAGTTGTATATTATTTGATTGGGGCACGACCGGGTTGAGTACGATGTCATCATTTGTACATATTATTTTCATTTTCTGTACTAGGATTACCCCGCGATAGAGTGCATGAATAGCCAGGTTCTAGAAGGCAATGAGCCCGCATCTCATGGCATTGGGACGGAGGAGGATTCATTCTAGAATTGGCGGGTTATTTGCCGCACTCATAGGGGGTATAGTTTGACCCACGGAGGCACGCCCAAGTTACCGGATTCTGTGAAGTGCTGGATGGCCCATTCACTTTGTTGATGGGGGTTGCCTCACTTCTGGGATTGGTGGGTAACTTGCCGCGCTCGTAGGGGTCCAGTTTTTCATTGCACAGGCTATCCACACGACCGGGAACGTCAGGTTTTATTTGCGGCTCAAATGAAACCCGGGGCTCCAAGATTATCCATATTTCTGTATTGTTGGCTGAGATTCTGTGATGTTGATTATTATCATGCCTGGGATGAATGTTGTATATACTTATATATATACTAGTAGATGTTGTATATGTTTTGCACCCGCGCTAGTCCAGCCCCCGCTCTGTCGTTTGTGAAGTAACCTAACGGGTGATGACAGGGCCCCGTGGCGAATGCGGATGGCATATACATACATTGTATTTTCGTTCTTTTTGTGGTGTGATAGGATTAACTGATGGGACCGCATTAATTTTGATTAATGCAAGAAAATAAACTAAAAAGATGTTGTTGGAAATTTTTTTGAAAAACTACAGTTATATTCTTTCGATTTGCATAGTGGTATTCGGTCATGAATATCTAGCACCTCATTCTACGAGGCAAGAGCCAAGATCCCTTCTCGGGGAGTGACCTCTTGAGCTAAAAGTCTATACTATAGATTACTCAGATTTTTCTTCAAAACCAGAAATTTTCAAAAAGGTGGAGCTTAAACCTCACCTTTTTAAAAATTGCTCAGGTTTTTTCAACGATATCGTGTTCATTACGTTAACGGGTTTTTTTGCCAAAAACCCAGTCGTAGCCCTCCGTCATTTCCTACAAGTACTGCTTAGTATTCGAGCTACGTATTTTGGCATTGTCAAGACGTAGTGATCGGTATCTGAGTATTTCTTGTTTGCAGTTTTGTTTCCGATTATTTAGGATAGTCGTATAGCTATGTTGGAATTGTCAAGGGTTATGCGTGTGGGTCTAAGTTAATCAAGATAATGACGGGCCGAACTTGACTAGCGGCTTATGATATGTTGGCATTGTCAAGATCATAAAGCCGTTAGGGGTAAATACTATATCGGGAGTTTCAAACATACAAGAAACTTGCAGATTTAGCATACCTTCTGCAGTGTAGTGACTAGAGTGGATTCCATCTAGGTCATCACACAATGATAGTTGGATCCCGATCCCACTGATGAGTTGGATTACTCTCGGGAGATTATTTCACTTAACAATCAATACTATAAACCAAGTAGGTGTCTAGAACGGTGTTAGCGGGGCTATGCCTCCAGGGAAAAGAGGTTATATAATTAAGAAACTTCACAAAAGCGTTGGAAAACCTCCCTCGAAGTACCAACACTAGCCTGGCTGAAAGGTTAAGCAAGTATTGTGACGTGCGATTAAATCCTGACTAGTTCTTCTTTTAGGGTTTGAAGAAGAATTTGAGGAAACAGTGGGAGCCATCCTGGTTAGATAAATTAATAACCAATATAATCTTGCAAGAGCGCACGCTGAGTGTTTCTTTTTTTCCTCTCCAGGTAGCAACCATTTCATGCCCTAATCAAGATAATAAAATGTATCGCTTGACCGATCCGAATTCTTATTCGGGGCTGAGGAACGTCGGTTTGGCTCTAATTTATTATGGCGATCGTAAGTATGAGCAGAGGAAAGAGGATAGTCTACAAGGAGACCCCAATGAAAAAGAAGCATACTAATGCATCTACTTCAGGTGTTCTTGTAATTGAGAACTGCTTTTCGGTTGGTCCTACCTCCTTGGTACTAGATACCGGATCAGGATCTCATATCTGTAATTTATTGCAGAGACTGAGAAAAAGTAGGATAGTTAAACCTGGTGATATGTCCCTCAGAGTAGAGAATGGAGCACAAGTTGATGCTGCAGCCGTCGGTGAATATCACCTAGTGTTGCCAAATGGCAATACTATGATTTTGAACAATTGCTACTATGCACCTTCCATGGTTTGCAACATAATATCAGTTTCTTTACTGGATAAAGATGGATATAACTTTGTTCTTGATAGAAATGTGATGAACATTTACCTTGATAAGGTACTGGTTGCAGAAGGTACACTGTGTAATGGTATCTATGTTCTAAATCAGAATACAGTTCTCAATGTACAAAACACACGCAAGAGGAAGAATTCAGATACGAACGAATCCTACTTGTCGCATTGTAGACTTGGTCATATCGGAGAGAAAAGACTAAGTAGTTTACATAATGATGGACTTTTGAATATGTTTGAATTTTAATCTTATGAAACTTGTCAGTCTTGTCTCATGGGAAAGATGACCAAATTCCCGTTCACCGGACATAGAGAAAGAGCAGGAGAGCTCTTGGGACTCATACACAGCGATGTATGTGGTCCAATGTCTATACATGCACGGGGTGGGTTCTCCTACTTCATCGCATTCACTGACAATCTCTCTAAGTTCGGATATGTGTATCTAATGAAACACAAATCTGAAACTTTTGAGAAATTCAAAGAATTCAGAAACGAAGTAGAGAACCAGACTGGATAAAGTATAAAGATCCTCCGATCTGATATAGGAGGAGAGTACTTGAGCACTGAATTCAGGGACTTTCTAAAAGAGAATGGCATTCTCTCTCGGCTTACTCCTCCGTATACACCACAACACAACGGTGTATCGGAGCGGAGGAACCGTACCCTACTGGACATGGTTCGCTCAATGATGAGTAATGCCGAGTTACCTCATTCATTCTAGAGACTTGCTCTTGAAACAGCAGTGTACTTGTTGAATCGGGTTCCGTCTAAATCTGTGCTTAAGACTCCATATGAAATATAGAGTGGTAAAAGACTATATCTTGAACGTATTATGATATGGGGTTGTCCGGCCTATGTAAAGGTACAAAATTCGGACAAGCTTCAGGCACGATCAGTTTTGTGCAAGTTTGTGGGATATCCTAGAAATTCTCTGGGATATCTGTTCTACCACACTGAGGAACAGAAGGTGTTCATTGCTCGTCGCGCCACCTTTTTGGAGCGGCAATTTCTTGCAAAAGAAATAAGTGGGAGCACGGTAGAACTGGATGCAATATCAGAACCACAAACTCAAACTAAGGATTTAATAGAACCAGAAAATTCAATAGTCCCAGACGTACCTCAGCCACTCCGCAGATCTGGTAGGATTTCTCATCCGCCCGAGAGATACTATGGTTTTCTCATAGACGGGGATCGAGAAGATTGCATCTTGGAAGAAGATGACCCTACCAGTTTCAGGCAGGCCGTTATCAGTAGGGACTCTGATAAGTGGCTGGATGCTATGCGATCCGAAATGGAGTCCATGTACACCAATAAAGTATGGACCTTGGATATTGCTCCGCCTGGGGTAAAACCCATTGGATGCAAATGGATCTACAAGAGGAAACTTGGTGTAGATGGGCAGGTGGAAACCTATAAGGCTAGACTCGTTGCAAAAGGTTTTCGTTAAAGACCAGGTGTGGATTATGACGAAACCTTTTCTCCACTGGCTATGCTCAAATCCATTCGAATCCTACTTGTTATTGTTGCCTTCCATGACTATGAGATCTGGCAGATGGATGTAAAAACGGCTTTTCCAAATGGCAGTTTGGAAGAGTGCGTTTATATGGATCAACCAGAAGGCTTTGTAGACAGTGGGAGCAGCGGGAAGGTGTGCAAGTTTCTTAAATCCATTTATGGATTAAAGTAGGCATCGCAGAGCTGGAACATCTGTTTTGATGAAACAGTCGAGGAATTTAACTTCATCAAGAACGAGGATGAGCCTTGTATTTATAAGAAGATTGTAGGATGAACTGTCGTATTCCTAGTCTTCTACGAGGACGACATTCTTTTGATAGGAAATGACATTCCTATGCTACAATCGGTCAAGCTATTCTTGTCACAATGGTTCTCTATGAAAGACCTTGGTGATGCCTCGTGCATTCTGGGGATTAAGATCTACAGAGATAAATCTAAGAGATTACTAGGACTTTCGCAGTCCAGGTACATAGAGACCGTACAAAAGAGATTTAGTATGGAAGATTCTAAGCGCGGTAATATACCCGCATTGCATGGAATCACCCTCTCCAAGAAGACTGACGAGGAGAGGGTTCGCATGAGCACTATACCCTATGTTTCGGCGGTAGGATCTATAATGTATGCGATACTATGTACAAGACCAGATGTAGCTTACGCGCTAAGCGTGGTGAGCCAGTATCAGTCAGACCCAGTTGAGAACCACTGGACAACAGTGAAGAACATTCTCAAGTACCTGAGAAGGACTGAGGAGATATTCCTGGTTTACGGTAATGGAAACCTCAGGGTCGAGTCCTTTACCGATTCAATCTTCCAGAGTGATAAGGACGACAGCAAGTCTGTCTCGGGTTTTGTATTTACCCTCAACAGAGGGGCGGTGTGTTGCAGGAGTTCCAAATAGAACACTATCGTAGACTCGACGATAGAGGCTGAATACATTGCTGCCAGCGATGCCGCAAAAGAAGCCATCTGGATGAAAAAGTTCATTACTGAACTTCAGGTGGTTCCGTCCATTATTAATCTAATACCATTGTATTGCGATAACAATGGGGCTATTGCTTTAGAAAAGGAGCCACGGTCCCATCAGAAATCCAGACACATCTTAAGCCGGTATCACCTGATCAAGGAGATCATTGATCGCCAGGAGATCGAGGTATAGAGAGTGGACACTAAAGAGAACACGGCGGATCCATTTACAAAGGCCCACCCTCAAGCACAGTTAGAGGGACTTTTTGAGCAATTGGGTATGCGGTATGCCAGCAGCTGGTCTTAGTGCAGACGTTGGGTATGCGGTAACCAATTACTGGCCTTTAGTGCTGTTTACCCCAATCAGAGCAAAGCTCTGTTCAAATTCCAAGGCGGGAGAAGAAGCAACGCTTCATCTTCCCCCAATCAGAAATAAAGCTTTGCTTTGAAAATTTAACTTTAATTTTGAAGCAACGCTTCAGATCCCGTGCGCTGCGCGCAACGCGCCACGTGTCAGAAGTTGACACGGCAGCACAACGCCCAAGACAGTACGTCCAATCAGAGCAAGGCTCTTTAAAAAACATAAGCAACGTTCAACTGCGCAAGCGCACGGCAGCGCGACACGTGTCTGCGCAGTTGCGCAAGCACAAGTGCGCAAGCGCACGGCAGCGCAACACGTGTCTGCGCAGTTGCGCAAGCACAACTGCGCAAGTGCACCGCTGCGCGACACGTGTCTGCGCAGTTGCGCTAGCGCTGTTGCGCAAGTGCCTCACTGCGCGACACGTGTCTGCGCAGTTGCGCAAGTGCCTCACTGCGCGACACGTGTCTAAGTGCTTCATTGCGCGACACGTGTCATACGCTGGTGAGTTGCGCAACAACAGAGTGAAGATTTAAGGATATTTTTCTGTTCTTGTTTAAACAAGAAGATTTCTTCTGTAAAACAGGGGCCTTTGGATCAAAGATCCGACGGTGGGGAAAATTCCCCAAATCACTCAGAAAAGATCTTTTTAACAAATTTAACTGATTTTTGAGCACTATAAAAAGGACCCCAGACCCCATTTCAAAGAGAGAGACAATTGGATTAAAAAAAGAAGAAGAAGAGAACTTCTTGAGAACACAAAGAAGAAGGTAAAAACCTTTGAATTAAGAGAAAATTCTCTTAAGAATAGATCATTGATCTAAAAGACAAAATCAGTGTTCTTCAATAAATAAATAAATAAATAAAAATAATAAAAAAATAGTGCCTTGCACTTGCTAGAGAACCTCTGGTTCTCTGAGATAGAAAGAAAGAAAAGAATTTTCTTCTTCTCTTTGATCTAAATTTAGATCAAGAAATTAAAAGTGCTCTGCACTCCTTTCCTTGAATCTAAAAGATTCTTGGTGCTTTGCACAAATGCAATGCATTACTTGAAGGGCCAGGCCCAAATCAAAAAGACCTAGCAGGCCAAAATAAATTGCAAAGCAATAAAAGGGCTCAGCCCAAATAAAATTGATGCTCTGCATCATTCATAAAGAACAGAGCCCAAAACAAATTGATGCCCTGCATCTTTTCTGGGCAAAGCCCAAATAAAAAATAAAAGGAAATGCAAAAGCAATGTTGGACATTTTTTTACTGGACTTAGCCCAATCGTGGCCATAAGTCCTTAAATTAAATTGGCTGAGCAAAATGGCTCTCCTAAATCAATCTATATCCGGTTCGAGGGTACATCTCCGAACTCCTTTGACATCCATCGTTGTAATTCTTCAACGACGTCAGAGAGGCGACGGGTCCCAATGACCACACATGAATATGGACTGCGGGGTCCTTAAACTCGTGGACCGAAACGTCCTTAAACTAATATCGGACCGAAACGTCCCTAAACTAATATCGGACCGAAACGTCCCTAAACTAATATCGGACCGAAACGTCCTTAAACTAATATCGGACCGAAACGTCCCTAAACTAATATTGGACCACCACGTCCCTAAACTGGAATACGGACCACCACGTCCCTAAACTGGCACAATAGAGCCCAAATGCTCTTTTGTCGGACCTAAACGGTCCCGTTAAGTTGACCTTAGTCCCAAAATGGACTAACGTATCCTTAACAAACGTTTGAGTTGATCTTAGCCTCAAAAATGGCTAACGTATCCTCCAAACAGACTTTAGTCTCAAATTGGACTACGCATGTCCCTAAATTGGAACAATAGAGCCTCCAAATGCTCTTTTGCCGGATCTAAACGGTCCTGTTTAAGTTGATCTTAGCCCCAAACATGGCTAACGTATCCTTAAACATTCAAATGAAATATAAAACACTAAATCAACTTCGGTTCGAAGGTACATCTCCGAACTCCTCTGACACCTGTCGTTGTAATCCTTCAACGACGTTAGAGAGGCGACGAGTCCCGACGGCCATATATTAAATGAATCACGTTTAAGTTGATCTTAGCCTCAACGAGGCTAATGCATCCTTAAACTAAAATACCAAACCCAAATCTAAGTAAATACGGATTTGGACTAATCCACGTCCTACGGGCGACGGCATTACTCAGTCTCCGTATACAATCCACGGGCAACCACAAACAAAACAAACACCCACGACACGAAGTGAAATTCTGGAGAAGGAGAAAGTTGTTACCGCGAAGCGGTAGCGTAATTAACTGCAGGGGCTTGCGCCTGCAGGGAAGAGCGTCCCCACAATCAAAAACCCCTCTAGCGAGGGGGAATCTGACAAAGTCTGCTACATCGGCCGCATCCGTCTAAACCTCCGATACACGGTGCCATAAATCAACTTGGCATCTTCGGAGAGGTGGACGGATAGCACCAATTAGCATCTGCCCCGAATCTCAGCGTCAGGCCATCGCGGTCCTGTGCGCCGTCCATTCGGAGGGGAACAGATTCTGGCACGCCCGGTGGGACCTCTTCCTCTTTCCACTCCACACTTCGTGTGTCGTGTTCGCGAACAAATCGCGGTTTGCTGTGATTGCCTGTGGATTCAAGGTACTAAGATTTGGTGTCTTGCTTTATGCAGAAAACAGAAAATCGATGGCTTCGAACTGCACCGTCCGCAGCGATAACTCTCGCTCCGTCATTGCTGGAGGAGTGACTTATGGGCCCCAAGCGGCCTCCCTTTTCAAAATGCCGGTGGACCAGATGGCTCAAGCCACCACTGGACTATTTTTTAGGACCATGCTCCCACCAATGAGCTTCAACGCCCTAATGACATTGCAAGAAGCTCCGAAGAAGTCGGTCTTCGATCGACTTACCACTGCCGCGACCCCTCTTAACGGGTCGTCCAACTCCACTGCTTCAGTTTTTAACGGACTTGGCCAGAGCTCTAACAGGCTCATGAAGAAGCCTGCCATACCAGAAGGCGTTATCCCGAAGCGGATAGCCATTCCAACTCACGTTCCTGGCAAAATCACCAAGGTTGCTTCCCATGTTCAGAAGTCCGCTTCTGACAAGTTGGCCGTCCCCGTTCAACGGACGTCGATCTTTAAAAAGCTGATACCAATATATTCTGACCAACACAGGGGGCATGAGAAGGTCACCCCTATAGCTGAAACAACTCCATCAGCACGACACGCTCGACGTCGCCACTGGCGTCGAATAAGGAAGGCTGGGGGCAACTCCCCCTCTGGGATAACTCCGTCAGCTCCGATGGTGAGGATCGATGCTGTTGTTCCAACCAAGAACAGCTTTGAACTGCTCAACAAGGTGCGCAGAAACTCTCCTACTGCGATGTTGAAACGAACTCCTTCACCTGTGGAGAATACTCCAGAGAAGAAGCTAGAGCATCCCCCTCAACGGCTGTCCTCTAAAATTTACAAAGTCTGGCGACAGGTCCAAGAGTCGGTGATCGATCAAGACTGCCTCCGACGACAGAAAAAGATGAAGGTTCGGCAGGGGAAGGATTACTCTGTCAAACCACAAAAAGCAAAAGCTACTTGGGTGCCCACTACAACGGCTCCCTTAACTCCAATCACTCAAAAAAAGAGGCCACAAAAAGCCCCTGTGAACATGGCGAAGCATAAAAGCGCTGAACACAAACGCCCCAAATCTGGGGGCATGGTGGTGCACACTGTTTATATGGCTTCTGGAAAAGAGGAAAGCCGCACTTCTACGGGCCACCGACCGCTCACCCGATCCGTGACGAAAGCCCAGGAGCAACAACAAAAGCTTCAGAAAATGATGACTACAATAGCTGCACTCACTGAGCCAAAAGAAAGCTATGAAACGTCTTTGGATGAGCGTCAAGAACAAGAAACCGACGCTGACTTTTTACGCAGAGTCCTCGAAAAGAGGGACAAAGAAGCTGCAGAGCAAGCGGATGACATAAAACAGATGGCGCTCCTCTTCCAAGATATGGTAGGGATGATGTTACAGCCGGACCCTCCTGCTGAAGATCCTCCGATCGTCCTTGAAGACGACAGGGGAGAAACGTCAAATCATCCGCCGGCTCTGTCAACAGCCAAGGAGGAGGCAATCTCCAAAGTTGACCTAGACGAATATATAGCTCAGCAGATCCGGGTTCATCAGGCGAATGAAGCGGCTGGGCAAATTGTTAGAACCGGACGACCGTATCCGGGCTGGTATGACCAAATCAGTTACCCGCCAGGATATACGATCCCTAAATTCCACGTATATAAAGGGACAGGGAATCCGCATCAGCATGTCGCTCAATTCAGGGCCTTATGCGGCAATACTGGAGGAGATGACAAATTGTTGCTACGTCAATTCGTCGGCAGCTTAGCAGAAACAGCCTTTGAATGGTATTCGGAGCTACCTAACGACTCTGTCAAAACATTTGCAGAGATGGAACTGCTGTTTACACAAAGATTCGCGAGTGCTAGTGAACGCACCCCGATAACAGCACTAATAAATGCCAGGATAAGGCCAAGCGAAACGTGGGTTCAATACGCAACACGATGGCGGAACCTATGGTCGAAATGCGAACAACGCATAGAAGAGGCACCTGCGGTAGGCAAGTTTGTGGGAACTCTCGATCCGCAGACGACCATCTCGCAATTCATGATGTTCTTCAGGCCGACCACCTTCCAGGCCTTGATCGACAAATTAGCCCAAATGGACCAGATGGGCCATAAGCCGTCTCCTCCAAGACCCGAACCCCGAAATGAGAAAGGAAAAGCGATCATCGTCGCCAATGCTCAACAACAGTCGAGCAACTCAAAGCCGGTCGTTCGCTAAAACAACGTGCGTCCACGCCCATCCCTCGAAGAGAGGCTAGGACGTCCTTACTCGTTTCCTTAGAATAAAACGAGAAGACTGTTTGAGCTGGCAGTGCGTAACAGACTCATCAATCTGCCGAGTCCAAAGCGTCTGTCGCAGCCAGGCGATCTAAATAATCCCAATTATTGCCCTTACCACCAAACGGCAAGTCACCCGATTGAGGATTGTTTCGTCTTTAAGGGATGGGTTGAAGACCAATACCAACAGGGCAAGTTTGCGCTGTCTGAGAACTGGAAGGTGAGTCCGCCACAACCGCACGCTCCGAAGAAGATGGATACGCCGGGGGCATCATGTTCATTCATGGAGAAAGACTTATAGACCGAAAAGTCAATAAACTAGATATTCGCCTCAAATACGGCGACAACGGACCGAAACGTCCTTAAACTAACAACGGACCGAGATGTCCTTAAACTAATGATGGACCGCAATGTCCTAAAACTTGCAAATGACCGAAATGTTTTTAAACTACTACCGCAGCATTTTCAGGCTGACGAGAATATAAAAAAAAAAAAGGTATGTCCATAAGCAAAATGGGTACGGATGAAAACCCGAAAGGGCTCCGTGAGTAAAAACAGCAGGATTACCGGCGAGTGTTCGTGAAAACCCGAAAGGGCGCGACCTCGTTAATAAAAAAAAAAAAAAAGAGAAGAAGAAAATAAAGAAAAAAAAAACGGTATGTCCATAAGCAAAACGGGCATGGAGGAAAACCCGAAAGGGCTCCGTGAGTAAAAACAGCAAGGCTACCGGCGAGTGTTCGTGAAAACCCGAAAGGGCGCGACCTCGTAAAAAAAAATAAAAATAAAAAGAATAAAAAAAAACGGTAAGTCCATAAGCAAAATGGGCACGGATGAAAACCCGAAAGGGCTCCGTGAGTAAAAACAGCAGGGCTACCGGCGAGTGTTTGTGAAAACCTGAAAGGGCGCAACCTCGTTAAGAAACACTTATAGGGTCCTCTCGACCCTGTAAGGAGAAACCACCTGCGTGAGATCCTTACGACTCACAAAGGAACAACACACTTAGGGATCCCCACGATTCCGAAGGAGAAAATACACTTGCGAGATCCTCACGACTCGTAAGGAGAACTCTCTTGTGGGACCCTTACGGCTCATAAGATTTGAAAGTCTTAAGTTGCAGAAACCTTAACCTGTTCTTAAGCAGCCCCCACAACCTTCGATATTGCCCTACAAGCGGCTCATAATGACCCTTGTATACAATCCACGGGCACGAATAAATATTTCCCTAACAAAGTCTCATCCGTGACTAGGGATATGCTTGTACAACAAACAACACTTGTAAGTCCTCTCGACTTATAAGGAGAAAACCCTTTTGTAAGATCCTTACGACTTACAAGAGAACATGCACTTAGGAATCCTCACGATTCCCAAGGAAAAAACACACCTACAAGAGCCTCACGACTTGTAGGGAGAAATACCTTTGTGAGACCCTTACGGCTCATGAAGTCAAAAGCCTTAGCCGACAGGACCCTTAATCCTGTTTACTAAGCCATCATTTGTTCGATATCGACAAAGGCAAATGATGATTCGCTCCTGGCAATATTCCAGTTGTAGCGATGCTGATGCCTAAATCGGTATCAAATTCCAAGTCCTTTTACGGCAGATGATGATTCGCTCCTGGCAATATCCCAGTTGCAGCGATGCTGATGCCTAGACCGGTATCAAATTCCAAGTCCTTTTATGGCAAATGATGATTCGCTCCTGGCAATATTCCAGTTGCAGCGATGCTGATGCCTAAATCGGTATCAAATTCCAAGTCCTTTTACGGCAGATGATGATTCGCTCCTGGCAATATCCCAGTTGCAGCGATGCTGATGCCTAAATCGGTATCAAATTCCAAGTCCTTTCAAGGCAAATGATAATTCGCTCCTGGTAATATTCCAGTCGCAGCGATACTGATGCCAAGATTGGTATCAGACCCCAAATTCCCTACTTGCAAAAAAAAAAAAAATCAGCGAGCCAAAAAAAAATAAAATATATATATATATATATATATATGCATACGAAATAGCCGAAATGATGGGGCAGCTTGCAAACAAAATCAGCAAGTAAAAATGTATGCATGCAAAATAGCCGAAATGGTTGGGCAACTCGCAATAAAAAGCAGCGAGTAAAAAGAAAAATAGCCGAAATGATTGGGCACCGCGAAAAATAGCCGAAATGATTGGGCAATCGCGATTTTCGTGATATAAAAAGCTGAAATGATAGAGCATCGCGGAAAGAAAAAAAAATGAAAAAATGAAACTTTTTGCCCTACAGGTGAAATCACATCGATCCCTGTATACAATCCAGGGGCACAGATAAAAAAGGGAACAATACCTTCCCAACAGGCTCCACCAGAAAGCGAAGCCAAATCTCGACGGTTCATAGATAACCTAGAGACCATCTCGACATTTGTCGCAATATTACAGACACGATGTCAACAAATGAAGCAAAGGAAGGTCCCTAACTTCAGGGTCTCGACGTCAATATCGACAACTTAAAGATCACCAACGGCGTTTCTCCTCACTCCAACTAGATGCAGACATGACGTCAACAACTGACCTCAGAATCGCAACGAAACGGAACCATGACAAAGTCCCTAGTTCCAAATCTCAATGGCCACGTCTACAGCCTAGAGACCAACAACGGTGTGCCTCCTCATTCCAACAGGACACAGATGTTACACCATCAAGCGGAGCGATGGCAAAATCCCAGCTTCACCTCAGCATTCGTCTCGATACAGTAGACGCAATGTCAACAACAGCGTTCCTCCGCAGTCCAGCTGGAGGCAGATGCAATGTCAACAAAAGACCTCACGGTCGAAACAAAGCGGAGTAACGGCAAAATCCCAACTCCACCTTAGCATTCGTCTCGTTACAACAGACGCAATGTCAACAAAGGCGTTCCTTCGCAGCCCAGCGGGGTGTACATGCAAAGTTAACAAAAGACCCCATGGTCGAAACAAAGCGGAGTGATGGTAAAATCCCAGCTCCACCTCAGCATTCGTCTTAATACACCAGACGCAGTGTAAGCAAACGAAGCGAAGGCCACATTCCTAGCTTCAACGTCTTTACGGTAACTCACATAAAACCGGAAAGACAATCGGAGATCATCTCGCATCAGCACAGAGTGATCACCACCTTGACGTTCGTCTCGATACAGCAGACGAAATGTCAACCCCAGCGTTCTTCCTCCAACAGGATTTGGACACACCAGAGCAAACGAAGCGAAGGCCACATTCCTAACTTCGACGTCTTGACGGTAACTTATATAAAACCGGAAAGACAATCGGAGATCATCTCGCACCAGCACAGAATGGTCACCACGTCGACGTCCGTCTCGATACAGCAGACGAGATGTCACCCTAACGTTCGTCTCGACACAGCAGACGCAACGTCATCAAACAAACGGAGCCACGGCAAAATCCCTAGTTCCCACCGCAATATTCGTCTCGATACAGCAGACGCAATGCCAGCAAACGAAGGAAAGGCCAAATTCCTAGCTTCAGGGTCTTGACGGCAACTCATATAAAACCCGAAAGACTATCGGGGATCATCCCACACCAGCGCGGAGTGGTTATGACTCATCGGGGCTCTCCAAAATGAGCCTAACCTCAAGTAAAAAGCGGCATGGCAAATTCCTAGCGCTTGCTCTTCCGACGGTCAAACTGCCAAGGAGGATTGCTTGAAGACGTCTTGTCCAGCCCCCGAAGGGATCAGAGACACGGCAGTCGCAGGGCTACTCGAACAGCACGATTGCCTATCGAGGACTATATCAGCTTATGCGACGGTACGATGGCCAAAACCCTAAGTACCACCAACCTTAACGGGCTTCTGTCGTAAAGAGCAGAGGTTAAATGCGACGTTAAGATGTTCTTGCGAGAAACGTTCGATTCGTCTCGACTTGTGAAAAATTGTCGAGGCGGCTCGACTCGTGGGATGAAGCCTTAGGCAGTGGGCATAAAAGAAGCCTGTTTCCTAAGCATTGGGACCCTGCGAGTTGGCCCAAAACGGTCTCTTGCATACCATCCACGGGTCTCTCTCTCCAACATCGAACTTCGCCAAGGAGGGAAACAACCGCTTACAAGTCCTCTCGACTCGTAAGAGGGAAAAATTCTCTTGTAGGATCCTTACGACTTACAAGAGAAAATCACACTTAGGAATCCTCACGATTCCTAAGGAGAAAAATCCACCTATGAGATCCTCTCGATCCGTAGGGAGAAAAGCCTCTATGAGACCCTCACGGCTCATAGAATTGAAAAGTCTTAGGCGGTAAACCTGAACCTGCGGCCTAAGCCATCGCTACTTCCTGAGGAAGTCGGAATACTCTTTTTAGACATCCATCAACCATGGTTATTAAGACAGCCTACTGACATTAAAAGAAAGAAGATGACAAAGAATATCCGTTCTACATTTGATCTGGCGTTCGTGACGCATTCATTTATGCACGGGCAGAAAACTCAGGACGAGAAATAAGAGAAGCTGAAATAAAAAGTTTCCATTCATATTGGCAAAAATTCTTACAATTATGAAAAGCAGTAAAAGGAAAATATTATTACAATGGAATGACTTCAGATCCGGGGCAGGGATTGAGGAATTCAAAAGTAAGGCCGTCCAAAGTTCTTCTGGCCTTTCTAATTATTCTTATGCGCAGCCTCTCGCGCTCCTCGGTGTCGATATCATCGGCAAGCCCTTCCGGCCTTCGATAAGCAGCAACGATCGTCGTCTGCTGAAAGATTTGATGTAGGATGTCAACTAGGTTGTTTCGCCGTTTCTTCGAAATCAGCCCCGTCAGGTACACTGAATGCACCTTGTCTTCGGCATCATCTAGCGCATTGAGTGGTAAGGCCTCGTGAAGACCTGGGAGTGCTCTCCATATTGCCCCCAGCACGACTTTCAAAAGGGCCGAACGACGAGGTAGCAGCCAGCCACCGCTGGCATTCAAGCGATCCATGACCTCTGTACATTGAGCGTCCGTAAACTCCTGGTTCTGTTGACGGCCCTATACACGGATATCCTCATAAGTGATGAACTCGTGCAAGCTGTATAGACGCACCGCCATAATACCTGAAGAAAACAATACAGGGATATTAACAAACAAGAAAATACAGAAAGTTAAAAGTTAAACTCCTTGAGAGCAATGCTCTGCAGACAGGAGCGACACCAGTCAAAATCAGTTATGAGGAGAATTTGAGGAAAATTCCCTGAGAATATTGAGAGCTCCGCTCTGAAAAAAAATGATATAATAATAATAATATTCTCAAGTGCCATATAATTTGGGAGGAGCAAAGCTCCATTAATTAAGAAGATATAAGAAAAATCTTTTATAGAGCAAAGCTCTATTAATGGAACCCTAACAGGATTCTCCTGAGTTCTCTTTGGACCTCTTTAGAGCAAAGCTCTGCTAAATGAAACCCTAAATGGGTTTTGTTTAGATCAGGGATCTATGGAGAGCAAAGCTCTATTAATCAGTTTTAATTTAATTTAATTTTATTTTATTTACCTACGATGGTTATGAACTCTGGAGTTCTTGAAGAAAAAAAAAATCAAGAGCAAGGCTCTGAAAATTCTTAAGCAGGAGCAAGGCTCTGAGTCAAAATTCTTGAAGTGGTAAAGAATTTTTTGAGGACCAAAGGTCCTATTTATAGGCATCAATCGCCTCTTCAACTGCAGAAAGGTGCTGCGACGGTTCGGATTCTGCCACCGTTGCGCTTGCGTTTGGAGGCCACGTAAGCGCAGCGGTGGGGGGGCATTTGTTTACCCCAATCAGAGCAAAGCTCTGTTCAAATTCCAAGGCGGGAGAAGAAGCAACGCTTCATCTTCCCCCAATCAGAAATAAAGCTTTGCTTTGAAAATTTAACTTTAATTTTGAAGCAACGCTTCAGATCCCGTGCGCTGCGCGCAACGCGCCACGTGTCAGAAGTTGACACGGCAGCACAACGCCCAAGACAGTACGTCCAATCAGAGCAAGGCTCTTTAAAAAACATAAGCAACGTTCAACTGCGCAAGCGCACGGCTGCGTGACACGTGTCTGCGCAGTACCGCAAGCATAAGTGCGCAAGCGCACGGCAGCGCGACACGTGTCTGCGCAGTTGCGCAAGCACAACTGCGCAAGCGCACCGCTGCGCGACACGTGTCTGCGCAGTTGCGCAAGCGCACCGCTGCGCGACACGTGTCTGCGCAGTTGCGCTAGCGCTGTTGCGCAAGTGCCTCACTGCGCGACACGTGTCTGCGCAGTTGCGCAAGCGCTGTTGCGCAAGTGCCTCACTGCACGACACGTGTTTGCGCGACACGTGTCTGCGCAGTTGCGCAAGTGCTGTTGCGCAAGTGCCTCACTGGTGAGTTGCGCAACAACAGAGTGAAGATTTAAGGATATTTTTCTGTTCTTGTTTAAACAAGAAGATTTCTTCTGTAAAACAGGGGCCTTTGGATCAAAGATCCGACGGTGGGGAAAATTCCCCAAATCACTCAGAAAAGATCTTTTTAACAAATTTAACTGATTTTTGAGCACTATAAAAAGGAACCCAGACCCCATTTCAAAGAGAGAGACAATTGGATTAAAAAAAAAAAGAAGAAGAGAACTTCTTGAGAACACAAAGAAGAATGTAAAAACCTTTGAATTAAGAGAAAATTCTCTTAAGAATAGATCATTGATCTAAAAGACAAAATCAGTGATCTTCAATAAATAAATAAATAAATAAAAATAATAAAAAAATAGTGCCTTGCACTTGCTAGAGAACCTCTGGTTCACTGAGATAGAAAGAAAGAAAAGAATTTTCTTCTTCTCTTTGATCTAAATTTAGATCAAGAAATTAAAAAGTGCTCTGCACTCCTTTTCTTGAATCTAAAAGATTCTTGGTGCTTTGCACAAATGCAATGCATTACTTGAAGGGCCAGGCCCAAATCAAAAAGACCTAGCAGGCCAAAATAAATTGCAAAGCAATAAAAGGGCTCAGCCCAAATAAAATTGATGCTCTGCATCATTCATAAAGAACAGAGCCCAAAACAAATTGATGCCCTGCATCTTTTCTGGGCAAAACCCAAATAAAAAATAAAAGGAAATGCAAAAGCAATGTTGGACATTTTTTTACTGGACTTAGCCCAATCGTGGCCATAAGTCCTTAAATTAAATTGGCTGAGCAAAATGGCTCTCCTAAATCAATCTATATCCGTTTCGAGGGTACATCTCCGAACTCCTTTGACATCCATCATTGTAATTCTTCAACGACGTCAGAGAGGCGACGGGTCCCAATGACCACACATGAATATGGACTGCGGGGTCCTTAAACTCGTGGACCGAAACGTCCTTAAACTAATATCGGACCGAAACGTCCTTAAACTAATATCGGACCGAAACGTCCCTAAACTAATATCGGACCGAAACGTCCCTAAACTAATATCGGACCGAAACGTCCTTAAACTAATATGGGACCGAAACATCCCTAAACTAATATGGGACCGAAACGTCCCTAAACTAATATCGGACCGAAACGTCCCTAAACTAATATTGGACCACCACGTCCCTAAACTGGAATACGGACCACCACGTCCCTAAACTGGCACAATAGAGCCCAAATGCTCTTTTGTCGGACCTAAACGGTCCCGTTAAGTTGACCTTAGTCCCAAAATGGACTAACGTATCCTTAACAAACGTTTGAGTTGATCTTAGCCTCAAAAATGGCTAACGTATCCTCCAAACAGACTTTAGTCCCAAATTGGACTACGCATGTCCTTAAATTGGAACAATAGAGCCTCCAAATGCTCTTTTGCCGGATCTAAATGGTCCTGTTTAAGTTGATCTTAGCCCCAAACATGGCTAACGTATCCTTAAACATTCAAATGAAATATAAAACACTAAATCAACTTCGGTTCGAAGGTACATCTCCGAACTCCTCTGACACCTGTCGTTGTAATCCTTCAACGACGTTAGAGAGGCGACGAGTCCCGACGGCCATATATTAAATGAATCACGTTTAAGTTGATCTTAGCCTCAACGAGGCTAACGCATCCTTAAACTAAAATACCAAACCCAAATCTAAGTAAATACGGATTTGGACTAATCCACGTCCTACGGGCGACGGCATTACTCAGTCTCCGTATACAATCCACGGGCAACCACAAACAAAACAAACACCCACGACACGAAGTGAAATTCTGGAGAAGGAGAAAGTTGTTACCGCGAAGCGGTAGCGTAATTAACTGCAGGGGCTTGCGCCTGCAGGGAAGAGCGTCCCCACAATCAAAAACCCCTCTAGCGAGGGGGAATCTGACAAAGTCTGCTACATCGGCCGCATCCGTCTAAACCTCCGATACACGGTGCCATAAATCAACTTGGCATCTTCGGAGAGGTGGACGGATAGCACCAATTAGCATCTGCCCCGAATCTCAGCGTCAGGCCATCGCGGTCCTGTGCGCCGTCCATTCGGAGGGGAACAAGTGCAAGTGGGAGATTGTTGGATATGTATGCCCTAAAGGCCATTATTGTATAGTACTAGTTTGTATATTAGATTTTGGAAGCTTGGGATATATACACGGATTTACGACAGTCTTTCTCGATATAGTAGTATGCTATTGGGTTTGTATCTATCTTAATATGTGCATATGTTTCTTTTAACATATCACTAATACATATTGATATAGCCCTTAGGATCTTTGCTTGGCTACCAGCGTTGTGATGGCAGTCACACTAGTAGGGGCTGGGTAGTCTGCAAGCGCGTCCTTATATAGGGCCCTAGTCGTAGGATTATAGAGATAGGGCATCGATACTCCAGAGTAGACTAGTGTATACGCTTCTCATCCCAGCAAGGAAGATGGTCTGTCCCACAGCCATCAGTACGTCTTACTAGAGATAGTATGCAGGTGCTCATTGGGTTATGACTTACACTAGACGGACTCATGTGGAACCGCTGGTTGGTACTATACCTATCGTCAGGTAGCAGTTCCCAGGTGACATGAGTAACGCTAAGTCCGTTGACTTGAAATTGCTACTTCGCCTCAAGTGTGTTCCCACTATTCTTAGATTGCTACCCTACCACGGCTCTATTGAGTCATGAAAATAAGTAGTAGTTGGGTGTAGTCCCGAAGCACTTGGAGGCAGTGGCGGTTAGATAGTATTTGTCTCTCCCGGTATTGGGGGTTGATATCGCGTTGTGTTTGGAGAGCCATTACACAATGTCCCTGGCTAGGGCATGTGAGATTTACTGGTAGGTATTCCAGTAGTTTCTCAGGGTGTTGTCAGCTACACTCTGACATGACTTATACCACTATTAGGGGTCTGATATTTACCATCCCCCTAAGCCCGATATGCGATACTTTTAGACGAACAGACCGGACTGTATGAAAATTGCTACAGACAAGCTCAGTAGGAGTTTGGATGAGCCTGCTTGTCGACCTTCTTATCGACAGATACCTGGGTAGCTGTTACGCATAGCTAGTGCCGCTAACGTGCTTGTGGTTAAACCCATTGCCAGAGTACTGTCGAGTCTTTAGTGTCCCACACAGAGGGTTTCCCAGCTTCGGGAGAAATGAGTAGAGGTCGTATGGTTTTACGACAGGGTTCGATCACATACGTGTACTTGTGCGCGTGTGGTATTCGAGCGGACAATACTAGTGGGCTTTGGTTTAAGCTGGATCCTAGTATTTGATTATTGGATTAGCTTCGTCTTATAGTATTCGTGTTTCTCGGAACACGGATGTGGGTATGTATATACGGATGAGAGGAGGTATAGAAGGAGATACCTCATTAGGGTTTTGACCATTAACTTGGTCAAAACAAAAATGAGCTAGAGAAAATAATTTGTTATTTTAAGTAAATGATAATTATATGTCATGGCTACTTGGGTTGACCTTTTAACTTAGCTTGACTTGTTGACCTTAGATATTTTTATGAGATATTTTTGACTCTAGATATTTTGGTGAGATATTTTCCATGCTATGCTTATGGTCATATAAAAGTTAGCCATTCTATTTTTTATTATCATTATCACAAATACTTTCTCTTTCCCCAAGCTTGCTCTCTCCTTCTTCCTCTCAAACCCTAGTGTATCATGTGTTGATAATCAAGGGTTAATAAGACTTTGCTACTCTAAATCACACTCTACTCATTCTGGGTTACTTAGTTTAGCAAGCTAAGTATTCTAGTTACCTCAATTTAGAGGTTTAGCTCAAGGTTGGAACTCTTGGGTGGATCATCGTTGACACAAGGAGGCCGAAGTTCAAGCACGATCCATACTTCCATCGAGGAGCTTAAGGACAGGATTGAAGACCCGAAGGACTTGGTTTCTTTAGGTGTACTTTCTATCATAATAGATAGAACCCTTACATGCTAGTTAGGTTTATGGTTAAGATCCGAGTTTTGTGTTATTCTAGCGCCAAGTTTTTAATCGTAGTAAAAATTCTGTTCCGCATTTGGCCACAAAAGTTGGCCGGGGCACTAGCGTAACCCTTCACTTTCTTAGTTCGGATCAAACTTCCCGCGTTTTGCACGGTTGTGGATCATCGGTCTTTTGACGACGAACATGAGTTTGTCTTGGCGGAATGTTCTTGGTCTGGCTAGTCTTCCATTTGCCTGGGTCATTCTCGCTCTATGAGCTTCTAAGATTTGTTATGCGACGAGACGGGTTTTGTCAAATGCATAGAGTTCTTCGAGCCTTAGATGATCATTCTCTTCATCCGTAAGCTCATGTTGAAATTCCATTCTTAATGAGGGGAGTTCAATTTCCGGTGGGAGTACCGCTCCAACGCCAAACACTAGTGCATAAGGTATTGTCTTCATGGCTGTCTTGTACGTCGTTAGATACGCCCAAAGAGTTTCATGCAGCCTTTCATACCAATCTTTCTTTTTCATGGACACCATCTTCTTTATGAGCTTAGTTAGCATCTTGTTTAAAACTTCAGTTAGACCGTTGACTCGGGGGTTATAGACGGAGGAATATCTCCAATCTATCTGATGTTGTTGTGCAAACCGAATTATCTTTTGGCTTTTGTATGCAGGACCGTTGTCTGAGACTATCCGTCATGGGACACCGAACCAGTAGATGACATGGGTCTTGAAGAAATGTAAGATATTTTTCGTCTTCACTTCCCTTAGGGGTATTGCTCCTGCCCACTTAGAGAAATAATCGGTTGTCGCTAAGATGAAGTGGTGTCCTTTGGATGACACCGGCTCGATAGGGCCAATTATATCGGTCCCCCACATCTCAAAAGGCCAGCTAGCCACAATCAGATGTAGCGGGTTAGGATGCTGATATATAAAGTCCCCGTGTATTTGGCACGAGTGACATCGTTTTGCATATTTGATGCAGTCTTGAATCATCATGGGCCAGTAGTAGCCCATTCTTTTAATCTTTAATTTCATCTTTGGACCGTCTTGATAGGATCCGCAAAGTCCGTCATGTATCTCCTGAATGACCTTCTTTGCTTCTTTCAGTCCTAGGAATCTTAGCCATATATGATCGAAAGATCTTTTGTATAAGGTTCTATCAACGAAGGCAAATGATAGAGCTCATTTTGTGAGATGATGCCTTTGTGATGCGTCTTTAGGGGCCTATTGGGACTTGAAATAGTCTATAAAGATTTATCGCCAATCTTCATCCTTTTCTTCTTCGGCTTGGAGGACTTTCTCTTCAAGTGTTTATTCTTCTTCTTTGGGCACTTCTATTGGAGACCCCGAAGGAAATTCGGCTGGCAATAGGACCTTATAGCTTTGGATAATGATCATTGCGTCGTTGAGATTTTCATGCGCCGGTTCTTTGGCGAGTTTAACCAATGCATCCGCTTTGTTGTTTTCCGCTTGCGATACGTTCTCCAATGTATATACTGGAATCTGTGTTAGCAGCTGCTGCACCTTATCGTCGTACCTTATCAGTTTGAGTTTACATGTTTTGTAGTTGCCATTAAATTGATTGACGATCAACTGAGAATCTTCGTATATGAGAAGATTCTCGATTCCCATATCGATCAAAATTTCTAGACCGACTATGAGAGCTTCATACTCCGCTTCATTGTTAGTTCTTGGTTCCGTCAATGAGAAGGCATAGTAAAGTATCCCTCCTTGTGGTGTCACAAATATGAGACCCACCCCGGCTTTGATTATTGGGGTACTCTTCTTTCGCGCTTTCATCGAGGACGCTCCGTCAAAATTATAGTTCCTAACGGGGATTTTCTTTATCCTCTTCTTTTTCCTTGTCAGTCACATTGAATGTGTGTTCGTCTGGAAACTCGCAATTCAACGAGGAATCGTCAGAGATTGGGTGCTCAACAAGAAAATCAGCGATGGCTTGTCCCTTTATGCCTTTAAGAGGGTGATAAGTTATCGAGAACTCTATCAACATTAGGGCCCATTTGGCGAGCCTTCCTGTCTATATAGCCTTCGTCATGGGATATCTGAGAGGGTCCATTTTCGATATGAGATGGACTTCATGCGCCAAAGCGTAGTGTCTGAGCTTAATGAATACAAAGATCAGCAACAGGCAGTGCTTCTCAATGGGGGGTAGTTGCTTTCTGCTCCTAACAGGACCCGACTTCGATAGTATATGGCCCTTTCTTTTCCTTAGCCATTCTCATATTCCCATAGTGCGTCTAGAGAACTATCAAGGGCGGTGGTATAAAGAATAAGGGGATTTCTCTTAACCAGAGCAGCCAATACCGGTGGATTTTGCAGGTATTGCTTGATCTCCTCCAACGCTTCTTGACATTTCTGGTCCCATATGAAGGGAGTCCTTTTCTTCATCAGATAGCTGTTTGGACGGCACTTTTCAGAGTTGTTGGCGATGAACCGTCGGATATACGTCTTCTTTCCTTAGAGCGAGCTTGAGATTTTGTGGAGGAGCCATTTCTATAATTGCCATGATTTTGGAGGAGTCGATTTCTAGCCCTCGGTGGCGGATTATAAAGCAGAGGAACTTTCCTGAGAAGAATTTGAATTCACATTTCAGTGGGTTCATCTTCAAGTAGAATTTTCGAAGGCGCTTGAAGACTATCCGTAGGTGCCCACAGTGCTCTTCATATGAAATTCTCTTGACCACCATATCATCGATGTAGAATTCAACAATCTCATGGATTAGGTCATCAAAGATCATTGTCATGGCTCTTTGATATGTGGCACCGGAGTTCTTTTGGCCGAAGGGCATCACCTTGTAGCAAAATATGCCTAACGATATTCGAAAGGTTGTATGCTACTGCTCTTCGGGATCCATTTTTATTTGATTGTATTCGGAAGATCTGTCCATGAATAAGAAAACTTCATGAGCAGCAGATTGTCGATCATCAACTCAGTAACTGGTACGGGAAAATCATCTTTCGAGCACGCCGTATTGAGGTCTCGAAAGTCCACGCAGATCTAAACGGTCCCGTTCTTCTTCATCACGGGGACGATATTGGCGATCCAGTCGGGATATTAGATTTCCTGGATGAAGCCGCAGTCTATAAGCTTTCTGAATTCAGCATTGATGCTCATCTCGAGTTCAGGTCGCATCCTTCTTAGAGACTGCATGACAGGCTTTATCCTCGGTGTTATTCACAGCTTGTGCACTACTATTGTTCAAGACCCAGCATCTCGAAGTAGTTCAAGGCAAAGCAATCTCTATATTCCATGAGTACGTATTTTTGGGTGGCTACTTGCTCTTTAAACAGCAACTCACTGATGAACGTTGGTCTCGAATCTTCCTCCATTCCCAAATTTATCATCTTCAGTTCATCAGCTGTAATGTGGATTCCATCTTCCAGCTCTTTATGGGATGGTGACAGTTCTGAATCTTCTCCTCCTCATTTGTGAAACAGTCGAAGAGTTTGAGCATATATTTATCTTCCTTTTCATCGAAAAGTCTTATCATATGGCAAACATAGGCTAGCTTTCGTTTCTTGGGCTGGCCGCGCTCCGATTTAGTAGAGTAGTCTTGCGTCGGTACATGCTTTTATGAAGGCTCCACTCTCCAGCTGTCACTTAGTGTGAACCTGCCTTGCTTGTACTGCTTTTCCACCCAATTCTTGAAGACGAAGAAATCTTTAATTGGATGGATGATGACCCGATGGTAAAGACAGTGATTCGGATGATCAAAAGTATTTGCTTGATGGGGCCGCTTAGACTCGGGCAGTGGGTGCTTCATGACGAGGCCAAACAACTTCCTTGTCTGTTCACGGGGGAAAGAATATCCCCGGCTCATCATCTTTATAAAGTCCAGGCTTGGGTGGCAATTTTCTCGTTGACGCGATGTTCCGAGATCGTCTTGTCTTGGTTGCAGGTTAGACGTAGATGACGTCCCATTATTGCTACATCGAATTTCCTCTCTTATAAAAGAAGGCAGAGGCAGCTGTTGCAGTGCCAGACTAATGTAACTCTTCGCTCCAGTAGATTGATCGCTTGGGCACAATCGCATGACCTTTTCATATAGGACCATTACCCTTTTCGAGCTCATCGACTTCTTGAAATGCTTCTTTCATCTGTGTATTAATCGGCTCTTCTAATGGCTGGGTTGAAGCACTTTGTGAGGTATCTTCTCTTTGCTCAATCACTTCTGTTGGATATATATGCCCTAGAGGCCATTATTGTATATGTATACATGTGGATGCTAGGGATATGTATGTACAGGACAATCTTACTCAGTTATATAGTATATTATTTGAGTTATGTTCAACAGGATATGTGTATTTCTTTCTTATGATGCTTTATATTGCTTGCACATATTGATAAAGACTCGATACTGTAGTATACTATTATGGTTTGACTTTATCTTAACATGCGCATATATTATATATGTCGACCACATGTTGATAAAGCCCGTAGGATCTTTCTTGACTACCAGCGTTATGATGGCGATCATACTTGTAGGAGCTGGGCAGTCTATAAGCACATCCTTAAAAGTCCCAAGTCACAGGAGTATCAAGATCAGGCATCAATACTCTAGAGTAGACTTGGGTATATGTTTCTAGACCCCGACGAGGGGCAGTGGTTGGTCCAACAACCATTGGTGTGATCACCTAAGATTGTATACGGGTGCTCACTAGGGATGAGTACACTAGACGGACTCGCGGAGAACCTCTAGATGGTATTATACCTATCGTCAGATAGTGATTCTTTTGTGACATGTGTACAGGTTAGTCTTTGGACCTGAGATCGTCATTTGTCTCGTGTGACTTCCCACTATGCCTTGATCACTACCTAAGCGCGGCTCTACTGAGTCATGCAAACGGGTTTTGGTTGGGTACAGTCCCGAGCCATATGGAGGCAGTGAGTGATTGTCAGGGATTCGTCTCTCCAGGTATTGGGAGTCGATATCGCACTGTGTTCGATTGGCCAGGACCATAAGACCTTGGCCAAGACAGTTGGGATTTACTGATAGGTTGATCAGTAGTTTCCCGAATTAGTCCTGAGCCGAGTCAGCAAGAATTATCGGGTTATTAGGGTCTGACGCTTACCACCCCCTAGATCTGGTATGCGATACTCTTATACGAAGAGATCAGACTGTACGGAGATTGTCATGGATAGGCTCAGTTGGGATCCAGATGAGTTTGCTCGTCTGCTTTCCTTTTTGATGGGTACCCGGGTAGCTGTTACATACAGCTAGTGCCGCTGACGTGCTTGTGGTTATGGATATATCCAGTAACGCACTGCTGGCATACTGTCGAGTCTTTAGAGTTCCACAAAGAGGGTTCCTCTGCTTCAGGCGAAACGATGTAGAGGCCGTATGCTTTTACAGCAGGATTCGATCACATACGTGTACTTGTGCGCGTATGATGTTCGGGAAGATAATACTAGCAGGCTTTGGTTTAAGCTGGATCCTAATATTATATTGTTGGATTATCTTCGTCTCTTTGTATTCGTATTTTTTGGAATACGGATACGGGTATGTATATACGGTGAGGGGTATTCTTGTAATTTGTCACAAGGGTGCTTCAGGAAGAAGATACGTCATTATTTGTTTTAACCATTTAGTTAAATGGTTAGTGAGGTTGAGGGATTAAGTGTTATAATTCATTGAATGAAGCATGACTACTTGGTGACTCATGTAGTGACTCATGGGGTGACTCATGGTTTACTATTTGAGTATGCTTGATAATTTGTAGATATTTTGAGTTTGCATTATTAGTTCATTAGACTTAGCCATTCTTCATTCTATTCATTATCTACAACACTCTCATCTCCTCCAAGCTCTCTTCTTCTACCTCAAACCCTAAATGTCTCATGTGTTGAGAAACATATGGTATCTTGAGACTAATTAACCCATCATCACTCTCTACATTCTCTAGGCTACTTAGATTAGTATACTAAGTAACCTAGTTACCTTGGTTCAAAGGTAGGAGCTCAAAGTAGACACTCTCGAGTGCATCATCTTTGACGCGAGGAGACGGACGATCAAGCTCGATCATGGAGGCTAGTAGGAGCACACTAAAGGAGAGGAGTGAAGACCCGAAGGACTTGAGCCTCTTGGTATAATCTTCTTTCATAGTAGATAGCTTCTCTAGTTTTCTAGTTAGGTTTTACGGTAGATCCGGTTTAGGGTTATTCTAGCGCCAGTTTAAAATCGTAGAAAAAATTTAGTTCCACAAACGGCCCCGGATGATAACCAGGGCATTAGCATAACCCAACATGGTATCAGAACCAACCCATAAAACCTATACTAGCTAGTTTAGACGTGCTTAAAACATCGATCAAGAAAAATTTCCGAAATCACATTTCCAAAATTGTAGTTTCTGCCAATTTTTCAAAGTGTTCAAAATATTATTTCCAGTGTCTTAAAAATTCGTGCAGGGTATTTTAGGACCCCAGAAGAAATTATGGCACATGACCCCATAAGACGGCCGCGGAACCTTGGCAAAACAACCTTGTTTGCCACGGTTCCGCGGTCGATGTAGGGTATCAGTGCACGAAAATTATTTTGGAGTTCTAATGTTTGGAAATGTGATTTCTAGGATGTTTAGTTTCTGTCCCAGATTTTTTTGAGTACTGGATTGCACTTTGGGACAATATGGAAAGTTTTTTGTCGATCGAAATTTTAAATGCGTAAATTTCAGTGAATACATTAATATCTGCAACCGTGAATGTCATTAGAGCGTTATAACCCGTCTAACAACTATATGTTCTTTTAGACGAGTTTGCGAACATGACATTCACATTAATGTTCTGTGTTTATGTTGTGGTAGTGGTTGGATTGTCGTGGTGGATAGCTTGCCGTGCAATGGTAGTAGTACAGTTAAGATTCATTTGTACATTTGTTATTGCGGGGAAAGCGTCCGACATGTGGACCGCCGTTACTGCCTTGTTGTATATTATTTGATTGGGACACGACTGGGTTGAGGTCGATGTCACCATTGTACATATTTATTTTCTTTTCTGTACTAGGATTACCCCGCGGTAGAGTGCATGAATAGCCGGGTTCTAAAAAGTAACAAGTGCGCATCGCATGTCGTTGAGATGGAGGGGGCTTCACTCTAAAATTGGCGGGCTATTCGCCGCACTCGTAGGGGGTATAGTTTGACCCGCGGAGGGGCGCTTAAGTTACCGGATCCCGTAGAGTGTTGGGTGGCCCATTCACTTTGTTGATTGGGGTTGCCTCACTTCTAGGATTAGCGAGTAACTTGCCACGCTCATAGGGGTTCAGGTTTTTATTGCACAGACTATCCACACTACCGGGAATGTCGAGTTTTATTTGCAGCTCAAAGGAAACTCGAGGCTCTAAGATAATCTACCATTCTGTGTTGCTTGCTGAGATACTGCGTTGTTTCTTATATCATGCCTGGGATGAATGTTATATATATTTATATATATAATAGTAGATGTTGTTTATGTTTTGTACCTGCGCTAGTCCAACCCCCGCTCTGCCGTTAGTTAAGTAACCTAACGGTGCATGACGGGGCCCCATGGCGAATGCGGATGGGATATACGTACATTGTATTTTCGTTCTTTTCTTGTGTAATAGGTTAATTGATGGGACCGCATTAATTTTGATTAATCCAAGAAAAAAAACCTAAAAAGATGTTGTTGGAACAGATTTTGAAAAACTATAGTTATATTCTTTTGCTTTGCATTGTGGATTCGGTCATGAATATCCAGCACATCATTCCAGGAGGCAAGAGCCGAGATCCCTTCGTGGGGAGTGACCTCTTGAGCAAAAGTTTATACTGTAGATTACTCGGTTTTCTTCAAAACTGGAAGTTTTCAAAAGCGGAGCCTAAACCACTCCTTTTCAAAACTGCTCAGGTTCCTTCAACAATATCAAGTTCATTACGTTAAAGGGTTTTTCGCCAAAAACCCAGCCATAGCCCTCCGTCGTTTCAGAAAATTAGTACTTAGTATTCATGCTGTGTTTGTTGATTATTCGTCAAGATGCAGTGAACGGTAGCTAACTAATGATTCTCTGTTGCGTAGATAAATGCGATTGGTTAAGACAGTCGCATGATTTTGTTGATTATTCTTCAAGGATCATGCGGGTGGGTCTAATGCAATCCTGGATAACGACGGGTTGAACTTGACTAGGACCTTTCTGATTTGTTGATTATTCGTCAAGATCACTTGGGTCATAGGGGCAAAAAACCACATCGGGAGATTCAAATATACAGGAAACTAGCAGATTTAGCATACCTTCTGGAGTGTAGTAGCTTGAGTGGATTCCATCTAGGTCATCACACAATGATAGTTGGATCACGATCCCACTGATGAGTAGGATTACTCTTAGGGGATTATTTCACTTAACAATCAATACTATAAACCAAGTAGGTATCTAAAATGTTGTTAGTGGGGCTACACCTTTAGGGAAAAGAGGTTACATAATTAAGGAACTTTGCGAAAGCATTGGAAAACCTCCCTCGAAGTATCGACACTAGCCTGGCTGAAACGTTAAGCAAGTATTGTGACGTGCGATTAATCCTGGCTAGTTCTTCTTTAAGGGTTTGAAGAAGAATTTGAGGAAACAGAGGGAGCCATCCTAATTAGATAACTAATAACCAATCTAATCTTTCAAGAGCGCACGCTCAGTGTTTTTTCTCTCTCTCTCCAGGTAGAAACCATTTCGCACCCTAATCAAGATAATAAAATGTATCACTTGACCGATCCGAATTTTTATTCGGGGCTGGGGAACATCGGTTCGGCTCTAAACTATGACAGTTGTCATGAATATGAGCAAGAGAAAAAGGATTGCATGAATTCGAAACATACTATTGTGTCTTCTTCAGGTGTTTTTGTTATTGAGAACTATTTTTCGGTCAGTCCTACCTCCTGGGTACTAGATACTGGATCAAGATGTCATATCTGTAATTTATTGCAGGGACTGAGAAAAAGTAGGATAGTTGGACCTGCTGATATGTCCCTCAAAGTAGGAAACGAAGCACAAGTTGATGTTGCTGCCGTCGGTGAATATCACCTAGAGTTGCTAAAAGGCAATACTGTGATTTTGAACAATTGCTACTATGTACCTTCCATGGTTTGCAACATCATATCAGTTTCTTTACTTGATAAAGATGGATATAAGTGTGTTCTTGATAGAAATATCATGAACATTTACCTTAATCAGGTATTGGTTGCAGAAGGTACACTGTGTAATGGTATCTATATTCTAAATCAAAACACAGTTTTTAATATACAAAACACACGCAAGAGGAAGAGTTCATATACAAACGAATCCTACTTGTGGCATTGTAGACTTGGTCATATTGGAGAGAAAAGACTAAGTAAGTTGCATAAGGATGGATATTTGAATACGTTCGAATTTTAATCTTATGAAACTTGTCAGTCTTGTCTCAAATGGAAGATGACCAAATCTCCGTTCACCGGACACGGAGAAAGAGCAGCAGAGCTCTTGGGACCCATACACAGTGATGTATGTGGTCTGATGTCTATACATGCAAGGGGGAGGTTCTCGTACTTCTTCACATTCGCTGACGATCTTTCTAGATTCGGGTATGTGTATCTTATGAAACACAAATCTGAAGCTTTTAAGAAATTCAAAGAATTCAGAAAGGAAGTAGAGAACCAGAATGGCAAAAGTATCACGATCCTCCGGTTTGATAGATGAGGGGAGTACTTAAGCACGGAATTCCTAGATTACCTAAAAGATAATGGAATTCTCTCTCAGCTTACTCCTCCGTATACACCACAGCACAACGGTGTATCGGAGCAGAGGAACCGTACCCTATTGGACATGGTTCGGTCCGTGATGAGTAGTGTTGAGTTGCCTCTTTCATTTTGGGGACATGCGATCCAGACAGCGGCATACCTTTTGAATCAGGTTCCTTCCAAATCTGTGCCTAAGACTCTATATGATATATAGAGTGGTAGGAGACCAGGTCTTAAATTCATTAAGACGTGGGGTTGTCCGGCATATGTTAAAACACAGAAACCGACAAACTAGAGGCACGATCAGTTCTATGTAAATTTGTGGGATATCCTAAGGATTCACTAGGATATCTGTTCTACCACACTGAGGAACAGAAGGTGTTTGTATCTTGCCACGCCACTTTTTTAGCAAGGGAACTTCTTGTAAAAGAAGTTAGTGGGAGTACAGTAGAACTGGAAGAAACTTCTGAACCACAAAATATAACTAAAGATTTGGTGGAACCGCAAGATTCAATAGTCCTAAATGAACCTCAGCCACTCCACCGATCTAGTAGGATTTCTCATCCGCCTGAGAGACACTACAGTTTTCTCATAGACGAGGATCAAGAGGATTGCATCTTGGAAGAAGTTGATCCTACTAGTTTCAGGCAAGCCATTATCAGTAGGGACTCTGATAAGTGGTTAGATACTATGCAGTCCGAAATGGAGTCCATGTACGCCAAAAAATGTGGACCCTGGATTTTGCTCCACCTAGGATAAAACCCATTGGATGCAAATGGATTTACAAAAGGAAGATTGGTGTAGATGAGCAGGTAGAAACCTATAAGGCTAGACTTGTTGCAAAAGGTTTTCGTCAAAGACCAGGATTGGACTATGACGAAACTTTTTCTCCAGTGGCTATGCTCAAATCCATTCGGATCCTACTTGCCATTGCTACCTTCCATGACTATGAAATCTGGCATATGGACGTAAAAATGGCTTTTCTAAACGGAAGTTTGGAAGAGTGCATTTATATGGATCAGCCAGAAGGTTTTGTAGACAGTGGGAGCAGCGGGAAGGTGGGCAAGTTGCCTAAATCCATTTATGGATTAAAGCAGGCATCCCGGAGCTGGAACATCTGTTTTGATGAAACGGACAAGGAATTTAACTTCATCAAGAACGATGTTGAGCCTTATATATATAAGAAGATTGGAGGATGAACTGTTGTATTCCATGTCTTGTATGTGGACGACATTCTTTTGATAGGAAATGATATTCCTATGCTACAATCGATCAAGCTATTCTTATCACAAAGTTTCTCCATAAAGGACCTGGGTGATGCCTCGTACATTCTGGGGATCAAGATCTACAGAGATAGATCCAAGAGATTATTAGGACTTTCGCAGTTCAGGTACATAGAGACCGTATTAAAGATATGTAGTATGGAAGATTCCAAGCATAGTAATATACCCGCATTGCACGGAATCACCCTCTCTAAAGAAATGTCTCCCAAGACAGATGAGGAGAGGGTTCGCATGGGCACTATACCCTACGCTTCGGTGGTAAAATCTATAATGTATATGATGCTATATACAAGACCAGATGTAGCTTACGCGCTTAGCGTGGTGAGTCGGTATCAGTCAAACCCATGTGAGAACCACTGGACAGCAGTGAAGAACATTCTCAAGTACCAGAGAAGCACTAAGGAGATGTTCTTGGTTTTCGGTAATGGAGATCTGAAGGTCGAGTCCTTTACCGATTCAAGATTTCAGAATGACAAGGATGACAGCAAGCCTGTCTTGGGTTTTGTGTTTACCCTCAACAGAGGGGCGGTGTGTTGGAGGAGCTCAAAATAAGACACCATCACAGACTTGGAAATGGAGGCTGAATACATTGCTGTGGACGATACCGCAAAAGAAGCGGTCTGGATGAAGAAATTCATTACTGAACTTCAGGTAGTTCCGTCCATTATTGTGTAAGTCCATGTCACGCACCCCACTAACTTGCGGGGAGGTGGAATATATGAAAAACGATTGTCAAAGCTTCGTAACATGGACTTGAGCGCATGTATCGTATCTAAACCGTTACTAGCAAACTACAAGAGGTTTAACTACTCGGATACGAAGTTATACCTCACGTTACTTGTCCTTCGGGTCTTCATCACTGCCCCCGCTCCTCGTAGGCTCCTTGGAATATCGGCACCTCAACGGCCTCCTCGAGTCAAAGATGATCCACCCGAGAGCTCCTACGCCAAGCTTGATCTCTAACTTGAGATAACTAGGTTGCTCAAAGTGCTATTCTAAGCTACCTAGGGGATATAGAGTGAGGTTATGGATGTATTAGTCTAGCTAACCTTTGATCTCAACACATGAGAGGTTAGAGTTAGGGTTTCAAGAATGAGAGAGCTTGAGGAGAGAGAAGGTGGTGATGAGAATCATTTTGGATGAATGAAGTCATTTGTGTATATATGAAACATATGATAATATCTAGTAAATAAATAATAATGAATTATCACCATGTTTCATTAATACACTAAGTGATTCATCACATGAGTCATATAAAACATTAAATGAATCATTAACTCAATGTATGAATCACTACATGACTTATTAATCCAATTAATGCATATGCCACCTTAACCCCCAAGTCACCATGCTTCTAGAAGCTTCCCGAAAAATTACGAGAACGCCCCTCCAATCCGTGAAAACACGGAAAAACTTTAGACTGTATAAATCCAATAACCTGATACTAGAATCTGGCTTAAACCAAAGCCGACTAGTAAAAACTGTCCGAACGTCGTACGTGCGTTTAAATACGTATGCGTCCAAACCCTTGTCGTAAAACCATACGACCTCTATATCGTTTCTCCTGGAGTAGGGAAACTCTCTGTGTGGGACTCTAAAGACTCGACACTACGCTGGCAGTGGGTTTAACCACAGACCGTAAGCGGCACTAGCTGTACGTAACGGTCCCCGGGTAGATGTCGATAAGAAGGCCGATGAGGAAACCCATCTGAACTCCTACTGAGCCTGATGTGACAATCTCCGTACAGTCCGGTCTGTTCATCTAAGACTATCGCATATCGAGCCTAGGGGGCGGCAAGCATCAGTCCCCTAATAGCGGTATAAGTCATGTCGGAGCGTAGCCCGTTACACCCTAGAAACTACTGGAACCTACCAGTAAATCTCGCTTGCCCTGGCCAGGGACATTGCGTAATGGCTCTCTGACACAGCGCGATATCAACTCCCAATATCGGGAGAGACGAATCCTGTCTAACCGCCACTGCCTCCTAGTGCTCGGGACTGCACCCAACTGCTACCTGTTTGCACGACTCCTTTGAGCCGTGGTAGGGTAGCAATCTAAGAACTGTGGGACACACTCGAGGCGAAGTAGCAGTGTCAAGTCTGCGGACTATGCTGTACTCATGTCACCTGGGAACTGTTAACTGACGACGGGTATAATACCAACCAATCAGTTCCCCTGCGAGTCCTGTCCGGTATACCCGTAACCTAACGAGCACCTGTATACTATCTCCAGTACGACGTACTGACGGCTGTGGGACAGACCATCTCCCCAACTGGGATGAGAAGCGTACACACTTAGTCTACTCCAGAATATCGATGCCCTGTCTTGATAATCCTACGATTAGGGACAAGTATAGGATGTTGCTTATAGACTACCCAGCCCCCACTAGTGTGACTGCCATCACAACGCTGGTAATCAAGCAAAGATCCTATGGGCTCTACTAATATGTATAAGTGATACGTTACAAGAAACATATGCACATATTAAAGTAGACACAAACCAAGTAGCATACTACCATTTTTAGCAAGACTGTTTATATAACTGTGAATATCCCAAGCTTCCATTAAGTAATATACATACAAGTATGATACAATAATGGCCCCTAAGGCATATACACTAACAATCTCCCACTTGCACTAGGGCCATGAGCTGGCATATCGTAGACCTATCATCTCGAATAGCCTCTCAAACTGCGTCTGAGAAAGGGCCTTTGGGAATGGATCAGCATTGTTATTCTCTGTCCCTACTCTTTTCACCTCGATCTCCCGGCGATATACGATCTCCCTGATCAGGTGGTACCGCCTTAAGATGTGTCTGGATTTCTGATGGGACCTGGGTTCCTTCGCTAATGCTATAGCGCCATTGTTGTCACAATACAGAGGTATTGGATCAACACTGGTAGGAACCACCTGAAGTTCTGTGAGGAACTTCTTCATCCAGACAGCTTCTTTTGCGGTATCGCAAGCAGCTATGTACTCCGCTTCCATCGTTGAGTCAGCAACGGTCTCCTACTTGGACTCTTCCAATAGACCGCCCCTCCATTGAGGGTAAAGACATAACCCGATATGGACTTGGAATCATCCTTGTCACTCTGGAAGCCGGAGTCGGCAAAGGCCTCCATTTGGAGGTCTTTTCCGCCATATACCAAGACATCTCCTTAGTCCTCCTTAGGTACTTGAGAATGTTCTTTACTGCTATCCATTGATTCTCCCCTGGGTTTGCCTGATACCGGCTTACAACGCTTAATGCGTATGCTACATCTGGTCTGGTACATAACATCGCATACATTATAGAGCCTACCGCAAAAGCGTAGGGTATAATCGACATGCGATCCCTTTCCAAATCAGTCTTGGGAGACATCTCTTTGGAGAGGGTGATTCCGTGACAAGCCGGTAGGTTACCGCGCTTACAATCATCCATACTGAATCTGTCACGCCCCGCTTCCCAAAATACGGAATACGAGGGGTAGACAAGGCCAGCCATGCTCCTACGGTCAAGGAAATGTTCTGCCGTAGTCACACTTCGGCTTCTAGTTTAACATGGTAAACAGTAAATGATGCACAGGTAATGAGAAATGCAGTAACTGAAAGAAACAATAATATAAACTGACCTGAAGTGGAACAAACGAAAGTAACTCGGTATAGCAAGTCGAGAAGTCTGTGATGCACGTCTAGTTTTGATCCAAGCTAAATCTTCCCCTCACACTGAGCATGCATACTCAGGTCGTCAGAGCGACACAATAGCAATAATATATATATGAAATCAAGTGACAGTTTTAACAGTGGTAATGAATATGAATAACAGTAAATCAACGACAGCATGAATATGAATGTGCAGTAGTCAATGCAGCGGAACAGTAAATCAGTATAACGATATGTCACGTATGCCAACACAGTATAAAAATAATAAAAATGTCAGTATCCCTATCAGTCTCTAAGTCTCACTGTACAGGTCACTAAGCCTATCGTCAGTCCAAGTGTGAGAGTCAACCACTCGCGAGTGTCCTCCACCCAAGGGTAGAACCCAAGGGCAAGGGACCACGGGCCCAACATGTAACAAGAATATCACGGTGTATATATCACGTACCCTGTAAATCTCCATATAACTCCCTAAATATATAAGCTGGCATGGGACTCCCGAGATTCTGTTGAGCTCACACTTAAACTACCCCACACCCCGTGGTCTACATCAAACGCTAACCATCACCCTAAATACTAATCGATCCGTGACAAGTCTGCGCGAGAACTGGAGGCAGGACCTCCATCAAGCACGTCCCGACTAATACCTAAGATAAATGGCAGTGTCGGATGCCTTATCTGTGACACCCGTGCAAGCGCTTCCATAAGTGTCCCATACCACTTATAGTCACACGTACACGCATCCCACAGACGTCGACAATGCAATAGAACAATGAGGTCACTGATTGTGTACAAGTACTCATCACTTTCACTTAATCATGAATACACGAACACTGACGTACTTGCCACAATCATCGCTAAAATCTAACACTGGGTGAATGCACGATGTCACTAGGTTATCAATACGATGATATGGGTATGATATGATGCGTGAACAAGTATACAAACATGATGAGGATGTTATGAAACAGCATTCTTTCACTTGTACGATTTATCATGAAACATACATATATAATTTGGCGAAATGATAAACAGGTAGTAATTAGTATGTTCAGTTGTCCATCCATAGAATTTAGTTTCAAGCCAATCGGGTTGCAGGATCATTAGTTATAAGCATTTCATTTTAAGCGCTCGCGGCTGGAAATCCAATTTCAGAATCAGAAGTCCGTTTCGCAACGCATTTTAATCCCAGTTGGGATCATATTTTAGCGACGCTACAGCTGAAAGAATTCTAGGGTTTTCAGTAAGGTTTTCAACGTAACAAACGGATCTTCAATCGCGTCTGTATGTCAGGAGATATACAATGTTTAACCCTAATATGTCAATTCTGATTCTGCTGGGACTGTTATGCGTCCCGATCTTTTAAATTACAGAATAAATAACAAATTGTAACGAAACAGTGTGAAATCAATTACGTTGTCTAGCTAACAGGTTTATCTACAATAAACAGCAGAGTTCCGCAACCTAAGGGTTAAGTAAATCTTGAGGTATCCAATACGGTACAGCAACCAACAATTTGAGTAGCTCTGGACTGCAGTCCAGAGTCGCACTCCGATACGAATATCATCACAGTTTAAGTACAGGAATATCTGGAAAATAGTATAGGATTAACGTTCGTCGAGTTGGCTTCGATTTGAGCCCTCGAGCGCGTCGTTCCATTATGTATATGATTTATGGTGAATTTAACGATTTTCAGATGCAAGAAAATTCCAGTTTTACGGTTAAACTTGAGGGTAGTTGTTTTAGTCATGAACGGTCATATTTTCTAGCAAAACTTGCGCAGGGTATCCATCACAGCAAGGGCCAAAGCATTATATCTAATTCCGTCAAATTTGATGATGATTCTCTATGAGAACAAGCATCGAACAGTTTTGTGGCAATATCTACATAAGGCAAAACATGGAATATACCTACGATTTTAATTTGTAAACTAATAATAAATAGCATGTAGCAAGTAAAAACTTGCCTGGAGATGATGATTTGAAGGCACGGCAGCGAAAGCAGAGGTGATACGGCTTGGGCACGAAGTAATAATCAACATGACGAGTCTCTGCTAGGCCCGGATTTGGCTCAAGCTCGGTGACAGGTTGTGGCGGCTAGGCATTGTGTGAGACGAGGCGAAGGTGCTCGTACTGTAGAGAGAGTGAGGGGAAATGCAGAGAGAGTTGTAGAAAGAGAGAGTGGGAGGGATTTGAGTTAGAGAGAGGGAAGTTTAGAGAGAAGAAGGAGAGAGAGCAAAGAGAGGGAGACAGTGAGATTAAAGGGAGGGTGAGAAAGAGAGAGGGCACAGATAGAGGGAGAGGGAGAGACAAAGAAAGAGGCAGAGAGAGAGAGAGGTCGGATAGAGAGAGAGAGAGAAGTGAGATCTGAGAAAGAGAGAGAGATCACAGAGAGGGGGAGCAGAGTTAGAGAACTCGGGGAGAGAGAGAACTGGGAGTGGTGAGCCGAGAGAGAGAGATGAGCAGCGAGATGAAGGAGAGGGTGAAGGGAAGTGAGGACGAGGCGGTCGCAGTTGAGGTCACCGTCGTCGGCGGGGGTGGTGTGCAGGGATGGTCGAGCTCGGGTGTGGGTGAGTGGGTGCAGGCGTAGGCGCTCGGGCAGTGGAGGAAGAGGAGAGAGGGGCGAGGTCGTGGTCGTCGCCGTCGGGCGAGCGGAGTTGGGGGAGGAGTCGAGGAGTTCGGTGATGAGTGGGTTCGAGAAGGAGGGAACGGGAGCAGAGAGAGAGGGGAAAACGCGAGGGAAAGAGAAAGAGATTGTGGAGGCGAGAGAAGGGAGAGAGAGGAGGTAGTGGGGACGGGGTCGCGCGTCGTGGGCGTAACGGGCGCGAGCGCGGGCGTCGGCGGAGGCAGAGGTGAAACGCGCACGAGAAAAGGGAAAGAGCCGTTGGGATTTTAAGAAGATGAACAGGGCTAAGCGGGTCGGGTCGAAGCGCGAGCGGGTGAGGGGAGAGCGGGACGCGGGAGCGGGCCGGGCCGGCGAAATTAAAAAGAAAATCAACAACTAAACAAAAGAGTGGGGCCCGGGCTGAGCTTCGCAAGAGAAGAATTCCCTTAGGAAAAATTCGTGGGCTGCAGGGAAAGGCTACTGGGCTGAGGCTGCAAATTTAATGGGAAAAATCAAATTGAAAAAGAGAACGGGCCGGCTAAGAAAAGTTTGGGCTGAAAGAAAATAAGGCAAAGAATTTAATGAGGGAAAAATAAGAATGGGCCGGGGTGAGTTGGGCTAGGAGAAATTTAAGGAAAATTTTTAATGGAATAAAAGAGTGGGCTTGGGAAAAATAATTATAGTTTGGGGTTTGGGTTGAAGCGGCTGCGGGGAAAAATCAAGTGGAAAAGATTTTTGTTTTGTGTTCTAAATTCAATAACAGGAAAAAGGCTGAGAAAAGAAAGATAGGATCTGGGTTTAATAGGATTTTGAAAATAAATAAATAATTATAAATAAATCTTATAGGTAAAAGAAAAACGGATTTAGACGTATAAGAAAAACTGGGTATTACATCATACCACCCTTACAAAAATTTCGTTCTCGAAATTTAAGACTAAACGATAAGTAATACAACCATAGGCGAAAGCCATTATTTTGCAAACTAATACATAAGGATTTGTTAACAGTACGTAGACGAAGAAATCTGAAATAGGTATAAGTAAGAACCACATGCGGAAAGATAAGTCTACATAGGTATAAGGCAAAAATAACTATAAGGGCAACTACGAGTATACGAGAATAGGAATAATAATAGTAACGAACAATGATATTCAAGATGTACTAGGTAAATTCGAAACCCAAATATGTGCACATATAAGTATATCAAAAGTAGCTCATCAGAAATAATAGGTATAAGGCATAACCATATATACTGGTAAACATAGGCACAAAACCCGAAAATATAATAATGGGGATAAAGTGGTGAAAATTAGTCGATAGGTTAAAACATTTTAGGACAATATCGATCAGATGGTTCTAAAATCACTTAGAAAACTCGTATCGTGAAAATAAGGAATATGGAACAAAATATGCGCGGTGTAAGGGTGCGCTACTGAAAATGAGAATACTAACAGTGTACTGAAAATGCATAAAATAGAGTAATTAATAACACACACTCTTTGATAATTTAAAATAATGAAAACTAAATTTTGAATAGTAGTGTCCCTAAATATATTTGGGTAATAGAGAAATCACCAATATGAATAGGGCTAGCTGGGGTAGTGATTACAAGAAGGTGTGACTCAATCAGAAGGTCGGAGTGTGGCGGTTTTAGACTGAAGGTAAAAGGGATTGGAATCGGGTCACACAGGAGGTAAGGATGAGCAACAAAAGAATACCAGAGAAAAGTATGGGAGAAAGCAACGGTCGGTACACCACACGAATCAAAATTTGAAGAGTTAGTGAACTCGGAGGTTTCACAAGAACTGTTCTCCTTCCAGAAGGATCTCAAACGGGGCACAGACGAGGGATGAATGGTGGCCCATTCCAAGGATCAGGGTGCGGTACTTTCTAATCGAAACGAGGGTGAAAAATTATACAATGAGTAGGGGTGGACAGTTAGGGAACTCAGCAGAAAAAAATAAATGGATACGGGCAATAAACAAGTATTAAGCGAACCAATAATCAAAAGGTTTACGAATTCAGGAGATTTATCTCATTCAAGAAAAACTGAAACAAAGCATTCTCAAAGACGGAAAGTGGCCCCTAACTACACATTTTATTTGGCCAGAAAGACAGCATCAAAAGAAATTCCGTCAGTCGCGGTTGTGGAGATTCAGTAGGTTGCGGTAGGCTCGCGCACTTAGGTAGGGGCGTCCATTTCCATAGCGTCTCGCAGGTACCTCTATTGGAAATCCTTCCACCATAGGGTCTTGATCTTCTGGTCCTTCTTCCTCGGATAGAGATTCTTCAACGAGATCCGATCCCATGTGATTCTCTTCTTCTGGATTTTCTTCCATGGGGTTTTCCCCTATCGGGTCTTCCTCTATAGGATTCTCTTCAGGATCTCCTTCTTCTTCGTCAGAATCAGCTATCATGTCAAACTCTGGGGCGGCTGCTCCTTCGTCCTCTGAATCATTGTTTTCGAAGTTGACCTGTGGACCATTGACCTCATCATCGGAACTCGTCAGTGTGTGATCTAAGGAAACGCATGACTGTGCATCCTCGTCTAGATGCGGCGCTGCTCCAGGGTGGGCCATGGCCTGAAAAGTGAAGTCATGATTAGACAGTGGATTATATCAAGGAAAGCTCAGGGTACGAAATATAGGAAAATATGCGATTGCAGGAACTGAAAGATCAGAATGAAAATACTGTGATAATGAATAGAATTTGACATAGAGAAAGCATGAGAATGATACACATATTATGATTCAAATTTTATTTCATTCAACTAAAGTTCGACGGATACAAAGGTTCAAATGGAAGAAAATATTCATAAAAGATGACAACATTATTATTGAAATTGGAAATCATAGAATTCTTCTTCGATTGCCAGAACGCTGCATCATCGTTACGCGAGTTATATCCTGCGTTAGATCCGCCTTATGGTCAAAGTTCAAACTACGCGATGATCCTCACTTGGTAGAAGTGGGGAGTGTGGACGAGTTTCCTCCTTATAGTTCTTTCCTTTCTGGGCAACCGTTGATGAGGTGTTCGTTGGAACCGCATATTAGACATTTCCCTTGGGCGCGGAGACAATCCCTCTGAAGGTGTCCTGGCCTCTTACAATATCCACAGCAAGGGTTCTTCTGATGCTTCTGTTGACGCTTCATCTTCTTCTCTTTTCCTCGTCCAATAGGGATCCCTTTATGATAGGAGACTCCCGCTGGTGCTTGATTCACCTGTCTTCTCAATCCTTCAGTTAACAAGTCATTTGTCCGCTCCTGGGCTTCCCTTAAACCTTGCAGTACACTCAGAATCTCAACAGTCTGATTCTGGGGAGCGGATAAATATGAAGAGTCGTTGGAAGACATGATCCTGAAACAACAATTTCGAGAATGATATGAGTCACACGCTAAATGAATCAAAAATATGATATGGATAGAACAAGGATTCAAGAATATCAGAGATGATGAATATCATTACAAGTGGAGAATCAACTGTATCACTTTAAGTCACTTGAATAGAGTATGGTAGTGCAATTGCCACCACGTACCCTTGTCAAGTCACCCGAAACCATAGTGAATGGATAGCTGAACACACGATGTGAATATGGATCAAGAGTGACAAATTTACAACCTAGACCGAGTGATGTCTCGGATTGCCAAACTATACACGGAAAACTGCAATCCCAATCGATGCAAAACCTGGCTCTGATACCAACTAAACCATGTCACGCCCCGCTTCCCAAAATACGGAATACGAGGGGTAGACAAGGCCAGCCATGCTCCTACGGTCAAGGAAATGTCCTGCCGTAGTCACACTTCGGCTTCTAGTTTATCATGGTAAACAGTAAATGATGCACAGGTAATGAGAAATGCAGTAACTGAAAGAAACAATAATATAAACTGACCTGAAGTGGAACAAACGAAAGTAACTCGGTATAGCAAGTCGAGAAGTCTGTGATGCACGTCTAGTTTTGATCCAAGCTAAATCTTCCCCTCACACTGAGCATGCATACTCAGGTCGTCAGAGCGACACAATAGCAATAATATATATATGAAATCAAGTGACAGTTTTAACAGTGGTAATGAATATGAATAACAGTAAATCAACGACAGCATGAATATGAATGTGCAGTAGTCAATGCAGCGGAACAGTAAATCAGTATAACGATATGTCACGTATGCCAACACAGTATAAAAATAATAAAAATATCAGTATCCCTATCAGTCTCTAAGTCTCACTGTACAGGTCACTAAGCCTATCGTCAGTCCAAGTGTGAGAGTCAACCACTCACGAGTGTCCTCCACCCAAGGGTAGAACCCAAGGGCAAGGGACCACGGGCCCAACATGTAACAAGAATATCACGGTGTATATATCACGTACCCTGTAAATCTCCATATAACTCCCTAAATATATAAGCCGGCATGGGACTCCCGAGATTCTGTTGAGCTCACACTTAAACTACCCCACTGATTGGAAGATATTCTGCGTGTTCTAGTTTAATTACCGCAATCAGGACGGTTTCGCTTTGCAGCTAGCCGGATGAGTACGGGTCGATCCACAGAGAGATGGGAGTCTTTTTCTTAATGTCTTGACGAGTTAAGTCCAAATATGTTGGGTTTGTTTGAGTTTAGCTAATTAAAAATGAATGATAAGAGAACTTGTTAAGGGTAGGATTTGGTTGGTTTAAGTTAGGAGGATCGCTCACTTGATTCTTTTGCCACTTCTTAATATTGATGTTACGGTAATCGGCAACAACGGGGATTAGGACGACTAAGAGAAAACTTGCGAGTATAAGCTAGGCTTTCCAACACTTCGTTTTCTCTTTTTGGTCCTTGTCCGTCCGTTCTTGGCTCTTAGCCACAACCTCAGGTTGATTCAACCACAACCGGTCTCACTAGGGTATCACCGCTATTATGAAGAATAGGATGCCGTAGGGAGCGGATTGTGGATCAATTAACGAGAGTTCAAATCAAGATATATGTAAAAGAGAAAAGTGAGGGAGTTTTCCGTCTTTCAAACTTTCCAATTCCTACCCTAACAAGTGAAAAATTACTCACTCATTAGAAATGTTAAATGAAAATAAAACAAAGAAAGAGGGTAATAAGAATTGAGGTAGAAAATCACAACTAGCTATTCGGGACCTCACTTAGGCAAGGATCACACTAAGCATCATGGTTGTAAGGATAACCGAAAAATGGAAGAAAATTAAAACGACAATTTTAAGAAATAACAACAACTACGTTTAACAATAAAAATTACAAGCAACATAAGAAACGGAATTACAAATTACACAAATAGATAAAGAACACTTCTTGCATGCTTCACACTCAACAAAACCTCTCACAAGCTTTAATGGAGGAAGATGGAGGAAAATGGACTTTCATTAGAAACTAAATAATTCTAATACAAAAATTACACATGAAAACTAAGTCCCCTCTCATGGTTCTGCTCTGGGCTATTTATAGGCCTGAGTTTGAGATTTTAGCAAAATAGTACAAACCTACACACAATTTCAGAAAACACCCCAAAATTTCTCAGCTTGAGGACACGTGGCCGCCGCGCTTGCGCGGCCAAAGCTGAGGTGGCGCGGCGGAAGGGCGGCGGTTTGGTGGCCAAACCTTGGTCGGTTTTTTCTCTGGTCTTCTGCTCAGTTTTCCTGATCTTTAACCACTTTACATTGCAATAATTCAACCAGAAAATCTCCAGATTTCTGATCCAAGACTTCTTCATTTATTTCACTTTTGACTTTCACCATTTTTGACTTTAATTTTTCCTTTAGTCCCAAATGACGACTCTTTTCGTCCCCTCTTCTGAACTGGTACGGGACAGATGCTGGAACCCGGCTTTTATCTGTTTGTGACAGATGTTCTGGATTTTGCCGTAAATGTGGTGATTTTGTCGTATTTGCTCACTCTTGGACTGGAAACCTGTAATCTGTAACATGCAGCAAATACAGATAAAAAGCACCTACATGTATGCAATGTGATTAAGAATGGGCGGTTCAAATATACAAAAATATGCGATGAACAAATACCCCCAAACTTATCTTTTGCTCGTCCCGAGCAAAACCATTTTATTCACAAAAATTTCCTAACCTCACTTTCGCAGGGAACGCGATTGCACTGAGCATGTGCAACAAGCCGTTAAACCTCTAGGTGTCCCTAGTAGGAGGAGTGTTGTCTCCTGAGGGTTTTCAGCGGATACTACCCACAAAATCCGGTCAAGCTAGTTTTGTAAAATAACTAAGATTCACATCCTAAAGTTTTGTTTTAGAAAATAACAATTCTATAATCCTAAGTCTAGACTATAGAACCTTTATTTTTCACACCTCGCTTCTTATTTAACTACAGATTTTATATGTCTTCACGTGCAGTGCAAATAGTGTCGTTAAGTTCCTGAAAAGTCGAATAAAGTCATTATGTCACACAATAAAGCCCAGATAACAATTTTAAAAGGATCACATAAGTTTTATAAAGAGCTAAGCATTTTTCAAGTTTCGTTTTCCAGTAAAGTTTCAACTTCAGAATTTCTATCTTCCCTAACAGGAAACTAGGTCTTATTCTTCACTCCACCTTTTTCTTGTTTTCATTTCATACACACCTCTGTGAATGTGCAATAGTCTTTATCAAAGAGTAAAACCTTCATATCTCCGTTAAATTTTTTTATAAAAGCCTGTTTTTTATCAAGATTATTCTCACACAAAGAACCGTTAGGAATTTTAACTCGGAGAGAACACTTGCTTGACTTTGTTTTAGACTGGACTTTCTAGGCTTCTTAGCGAGCTTTGGGCCAATGCACCCAAACCAGTTGGTTTTAGGGCATTAGGTGTAAAAACATCCCAGCGGACTTAATTACTCAAGTTACCTAGGTCCAAAAACAAAAGACAGTTTGGCGTGAAAATCAGATGATTTAATACGAACGGAGATATAACCGGCATTTCCATTATTTTTTTTTTGGATAAAAGACGTGTCTAGTGGTTTTGGTGTGTAATCATTCCAATCAAGTTTCAGATGGGTTATTTTTCAGACTTAGCTCCAATTACGACATCAATAATATTCCTTCATATTCGCTTTACTTCATAAACTATTCTTGACATTACTTATTTCAGAACAAACCTATTTGATCCTCAGAAAATCATTTATCTGTTTAAAAAGTTTTCAAACATTAAAGACTTGTCATCTAATTCCCAAAAACTTACGACACGTGTAGTGTGATGTAAAGACGTATATCAGCTATAGTTAACTTCAAAGGAGAGTTATCTTTCAGGTTTTTAAAATCCAAACATAAGATCTAGTTATTCCTATTTTTTCAAACAAAAACCGTCGAATGTTGAATCAGAGTTCTTCCACAAGTGAACTTGACAAAAAAGTTTTTATATTTTTATTTTTTTTAGAAAATTTTCAAATTTTTATGGATTTTATGGATATTAATATGCAGATGCAATGCAAGGATAACTATTTACAATCCAATCCCTCCCCCAAACTTGTTAATGGCAGTGTCCTCACTGCCCCCTGCGTCGTCTCCTAGATGCTGATTCACTCGTCCCTGGTTCACTTGTAGCTGCCCTAGGGGCCCTAGATCGCGACCTCGATCTCTCCTCTCGTGCCAAAAGTGTTGCCATTCCTTGTTCTAAGCTTGCCATTCTCTGATCGAGGGTTGTCATCATACCCATCATTCTTTCTACCCCCCTATGTGTCCGTCTAAGTAAGCGTGCTTGCTCAGCGGGGGTAAGCTCTTCATCGCTCGCTGTGGAGCTCGAGCTGGCTACTACATGCTCGCTCGGTTCGGTGCGTGACCATACATCGTGAAGTCTAGTGTAGGATGTCGAAACACCCTCAAGAACAGGTCGAATGCATGTGTCAGCTTGCATGTGTACTGCAAACTCGTCAGAAGGGATGAACTGGCGACACAGTTGTGTCACCAGCATAGGGCACGGAAGGTTGGCTGAAGTCTTGCCAGCATCAATCGACTGAAGTAGTACTGTGCACATGTCATAACTTGGGTGTTTGTTCATTAATGTGTGCACGATGTGTAGCGATGGTGTAAAAAATGTCGTGTTGTGCGAGCTGCCAAAAATGTTATTTTGTGCCCATCGGCACACAGTCAGCACATTCACGTAAAGTGTACACGCCGAAATCCCTTTACGCGGCTCCCTATAACAATCGTTTCCCATCAACGGGGTGTAATCCTCAAATTGGAGGGGTTGGTCATGTGCGGGTATTCGTGGGATCAATGTGACTTCATGAATGAAGTCCCTATCTATTCGTATCTCTTGACTTCCCCAAAACAACCTAATAAATCCGTATTTGTGATAGCTACCCTCCTCCATGTACGCATAGAATCGTCGGACTAGATCCGGAAGCGCGAATGCGTTCGGATGGTTATACAGAAGATAATTCCATCCGCGTTTCCGGATCTCGTCGCCAAAATAACTCCCGTACACATTATGTTCAAAAATTTGGGAGAAATTTCGCTCATATTGCAAGTTTGAAGCCATTACAGAATTTTACAAATTTTTACAGATCAGAATGGGGAAAAAATGGTGCAAACCTCCTCTGGAAAAAATTCCAGAGGCAGAAGAGGGTAGTCGGCGGCGCTTCCGCGGCGGGAAGGGGAGTCCAGCGGCGGATGGGCGGCGGCGGCAGAGCTTCAGTCGTCGGGCTTTGGGTGGCGGCTAGGGTTTCTGATGGGGAGAGTTGTGAGGCAGAAAAACAAAACTGAAGGGTTAGAGGGCTATTTATAGGGGTTTTTATTTGGTTATTTACACTTAAACCCCTATAAATAGATCAATTAGAAAAACAAATATATATTTACATATTTATTATTAATTTTTTCTGAAAATTTTTATTTTTAATTTTTGTTTTTATTTTTATTATTTGAAATTTTTCCAGGCACACAAAAAAAACAAAATTGTATTTACATACACCCAAACTTATTTGAAACAGTGTTTCTACTGTTTTTGGCTAGATTGTTGAAGTTTGGGTGTAGGGGGAGAGGAAGGTTATTCAGGGTAAACCGGCTCCTGTAAAAACAGGAGCTCCTCTGTTTGATCGGCGCTAAGGTACGGTTTGAGTCGATGTCCGTTTACCTTGAAAAATGAACCGTCCTTTGGATTCTCCAAATCCACAGCGCCATGCGGATACACATTCCGCACGAAATACGGCCCGTTCCATCGAGATCTGAGCTTTCCTGGATGGAAGTGTAGCCGGGTGTCGTAGAGAAGTACCTGCTGACCAGGTACGAAGGTTTTGCGCACAAGGTGTTTATCATGAAACACCTTCGTTCGATTCTTTACGACAACCGCGTTATCGTAAGCTTCATCCCTAAGCTCGCTCAGTTCGTTCAGTTGCAGCTTCCGATTGCTGCCCGCATCTTCTAGCGACAGATTCAGCTCTCTTATTGCCCAAAATGCGCGATGCTCTATTTCGACAGGAAGGTGGCAAGCTTTTCCGTATACAAGCCGATAAGGAGACATGCCAAGGTTGGTCTTATAAGCGGTTCGGAATGCCCAAAGAGCATCAGTGAGTTTTAAAGACCAATCCTTACGGTTCTTGGAAACCGTCTTCTCCAATATCAGCTTGATCTGCCGATTTGAAACTTCGGCTTGTCCACTGGTTTGGGGGTGGTAGGGCGTAGATAGCTTATGATTAATCGAATACTTCCGCATCAAGGCTTCGAAAGTCTTATTGCAGAAGTGAGTTCCATTGTCGCTAATGATTGCTCGGGGGTGCCCAAAACGAGAGAAAATGTTTTCTTTAAGGAACCTAACGACAACCTTGTTGTCGTTAGTCCGGCTGGGCACAGCCTCGACCCATTTAGAGACGTAATCAACAGCTAGAAGGATGTACAAGTTCCCGAAAGAGCTGGGAAACGGCCCCATGAAATCTATTCCCCAAACATCGAAAATCTCCACAACCAAGATTGGTTGGAGCGGCATCTCATTCCTCCGGGATATCCGGCCCACGTGTTGGCACCGGGAGCAAGTCTTGCAATAATCATAAGCGTCTTTGAAGAGTTGTGGCCAGTAGAAACCACATTGCAAGATCTTTTCAGCTGTCTTTCTGGGGCCAAAATGCCCGCCACATGCTTGGTCGTGGCAAAACGACAGCACACTCTTGAATTCATTGTCCGGAACACACCGACGAATAATCTGGTCAGGACAGTACTTGAACAGATAGGGTTCGTCCCAGTAAAAGTGTTTTACTTGGGATAAGAAGCGAAGTTTGTCCTGACTTGTCCATTCATTCGGTAGTAATCCCGTGGCTAAATAGTTCACAATATCCGCGAACCAGGGTTCGCAAGATACCGTCAAGAGCTGTTCATCCGGGAAATCATCATTGATCGGGATTTGAAGCGACGGCGAAGAAGGAAGTCGTGAGAGATGGTCGGCAACCACGTTTTCACATCCTCGTTTGTCCTTAATGACAAGGTCAAACTCTTGAAGTAAGAGGATCCAACGGATTAACCGAGACTTGGCATCTTTCTTCGCAAAAAGATGGCGTAGAGCAGAATGGTCCGTGTAAATAATGACTGGAGAGCCGATGAGGTATGGCCTGAACTTTTCTAGAGCAAATACAACAGCCAAGAATTCCTTCTCAGTTGTTGTATAATTGAGTTGTGCGTCGTTCAGGGTTCGGCTAGCGTAATAGATCACGTGCGGCATCTTGTTGATGTGTTGTCCAAGGACAGCACCGATGGCAAAGTCAGATGCATCGCACATAATCTCGAATGGGTGCGTCCAGTCAGGAGAAGAGAGAACGGGAGCAGAAGTGAGTGAGCGTTTCAGTGACTCGAATGCAGTCACACAGCTCGAGTTGAAGTCGAAAGGTGTATCCTTGGCCAGCAAAAGAGTCAAGGGCCTAGCAATCTTGCTAAAGTCCTTGATGAACCGTCTATAAAAACCGGCATGGCCAAGAAAGGCTCGGATATCTCTGACGCATCGGGGAGGAGGCAGATTGGAAATGACCTCAATCTTTGCTTTGTCAACCTCTATGCCATTTTGCGAGATGATATGTCCTAAGACAATACCTTCGCGCACCATGAAGTGGCATTTCTCCCAGTTTAAAGTGAGATTCTTGTCCTTACATCGGGTAAGGACAGCGTCAAGATGCAGCAAACACTCGTCAAAGGAGTCGCCGAAGATGGAGAAGTCATCCATGAAAATCTCCAGAAATTTTTCCACCATGTCAGAGAAAATTCCCATCATACATCGCTGGAAGGTAGCGGGCGCATTGCATAACCCAAAGGTCATGCGTCGATATGCAAACGTGCCGAAAGGACAAGTGAAAGTGGTCTTGTCCTGGTCTTTTTCGGCAATGGGAATTTGATTATAGCCAGAGTAGCCATCAAGAAAACAATAGTACTCATGTCCGGCCAATCGTTCAAGCATCTGGTCAATGAAAGGTAGCGGAAAGTGGTCTTTCCGCGTTGCGGCGTTGAGTTTTCTGTAATCAATGCAAACTCGCCACCCAGTTTGGGTGCGAGTAGGGATTAATTCATTCGCCTCGTTGGTTATGACCGTGATGCCCGACTTCTTGGGGACAACATGAATGGGGCTAACCCACTGGCTATCAGAGATAGGATAAATGATACCACTATCTAGACATTTGACGATCTCCTTCTTCACAGCCTCCTTCATGACTGGATTAAGACGTCTTTGTGGATCCCGGGCTGGTTTGGCATCATCCATCAGATGAATGTGATGCTCAACGATGAGGGGACTAATCCCCTTGATGTCCGCCATGGACCAGCCAAAAGCTTGCCTGTTGCTGTGCAAGACCGTGAGAAGGGCTTTCTCTTGCTCGGGAGCTAGAGAAGCTGAGATGATGATAGGGAGGGTCTCGTCGTCTCCCAAGTAAGCGTACTTGAGGTGAGAAGGCAAAGGCTTGAGTTCGAGTGCTGGCGGTGAAACGATTGAAGGCAAGATTGGTGCAAAGGTTTCGAACTCAAAGGACTCCAACAAAGGTTCAAAGCGAGTGTAGGCAACCGAGTTGGATGGTTCAGGTAACTCATCCGAAAAGTCGAAGGATTCAAACTCGGGTTGTGCGCAGCTAAGATCGTTCGAGAACGTGAAACACTCGTATTCGTTGTCAGGCGCAGAAACAGCAGCAGGTTCGAAGAGAAACGCACTAGTGGCGTCAAGATTATCATTATCAAACAGAAACTCCTCGAATTCACACTCTTCTGAGGTGATCTCCTGGATCGAGCAGACGTCCAGTATATGAGCATTAGGTTCAGAGGGCTGATTCCCCAACCTAAAAATGTTGAGTTCAATCGTCATATTTCCAAAAGATAGGCTCATAGAACCATTGCGACAATTGATCACAGCATTTGAGGTTGCGAGGAATGGGCGGCCGAGTATCACAGGAATTTGATTCCGGGGGTTAGCTACAGGTTGTGTGTCTAATACAATGAAATCAACAGGGAAGATGAAGTCCCCGACTCTTATTAACACATCCTCTAGCTCACCCCTAGGATGGGTGATCGATCGGTCGGCCATTTGGAGAGTACAATGCGTAGGTTTCAGCTCTCCTATGCCTAATTGCTCATATACTGAATATGGAAGCAGGTTAACACTGGCACCAAGATCTAATAGTGCGCGGTTGATGTTCTTATCCCCAATGGTAATAGAAATAGTAGGACAGCCAGGGTCCTTCCGTTTCAGTGGTAAAGATTGGGTAAGGGCATCACTCACAGCACTGGCCAAGAAAACTTTCTTTGGTACCTGAGACTTCCTCTTTTTCGTGCACAAGTCCTTTAAGATTTTAGCGTAGGACGGGACTTGTTGGACAGCATCTAAAAGAGGAATGTTAATGTTAACTTGCTTGAATAACTCCAAAATCTTCTCCATTTGTGGATTTTGTTTGTTAGACCTCAACCGGTTTGGAAATGGAACATTTTGAAAATTGGTTGAGTCTAATGCTGGAGAAGGAGATTGTGGAGTTGGAACGGATCCCAGAATAGGTGTTTTCATGGAGTAAGAAGTGGGTCCATTCAAAGCAGAAGAAGAGGAAGAAGAGCCTTGTGAAGAACGGAGAATAGGCTCAGAAGATGACGAAGTAGACGGAGAAGAAGAAGAAGAAGCAGCGGCCGGGGTGTTATCGTTGATCCGTATGCCAATGTTGTTTTGCAGCACTCTCCCCGATCTCAGTGTAGTCACGGCACTCACATTATGGTTTTGTTGTTCAAGAGCAACATGTGCATTATGTGGGTGACCGGGATTTGGAAGTGGCTGGGACGGGAGCTTCCCCTTCTCTCGCTCGCTTAAGGCCGCGTTCAGCTGTGCAATCTGGGCCTCGATGGTCTTGATGCTTTGCCCGTGTGCGGCAGTGTGTTGCACTAAAGATTGAATGGAAGACTGGATGTTGGCAGTGGACTGAGTAGACTGTTTAACAAATGCCTCCAGACTTCGCTCGAGCGAGGAAACCTTATCGTTATTCGACGGAACAAAGTTGTTCGGTGGAAAAGAGTTGTTCGTCTGGTTTTGGAAAGGTTGGGGTTGGAAGGGCTGCTGATACTGAGTTTGTTGCTGCGCTTGTTGTTGCGGCGGAGGGGGTCTCTGGAAATTGTTGCCCTGGAATTGATTCTGATTCTGATTCCAGGCGAAATTGGGGTGGTTCCTCCAGCCGGGATTGTACGTGGAAGAGTATGGATCATTCCTCGGTCTTTGCTGGAATGCATTAACCTGATCCTGTCCTTGCGATGGTGGATTGTAAGGACACTCTTCGGTCAAGTGAGAAGGATCGGAACAACAAGCGCAGATGGTACGAAGGGGGAGAACAGGGGTAGGAGCAGGAGCAGAAAATTTGCTCTCAATTGCCTCAAGCTTTCTCGTTATTGCAGCCATTTCAGCTTTCATCGCAATAGAGACATCAAGTTGATGGATTCCTACCCTAGACTGACCGGTAGAAGTGGATGTAGCGGAAGATGAAGAAGAAGAAGTCGGTCTGGTGCTCTCCCACTGTAGCGTTTGCTCCGCAAGGTCGTCGAAAAACTGCCACGCTTCCTCGTCAGATTTCGATAGGAAGTGGCCCTGACAAATGGTTTCCAACAACTGTTTGGTTGCTGGGTTCAGGCCCTCGTATAAGGTTTGACAGAGCTGCCATTTCTCTATACCGTGGTGAGGACACTGAACAAGAAGGTCTTTGTATCGGTCAAAGCACTTCCAAAAGGGTTCAGAAGGAAGCTGGGAGAATTGATTGATTTCATTTCGGATCCTTGCGGTTTTATGATTTGGATAAAACTTTTTGAGAAACGCCTTAACAAACTCATCCCAACTGGTTATGGAGTGGGAAGCGGTTCTATACAGCCATTTTTCCGCAAGATCGCATAGAGTGAATGGAATGACTCGTAGACGTATAGCATCGTCCGACAGTTGGGTGGTTTTCATCATGGCGCACACGTTCTGAAATTTATTAATGAAGATATAGGCATCTTCAGATTCAAGCCCGTGGAAACGTGGAAGCATGTTGATGAAGTGGGGCTTAATTTCAAAATTATCCCCATTGGCCGGTGGAAGAGAAAGGCAGGTGGGGAGTGCAGAACGGGTTGGATAGAAACGATCCTGGAGCGCAATTCGCTGTGGCGCTACAACAGGCGGAGGTGGTGGGAGATTGGTCTCCGTAGGAGGTGGAGCCAATCCAGCGGTGGTCAAAGAGATGTTCGGATTAAATCCTGACATCGCGGAAGAAGAGGTTGGTGAAGGTGAAGGTGAAGGTGAAGGTGAAGATGTGTGAACAGAATTCCGGTCAACGTCGGAGTTGGCCGGTAAAGGAATGGGTGAAAGAGGAGTGGACGGAGTATCGACTTCGGAGTCGATCGCGTAGTCGGTCGCAACTAACGAAACGCGGACTAAGCGGGCGCTAGTGTCCCGAGTCCAAGCGGACATATACTAAACGAGTTTAGTATAGTCAAAGCGAAGAAGGTGAGGGTAAGAAAACGTAAATGAGAAAGGTAATGGGTGGTGGAGTGAAAAATGGAACGTGGCGACAAAGGGCAAGTTTTTATAAAAGTTTTGATTTTTTTTTTCCTTTTTTTTTTAATTTTATTTTAAAAAGAGTTTACAGAGATATGTACAGAATTGCGGCTTTACGCAATCACAAACAAGATATGCACACTCACACCTAGATCTAGGGTCACCTAGGTCTTCTAGACCTGCTCCAAGACTTGATTGTCGAAGCAAAACTGTGTCGAGAAACAAGCTCAAAATACACTGATCAAGAAGCCAGGTAAGTGCAGAGATAAGGGGAGGTTTTCCAACGCTTTCGCGAAGTTCCTTAATTATGTAACCCTTTCTCTTTTGGCGGTTGCGCCGTTAACACTTTCCTAGGCACCCCTTAAACAATATACCGTTAAGCGAGGTTCTAAACACGGTTTAACTTCTCCTAATGAGCGCGAAGTTCTTAGGGCTGAGTCTAGTATTTTTTTATTAACAATGGTCAATGCATATGCTTTTGTGATTTCTGGGGTCCTGGGAAGGGTGATGAAATCCCCACCCAATCTGAATTGGTTTCAAGCCCCTTAAAGTCCGTATTAATCAATGCAAAGCAGTAACAAATCAACTGCAAACAAATTTTTTTTTTTTTTTTTTTTTAGCGCGGCGCAAAGAATGCTGCAGAAAACACAGTTCAGTGGAGTTGAGAGGAGTTGAGAAGATGGTTGGGATACTCACAGAGGATTTTTGGTTTTCGCCTTGATCCGCCGCGGTGTAGCCGCGAGATATGGGTCTAACTTCCCACAACTTTGGCACTGAACTTGAAATTCTCCTTTTCCTGCACTCTTGCACAAAGAATAACAAAATGATTTTGTACAGTATATTTTTTTGTTTTGTTTTTGGTTATATTTATATTCACAAATTAACCCGAAATTACAAAAAAGAAATAAACTACCGTCTCCCCGGCAACGGCGCCATTTGATTGGAAGATATTCTGCGTGTTCTAGTTTAATTACCGCAATCAGGACGGTTTCGCTTTGCAGCTAGCCGGATGAGTACGGGTCGATCCACAGAGAGATGGGAGTCTTTTTCTTAATGTCTTGACGAGCTAAGTCCAAATATGTTGGGTTTGTTTGAGTTTAGCTAATTAAAAATGAATGATAAGAGAACTTGTTAAGGGTAGGATTTGGTTGGTTTAAGTTAGGAGGATCGCTCACTTGATTCTTTTGCCACTTCTTAATATTGATGTTACGGTAATCGGCAACAACGGGGATTAGGACGACTAAGAGAAAACTTGCGAGTATAAGCTAGGCTTTCCAACACTTCGTTTTCTCTTTTTGGTCCTTGTCCGTCCGTTCTTGGCTCTTAGCCACAACCTCAGGTTGATTCAACCACAACCGGTCTCACTAGGGTATCACCGCTATTATGAAGAATAGGATGCCGTAGGGAGCGGATTGTGGATCAATTAACGAGAGTTCAAATCAAGATATATGTAAAAGAGAAAAGTGAGGGAGTTTTCCGTCTTTCAAACTTTCCAATTCCTACCCTAACAAGTGAAAAATTACTCACTCATTAGAAATGTTAAATGAAAATAAAACAAAGAAAGAGGGTAATAAGAATTGAGGTAGAAAATCACAACTAGCTATTCGGGACCTCACTTAGGCAAGGATCACACTAAGCATCATGGTTGTAAGGATAACCGAAAAATGGAAGAAAATTAAAACGACAATTTTAAGAAATAACAACAACTACGTTTAACAATAAAAATTACAAGCAACATAAGAAACGGAATTACAAATTACACAAATAGATAAAGAACACTTCTTGCATGCTTCACACTCAACAAAACCTCTCACAAGCTTTAATGGAGGAAGATGGAGGAAAATGGACTTTCATTAGAAACTAAATAATTCTAATACAAAAATTACACATGAAAACTAAGTCCCCTCTCATGGTTCTGCTCTGGGCTATTTATAGGCCTGAGTTTGAGATTTTAGCAAAATAGTACAAACCTACACACAATTTCAGAAAACACCCCAAAATTTCTCAGCTTGAGGACACGTGGCCGCCGCGCTTGCGCGGCCAAAGCTGAGGTGGCGCGGCGGAAGGGCGGCGGTTTGGTGGCCAAACCTTGGTCGGTTTTTTCTCTGGTCTTCTGCTCAGTTTTCCTGATCTTTAACCACTTTACATTGCAATAATTCAACCAGAAAATCTCCAGATTTCTGATCCAAGACTTCTTCATTTATTTCACTTTTGACTTTCACCATTTTTGACTTTAATTTTTCCTTTAGTCCCAAATGACGACTCTTTTCGTCCCCTCTTCTGAACTGGTACGGGACAGATGCTGGAACCCGGCTTTTATCTGTTTGTGACAGATGTTCTGGATTTTGCCGTAAATGTGGTGATTTTGTCGGATTTGCTCACTCTTGGACTGGAAACCTGTAATCTGTAACATGCAGCAAATACAGATAAAAAGCACCTACATGTATGCAATGTGATTAAGAATGGGCGGTTCAAATATACAAAAATATGCGATGAACACCCACACCCCGTGGTCTACATCAAACGCTAACCATCACCCTAAATACTAATCGATCCGTGACAAGTCTGCGCGAGAACTGGAGGCAGGACCTCCATCAAGCACGTCCCGACTAATACCTAAGATAAATGGCAGTGTCGGATGCCTTATCTGTGACACCCGTGCAAGCGCTTCCATAAGTGTCCCATACCACTTATAGTCACACGTACACGCATCCCACAGACGTCGACAATGCAATAGAACAATGAGGTCACTGATTGTGTACAAGTACTCATCACTTTCACTTAATCACGAATACACGAACACTGACGTACTTGCCACAATCATCGCTAAAATCTAACACTGGGTGAATGCACGATGTCACTAGGTTATCAATACGATGATATGGGTATGATATGATGCGTGAACAAGTATACAAACATGATGAGGATGTTATGAAACAGCATTCTTTCACTTGCACGATTTATCATGAAACATACATATATAATTTGGCGAAATGATAAACAGGTAGTAATTAGTATGTTCAGTTGTCCATCCATAGAATTTAGTTTCAAGCCAATCGGGTTGCAGGATCATTAGTTATAAGCATTTCATTTTAAGCGCTCGCGGCTGGAAATCCAATTTCAGAATCAGAAGTCCGTTTCGGAACGCATTTTAATCCCAGTTGGGATCATATTTTAGCGACGCTACAGTTGAAATAATTCTAGGGTTTTCAGTAAGGTTTTCAACGTAACAAACGGATCTTCAATCGCGTCTGTATGTCAGGAGATATACAATGTTTAACCCTAATATGTCAATTCTGATTCTGCTGGGACTGTTATGCGTCCCGATCTTTTAAATTACAGAATAAATAACAAATGGTAACGAAACAGTGTGAAATCAATTACGTTGTCTAGCTAACAGGTTTATCTACAATAAACAGCAGAGTTCCGCAACCTAAGTGTTAAGCAAATCTTGAGGTATCCAATACGGTACAGCAACCAACAATTTGAGTAGCTCTGGACTGCAGTCCAGAGTCGCACTCCGATACGAATATCATCACAGTTTAAGTACAGGAATATCTGGAAACTAGTATAGGATTAAAGTTCGTCGAGTTGGATTCGATTTGAGCCCTCGAGTGCGTCGTTCCATTATGTATATGATTTATGGTGAATTTAACGATTTTCAGATGCAAGAAAATTCCAGTTTTACGGTTAAACTTGAGGGTAGTTGTTTTAATCATGAACGGTCATATTTTCTAGCAAAACTTGCGCAGGGTATCCATCACAGCAAGGGCCAAAGCATTATATCTAATTCCGTCAAATTTGATGATGATTCTCTATGAGAACAAGTATCGAACAGTTTTGTGGCAATATCTACATAAGGCAAAACATGGAATATACCTACGATTTTAATTTGTAAACTAATAATAAATAGCATGTAGCAAGTAAAAACTTGCCTGGAGACGATGATTTGAATGCACGGCAGCGAAAGCAGAGGTGATACGGCTTGGGCACGAAGTAATAATCAACATGACGAGTCTCTGCAAGGCCTGGATTTGGCTCAAGCTCGGTGACAGGTTGTGGCGGCTAGGCATTGTGTGAGACGAGGCGAAGGTGCTCGTACTGTAGAGAGAGTGAGGGGAAATGCAGAGAGAGTTGTAGAAAGAGAGAGTAGGAGGGATTTGAGTTAGAGAGAGGGAAGTTTAGAGAGAAGAAGGAGAGAGAGCAAAGAGAGGGAGACAGTGAGATTAAAGGGAGGGTGAGAAAGAGAGAGGGCACAGATAGAGGGAGAGAGAGAGACAAAGAAAGAGGCACAGAGAGAGAGAGGTCGGATAGAGAGAAAGAGAGAAGTGAGATCTGAGAAAGAGAGAGAGATCACAGAGAGGGGGAGCAGAGTTAGAGAACTCGGGGAGAGAGAGAACTGGGAGTGGTGAGTTGAGAGAGAGAGATGAGCAGCGAGATGAAGGAGAGGGTGAAGGGAAGTGAGGACGAGGCGGTCGCAGTTGAGGTCACCGTCGTCGGCGGGGGTGGTGTGCAGGGATGGTCGAGCTCGGGTGTGGGTGAGTGGGTGCAGGCGTAGGCGCTCGGGCAGTGGAGGAAGAGGAGAGAGGGGCGAGGTCGTGGTCGTCGCCGTCGGGCGAGCGGAGTTGGGGGAGGAGTCGAGGAGTTCGGTGATGAGTGGGTTCGAGAAGGAGGGAACGGGAGCAGAGAGAGGGGAAAACGCGAGGGAAAGAGAAAGAGATTGTGGAGGCGAGAGAAGGGAGAGAGAGGAGGTAGTGGGGACGGGGTCGCGCGTCGTGGGCGTAACGGGCGCGAGCGCGGGCGTCGGCGGAGGCAGAGGCGAAACGCGCGCGAGAAAAGGGAAAGAGCCGTTGGGATTTTAAGAAGATGAACAGGGCTAAGCGGGTCGGGTCGAAGCGCGAGCGGGTGAGGGGAGAGCGGGACGCGGGAGCGGGCCGAGCCGGTGAAATTAAAAAGAAAATCAACAACTAAACAAAAGAGAGGGGCCCGGGCTGAGCTTCGCAAGAGAAGAATTCCATTAGGAAAAATTCATGGGCTGCAGGGAAAGGCTACTGGGCTGAGGCTGCAAATTTAATGGGAAAAATCAAATTGAAAAAGAGAACGGGCCGGCTAAGAAAAGTTTGGGCTGAAAGAAAATAAGGCAAAGAATTTAATTAGGGAAAAATAAGAATGGGCCGGGGTGAGTTGGGCTAGGAGAAATTTAAGGAAAAATTTTGATGGAATAAAAGAGTGGGCTTGGGAAAAATAATTATAGTTTGGGGTTTGGGTTGAAGCGGCTGCGGGGAAAAATCAAGTGGAAAAGATTTTTGTTTTGTGTTCTAAATTCAATAACAGGAAAAAGGCTGAGAAAAGAAAGATAGGATCTGGGTTTAATAGGATTTTGAAAATAAATAAATAATTATAAATAAATCTTATAGGTAAAAGAAAAACGGATTTAGACGTATAAGAAAAACTGGGTATTACATCATACCACCCTTACAAAAATTTCGTCCTCGAAATTTAAGACTAAACGATAAGTAATACAACCATAGGCGAAAGCCATTATTTTGCAAACTAATACATAAGGATTTGTTAACAGTACGTAGACGAAGAAATCTGAAATAGGTATAAGTAAGAACCACATGCGGAAAGATAAGTCTACATAGGTATAAGGCAAAAATAACTATAAGGGCAACTACGAGTATACGAGAATAGGAATAATAATAGTAACGAACAATGATATTCAAGATGTACTAGGTAATTTCAAAACCCAAATATGTGCACATATAAGTATATCAAAAGTAGCTCATCAGAAATAATAGGTATAAGGCATAACCATATATACTGGTAAACATAGGCACAAAACCCGAAAATATAATAATGGGGATAAAGTGGTGAAAATTAGTCGATAGGTTAAAACATTTTAGGACAATATCGATCAGATGGTTCTAAAATCACTTAGAAAACTCGTATCGTGAAAATAAGGAATATGGAACAAAATATGCGCGGTGTAAGGGTGCGCTACTGAAAATGAGAATACTAACAGTGTACTTAAAATGCATAAAATAGAGTAATTAATAACACACACTCTTTGATAATTTAAAATAATGAAAACTAAATTTTGAATAGTAATGTCCCTAAATATATTTGGGTAATAGAGAAATCACCAATATGAATAGGGCTAGCTGGGGTAGTGATTACAAGAAGGTGTGACTCAATCAGAAGTTCGGAGTGTGGCGGTTTTAGACTGAAGGTAAAAGGGATTGGAATCGGGTCACACAGGAGGTAAGGATGAGCAACAAAAGAATACCAGAGAAAAGTATGGGAGAAAGCAACGGTCGGTACACCACACGAATCAAAATTTGAAGAGTTAGTGAACTCGGAGGTTTCACAAGAACTGTTCTCCTTCCAGAAGGATCTCAAACGGGGCACAGACGAGGGATGAATGGTGGCCCATTCCAAGGATCAGGGTGCGGTACTTTCTAATCGAAACGAGGGTGAAAAATTATACAATGAGTAGGGGTGGACAGTTAGGGAACTCAGCAGAAAAAAATAAATGGATACGGGCAATAAAAAAGTATTAAGCGAACCAATAATCAAAAGGTTTACGAATTCAGGAGATTTATCTCATTCAAGAAAAACTGAAACAAAGCATTCTCAAAGACGGAAAGTGGCCCCTAACTACACATTTTATTTGGCCAGAAAGACAGCATCAAAAGAAATTCCGTCAGTCGCGGTTGTGGAGATTCAGTAGGTTGCGGTAGGCTCGCGCACTCAGGTAGGGGCGTCCATTTCCATAGCGTCTCGCAGGTACCTCTATTGGAAATCCTTCCACCATAGGGTCTTGATCTTCTGGTCCTTCTTCCTCGGATAGAGATTCTTCATCGAGATCCGATCCCATGTGATTCTCTTCTTCTGGATTTTCTTCCACGGGGTTTTCCCCTATCGGGTCTTCCTCTATAGGATTCTCTTCAGGATCTCCTTCTTCTTCGTCAGAATCAGCTATCATGTCAAACTCTGGGGCGGCTGCTCCTTCGTCCTCTGAATCATTGTTTTCGAAGTTGACCTGTGGACCATTGACCTCATCATCGGAACTCGTCAGTGTGTGATCTAAGGAAACGCATGACTGTGCATCCTCGTCTAGATGCGGCGCTGCTCCAGGGTGGGCCATGGCCTGAAAAGTGAAGTCATGATTAGACAGTGGATTATATCAAGGAAAGCTCAGGGTACGAAATATAGGAAAATATGCGGTTGCAGGAACTGAAAGATCAGAATGAAAATACTGTGATAATGAATAGAATTTGACATAGAGAAAGCATGAGAATGATACACATATTATGATTCAAATTTTATTTCATTCAACTAAAGTTCGACGGATACAAAGGTTCAAATGGAAGAAAATATTCATAAAAGATGACAACATTATTATTGAAATTGGAAATCATAGAATTCTTCTTCGATTGCCAGAACGCTGCATCATCGTTACGCGAGTTGTATCCTGCGTTAGATCCGCCTTATGGTCAAAGTTCAAACTACGCGATGATCCTCACTTGGTAGAAGTGGGGAGTGTGGACGAGTTTCCTCCTTATAGTTCTTTCCTTTCTGGGCAACCGTTGATGAGGTGTTCGTTGGAACCGCATATTAGACATTTCCCTTGGGCGCGGCGACAATCCCTCTGAAGGTGTCCTGGCCTCTTACAATATCCACAGCAAGGGTTCTTCTGATGCTTCTGTTGACGCTTCATCTTCTTCTCTTTTCCTCGTCCAATAGGGATCCCTTTATGATAGGAGACTCCCGCTGGTGCCTGATTCACCTGTCTTCTCAATCCTTCAGCTAACAAGTCATTTGTCCGCTCCTGGGCTTCCCTTAAACCTTGCAGTACACTCAGAATCTCAACAGTCTGATTCTGGGGAGCGGATAAATATGAAGAGTCGTTGGAAGACATGATCCTGAAACAACAATTTCGAGAATGATATGAGTCACACGCTAAATGAATCAAAAATATGATATGGATAGAACAAGGATTCAAGAATATCAGAGATGATGAATATCATTACAAGTGGAGAATCAACTGTATCACTTTAAGTCACTTGAATAGAGTACGGTAGTGCAATTGCCACCACGTACCCTTGTCAAGTCACCCGAAACCATAGTGAATGGATAGCTGAACACACGATGTGAATATGGATCAAGAGTGACAAGTTTACAACCTAGACCGAGTGATGTCTCGGATTGCCAAACTATACACGGAAAACTGCAATCCCAATCGATGCAAAACCTGGCTCTGATACCAACTAAACCATGTCACGCCCCGCTTCCCAAAATACGGAATACGAGGGGTAGACAAGGCCAGCCATGCTCCTACGGTCAAGGAAATGTCCTGCCGTAGTCACACTTCGGCTTCTAGTTTATCATGGTAAACAGTAAATGATGCACAGGTAATGAGAAATGCAGTAACTGAAAGAAACAATAATATAAACTGACCTGAAGTGGAACAAACGAAAGTAACTCGGTATAGCAAGTCGAGAAGTCTGTGATGCACGTCTAGTTTTGATCCAAGCTAAATCTTCCCCTCACACTGAGCATGCATACTCAGGTCGTCAGAGCGACACAATAGCAATAATATATATATGAAATCAAGTGACAGTTTTAACAGTGGTAATGAATATGAATAACAGTAAATCAACGACAGCATGAATATGAATGTGCAGTAGTCAATGCAGCGGAACAGTAAATCAGTATAACGATATGTCACGTATGCCAACACAGTATAAAAATAATATAAATGTCAGTATCCCTATCAGTCTCTAAGTCTCACTGTACAGGTCACTAAGCCTATCGTCAGTCCAAGTGTGAGAGTCAACCACTCGCGAGTGTCCTCCACCCAAGGGTAGAACCCAAGGGCAAGGGACCACGGGCCCAACATGTAACAAGAATATCACGGTGTATATATCACGTACCCTGTAAATCTCCATATAACTCCCTAAATATATAAGCCGGCATGGGACTCCCGAGATTCTGTTGAGCTCACACTTAAACTACCCCACACCCCGTGGTCTACATCAAACGCTAACCATCACCCTAAATACTAATCGATCCGTGACAAGTCTGCGCGAGAACTGGAGGCAGGACCTCCATCAAGCACGTCCCGACTAATACCTAAGATAAATGGCAGTGTCGGATGCCTTATCTGTGACACCCATGCAAGCGCTTCCATAAGTGTCCCATACCACTTATAGTCACACGTACACGCATCCCACAGACGTCGACAATGCAATAGAACAATGAGGTCACTGATTGTGTACAAGTACTCATCACTTTCACTTAATCACGAATACACGAACACTGACGTACTTGCCACAATCATCGCTAAAATCTAACACTGGGTGAATGCACGATGTCACTAGGTTATCAATACGATGATATGGGTATGATATGATGTGTGAACAAGTATACAAACATGATGAGGATGTTATGAAACAGCATTCTTTCACTTGCACGATTTATCATGAAACATACATATATAATTTGGCGAAATGATAAACAGGTAGTAATTAGTATGTTCAGTTTTCCATCCATAGAATTTAGTTTCAACCCAATCGGGTTGCAGGATCATTAGTTATAAGCATTTCATTTTAAGCGCTCGCGGCTGGAAATCCAATTTCAGAATCAGAAGTCCGTTTCGCAACGCATTTTAATCCCAGTTGGGATCATATTTTAGCGACGCTACAGTTGAAAGAATTCTAGGGTTTTTAGTAAGGTTTTCAACGTAACAAACGGATCTTCAATCGCGTCTGTATGTCAGGAGATATACAATGTTTAACCCTAATATGTCAATTCTGATTCTGCTGGGACTGTTATGCGTCCCGATCTTTTAAATTACAGAATAAATAACAAATGGTAACGAAACAGTGTGAAATCAATTACGTTGTCTAGCTAACAGGTTTATCTACAATAAACAGCAGAGTTCTGCAACCTAAGGGTTAAGCAAATCTTGAGGTATCCAATACGGTACAGCAACCAACAATTTGAGTAGCTCTGGACTGCAGTCCAGAGTCGCATTCCGATACGAATATCATCACAGTTTAAGTACAGGAATATCTGGAAACTAGTATAGGATTAAAGTTCGTCGAGTTGGATTCGATTTTAGCCCTCGAGTGCGTCGTTCCATTATGTATATGATTTATGGTGAATTTAATGATTTTCAGATGCAAGAAAATTCCAGTTTTACGGTTAAACTTGAGGGTAGTTGTTTTAGTCATGAACGGTCATATTTTCTAGCAAAACTTGCGCAGGGTATCCATCACAGCAAGGGCCAAAGCATTATATCTAATTCCGTCAAATTTGATGATGATTCTCTATGAGAACAAGTATCGAACAGTTTTGTGGCAATATCTACATAAGGCAAAACATGGAATATACCTACGATTTTAATTTGTAAACTAATAATAAATAGCATGTAGCAAGTAAAAACTTGCCTGGAGACGATGATTTGAAGGCACGGCAGCGAAAGCAGAGGTGATACGGCTTGGGCACGAAGTAATAATCAACATGACGAGTCTCTGCTAGGCCAGGATTTGGCTCAAGCTCGGTGACAGGTTGTGGCGGCTAGGCATTGTGTGAGACGAGGCGAAGGTGCTCGTACTGTAGAGAGAGTGAGGGGAAATGCAGAGAGAGTTGTAGAAAGAGAGAGTAGGAGGGATTTGAGTTAGAGAGAGGGAAGTTTAGAGAGAAGAAGGAGAGAGAGCAAAGAGAGGGAGACAGTGAGATTAAAGGGAGGGTGAGAAAGAGAGAGGGCACAGATAGAGGGAGAGAGAGAGACAAAGAAAGAGGCAGAGAGAGAGAGAGGTCGGATAGAGAGAGAGAGAGAAGTGAGATCTGAGAAAGAGAGAGAGATCACAGAGAGGGGGAGTAGAGTTAGAGAACTCGGGGAGAGAGAGAACTGGGAGTGGTGAGCTGAGAGAGAGAGATGAGCAGCGAGATGAAGGAGAGGGTGAAGGGAAGTAAGGACGAGGCGGTCGCAGTTGAGGTCACCGTCGTCGGCGGGGGTGGTGTGCAGGGATGGTCGAGCTCGGGTGTGGGTGAGTGGGTGCAGGCGTAGGCGCTCGGGCAGTGGAGGAAGAGGAGAGAGGGGCGAGGTCGTGGTCGTCGCCGTCGGGCGACCGGAGTTGGGGGAGGAGTCGAGGAGTTCGGTGATGAGTGGGTTCGAGAAGGAGGGAACGGGAGCAGAGAGAGAGGGGAAAACGCGAGGGAAAGAGAAAGAGATTGTGGAGGCGAGAGAAGGGAGAGAGAGGAGGTAGTGGGGACGGGGTCGCGCGTCGTGGGCGTAACGGGCGCGAGCGCGGGCGTCGGCGGAGGCAGAGGCGAAACGCGCGCGAGAAAAGGGAAAGAGCCGTTGGGATTTTAAGAAGATGAACGGGGCTAAGCGGGTCGGGTCGAAGCGCGAGCGGGTGAGGGGAGAGCGGGACGCGGGAGCGGGCCGAGCCGGCGAAATTAAAAAGAAAATCAACAACTAAACAAAAGAGAGGGGCCCGGGCTGAGCTTCGCAAGAGAAGAATTCCATTAGGAAAAATTCGTGGGCTGCAGGGAAAGGCTACTGGGCTGAGGCTGCAAATTTAATGGGAAAAATCAAATTGAAAAAGAGAACGGGCCGGCTAAGAAAAGTTTGGGCTGAAAGAAAATAAGGCAAAGAATTTAATGAGGGAAAAATAAGAATGGGCCGGGGTGAGTTGGGCTAGGAGAAATTTAAGGAAAAATTTTGATGGAATAAAAGAGTGGGCTTGGGAAAAATAATTATAGTTTGGGGTTTGGGTTGAAGCGGCTGCGGGGAAAAATCAAGTGGAAAAGATTTTTGTTTTGTGTTCTAAATTCAATAACAGGAAAAAGGCTGAGACAGCGGAAAGAAATATAGGATCTGGGTTTAATAGGATTTTGAAAATAAATAAATAATTATAAATAAATCTTATAGGTAAAAGAAAAACGGATTTAGACGTATAAGAAAAACTGGGTATTACAGAATCTCTTCACTATGGTGTCTATGTACCTGGACTGCGAAAGTCCCAACATCCTCTTTGATCTATCACGATAGATCCGGATCCCCAGAATGTAGGTGGGATCACCCAGGTCTTTCATTGAGAATTTATGTGACAAGAATCTTTTGACTGACTGTAACATAGGAATATCATTTCCTATTAGGAGAATATCATCCACGTACAAGACGAGGAATACTACAGCTCTCCCTACAATCTTACTGTATATGCAAGGTTCATCTGGATTTTTGATAAAGTCGAATTCTTTGACAGCATCATCAAAACAGATGTTCCAACTCCGCGATGCCTGCTTTAGTCCATAAATGGACTTAAGCAACTTGCATACTTTACCGCTGCTCCCACTCTGAATGAATCCCTCTGGATGATCCATATAGACGCTCTCTTCTAAATTTCCATTTAGAAAGGTTGTCTTTACGTCCATCTGCCAGATCTCATAATCGTGGAAGGCAGCAATAGCAAGAAGGACCCGAATGGATTTGAGCATAGCCACTGGAGAAAAGGTTTCATCATAGTCCAAACCAGGTCTTTGACGGAAACCCTTTGCAACAAGTCTAGCCTTATATGTTTCAACCTGTCTATCTACACCAATCTTCTTTTTGAAGATCCATTTGCATCCTACGGGTTTTACCCCATCTGGAGCAATGTCCAAAGTCCATACTTTGTTAGTGTACATAAACTCCATTTCGGTCCGCATTGCATGCAGCCATTTTACTGAGTCACTGCTCTGAATGGCTTTCCGGAAGCTAGTAGGCTCATCATAGTCAACAGTGCAATCCTCTCTATCCCCGTCTATGAGAAAACCATAGTATCTCTCGGGCGGATGAGACTGCCTACTACTCCTGCGGAGTGGCGTCGGGATGTCCTGTTCTCCTGATTCTTCTGGTTCTTCCAAGCTTTCAGTAATAGCTTGTGGTTCTGGAATTTCTTCCAGTTCTAATTCGCTCCCACTTGTGTCCTTTTCTAAAACTTGCTGTTCTAAAAAATGGGCATTACGAGAAACAAAAACCTTTTGTTCCTCTGCGTAATAGAATAGATACCCCTTGGAGTTCTTTGGATATCCCACAAACTTACACTGTACTGATCGTGCCTCGAGTTTGTCCGCATACTGCTTTTTAACAAAAACTGGACATCCCTAAATTTTCAGATACTGAAGATAGGGTTTCTTCCCACTCCATATCTGATATGGGGTGGTAGGCACTGTCTTGGTAGGAACCCTGTTCAGAAGATATGCCGCTGATTCTAGCGCATATCCCCAGAATGATCGCAGTAACTCAGCGTTACTCATCATGGAACGAACCATATCCAATAGGGTTCGATTCCTCCTTTCCTTTACACCGTTATGTTGTGGCGTGTATGGAGGAGTAAGCTGAGAGAGAATTCCATTCTCTTTTAAGTAACCCAGGAACTCGGCACTTAAGTATTCACCACCTCGATCAGATCTCAGTGTCTTTATACTCTTGCCTGTTTGTTTTTCCACTTCATTCTTGTATTCTTGGAATTTTTCAAAAGCCTCGGATTTATGCTTCATTAAGAAGACATATCCATACCTAAAGAAATCATCCGTAAAAGTATTGAAGTAGGAATAACCACCTCGCGTATTTGTAGACATTGGACCGCACACGTCACTGTGTACGAGTCCCAAGAGCTCGCTTGCTCTTACTCCGTGTCCAGTGAACGGAGTTTTTGTCATCTTTCCTTTGAGACAAGATTCACAAGTATCATAAGATTGATATTCGAACGGATTCAAATATCCTTCTCTATGTAACTTAGTCAAATTTCTCTCACTGATGTGACCTAGTCTACAATGCCATAAGAAAGCCTGATTTATTTCTGGAGACTTTCTTTTAAGTGTGTTCTGGACATTGAAAACCTGAGCTTGACTTAATACGTATATACCGTTATCTAATGTACCAGACCCAATCAAAACTTGATTTAGGTGGATGTTAACTACATCGCTTACGAATGTAAAATCATATCCCTCTCTCAAAAGTGAGGACACTGATATGATATTACAAGTCATACTATGTACATATAAACAGTTACGTAGAATTAATATATGCCCACTTGTCAAACCTAGGCGATATTCTCCCACGGATTCAGCGTCCACGCTCATTCCGTTTGCAACTCTGAGAGACCAATCACCTACCTTTATAACTCATCGGTTTCTCAAAGCATGTATTGAATTACAGATATGAGATCCTGCTCTGGTATCTAGTACCCAGGAAGTAGAGTTAATTGACAAACAGTTCTCAATAACAAATACACTTGAGGTCGAAGCCACAGCATGCTTCGTATCCTGGCTACTGGCTTCTAAAGCCCTGCAATCTTTCTGCCAATACCCAATCCCATAACAATAGGAACGTTCCTCTTTTACTACATTCAGTCCCGAAACTGTTGCCCTTCTCTTTCTTTCTTCTTCCCTGGTTTCCTTCAGGGTAGAAGGCAGAGACTGTAGAATCAAGTCAGTATCTGACTCGTTTCCCAACGTGATCTCCAGGTCCTGGAGTTTATTAATACAACTAGTCATTGTAAGGATGTTGTCCCCTACAGATGACCCAAAAGTCAACCTCGCTTGAATTAATTCGTTCGAGGTCTCATATCTTGCGATATGAGATTGCTCTCCATATAAATCTTTGTTATGGAGAAAGATGGAAACTGAGTCCATCTTCTCGTGCTGCTTCTGGTATATACCATCAACTGAAGCTAACACGAGGCATTTGGCTTTCGTTTTATCCTTTTCCCTTGTCTGGTGGATATCCATATCCGTGACGGTGGAAACTGGACCTGGGACGGCGGGATCTTGAGTAGTAATAGGGTGGTCCAGCTGGTCAAAAGCAATGGACATCTGGACAGACCTTTGCCAATCATATAAGTCAGAATCAGTCAATTTATTATCTAGATGTAACCTAGTCGTGGTCACAAGGTCGCTGCAATTAAGAGAGAGAGAAGAAAACATTTTAGCATGATGCTCTTGCAAGTTTAGAGTGGTTTTTAGTTTATCTAAACAGGATGGCTCCCACTGTTTCTCGAATCCCTCCTCAAACCATAAAAGAAGAATTAGCCAGGACTATTCTCACCATACAATTCTTGCTTAACCGTTCAGTCAGGTCAGTGTCGATACTTCGAGGGAGGTTTTCCAACGCTTTCGCGAAATTCCTTAATTAAATAACCTCTTTTCTCTGGAGGCGTAGCCCCGCTGACACCTTTCTCGACACCTACTTGGTTTATAGCATTGATCGTTAAGTGACGAATCTCCTGATAAGTAGTATATACTCACAGTAGGATCGGGATCCAAAATATCATCGTATGATAATGTTGAAGGAATCCTACCAACATTCATCAAACTACAAAATGGTATGCTCTCTCTGCAAATTTCAGTTTCTTTAGAAGTTCCCGATATAGATTTTTGCCCCATGCTCTTATGACCTTGGCGTTGGTCAAAATGTCATAAGTCACATGTCAAGTTCTACCCATCATTGTCCTTGTTAATTTGAACCCATCCGTACATATCCCTGACGTTGGCCAAATGATAATACGACTGTCCCAAACTAACACATCTATTTATGCAACAAATGAAATACCTAGCAGCTACCAAACACTATGCCCTGGCGTTGGTCAAATGCATAGCTTGAATACTACTGAATACCCAAATGAAATGACGGAGGGCTACGAATGGTTTTGGCAAAACCGTCAACGTAGTGAACTTGATATAATCGAAGGAACCTGTTACTTTTTAAAAGGAGGGGTTAAAACTCCGCAATTTTAAAAAATTCTGATCTTTTTAAAATAACCGAGTGTTTTCTTTTAAATTTGTTCCAACGATTAAACTATGGTTTATTTTCTTTGCATTATAATAATGCGTCCCATCTTTATCCTATCATTGCAGAAAACAACGAAAATACTACGTCCTCTTATGCCATCCGCATTCGCCATGGGGTCCCGTCATCACCCGTTAGGTTACTTAACTAACGACAGAGCGGGGGCTGGGCTAGCGCGGGTGTAAAACATAAGTGACGTCTAATAGCTATCATATATAGATATTGTACATCGTCAGACGCAATAATAAGCATTCCGGATCACTGATGAACTTTATTGGATATACTAGCAATCAGCATTTGCTTTGAGCCTGCAATAAAAGACGGATTACACAGTTGTGATGAATAGCCATTACCCCACTCTAGACCCCTACAAGTACGGCAGACTACCCACCAAGTACCCGAAGTGAAGCGGTCTCCCTCAACAAAGTGAGTAGGCCACTAAACACTTCAACATACCCGGTAGTTTGTGTACCCCGCCTTGGGTCTATCTTAGGAGCAAAAACAGTAAAAAGAAATAATACAACGGTGGCTACAACCGCAACCTGGATGCGCCCCGCAAAAGAATATTACATCATATTACATTTACATCGAATGAATGAATATTAAACCCATCTCAAACCCCGGCTAATCATCATAACACTCCAATCAAGTCCATATACACAAACAGTAAACATTACAGAAATGTGCATCCCCCTGCCAACAGACATACTAGCGGTTAAGGGAGGTTTACGAACACATTAAAAATTACAGATAAAAACCCAATTAGCAAATATCTTAGAATATCGATCGATTACCATATTCCGTGTCAACCCCAAAAGCAAATCTGCACTGAAGTAATCTGGGCAAAAACAGAACATACAGGAAAACAAAAAACCAAAAAATATGAATAACAGAGCAAATCCGAGCCAACTCGGCGTTGACTCGGCGGTGGATCCGCGGTCAAAAGCACCTTCTTGCCGCGGATCCGCGGCCGTCTTGCTGAGTTAGAGGCTCATATTTTTCCAGTATTCTTATAATACCCTGCTGTGAATTTTAAGGCATATCAAATAATTTTTGTGACATGTTTAAAATTAACAGAAACTGTTAAGGGGTTAGGGTTTTGTTTTCGTGTTTTCCGTCGATCGAACTTCTAATTAGTTGCTAACAAGCTAGTAATGGTTTAGTTGTCTTTGATACTACTGTAAGTCCATATCACGCACCCCACTAACTTGCGGGGAGGCGGAATATATGAAAAACGATTGTCAAAGCTTCGTAACACGGACTTGAGCGCATGAATCGTATCTAAACCGTTACTAGCAAACTACGAGAGATTTAACTACTCGGATACGAGGTTATACCTCACGTTACTTGTCCTTCGGGTCTTCATCGCTGTCCTCCAATCCTCGTAGGCTCCTTGGAACACCGGCACCTCAACGGCCTCCTCGAGTCAAAGATGATCCACCCGAGAGCTCATACGCCAAGCTTGATCTCTAACTTGAGATAACTAGATTGCTCAAAGTGCTAACCTAAGCTACCTAGGGGATATAAAGTGAGGTTATGGATGTATTAGTCTAGCTAACCCTTGATCTCAACACATGAGAGGTTAGGGTTAAGGTTTCAAGAATGAGAGAGCTTGAGGAGAGAGAAGGTGGTGATGAGAATCATTTTGGATGAATGAAGTCATTTTTGTATATATGAAACATATGATAATATCTAGTAAATAAATAATAATGAATTATCACCATGTTTCATTAATACACTAAGTGATTCATCACATGAGTCATATAAAACATTAAATGAATCATTAACTCAATGTATGAATCACTACATGACTCATTAATCTAATTAATGCATATGCCACCTTAACCCCCAAGTCACCATGCTTCTAGAAGCTTCCCGAAAAATTACGAGAACGCCCCTCCAATCCGTGAAAACATGGAAAAACATTAGACTGTATAAATCCAATAACCTGATACTAGAATCTGGCTTAAACCATAGCCGACTAGAAAAAACTGTCCGAACGTCGTACGTGCGTTTAAACACGTATGCGTCCAAACCCTTGCCGTAAAACCATACGACCTCTATATCGTTTCGCCTTGAGCAGGGAAACTCTCTGTGTGGGACTCTAAAGACTCGACACTACGCTGGCAGTGGGTTTAACCACAGACCGCAAGCGGCACTAGCTGTACGTAACGGTCCCCGGGTAGATGTCGATAAGAAGGCCGATGAGGAAACCCATCCGAACTCCTACTGAGCCTGATGTGACAATCTCCGTACAGTCCGGTCTGTTCGTCTAAGACTATCGCATATCGAGCCTAGGGGGCGGCAAGCGTCAGTCCCCTAATAGCGGTATAAGTCATGTCGGAGTGTAGCCCATTACACCCTGAGAAACTACTGGAACCTACCAATAAATCTCGCTTGCCCTGGCCAGGGACTTTGCGTAATGGCTCTCTGACACAGCGCGATATCAACTCCCAATACCGGGAGAGACGAATCCTGTCTAACTGCCACTGCCTCCAAGTTCTCGGGACTGCACCCAACTGCTACCTGTTTGCACGACTCCTTTGAACCATGGTAGGGTAGCAATCTAAGAACAGTGGGACACACTCGAGACGAAGTAGCAGTGTCAAGTCTGCGGACTATGCTGTACTCATGTCACTTGGGAACTGTTAACTGACGACGAGTATAATACCAACCAATCAGTTCCCCTGCGAGTCCTGTCCGGTGTACCCGTAACTTAACGAGCACCTGTATACTATCTCCAGTACGACGTACTGACGGCTGTGGGACAGACCATCTCCCCAACTGGGATGAGAAGCGTACACACTTAGTCTACTCCGGAATATCGATGTCCTGTCTCGATAATCCTACGACTAGGGACAAGTATAGGATGTTGCTTATAAACTACCCAGCCCCCACTAGTATGACTGCCATCACAACGCTGGTAATCAAGCAAAGATCCTATGGGCTCTACTAATATGTATAAGTGATACGTTACAAGAAACATATGCACATATTAAAGTAGACACAAACCAAGTAGCATACTACCATTTTTAGCAAGACTGTATATATAACTGTGAATATCCCAAGCTTCCCTTAAGTAATATACATACAAGTATGATACAATAATGGCCCCTAGGGCATATACACTAACATGTTGATCTAATACCTTTGTATTGCGATAACAATGGGGTTATAGCTTTAGCAAAGGAACTACGGTCCCATCAGAAATCCAAACACATCTTAAGGCGGTATCACCTAATCAGGGAGATCATAGATCGCCAGGAGATCGAGGTCCGGAGAGTGGATACAAAAGAGAACACAGCAGATCCATTTACGAAGGTCCTCCCTCAAGTGCAGTTCGAGCAACTTTTTAAGATGTTGGGTATGCGGTACGCCAGCAGCTGGTCTTAGTGCAGACGTTGGGTATTCGATACGCCAATTACTGGCTTTTAGTGCAAGTGGGAGATTGTTGGATATGTATTCCCTAGAGGCCATTATTGTATATGTATACATGTGGATGCTAAGGATATGTATGTACAGGACAAACTTGCTCAATTATTTAGTATATTATTTGAGTTGTATTTATCAGGATATGTGCATTTCTTTCTTAAGAAGCTTTATGTTGCTTGCACATATTGATAAAGACTCGATATAGTAGTATACTATTATGGTTTGATTTTATCTTAACATGCACATATATTATATATGTCGACCACATGTTAATAAAGCCCGTAGGATCTTGCTTAACTACCAGCGTTATGGTGGCGATTATACTTGTGGGAGCTGGGTGGTCTATAAGCACATCCTTAAAATCTCAAGTCGCAGGAGTTTTGAGATCGGGCATCAATACTCCAGAATAGAATTGCGTATATGTTTCTAGACCCCGACGAGGGGTGGTGGTTGGTCCCACAACCATTGGTCTGATCACCTAAGATTGTATACGGGTGCTCACTGGGGGTGAGTATACTGGATGGACTCGCAGAGAACCTCTAGATGGTATTATACCTATCATCAGATAGCGGTTCTCTTGTGATATGTGTACATGTTAGTCTTTGGACCTGAGGTCGTCATTTGTCCCCTGTGAGTTCTCACTGTGCTTTGATCACTACCCTACCATGGCTCTACTGAGTCATGCAAACAGGTTTTGGTTGTGTGCAGTCCCGAACCACATGGAGGCAGTGAGTGAATCTAAGGGATTCGTCTCTCCAGGTATTGGGAGTCGATATCGCACTGTGTTCGATTGTCCAGGACCATAAGACCTTGGCCAAGGCAGTTGGGATTTACTGATAGGTTGATCAGTAGTTTCCCGGATTGGTCCTGAGCCGAATCAGCAAGAATTATCGGGTTATTAGGGTCTGACGCTTACCACCCCGTAGATCCAGCATGAGATACTCTTAGACGAAGAGACCGGACTGTACAGAGATTGTCACGGATAGGCTCAGTTGGGATCCGGATGAGTTTGCTCGTCAGCTTTCTTTTTCGACAGGTAACTGTTGGATATAGTGCCCTCTAAGTCAATTATTGGATCGCAGTTACTTGATTGCAATGATTGAGGGAGGACCTATACCGATAAAACAGTCTTACTCGAGATGATAGTATGCTATCTGGTTTGTCTTTATCATCATGTATATGTTGATAAAACCCATAGGATTCTTGCTTGAATACCAGCAGTATGATGGCGATCATATATGTGGGAGCTGGGGTCTATAAGCACATCCTTAAAGTGTCCCTAGTCAAGGGAGTTTCGAGACAGGGCATCGATATTCCAGAGTAGACTAGTGTATACAGTCGAGACCCCGACGAGGGGCGGTGGCCGGTCTCACAAGCCACTGGTGTCAGTTGGATCACCTAAGATGTATACAGGTGCTCATTGGGTTATGAGTACACCGGACAGGACTCGCCGGGAACATGCTAGTTGGTATTATACATATCGTCAGATAGCAGTTCCCTGGTGACATGTGTACAGGTTAGTTCATCGACCTGAGGTCGTCATTTGTCTCGTGTGAGTTCCCACTGTGCTTTGATTTATACCCTACCACGGGTCAAAGGATTCGTGCAAACAGGTATATTTTGGGTACAGTCCCGAGCCATATTGGAGGCAAGTAAGCGGATCGGCAGGGGATTCGTCTCTCCCGGTATTGGGGGTGAGATCGCGCTGTGTTTAGAAGAGCCATTACATGAAATCCCTGGCCAGGGTAATCGAGATATACTGGTAGGTATACCAGTAGTATCTCAGGGTGTTCTGGGCTTCTCTCTGACACGACTTATACTGCTATTTGGGGTCTGACATTTACCGGCCCCCTAGGCCGTATATGCGACTCATAGATGAATGTTCCGGACTGTACGGATATTGTCACTATCAGGCTCAGTAGGGTTTCTGGATGAGTTTGCTCGTCAGCTTCCCTTCCAATCAATACTTAGGCAACCGTTACGTACAGCTAGTACCTCTGACGTGCTAGGGGTTATATCCAGTGCCAGTGTATTGATGAGTCATTAGAGTCCCCCACAGACACTTTCACAAGTTCGGGCGAAACGTTATAGTTGCCTTATGGTATTATGGCAGGGTTCGAAAAATGCACGTGCGTTTTCGCACGTGTCATTTTTCGGGCAGATAATACTGGTAGGCTTTGGTTTAGGCCGAATCCCAGTGTTATACTGTGTAGATATAATAATTTTGCCTCAGTTGCATTTGTATTCGTTCGTAATACAAATGCGGGTATGTTTATACTGTTACGGAGTTATCCTGAAATTCGTTTCAGGATTACTTTTGGAAGTTGTCAGTTTCCAGTTTTCTATTACCCGTCTTTAACATTCAGTTAAAGACGGCCTTATCTTTCCTTGGGTGAGTCATGGTTCTAAATGGTTCTAGATTTGGTGACTCCTGGTTAGCATTTAATGTTTTGGTGATTCATTGTTAAAGCATTTAATGTTGTGATGACTTGCTTAATGATTCATCCTTTGCTTTAATTATGTTCACACTAGGTGTTTCATGACTCATTGTTTTCATTCATGATAATGGTCACCCCCCCTCTCCTACACTCACCTCCCTCCTCTCCTTTATATGGCCGGCCCCTCTTGTGGGAATGGACATGGTTGTTCACTTGAGGGAAAAGATAATGATAGTGTTTTAGTATATGGAAATTTCATAGCCCAATTTCCATTTACCCGATTCCAATTGGCAACTTTATTAATCGTTCGTCCATAGCCTTGGACGTAACGAGACAAAGTGTTCTACTCATTCTCTACATCATCTTGGTCCTCTTTTAGCAAACTTGACGATCGAGTTGCCTCGGTTCAGAGGCGGGAGCCCGTTTAAAGATCCGTCTACGTGGTGCCACCTGGACGACGAGACTGGTGTTTCAGAAGATTGAAGCCGCCGCAACAAAGCGTGGGATGATGGTTAAAGACCGAAGGACTCGGATCGTTCGGTATAACAATTCTACCCTCTTTACAATATGTTAGTTTAGCTTTAATGGCAGATCCGGGTTATAGTACGTGATAGTGCCAGTCGTAAAAGTTTTGTTCCGCATTTTGGCGTCTGTTAGACGGCCGGGGCACTACCGCATACTTACAGTGGTATCAGAGTCTCACCATTAAGCTATACTAATTTGTGCTAACGCGTTTAAAAGATCGATCGAACGGAATTTCCGAAACTACATTTTTCTGTACCCACAGTTTCTGTTGATTTTTAAACTGTTCTAAAATTCATTTTGCATATCACAGAAATATAAGCAGGCATTTTTAAGCTGACCGTACAAATTTGGTTACGTGATCCCTTAGAACCACCGCGGATCCGCGGTCAAACCTAGGGTTTGACCGCGCATCCACGGCGGTTTAGTGGGAACAGTGATCAAATTTTGTACAGAGGCTTCTATGCAGGGAATTGTAGTTTCTGGTATTGTTATTTTGGACCCAGTTTTGGTTACTGTACAGCAGATGTACGGTGGGCCCACTTCGGAAAATTTAGTCGATCGAATTTTTAAACTTGTTAGTTTACAGTACTTATTTTATATCTCCGACCGGGAATGTCATTTGATCGGTAAACCGTGTCTGATTGCTACAGTTCTTTTAGACGGGTTTGCGAACATGACATTCGCGTTGATGTTCTGTGTTGTGCTGTGATGTTACGGATTTGTCGTGGTGGATAGCAGGGTGGAATGATAGTGCTGTTTGGATTTATTTGTACATTTGATATTGCGGGGCGAGTGTCCAACATGTGGACTGTCGTTACTGCCTGATTGTATATTATTGTTTTGGGGCACGACCGGGTTGAGGTCGATGTACCCGTTGTACATTTTTTTTATTTCTGTACTAGGTTTATCCCGCGAAGGAGTGCACGGATATCCGGGTTCTGGAGGGCAACGGGTCCGTATCTCATGGCTTTGAGAGGCAAAGGGACCTCACTCTAAAATTGGCAGACTATTCGCCGCACTCGTAGGGGGTATAGGTTGACCCATGGAGGGGTGCTCAATTTACCGGATTCCATGAAATGCCGGGTGTTCCATTCACTATGTTGTGGGGACCACCTCGCTTCAGGTTTTGGCGGGTAACTTGCCGCACCCATAGGAGTCTAGGTTTCATTACGCAGGCTATCCACACGACCAGGGGAACGTCGGGTTTCAGTAGCGGTTCTATGAAATCCGGAAATCCCAGATTATCTGTATTGTTCTGTGATGCTTATTACTTTTCTTTAATGTTGCATTTATCATACCTGGAGCGATTATTGTATATTAGTCTATATACTATTAGATGTTGTGTATGTTTTACACCCGCGCTAGTCCAGCCCCCGCTCTGTCGTTAGTTAAGTAACCTAACGGGTGATGACGGGACCCAGTGACGAATGCGAATGGCATATACGTACATTTTATTTTCGTTCTTTTATGGTGTAATTGATGGGACTGCATTAATTCTTATCAATGCAAGGATAAAACAAACTTATATTTGATGTTGTTGGAACAAATTTTAAAATGAGTTATTACAAAGACGTTTTCCTTTTGTTTTGCATAGCGGTATTCAGTTAGAATATCCTGCACCTCATTCGACGAGGCAAGGACCGAGATCCCTTCACCGGGAGTGACCCCTTGGGTAGAAGTTTACGTCAGGGTAATAACTTAAATATAGTCGATTACAAGTTGCTTTGCATCGCGGTATTCAGTTAGAATATCCTGCACCTCATTCCACGAGGAAAGAGACGAGATCCCTTCACCGGGAGTGATCTTTTTAGCAAAGGTTTTTCGCCACTATATTTTTATAAAAAGCTATCAGGTTCCTTCAACGAGATCGAGTTCATTACGTTAAAGGTTTTTCGCCAAAAACCAGCCGTAATCCTCCGTCATTTCTTATGGATGGTCAGTAGTATTCAAGCTATGTTTGTTGGCCTACGTCAAGGCGTAGTGTTTGGTAGCTGCTGGGTATTTATTTGTTGCATAGATAGATGCATTAGTTTAGGACAGACGTACAGCCTTGTTGGCCTACGTCAAAGGCATGTACGACGACCTAAATTAATCAGAACAACGACGGGTAGAACTTGACATGTGGCTTATGATTTGTTGGCCTATGTCAAGGTCATAAGTGCATGGGATAAAAATTATATCGGGAGTTTCAAACATACATGAAACTTGCCAGACTTGCGCATGTTAGTTGTATGTATGCCCTAGAGGCCAGTATTGTACAGATCATGTATATTATATTCGATGCTTGGACATATATAGAGATGACTTTCTTGCTCGATATGATAGTATGCTATCTGGTTGCTATTTATCTTAACATGTACACTTGTCTCTTTAAACTGTCTTATAGTTACATATTGGTAAAGCCCTTAGGATGTGTACTTGACTACCTGGACTATGATGCAGATCATACTAGTGGGGACATGGTAGTCCATAGGTACACCTTCAAGGTCCCTAGTCGTGGGTGTATCGAGACGGGGCATCGATATACCAGAGTAGACTAGCGTATACGCTTCTTGACCCATGAGATGGGCGATGGATGATCCCATATCCGTTGGTGTTTGACATCAGAGATGGTGTACGGGTGCTCAGTGGAGACTGGGTACACTGGACGGACTCGCCGAGAACTCCCAGATAGTATTATACCTCACGTCAGATGGCGGTTCTCAGGTGACACTTGTGCAGGTTAGTCTGTAGACCCGAGATCGTCATAGAGTCTTGTGTGATTCCCACTGTGCTTCGATCTCCACCTTACCATGTCTATGAGGGCATGAAAAACGGTGGTCTTTGGGTACAGTCCCGAGTCATATGGAGGCAATGAGCGATAGGAGGCGTTTCGTCTCTCCCGGTATTGGGGGTTAATGTTGCGCAGTGCTCGATTGGCCGTAACAGGGAAGTCCCTGGCCAGGACTGATCAGAGATTTGCTGGTAAGTGTTACCAGTAGTTTCTCGACCCGTTATGAGCCTCACATCGGCACGACTTATCGGTTATTGGGGTCTGACGTTTACCACCCCTAGACTTGATATGCGACATATCAGACGAACAGACCGGACTGTACGGTAAGTGTTACTGGTTGGATTCACAGGAGTGTGAGCGGGCTAGCTCGTCGATCTTCTGATCGCTCAATACCCGGATGGCCGTTATGTTTAGCAGACCGCTTGCGGTTTGTAGGTGCTTGATATGATCATCATCTTCTACCGGCGTATTGACGAGTCTTTAGAGTCCTACACAGAGGTTTCCTGGCTCAAGCGAAACGAAATAGGAGCGCATATGAGATATGTGCAGGACCGAGAATAATGCGTGTATGTGATACCGTATTCCATTCTCGCGATGAATGTATCGATTGGTTATATTCGATATAACCTAGATATCGAATCAAAGATTGATTCGTTAAGCCGATACATAGGATACTAGTCGGTTATATGCGATATGACCGGATCGTTAAATCAAGTGTTGATTTAATGATTTAATGTATAATTATATATTTGATATATTACTTTGCATTAACTAGTATTGGTTCACTTTAAATGGATTTTCTCACTTGATGTGCAAGTTGTATATGTGATATACTTTTGTGCACATGTTTCTATCATGTTTGATGATGCATGTTTAATTGGTTAAGTGTAAAGAATCAAACCATGGTTAAAAAGATGATTAGGGTTTTGCTTATTCATTTATTTATTTATTTATTTATTTATTTATTTGGAAAAGATTTTCATGAGAATGGTGGCTTTCTTTGTTTCTAGTTGAAGCTTCATGAAGCTTTGACTTTGTAACCATTCTTGTCTTCATGCTTAACCCTAACCCTTCCAAGTAACCATGGTCAATTCTCTACACTCTACCTTAGTTAGTATATGATAAGTATTCATTTTACTTTTCATTTTTAATTAAGACTTATCATATTCTAGCTTCATCTTCTTCTTCATCTTCAAAGAAAAAGCTTAAGTCCATTAATGGCAACTTGAGCTAAAGTGTGAGAAATCCAATTCTAAAGTGAACCCACCTCCTATTTCTTCACCCTCTACCTCTTGCCAAGTAGTATAGGGTGTTTTCTTCACAAGTTTCACAACTTGATGGAGTTGGAGCTTGAACTTGTGATGCCTCGACGTAGATCATCTTCGGCACGAAGCCGACGACCTAGCCCGCCCATTTCTACGATGAAGCCGACGATTGAGTCCGGGATTCGAGATGGACAGCGAGAGGAAGCCTACATAGAGCTAAGGAAGTGGAGAAACGGATCTACAAAGGTTGTAGCCTCTCTCCTTTAGTTAAGATGTTAACTAGTTTCGTTTTTCGCCTAAAATTCTAGTTAACGATCCGTATTAGGGTTTCTCGGCACTTGTAAAATTTGAAATTGGCATGGTTGATGCCTTGTGAGACCTCTTGAGAGTGCCTAGGAACCCTACAGTGGTATCAGAGCCTAGCTAGAGCCTTAGGCGAAGTCTAGACGACGTTTGAAACCCGATCGAACCGAAACCCTAATTCCCGATATGCTCTCTGGACTTTTTCTAAAATCTGGGATTTTTCCATATTAAAAATGCTTAAAAAATTCAGCAGGGAATTCTAAGAATTACGATGCAAAAGTTATCCCATGATCTGCTAAGGGCGCGGCGGAACCGCGGCAGAAGCCTGGCTTCTGCGGCGGTTCCGCGGCTATCTGATGACATCATCTGTCCATTTTTGCACAGTAATTCCTATTTTATTATGCTGAATTTTCTGGGAATTTTTAATTTGATTCAAGAGTTGAGTGTTCTGGGATTGTATTGGGAATCGACGATTCGATCGGATTATCAAACCTTGTCTATGTGGCTTTCCGGATATTTTAGAATATGTTAAAAGGTTCGACCGGATATAAATACCCAACTTTTCCCCTGCCGGAAAATTTCCAAGTGTTGGATTTTTCTGTGGTGTAAGGACTATCTAAGTAGTGCAAGTAATGCGATGGTCCCTCTAGAAGACAACAAACCTTAACTCGATTATGTGACCGTCTTGAACTGCCCTTTGAACCTTTGGGTTTGGGGCAGTACGGCGTGCCACATGTGAGGCGTTGGCTTGACCCTTCTACGGCTGGACCGTTGGTACTGAGGCATGAAGTGAATGTCTTTGAACCTATTTCATGTGTTGAACGGTTTCGGGAAAACTTGGGTGTTCGAATATTCGATCGGAAAGTTTAATATTTTCTATTTATCCAGAATGGGATACAATAATTGGAATTCACAAACAGTTATGAGATAGCTGAATGAATGTTATAAATCTAGCGGTTTAGTCTCACTTAATATTGAAAAGAGTTTTCGATAATGGGACTGAAATGCGGGGTTTATAATTGTTAGGCATGTGATGTCTAAGCATTTCCTTTGATTAGGCATGCGATGTCTAAAGAGGTTGCGGATTCCAACTGTTGTAGTTTTACACTTTCTTTTCTGTGACCGTAAGTGTAATATGTGAAATCGCCGGTTTCGTTGCTATATGTCAACGACAATTGGGATGCGCATATTTACTTACGTTGATGACATGCGATGTTATGTGTTGCTGGATATGTTATATTGGATTGTCGTGTTTGAATAGCCGGGGGTTTTTATGTGAGATGAGAGTTTTTCATTTTCATTCATGTAAAAACTTGTATGTAATATTCTTTTATTGGGGAACTTCCAGGTTGCGGAAGTTGTCACCTTTTGTATATTATTTACTTTTCCGCATTAGGATAGACCCAAGGAGGGGAGCACAAGTAACCGGGTTCTAGGGTCCAGAGGGAGACCATCTCGAGGAGTCGAGTCCGGGTCTCCTAACCCTAGAATTGGCAGGGTTGCTTGCCGCTCTAGTAGGGGTCTAGGGGTGTGGGATTGGCTATTCATCACGACCGTGGAATCCGTGTTTTATACTGGCTCGTATTGAAAACACGGACGTCCTAGTATATCTAATGTTTCATATGTTTCTTCTGCTGCGATATCTGTGATGTGATCATGTGATGTTCTGTGATAGATACAGTATATAGTATATATGATATATTATATAGATGTTACTTATGTTTTGCACCCGCACTAGCCCTGTCCTGCTCTGTCGTTAGTTACCTAACCTAACGGTGCACGAGGGGACATCCAGGCGAATGCGGATGGCATAAGTGTACGTCGTATTTATCTGTGATGTTTAGGTGACTTAAATGATGGGACTTCATTAATGTGATTAATGAAAGAAAAGAAACCTAAGATGTTGTAGAATCAGATTTTAAACAAAACAGGTAACTACAGTTCTTGCTTTGCATAGCGGTATATATGATATACCCTGCACCTTATTCGATGAGGAAAGGACCGAGATCCCTTCACCGGGAGTGACTCCTTTAGCAATAACTGGCAGATGCTACACACTCGGTTTGACTTTTGATTGCTTCTATAGTTTCTGCTTTGCACAGTGATATAGATGATATATCCCGCACCTCATTCGACGAGGAAAGGGCCGATGATCCCTTCACCGGGAGTGACCCCTTTAGCAAAACTAGAAAAGCCTCAAAATCACTCCATTTCAAAACTTCATTTTGATTCTACAACGATATCAAGTTTTTACGCTCATGGTTTTCAGAAAAACCTGCGTAGCCCTCCGTCATTTCAGATAAGTGCTACTTAGTATTCATGTTGCGGTAGTTTGGCCTCCGTCAAGGCGTAGTGTATGGTAGCTAACTAGTGCTTATCTGCCAGCATATGATGCGATTGGATTAGGGTATTCGTACGGCGTAGTTTGGCCTCCGTCAAGGGTCGTACGGGTGGGTTTAATTCGATCAAGAAATGACGGGTTGAACTTGACTAGCGCCCTATGGGTAGTTTGGCCTCCGTCAAGATCACAGGACGCTAGGGGCAAAAGTATTATCGGGAATTTCAAGTGTTGAAATTTGCAATGAGATTGCATACCTTCTATGAGATAGTTGGATCCCGATACCCACTGCGAGTAAGAGTTACTCCTGGGAGAGTTTTACACATTGCAATTAGCTGATTGAGTAGGTGTCTAGAAAGGTGTCAACGGGGTTACGCCTCTGGGAAAACGAGGTTTACATTAATTAGTTTCGTGCGAAAGCATGGGGGACCTCCCTCAAAGTACCAACACTGGCCTGGCTGAAAGATTGGCGAACTTGTAGTGTGTAATTAATCCCGGCTAGTCTTTCCTTTTAGGGTTTGAAGGAAGATTTGATAAAAACCAGTGGGAGCCATCCTGATTAGATAAGATAATAACCAATCTGATCTTGCAAGAGCATACGCTAAAGTGTTTTCTTCTCTCTCTCTCCAGGTAGCGACCATTTCATGCCCTAATAAAGATAATAATATGGATGTATTGACCGAACCCGCATGTTATACTGTGCAGGGGAATGTTGAACCCGTTCTCTCTTATAAGTGTTATAAGAATGAACAGGAAATAGGAGAATATCTGGATTCTCACACCGCCCAAACGGAGAACATGCATGTTGATGCATCATCTTCGGGTGTGTTTGTCATTGAGAACTGTTTCTCAGTTCACCCTACGTCCTGGGTATTAGATACCGGATCAGGATCCCACATATGTAAGATGTTACATGGGCTGCGGAAAGGTAGAGAACTGGGAAAAGGTGATCATTCCGTTCAAGTTGGGAATGGGGCAAATGTTGCAGCCAAAGCAGTTGGCGAATATCACCTAGTATTACCAAGTGGTGATACACTGATTCTAAATGAATGCTATTATATACCGAACATGATGTGCAACATTATATCTGTTTCTTTATTAAGTAAAGAAGGATATAATTTTGTAGTAAAGGATAATGTTATGAACATATTCCTATATCAAAAGTTGATTGCTCAGGCTTGTTGTATAATGGCATATTCATTCTCAATCAAAATACAGTCCTCAATTTACAAAACACACACAAGAGGAAGAGTTCTGAACTGAACGAATCTTTCTTGTGGCATTGTAGACTGGGCCACATCAATGCGACACGACTAGCTAAGTTGCATAAGGATGGATATTTAAATTCGTTTGAATTTTCATCTTATGACACTTGCCAGTCATGTCTCAAAGGCAAGATGACCAAAACTCCGTTTACTGGACATGGAGAAAGAGTTACCGAACTCTTGGGACTAATACATAGTGATGTATGCGGTCCCAAGTCTACACATGCCAGGGATGGTTCTTCGTACTTCATTACATTCACTGACGATCTCTCTAGATTCGGATATGTGTTCCTGATGAAACACAAATCAGAAGCTTTTGAGAAATTTAGAGAACATAAACAAGAAGTAGAGAACCAAACGGGCAAAAGTATTAAGATCCTTCGATCTGATCGAGGAGGAGAATACTTAAGTAACGAATTCAGAGATTATCTAAAAGAGAATGGGATTCTCTCTCAGCTTACTCCTCCTTATACACCACAGCACAACGGTGTATCGGAGCGGAGAAATCGCACCCTATTAGATATGGTGCGCTCTATGATGAGTGCAGCTGAGTTACCTATTTCCTTCTGGGGATATGCACTGGAGACTGCTGCATACCTATTGAATAGAGTTCCAACTGTAGGGTTCCTAGGCACCCTAGTGAGGTCTCTAAAGGCATCGAACATGCCAATTTCAAAAAAAAAATCTGGGTGCCGAGAGACCCGACTACGGATCGTTTGCTAGAATTCTAGGCGAAAAAGCTAACTAGTTAACAATTAACTAAGGGATACGGATATACAACCTTTGTAGATCCGTTTGTCCACCTCCACGGCTCCGAGAAGAGGTCATCTCCGCTGTCCAAATCAAATCCGGGCTCTAGCGTCGACTTCATCGGAGAATATGCGAGCTAGGTCGTCGATGTCCATGCCGAAGATGATCTACGTCGAGGCATCGCTAAATCAAGCTCCGACTTCACCAAGTCAAGAAACTTGTGAAGAAAACACACTCTACTACTTGGCAAGAGGTAGAGGATGAAGAAATAGGAGTTGGGTTAACTTTAGTTTTGGATTTCTCACTCTTTTCCAACAATCACCATTGATGGAGCTTGGTTTTCTTCAAAGAAGAATGAAGAAGAAGAAGAGCAAGAAGAAGATAAGTATTATGATAAGTTGAATTAGAAAATAGAAAATCAAAAAATACTTATCATCAACAACCATGGTCAAGTGTAGAGATTAAACTAGGGTTAATGGAGTGGTTAGGGTTAAACATGAGACAAAATGGTCACTTTGGTCAAAGTCTTCATGAAGCTTCAACAAGCTTCCAAATAAAGCCACCATTTTGCTTTATGTTTATCATTTTCCAAAAATAAAAACAAATGAATAAATGAATAATCCTAACCATTACATAACCATGGTTTAAACTTTACACAAAACACAAGATAGCATGCATCATCAAACATGATACATACAAGTGCACAAAAAATATATCACATATACAATGTGCACAATCCAAGTGAGAAAATCCGTTTAAAGTGAACCAATACTAGTTAGTGCAAAGTAACATATCAAATATATAATTATGCATTAAATCATTAAATCAACACTTGATTCAATGATCCGGTCATGTCGCACACAACCGACTAGTATTCAATGTATCGGCTTATCGAATCAACGCTTGAATCGATAACTAGGTTATATCGCATACAACCTTTCCGATACATTCATCGCAAGAATGGAATGCGGTATCATATACACGCATCATTCTCGGTCCCGCACATATCTCATATGCGCTCCTATTTCGTTTCGCTTGAGCCAGGAAACCTCTGTGTAGGACTCTAAAGACTCGTCAATACGCCGGCAGCAGATGATGATCATATCAAACACCTACAAGCCGCAAGCGGTCTGCTAAACGTAACGGCCACCCGGGTATTGAGCGATCTGAAGATCGACGAGCAAGCCCGCTCACACTCCAGTGAATCCGACCAGTAACACTACCGTACAGTCCAGTCTGATCGTCTGATATGTCGCATATCTCGCCTAGGGGTGGTAAACGTCAGACCCCAATAGCTCAATAAGTCGTGTCGATATGAGGTCTATAACAATTCGAGAAACTACAGGTAACACTTACCAGTAAATCTCAGCAACCCTGGCCAGGGATTTCCTGTTATAGCCAATCGAACACAGCGCAACATCAACCCCCTATACCGGGAGAGACGAATCCCCTCCTATCGCTCATTGCCTCCATGTGACTCGGGACTGTACCCAAAAACCACCGTTTTGCACGCCCTCTTGGACGTGGTAAGATGGAAATCAAAGCACAGTGGGAACCACACAAGACTCTATGACGATCTCGGGTCAACAGACTACTCTGTACCAGTGTCACCAGAGAACTGCCATCTGACGTGAGGTATAATACCATCTGGGAGTTCTCGGCGAGTCCTTCTAGTGTACCCAGTCTCTACTGAGCACCCGTATATCATCTCTGATGTCAAACACCAATGGATATGGGATCATCCATCGCCCATCTGTATGGGTCGAGAAGGTATACGCTAGTCTATTCTGGTATATCGATGCCCCGTCTCGATACACCCACGACTAGGGACTTTAAAGGATGTACTTATGGACTACCATGTCCCCACTAGTATGATCCGCATCACAGTCCAGGTAGTCAAGTACAGATCCTAAGGGCTTTACCAACATGTAACAGAGAGACAAACAGTATACACGTTAAGGTAAAGATCAACCAAATAGCATACTATCATGTCGAGCAAGAAAGTCCTCCCTATATATGTCCCAGCATCCACTACAATATACATCCAATGTACAGTAATGGCCTCTAGAGCATACATATAACTAACAATCTCCCACTTGCACTAGGGCCATCTGTAGCAGTGGTTGTAGTATCTCATACTCAACCATCCCATAAAAGTCTCTCTCTGGGAACAGGCCTTTGTGAGTGGATCCGCTGTGTTGTCCTCTGAGTCTACTCTCCAAACCTCGATCACCCTGGAGATCAACCATCTCCATGATCAAGTGATACTGCCTTAGAATAAGTCTGGATCACTGATGGGACCGGTGTTCCTCGGCATGAACCACAACTCCATTATCTCACAATGGTAGGAACGTAGTTCATCTCATGAACTAATATACACCCAAACATCCTCTTTGGTAGCATCTTAAGTAGCGATGTATCCTGCCTTTATCGTCTAGTATGTCACGGTATCTAGCTTGGAACTCTTCCAACATACCGTCCCTTTACTGAGGGTAAAGACAATGCCTGCGACTGAAACTCAGTCGTCATTATCACCCTGGAACCCTTCCAGTGATTCTCCCCAGGATCGGTTGATACCGTCTCACTACAACTAGTGAGAATCCTAACATCCAATTAAATCTATCTCATAGATCCAAAATCCAGGATTTAGGAGGTATCACTTTGATCCTATATGGAGAATCATTGTGATAAGCGGAGATCGATCGAGCGTAGCATAGGAAACTCCTTCCCTATCAAGAGTATGTCATCCACGTACTCTACGAGGATCACCACCATACTCCCTACTACCTTTTTGTATATACAAGGTTCATCTACCATTTTGATGATGTCAAACTGTTTGACTAACACATCAAAACAGACGTTCCAACTCCGCGATGCCTGCTTTATCAGATAAAACATCTTGCACACGTTTCCGCTGCTCCCACTGTCTACGAAGCCCTCTGGCTGTGTACTTATAGACGCTCTCTTCCAAATCATCATTTAGAAAAGCAGTCAAGACACCCAACCACCAGATATCGTAGTCATGGTATGTAGCCGTGGCAAGTAGGATCTGGATGGACTTAAGCATAGCTACTTGAAAAGGTTTGATCATTACCCACACCTGGTCAATGATGCAAAGCTTTAACAAGTCTAGCTTTGAAAGTCTCAACTTTTCCATGTACACCAAGTAATCTTCTCAAGATATACTTGCTCCTGATGGGGATTTAACCCTTCAGATATAGCAACCAAAGTCCATACTTTGTTGGTGTATAAGGATTCCATCTCAGATCGATAAGCATCCAGCCATTCTTACAGAGTCCCACTCCTGATGGCCAGGTCGAAACTAGTTGGGTCATCATCTCATGATGCAATCCTCGCTCCCACTGTCATAGAGAAACTGAAGTATCTCTCAGGTGGGTGAGGTACCCTACTAGATCGGCGGAGATGCTGAGGTTCGTTGGAATCTACTGAATCCTTTGGTTCTACCAAATCATCTGTTGTAGTTCGTATAGCTGGAACCTTTCCAGTTCTACATTACAGTCCTTGCCTCGAGCTTGTCCGGATTTTGCTTTTAGACATAGGCCGGACAACCCCAAATCTCAACTAACTTGAGAGATGGGTTCTTCCCTTATCATATCACATATGAAGTGGTAGGCAACTGATTTGATTCGAACCCTATTCAATAGGTATGCAGCTTCTCAAGTGCATAACTCCCAAAAAGAAAAAGGTAACTCAGTATTACTCATCATAGAGCACACCATATCAAATAGGGTGTATCTGCTCCGCCCCGATATACCATCGTGCTATGGTGTATATGGAGGAGCAATGCTGAGAGAGAATCTCATTCTCCTTTAGAATATTCCTGGAATTCCGTGCTCAAGTATTCTCCTCCTTGATCTCATCATAGAACATAATACTTATACCCGTATTGGTTCTCTACTTCTAACTTTTATTCTGTGAATACCTCAAAAGGTTCGGACTTGTGTTTCAACAGGAACATAGGTCTGAATCTTGAGAGATTATCAGAGAATGTAACGAAGTACAAAGAACCGGTCCTGGCATGTGTAGACAGGGGACCTTACATACATCAACATGTATCATCCCAAGAGTTCACTAACTCTTTCTCTGTTTCCAATAAACGGAGCTATGGTCATCTTATCTTTGTGACATGACTGGCAAGTTTCACAAGATGTAAATTCAAACTGATTTAAATATGCATCTATATGTAACTCCAACTAGTCGGGTCGCATTGATATGACCTAGTCTACAATGCCTCAAGAAGGATTCGTTCATTTCTGAACTCTTCCTCTTGTGTGTGTTCTGTATACTAAAGAACTGTAGTTTGATTTAGAACATCAATGCTTTTAGATGACGTGCCTGAACCGATCAATTTTTGATATAGGAAATGTTCAAAACATTATCCAACAATACAAAATTTTATCATTTCTTTACTAATAAAGAGATAGATACGATTTTGTATATCAGGTTCGGTATCTAATAACATTCGTTCAGAATCAATGTATTGTGGTAATACAGGGTGACAGTGACCAACAGACTTGGCTGCAACACTTGCCCCGTTTTCTGCCTCATGAAACTTATCACCCGTTCTCAGTTCTCTACCTATCTGTAGCCCTATGTAACAGATTACATATCTGGGATCCTGATCTGGTATCACATACCCAGGACGTAGAGGATACAGAGAAATAGTTCTGTGTAATGAACACACCCGAAGATGATGCATCAGCATGCACTCTCTTCGTTTGGGCGGCACGGGAAATCTGGTATTCCCCAATTTCCTGCTCTGTCTTATAACATTTATAAGTTGGAGCGGGACCAACGTTCCCCAGCTCAGTATAACAAGCGGGTTCGGTCAATAATCCGTATTATTATCTTGATTAAGGCGTGATATGGTCGCTACCTGGAGAGAGAGAGAAGAAAACACTCAGCGTGCGCTCTTGCAAGAATAGATTGGTTATTATTTTATCTAATCAGGATGGCTCCCACTGCTTTTTATCAGATCTTCCTTCAAACCCTAAAAGGAAAGACTAGCCGGGATTAATTACACACTACAAGTTCGCCAATCTTTCAGCCAGGCCAGTGTCGGTACTTTGAGGGAGGTCCCCCGTGCTTTCGCACGAACCTAATTAATGTAAACCTCGTTTTTCCAGAGGCGTAACCTCGTTGACACCTTTCTAGACACCTACTTGATCGGCTAATTGTAATATGTAAAACTCTCCCAGGAGTAACTCTTACTCGCAGCGGGTATCGGGATCCAACTATCTCATAGAAGGTATGCAATCTCATTACAAATTTCAACACTTGAAATTCCCGATAATATTTTGCCCCTAGCATCCTATGACCTTGACAGAGGTCAACAAACCATAGGCTGCTAGTCAAGTTCAACCCGTCATTTCCTGATTGAAGTAAACCCACCCGCACGACCCTTGACAGAGGTCAACAAGGTCGCACGACTACCCTAAATCAATCACATCATATGCTTATGCAGATAAGCACTAATCAGCTACCGCACACTACGCCTTGACAGAGGTCAACAAACGTAGCACGAATACTAACTAGTACTTATCTGAAATGACGGAGGGCTACGACAGGTTTTTCTGAAAACCTATTGCGTAATGAACTTGATATCGTTGTAGAATCAAATGATTTTAAAAATGGAGTGTTTTTTAGGCTTTTCTAGTTTTGCTAAAGGAGTCACTCCCGATGAAGGGATCGTCGGTCCTTTCCTCGTCGAATGAGGTGCGGGAAATATCATATATATCACTGTGCAAAGCAAAAACACTTAAAAGCAATCAAAAGACAAACCGAGTGTGTAGTATCTGCCAGTTATTGCTAAAGGAGTCACTCCCGGTGAAGGGATCTCGGTCCTTTCCTCGTCGAATAAGGTGCAGGATATATCACATATACCGCTATGCAAAGCAAGAACTGTAGCTACCTGTTTTATTTTGAAATTCAATTCTACAACATCTTAGGTTTCTTTTATTTCATTAATCACATTAATGAAGTCCCATCATATAAGTACCTAATCATCACAGATAAATACGACGTACACTTATGCCATCCGCATTCGCCTCGATGTCCCCTCGTGCACCGTTAGGTTAGGTAACTAACGGCAGAGCGGGGCAGGGCTAGCGCGGGTGTAAAACATAAGTAACGCCTATATAATATATCATATATACTATATACTGTATCTATCACAGAACATCACATGATCACATCACAGATATCGCAGCAGAAGAAACATATGAAATATTGGATATACTAGGACGTCCGTGTTTTCAATACGAGCCAGTATAAAACACGGATTCCACGGTCGTGATGAATAGCCAAACCCACACCCCTAGACCCCTACGAGAGCGGCAAGCAACCCTACCAATTCTAGAGTTAGGAGACCCGGACTCGACTCCTCGAGTTGGTCTCCCACTGGACTCCAGAACCCGGTTACTTGTGCCCTCCTCCTTGGGTCTATCCTAGTGCGGAAAAGTAAATAATATACAAACGGTGACAACTTCCGCAACCTGGAAGTGCCCCAATAAAAGAATATTACATACAAGTTTTTACATGAATGAAAATGAAAAACACTCATCTCACATAAAAAACCCCGGCTATTCAAACACGACGATCCAATATAACATATCCAGTAACACATAACATCACATGTCATCAACGTAAGTAAATATGTCCATCCCAATTGTCGTTGACATATAGCAACGAAACCGGAGATATCACATATTACACTTACGGTCACAGAAAAGAAAGTGTAAAACTACAACAGTTGGAATCCACAACCATCTCAGACATCGCATGCCTGACCAAATGAATTACTTAGACATCACATGCCTAACAATTATAAACCCCGCATTTTAGTCTCTTTATCGAAAACACTTTTCAATACAAAGTCGGGCAATTCAACAGGATTCCCGACAGTCTGATCGAATGCTCGTCGCAAACTTCAGTAGGCGGCCGCACCCCCGATACCGTCGACGAAGTGCACCAAGGCGGAACACCGCTGCCGCGAGCACCCGAACGGATGCTTTCGGCGACGGGGTTCTCCTACAGTCACTTGGTCGGGGCTATGGAGTGAGGCTGTCTATTAAGTTTACCCGGCGAATATCCGTGTACGCTACGTGATTGCGACGGACTTTTGATCACATCAAAATTCCGCGGCAACCGATCAAGTGAGACTAAACTGCTATGTTTATAATATTCATTCAGTTATCTCATAACTTTTTGTGAATTCCAATTATTGTATCCCATTCCAGATAAATAGAAAATGTTAAACTTTCCGATCGAACAATCGAACACCCAAGTTTTCCCGATACAGATCAACACATGAAATAAGTCTAACAACATTCAGTTCGTGCCTCAGTAGCAACGGTCCAGCCGTAGAAGGGTCAAGCCAACGCCTCACATGTGGCACGCCGTACTGCCCCAAACCCGAAGGTTCAAAGGGCAGTTCAAGACGGTCACATAATCGAGTTAAGGTTTGTTGTCTTCTAGAGGGACCATCGCCTTACTTGCACTACTTAGAACGTCGTTAAACTACGGAAAAATCCAACACTTGGAAATTTTCCGACAGGGGAAAAGTTGGGTATTTATATCCGGTCGAACTTTTTAACATATTCTAAAATTTATCCGGAAAGGCACAAAGACGAAATTTGACAATCCGGTCGAAACAACAAAGTTCTAAAACCCCCAGAAAATTAAACTCTGTAATAAATATAAAATAAAATACCCATAAAACTCAGCTTCAGAAATAATTAATTACTGTGCAAACCAGGAGCGGTGACGTCATCTTCCTGCCGCGGAACCGCCGCATAAGGAGGATCATGCCGCGGTTCCGCCGCAGTTAGAACTGTTCATGCAATAATTTTTTCGCCGTAATTCATAGAATTTCCTGCTGAGTTTTCTGCATATTTTTAATTTTGAAAAATCCACGATTTTAGAAAAAGTACAGAGAGCAATTTTAGGGTTTTGGTTTTGATTCGATCGGAGTTCAAATTCCGTCTAGACTTCGCCTAAGGCTCTAGCTAGGCTCTGATACCACTGTAGGGTTCCTAGGCACCCTAGTGAGGTCTCTAAAGGCATCGAACATGCCAATTTCAAAAAAAATCTAGGTGCCGAGAGACCCGACTACGGATCGTTTGCTAGAATTCTAGGCGAAAAAGCTAACTAGTTAACAATTAACTAAGGGATACGGATATACAACCTTTGTAGATCCGTTTGTCCACCTCCACGGCTCCGAGAAGAGGTCCTCTCCGCTGTCCAAATCAAATCCGGGCTCTAGCGTCGACTTCATCGGAGAATAAGCGAGCTAGGTCGTCGATGTCCATGCCGAAGATGATCTACGTCGAGGCATCGCTAAATCAAGCTCCGACTTCACCAAGTCAAGAAACTTGTGAAGAAAACACACTCTACTACTTGGCAAGAGGTAGAGGATGAAGAAATAGGAGTTGGGTTAACTTTAGTTTTGGATTTCTCACTCTTTTCCAACAATCACCATTGATGGAGCTTGGTTTTCTTCAAAGAAGAATGAAGAAGAAGAAGAGCAAGAAGAAGATAAGTATTATGATAAGTTGAATTAGAAAATAGAAAATCAAAAAATACTTATCATCAACAACCATGGTCAAGTGTAGAGATTAAACTAGGGTTAATGGAGTGGTTAGGGTTAAACATGAGACAAAATGGTCACTTTGGTCAAAGTCTTCATGAAGCTTCAACAAGCTTCCAAATAAAGCCACCATTTTGCTTTATGTTTATCATTTTCCAAAAATAAAAACAAATGAATAAATGAATAATCCTAACCATTACATAACCATGGTTTAAACTTTACACAAAACACAAGATAGCATGCATCATCAAACATGATACATACAAGTGCACAAAAAATATATCACATATACAATGTGCACAATCCAAGTGAGAAAATCCGCTTAAAGTGAACCAATACTAGTTAGTGCAAAGTAACATATCAAATATATAATTATGCATTAAATCATTAAATCAACACTTGATTCAATGATCCGGTCATGTCGCACACAACCGACTAGTATTCAATGTATCGGCTTATCGAATCAACGCTTGAATCGATAACTAGGTTATATCGCATACAACCTTTCCGATACATTCATCGCAAGAATGGAATGCGGTATCACATACACGCATCATTCTCGGTCCCGCACATATCTCATATGCGCTCCTATTTCGTTTCGCTTGAGCCAGGAAACCTCTGTGTAGGACTCTAAAGACTCGTCAATACGCCGGCAGCAGATGGTGATCATATCAAACACCCACAAGCCGCAAGCGGTCTGCTAAACGTAACGGCCACCCGGGTATTGAGCGATCTGAAGATCGACGAGCAAGCCCGCTCACACTCAAGTGAATCCGACCAGTAACACTACCATACAGTCCGGTCTGATCGTCTGATATGTCGCATATCTCGCCTAGGGGTGGTAAACGTCAGACCCCAATAGCTCAATAAGTCGTGTCGATATGAGGTCTATAACAATTCGAGAAACTACAGGTAACACTTACCAGTAAATCTCAGCAACCCTGGCCAGGGATTTCCTGTTATAGCCAATCGAACACAGCGCAACATCAACCCCCTATACCGGGAGAGACGAATCCCCTCCTATCGCTCATTGCCTCCATGTGACTCGGGACTGTACCCAAAAACCACCGTTTTGCACGCCCTCTTGGGCGTGGTAAGATGGAAATCAAAGCACAGTGGGAACCACACAAGACTCTATGACGATCTCGGGTCAACAGACTACTCTGTACCAGTGTCACCAGAGAACTGCCATCTGACGTGAGGTATAATACCATCTGGGAGTTCTCGACGAGTCCGTCCAGTGTACCCAGTCTCTACTGAGCACCCGTATATCATCTCTGATGTCAAACACCAATGGATATGGGATCATCCATCGCCCATCTGTATGGGTCGAGAAGGTATACGCTAGTCTATTCTGGTATATCGATGCCCCGTCTCGATACACCCACGACTAGGGACTTTGAAGGATGTACTTATGGACTACCATGTCCCCACTAGTATGATCCGCATCACAGTCCAGATAGTCAAGTACAGATCCTAAGGGCTTTACCAACATGTAACAGAGAGACAAACAGTATACACGTTAAGGTAAAGATCAACCAGATAGCATACTATCATGTCGAGCAAGAAAGTCCTCCCTATATATGTCCCAGCATCCACTACAATATACATCCAATGTACAGTAATGGCCTCTAGGGCATACATATAACTAACACCAACCAAATCAGTGCCTACCACTCCATATGAGATATGGAATGGCAAGAGACCATGTCTTAATTTTATTCAGATATGGGGTTGTCCGGCCTATGTTAAAACACAAAATCCGGACAAGCTCGAGGCAAGGTCTGTTCTATGTAAGTTTATTGGATATCCCAAACATTCGCGAGGGTATATCTTCTACCACTCCGAGGAACAAAAAGTGTTTGTTTCTCGACATGCCACTTTCTTAGAAAAGAGTTTTCTTATGAAGCAGACAAGTAGCATTGAGGTAGAACTGGAAGAGGTTCCAGCAACACAAACTGTAACAGAAGACTTGGTAGAACCAGAGGATTCAGTAGAACTCGACGAACCCCAGCCTCTCCGCCGATCTAGTAGGGTATCTCGTCCACCTGAGAGATACTACAGTTTTCTCATTGACGGTGGAAGCGAGGATTGCATCATGGAGGATGATGACCCAACTAGCTTCGAGCAGGCCATCACGAGTAAGGACTCAGTGAAATGGCTGGATGCTATGCGGTCCGAGATGGAATCCATGTACACCAACAAAGTATGGACTTTGGAAGTTGCTCCTGAAGGGGTAAAACCCATCGGGAGCAAGTGGATCTTCAAGAAAAAACTTGGTGTAGATGGGAAAGTGGAGACTTTCAAAGCTAGACTTGTTGCAAAGGGTTTTCGTCAAAGACCAGGTGTGGACTATGACGAAACCTTTTCTCCAGTGGCTATGTTTAAATCCATCTGGATCATGCTTGCCATCGCTGCATATCATGATTACAAAATCTGGCAAATGGATGTTAAGACCGCCTTTCTAAATGGTGATTTAGAAGAGAGCGTGTACATGACTCAGCCAGAGGGCTTCGTAGACAGTGGGAGCAGCAGGAAGGTGTGCAAGCTGCTCAAATCCATTTATGGATTAAAGCAAGTATCGCGGAGTTGGAACATCTGCTTTGACGTCGTTATCAAAGAGTTTGATTTAGTCAAAAACCCAGATGAACCTTGTATCTACAAGAAGGTAGCAGAGAGTAAGGTTGTTTTCCTCGTATTGTACGTGGACGACATACTCTTGATAGGAAATGATATTCCTATGCTGCAATCGGTCAAGCTCTTCTTATCACAAAGATTCTCGATGAAAGATCTTGGTGATGCCTCCTGTATATTGGGAATTAGGATCTATAGAGATAGATCCAAACGGATATTGGGATTGTCCCAATCCAGGTACAATGACACCATACTGAAGAGGTTTAGTATGGAAGAATCCAAGCGTGGAAATTTACCCACGATCTCTGGAGTCACTCTCTCCAAAGAGATGTCTCCCAAGACTGATTTGGAGAGAGCTCGCATGCAAGGGATACCCTATGCTTCAGTTGTGGGCTCTATCATGTATGCGATGCTATGTACCAGACCCGATGTGGCATACTCACTAAGTGTAGTGAGCAGGTATCAAGATGATCCTGGAGAGAGTCACTGGACAGCTGTGAAGAGCATTCTCAAGTACTTGCGAAGGACTAAAGAGATGCTCTTGGTGTATGGTAACGGAGAACTCCAAGTGGAGTCCTTTACCGATTCGAGCTTCCAGAGTGATAAGGACGACTCTAAGTCGCAGTCGGGATTTGTCTTTACCCTTTACGGAGGGGCGGTTAGCTGGAAGAGTTCCAAGCAGGAAACCGTGGCAGACTCGACGATGGAGGCTGAATACATCGCTGCCAACGATGCTGCCAAAGAGGCTGTCTGGATCAAGAAGTTCATTACTGAACTTGGAGTGGTTCCATCCATTGAGCATCCAATACCTTTGTATTGCGATAACAATGGAGCAGTGGCTTTGGCCAAGGAACCTAGGTCCCATCAGCGATCCAGGCATATTCTGAGGCGGTATCACCTGATCCGGGAGATAGTTGATCGCCGGGAGATCGAGGTCAGGAGGGTTGACACGAAGAACAACACGGCGGATCCACTCACGAAGGCCATTCCCCAGATACAGTTTGAGAGACTCTTCGGGATGCTCGGTATGCGATACTACAGCAGCTGGCCCTAGTGCAAGTGGGAGATTGTTAGTTGTATGTATGCCCTAGAGGCCAGTATTGTACAGATCATGTATATTATATTGGATGCTTGGACATATATAGAGATGACTTTCTTGCTCGATATGATAGTATGCTATCTGGTTGCTCTTTATCTTAACATGTACACTTGTCTCTTTAAACTGTCTTATAGTTACATGTTGGTAAAGCCCTTAGGATGTGTACTTGACTACCTGGACTATGATGCAGATCATACTAGTGGGGACATGGTAGTCCATAGGTACATCCTTCAAGGTCCCTAGTTGTGGGTGTATCGAGACAGGGCATCGATATACCAGAGTAGACTAGCGTATACGCTTCTTGACCCATGAGATGGGCGATGGATGATCCCATATCCGTTGGTGTTTGACATCAGAGATGGTATACGGGTGCTCAGTAGAGACTGGGTACACTGGACGGACTCGCCGAGAACTCCCAGATGGTATTATACCTCACGTCAGATGGCAGTTCTCAGGTGACACTTGTGCAGGTTAGTCTGTAGACCCGAGATCGTCATAGAGTCTTATGTGATTCCCACTGTGCTTTGATCTCCACCTTACCACGTCCATGAGGGTGTGCAAAACGGTGGTCTTTGGGGACAGTCCCGAGTCACATGGAGGCAATGAGCGATAGGAGGGGTTTCGTCTCTCCCGGTATTGGGGGTTGATGTTGCGCAGTGCTCGATTGGCCGTAACAGGGAAGTCCCTGGCCAGGGCTGATCAGAGATTTGCTGGTAAGTTTTACCAGTAGTTTCTCGACCCGTTATGAGCCTCACATCGGCACGACTTATCGGTTATTGGGGTCTGACGTTTACCACCCCTAGACTTGATATGCGACATATCAGACGAACAGACCGGACTGTACGGTAAGTGTTACTGGTTGGATTCACAGGAGTGTGAGCGGGCTAGCTCGTCGATCTTCTGATCGCTCAATACCCGGATGGCCGTTACGTTTAGCAGACCGCTTGCGGCTTGTAGGTGCTTGATATGATCATCATTTGCTACCGGCGTATTGACGAGTCTTTAGAGTCCTACACAGAGGTTTCCTGGCTCAAGCGAAACGAAATAGGAGCGCATATGAGATATGTGCAGGACCGAGAATAATGCGTGTATGTGATACCGTATTCCATTCTCGCGATGAATGTATCGATTGGTTATATTCGATATAACCTAGATATCGAATCAAGGATTGATTCGATAAGCCGATACATAGGATACTAGTCGGTTATATGCGATATGACCGGATCGTTAAATCAAGTGTTGATTTAATGATTTAATGTATAATTATATATTTGATATATTACTTTGCATTAACTAGTATTGGTTCACTTTAAATGGATTTTCTCACTTGATGTGCAAGTTGTATATGTGATATACTTTTGTGCACATGTTTGTATCATGTTTGATGATGCATGTTTAATTGGTTAAGTGTAAAGAATCAAACCATGGTTAAAAAGATGATTAGGGTTTTGCTTATTCATTTATTTATTTATTTGTTTATTTATTTATTTGGAAAAGATTTTCATGAGAATGGTGGCTTTCTTTGTTTCTAGTTGAAGCTTCATGAAGCTTTGACTTTGTAACCATTCTTGTCTTCATGCTTAACCGTAACCCTTCCAAGTAACCATGGTCAATTCTCTACACTCTACCTTAGTTAGTATATGATAAGTATTCATTTTAATTTTCATTTTTAATTAAGACTTATCATATTCTAGCTTCATCTTCTTCTTCATCTTCAAAGAAAAAGCTTAAGTCCATTAATGGCAACTTGAGCTAAAGTGTGAGAAATCCAATTCTAAAGTGAACCCACCTCCTATTTCTTCACCCTCTACCTCTTGCCAAGTAGTATAGGGTGTTTTCTTCACAAGTTTCATAACTTGATGGAGTTGGAGCTTGAACTTGTGATGCCTCGACGTAGATCATCTTCGGCACGAAGCCGACGACCTAGCCCGCCCATTTCTACGATGAAGCCGACGATTGAGTCCGGGATTCGAGATAGACAGCGAGAGGACGCCTACGTGGAGCTAAGAAAGTGGAGAAACGGATCTACAAAGATTGTAGCCTCTCTCCTTTAGTTAAGATGTTAACTAGTTTCGTTTTTCGCCTAAAATTCTAGTTAACGATCCGTATTAGGGTTTCTCGGCACTTGTAAAATTTGAAATTGGCATGGTTGATGCCTTGTGAGACCTCTTGAGAGTGCCTAGGAATCCTACAGCGCATACCTTCTGGAGTGTGTTAACTTGAGTGGCTTCCATCAAGTTATCATACGATGATAGTTGAATCCCGATTCTCACTGATGAGTTGGTTTACTCTTCGGGTCACCCCGACTAATTCTTCTTTCAGGTTTGGAGGAGAATTTGAGATTACAGTGGAAGGTTTTCTAATTAAATAAAATGATAACCATTCTGATCTAGTTTTGAGTGCACGCAGAGTGTTTCTTTTCTCTCTCTCTCTTTTGCAGCGACCTTTGACCGACCCTAGACTATAACTCAGTGACCAAAGTTGACCGAACCTTCTTAATATACTGGCTTTTGGATTGTCTAAAGTTGCATAAGTCATTGCCGCTCTTTCTTTTACCCTTTGTATTTCTCAGAACACCCCGTATTACTACGGACATCCACTTCCATTGGATAGATCCATCATATGGTTATATACGAACTCGAAGGGACTTCATCGAGGATGGATCCAGGTTCAGGAGAAATAGAATTGGTTTATTCAGTTGTCTTTTATTATCGCCTTCTCTCAGGTTCCGAGGGCTCCTTGGTTTAGGAGAGTACACCTATTACGCTTGTTGGATAGTCTTATTCCAAACCATAGGCAGGTGCCGAAAGGTAGGGAATGAAGAAAACCAATTAGCATAAGTAGGGTGTACAGAAGGTAATAACTAAAGACAAAATAAAGGGATTAGAAAGATAGCAAAGTAAATTGCGACTATTAACATTCACGACCAAACCACGTATTTCATCGCCACTCCTACTTCACCTTTCATTTCTCCAGAACAACCCGTATCACTACGAACATCCAATTCCATTGGATAAATCCATCGTATGGTTATATACGAACTCGAAGGATATTATTTCGAGGATGGATTCTGGTTCAGGAGAAATAGGAATAAGGTTTATTCAGTTGTCTTTTATCATCACCTTCTCTCAAGTTACGAGTACTCCTAGGATTAGGAGGGTACACCTATTATGCTTATTGGATATTCTTCTTCCAAACCATAGGCTGATGCCGAACGGTAGGGAAGGAAGAAAACTACTTAGCCTAATGATGGTGTACTAAAGGTAACGACTAAAGACAAATAAAGGGAATTGGAAAGATGGCAAAGAAATATACGGTTAAAGTCATGAATTGGATTATGGAAGAGGCATTACTAGGAATACCAGGATACCCTTACGAAACATATTTATGTTTCATATTCACTATACATTGTTAATAGAAAACTGATTTCCCGATTGGATACTTACTCAAGGGTATGTATTTACCAGGTATGATTCTCACATCTGTATGGTTTTACAAATGTTGAGTGGGAGTGAGTTATTGGGAATTAAGTGATCATCCTCATTATATAGGAATTCATTGTAATTGATGATATTTGAGGAAATCACCTGGGTACAGTTTTCAACCTACGATGCACAGGTCTTTGAGTTATTCAACTCAGCGGACTTATACAGAGTATTGTATGTTGTCCAGTTTCCATCAGGAAAAAGGGGTTGGTCCTCGTACTGTATTCTATTTACTTATAACTTCTCTAGTTTTTTAGACAAGTGTTTCGTAGAAATATAATGTCTAAGTATTGAGAAGTTGTGGGTATAGGAATAAAGTAGAGAACCAAGTGTCGCAAGTATCGGGATTCTTCAAAGAAATTGAAGATATAGATTCTTGTGAATGGTATTCAAGTAATGAATTTGAGGAACTTGTTTCTCTTTCAGGTTACTCATAATTGGATGGATTCCTAAGTTGAGTAATGCTGATTAGCCTCTCTCCATTAAGTTGATATGCACTGGAGACAGCTGCAGGATTTGAATCTGGTTCCAATTAAATTAGTGCCAAAATTTCTATATTGGATATAGAATGCTTCATATCTTAACGATGTTAAGGTAAAGGGAGTTGTCCAGCTTATGCTTAAAACCAGACACTGGAAAACTCAAGGTACGTTTCTATAATGGCAGTTTGTGGGTTGACCCTAGCTTTGACGAGGGTTGATTTTCTACCATCTGGAAGATCAATAGTGATATTGTTCTTGACTCGCCACAGTTTTATTAAAATGGATTTTTTCAGAAAACAATAGTGGGAGTATGGTAGAACTGGAAGTGATTCCAGAACCGCAAACGATTACGGAAAATTTAATAGGACCTATATATCCAATCAGGTTTGACATTCCAATAGCCACTCCGCAGATATGGTGGGTAACCTCAGACACCCGAGAGGTACTCCGGTAGCCTCAAGGAAGGTGGCAGGGAGGTTCTTGTTTATCCAGACTTGACACTACTGTTGTTCCAGACTATGAGACCCGGCAGGAGGATATGTATAGTATCGTTCTAAACTAGTTTTAGAAGTGTACGTATATATTATTCTGTCAGAGGGTTGTCGTAGTCAGTGGGAGCAGCGGAAGCATAGTGGGCAAGTAGCTTATGTCTATTTATAGACTTGAGCAATTATAGCGGAGATAAATCATCTAATTTTGATGTGACAGTCATGGGTTTGACTTCATCAGAATAGAGGATGAATCTGTTAAGAAGGTAGTAGGGTGTTATGTCCTGGTATTTGGATGACATACACAGAGTAGGAAGTAAAATTCCTATACTACGATCGGTTGTACTGTGGTCGTCACACAGTTGTTTCTCCACAAAGGATATGGATATAATATCTGACATTCTGGTTACTAGATCTATGGTTTTAGATATAGATTTGGGTAGTTTCCCAATGTGGGTACTTTGACAGTATTATGATAGTATTTTAGAATAGATGACTCCTGGCATAGTGGTGTACCGCAGGTGATGGAGTCACCCTCTCTAAAGATGTCTTACAGACTAAAGGGGAGATGGACATGCATGATTGACAGATCACTTGCTTAGGTAATTGAGTGAATCGTGAGATGTCAAGTTCCACACCAGATGTCGTTTCTGCACTAGATGCGATAAGTTTATATTAATCCAATCCTGAAGAAACATACTGAAGCAGTTATAGAACATAAGTACATGTTCTACGGATTTGATGACGGCAGCCTCCTTCGGGAGACAGTTATTATTCCAAGCTTCACAGGTGACATGGATGACAGAATGATTGTCAGAGTTATAGTTTTCCCTCTGACGAGGGACAGTATTATGGACAGGTAGTCCAAGAGGATACTGTGGGAGGCATGGTGCTGGATACTGATTGGGTTCAGTGATCGATACAGTCTAAAGAAGTTTGGATTTGGAGTTCATTTATGAACTAGGTCCCATCAGATATCCAAACATATTCTAAGACAGATATTACTCAATTCGGGAGATGGTTTTCTCCGGGAAGTTGAGATATAGAGAGATACATAAAGAAACACTGAAGCGGATCCACTCACTGAGGCTATTTCTCGAACACAAGAGTTTTACAAACGAGCTTTGTGAAACTAATTAGTAGAGGAGTTGGATGCTCGGTATCACACGAGCTATGAGTACACGATATCGCAATAATTAGCCTTAAGTGAAAGTTGGAGATTGTTGGATATAGTGCCCTCTAAGTCAATTATTGGATCGCAGGTACGTGATTGCAATGACTGAGGGAAGACCTATACCGATAAAACAGTCTTACTCGAGATGATAGTATGCTATCTGGTTTGTCTTTATCATCATGTATATGTTGATAAAACCCATAGGATTCTTGCTTGAATACCAGCAGTATGATGGCGATCATATATGTGGGAGCTGGAGTCTATAAGCACATCCTTAAAGTGTCCCTAGTCGTGGGAGTTTCGAGACAGGGCATCGATACTCCAGAGTAGACTAGTATATACAGTCGAGACCCCGACGAGGGGTGGTGGCCGGTCTCACAAGCCACTGGTGTCAGTTGGATCACCTAAGATGTATACAGGTGCTCATTGGGTTATGAGTACACCGGACAGGACTCGCCGGGAACATACTAGTTGGTATTATACATATCGTCAGATAGAAGTTCCCTGGTGACATGTGTACAGGTTAGTTCATCGACCTGAGGTCGTTATTTGTCTCGTGTGAGTTCCCACTGTGCTTTGATTTATACCCTACCACGGGTCAAAGGAGTCGTGCAAACAGGTATATTTTGGGTACAGTCCCGAGCCACATTGGAGGCAAGTAAGCGGATCGGCAGGGGATTCGTCTCTCCCGGTATTGGGGGTGAGATCGCGCTATGTTTAGGAGAGACATTACACGAAATCCCTGGCCAGGGTAATCGAGATATACTGGTAGGTATACCAGTAGTATCTCAGGGTGTTCTGGGCTGCTCTCTGACACGACTTATACTGCTATTTGGGGTCTGACGTTTACCGGCCACTAGGCCGTATATGCGATACTCATAGACGAATGTTCCAGACAGTACGGATATTGTCACTGTCAGGCTCAATAGGGTTTCTGGATGAGTTCACTCATCAGCTTCCCTTCCAATCAATACATAGGCAACCGTTACGTACAGCTAGTACCTCTGACGTGCTAGTGGTTATACCCTGTGCCAGTGTATTGATGAGTCATTAGAGTCCCCCACAGACACTTACCCAAGTTCGGGCGAAACGTTGTAGTTGCCGTATGGTATTATGGCAGGGTTCGGAAAATGCACGTGCATTTTCGCACGTGTCATTTTTCGGGCAGATAATACTGGTAGGCTTTGGTTTAAGACGGATCTCAGTATTATACTGTGTAGATATAATATCTTTGTCTCAGTTGCATTTGTATTCGGTCGTAATACAAATGCGGGTATGTTTATACTGTTACGGGGGTATCCTGAAATTCGTTTCAGGATCGCTTTTGGAAGTTGCCAGTTTCCAGTTTTCTATCACCCGTCTTTAATATTCGGTTAAAGACGGATTTATCTTTTCTTGGGAGAGTCATGGTTCTAGATGGTTCTAGATTTGGTGACTCATGGTTAGCATTTAATGTTTTGGTGATTCATTGTTAAAGCATTTAATGTTGTGATGACTTGCTTAATGATTCATCCTTTACTTTAATTATGTTCACACTAGGTGTTTCATGACTCATTGTTTTCATTCATGATAATGGTCACCCCCCCCTCTCCTACACTCACCTCCCTCCTCTCCTTTATATGGCCGGCCCCTCTTGTGGGAATGGACATGGTTGTTCACTTGAGGGAAAAGATTATGATAGTGTTTTGGTATATGGAAATTTCATAGCCCAATTTCCATTTACCCGATTCCAATTGGCAACTTCATTAACCGTTCGTCCATAGCCTTGGACGTAACGAGACAAAGTGTTCTACTCATTCTCTACATCATTTTGGTCGTCTCTTTTAGCAAACTTGACGATCGAGTTGCCTCGGTTCAGAGGCGGGAGCCCGTTTAAAGATCCGTCGACGTGGTGCCACCTGGACGACGAGACTGGAGTTTCAGAAGATCGAAGCCGCCGCAACAAAGCGTGGGATGATGGTTAAAGACCGAAGGACTTGGATCGTTCGGTATAACAATTCTACCCTCTTTACAATATGTTAGTTTAGCTTTAATGGCAGATCCGGGTTATAGTACGCGATAGCGCCAGTCGTAAAAGTTTTGTTCCGCATTTTAGAGTCTGTTAGACGGCCAGGGCGCTGCCGTTTACTTACAGTACCCGGGTAGCCGTTACGTACAGCTAGTGCCGTTGACGTGCTTGTGGTTATGGATTTATCCAGAACACACTGCTGGCGTACTGTCGAGTCTTTAGAGTCCCACACAGAGGGTTTCTCTGCTTCAGGCGAAATGATGTAGAAGCCGTATGGTTTTACGGCAGGGTACGATCACATATGTGTACTTTTGCACGTATGATGTTCGGGCGGATAATACTAGCAGGCTTTGGTTTAATCCGGATCCTAATATTATATTGTTGGATTATCTTCGTCTCTTTGTATTCGTATTTTTTGGAATACGGATACGGGTATGTATATACGGTGAGGGGTATTCTTGTAATTTGTTATAAGGGTGCTTCTAGAAGAAGACACCTTATTATTTGTTTTAATCATTTAGTTAAATGGTTAATGAGATGGAGGGATTAAGTGTTATAATTCATTGAATGAAGCATGGCTACTTGGTGACTCATGTAGTGACTCATAGGACGACTCATGGTTTACTATTTGAGTATGCTTGATAATTTGTAGATATTTTGAGTTTGCATTATTAGTTCACTAGACTTAGCTATTCTTCATTCTATTCATTATCTATAACACTCTCATCTCCTCCAAGCTCTCTTCTTCTACCTCAAACCCTAAATGTCTCATGTGTTGAGAAACCTAGGGTATCTTGAGACTAATTAATTTATCATCACTCTCTACATCCTCTAGGCTGCTTAGATTAGCATACTAAGTAACCTAGTTACCTTGGTTCAAAGGTATGAGCTTAAAGTAGACACTCTCAAGTGGATCATCTTTGACGTGAGGAGACGGACGATCAAGCTCGATCATGGAGGCCACTAGGAGCACACTAAAGGAGAGGAGTGAAGACCCGAAGGAATTGAGCCTCTTGGTATAAACTTCTTTCATAGTAGATAGCTTCTCTAGTTTGCTAGTTATGTTTTATGTTAGATCTGGTTTAGGGTTATTCTAGCCCCAGTTTAAACTCATAGAAAAATTTCTATTCCGCAAACGGCCACGGATGATGGCCAGGTCATTAGCATAACCCAACAGTGTCATCTACCAGCCAAGTTTCTTCTCCTTCGTTTAGGGTATAGCAGCTGTGAATTCTCTCCTTCTTCTTGGGTCGAATGTATCCCAAACAAGTGGTATCAAACTTTCCATGATGCATGACTTAGTGAGTCCCTGGCACTTCCCAAATCTTCTTATAGTATTGGGCTTGACGAACGGTTTTTTCGAACAAGGTTCCTTGCCGATTAAGGAGTTTTTTTAGATTCCTTGAATAGTATCTCATCATAGGGATTCGTTGTGACCTATCGAGATTCGGATAAGGCCCTTAGCCAGATCTCCTTTCTGGCCTTATTTTCATCAGATTTGTAGAATAATATTGTCTTCATGCCTCGATGACTAGGAGGCACGTAGAAAGTCACCGGTTCTTTCACATTATCGATGATGATCGCATCAAGATCTTTATAAGGACAAGGCGGAAACATTGTGATATGTATAGCTCGATCTGTTTCATCAAGAGTCATCATCCATGGATGAGTGGAGAACACTGCATTGGTTTCTTATTCAGAGTCTTTGCCAATGACTGGAATGGGGGTTGATGTGCTCTGCATATCGTTCTCCCTCGGAGGTTGACTTGTGTATACTATCTGCTCTTCCCCTTCAGAATTGCTTCTGAAGAATGGGATAGCGACCATTTGTATTTGCTTTTTCATCGGTTTGCCGTACTTTTCAGTATCTTAAAAGTCCGGCAAGAAGTATTTAGCGTCTTCATATTTACGGACTTCATTTACCGAGAAGTGATTGAGCTCTTACATGATGACATGATGTTCGCCGTCCTTGAAGTACTTCATACAATGATGTTATGTAGAAGGGATGACATTATACTCGTACAGCCAAGGCCAACCGAGTAAAGTCTTATAGCATGTCTTGCCCTCAATGATGTGGAATTTGACGTCTGTGACGAGCTATCCAAAATGGAGTTTCAACACCACAGATCCGAGTGTTTGTGAGGACTGCGAATCGAACCCAGATATGGTGATCATTTCCCTGCCGAGATATCGAACATCCATAGACAGTTCCTTGAGCACCTTCACATTCAGTAGCTTAACCGAGGAACCATTGTCAACGGGGATTTTATTTATCCTCTTATCGTCATAGTAACCGGCCACGTAGAGAGGCCGATTGTGCTCGAATGTTTCAAAGAGAAGATCTTCTTCAGTAAAGGTAATATCGGCTATATTTAATTCTACCAGTTTATCATTCATTTCTCCCTCAGCAAAGAAACCTTGGAATTTGTCAGGCTATTCTAAGGCTTTGATTAAGGATTCATGCGGTTCTTTCGATAGAATTAAAGCATCATATATACTCAAATATGAAGGTATTTTTTTCTGATGGGCCTTCTTGCTGAGGCGTAGATGCTTAGGCCTTTCATATATGGCCATTTCGCGCTCCTGATATTTCTTGCTCACCTGAAAAGCTTTACTTAACCGCTTTCCGATCGGATCTTCTTATGGCGAACTTGGAATATATGGCGCTGATTATGTCTCATGTTCATTTGTATCACTTTCTGATACAGGGGGAGCATCTTCATCATATATGGATGAATGAGAAACCATACGGCAACTTTCCACACATCCCTTTATTTCTTCTTCTGCTGAGCCTTCTCTTCCATATCACTGTTTTCGATGACATGTTTAAGGAATTCCTTAAGCGTTACGAGCGTCCACGCATTCTGGTTATATTCTTCTACTGCATCAATATACTTTTGTAGATCTGTATGATTCTCGACGTATTCAGCAGGCTGCACGGATTTCTTATCTTTCTTTTTCTTTTTCTTTTTCTTTTTCTTCAACGACTCGATTTGGGAGCTTTTCCCTTTATCAATAGTCTTCATAAAATAGAGCGGCTTTAACACCCCCTCTGTGATTTCGCGCTCAAACAGGGTTTTCTATCTGATCGTGAGATACGCTTGTAAGTCTTTCAACATCCTTTTCGTTTTAGCTGAAAGAAACACCTTCCATAGAGCTTCTTCTACTAGCGAGCAGGATGCCCCCTGCGTATTAGTCCTTTTAGGAGTATGTTTTTATGATGGATCCACTTTCCAGTTATTCGACAGCATGAATTTGCTTTGTTTATACCGGTCCTTGACCCAGTTCTTGAAGACATAACATGTAAGTCGATGTAGTACACCCCAGTGCTTGTGGGGAGGCGGAATTTTCAAAAACGATCAAGTTTAAAGAACGAACATCGACTAACCGCTTAAATCGAAGCTAAACAACTAATAACCGAACACATAGCTATACTAAACTATAGTGTTAAGGGATTATACCTATCGATACTAGTCCTTCAACTTTACGATCTCCTTGTTCTCCTCGGCCTTCTCTAGGTAGTAGACGATCCACCCGAGAGCAAAACTCCAAGCTAAACCTCTAACTTGAGGTAACTAATCAACTTTGATTGCTAATCAAAGATGAAAGGATGATATAGAGTGATGGTTATGGATTGTTTAGTCTAACTAATCCTTTGATCTCAACTCATGAGGTGTAAGGATTAGGGTTTGAAGATGAGAGCTTGAGGAGAGAGAATGTGAGATATGATAATGATATGAGAGAGAGTCTATCATAATATATTATGAAGCATTTTCTAATAATGAGAAAAGAATAAAGAGTGATGATAAATCATGCTTCATAAAATATCTAGTGGTGATTCATTAGCATGAGTCATTAAGCAATAAATGTGCATTAATGAAATGAATGAATCACCACCATGACTCACAACCTCATTTAATGAATATGACACATAACCCTCCTTAGTCACCATCTTCTAGAAGCTTCTCGAACAATTACGAGAACGCCCTCCGATCCGTAAAAATACGGAAAAACTTTAGACTGTAAAAATCCAATAACCGGATACCAGTAACTGGCTTAAACCAAAGCCGACTGGTAAAAACTGTCCGAAAGTCGTACGCGCGTAAACGCACGTATGCGTCCGAACCCTTTGTCGCAAAACCATGCAACCTCTATATCGTTTCGCCTGAAGTAGGAAACTCTCTGTGTGGGACTCTAGAGACTCGACTACTACGCTGGCAGTGGGTTTAACCACAGACCGCAAGCGGCACTAGCTGTACGTAACGGTCCCCAGGTAGTTGTCGATAAGAAGGCCGATGAGAAAACCCATCCGAACTCCTACTGAGTCTGATGTGACAATCTCCATACAGTCCGGTCCGTTCGTCCAAGACTATCGCATATCGGGCCTAGGGGGGCGGCAAGCGTCAGTCCCCTAATAGCGGTATAAGTCGTGTCGGAGTGAAGCCCATTACACCCTGAGAAACTACTGGAACCTACCAGCAAATCTCGCTTGCCCTGGCCAGGGACTTTGCGTAATGGCTCTCTGACACAGCACGATATCTACTCCCAATACCGGGAGGGACGAATCCTGTCTAACCGCCACTGCCTCCAAGTGCTCGGGACTGCACCCAACTGCTACCTGTTTGCACGACTCTTTTGAGCCGTGGTAGGGTAGCAATCTAAGAACAGTGGGACACACTCGAGGCGAAGTAGCAGTGTCAAGTCTGCGGACTACGCTGTACTCATGTCACCTGGGAACTGCTCACTGACGACTGGTATCAAACCAACCAACAGTTCCCCGTGAGTCCTGTCCGGTGTACCCGTAACCTAACGAGCACCTGTATACTATCTCCAGTACGACGTACTGACGGCTGTGGGACAGACCATCTCCCCAACTGGGATGAGAAGCGTACACACCAGTCTACTCCGGAGTATCGATGCTCTGTCTCGATAATCCAACGACCAGGGACCTGAATAAGGATGTGCTTGTAGACTACCCAGCCCCCACTAGTGTGACTGCCATCACAACGCTGGTAGACAAGCAAGATCCTAAGAGCTCTATCAATACGTACACTAACATATTAAGATAGAAAAACCAAGTAGCATACTACCATGTTTAGCAAGACTGTTATATACATGTGAATATCCCAAGCTTCCATTAAGTAATATACAAGCTAGTATGATACAGTAATGGCCTTCTAGGGCATAAACACTAACAATCTCCCACTTGCACTAGGGCCATGTACTGGCATATCGTAGACCAATGATCTCGAGCAGCCTCTCGAACTGAATCTGAGGAAGGGCCTTCGTGAATGGATCAGCAATGTTCTCTTCAGAAGCAACTCTCCGAACCTCGATCTCCTGACGATCAATGATCTCCCTGATCAGGTGATACCGCCTCAAGATGTGTCTGGACTTCTGATGGGACCTTGGTTCCTTCGCTAAAGCTATAGCTCCGTTGTTGTCGCAATACAGAGGTATTGGATCAACTATGGTAGGAACCACCTGAAGTTCTGTTAGGAACTTCTTCATCCAGACTGCTTCTTTTGCGGCATCGCAAGCAGCTATATACTCCGCTTCCATCGTCGAGTCAGCAACGGTGTCCTGCTTGGAGCTCTTCCAGCACACCGCCCCTCCGTTGAGGGTAAAGACATAACCCGACATGGACTTGGAATCGTCCTTATCACTCTGGAAGCCGGAATCAGCAAAGGCCTCCAACCTGAGGTCTTTTCCGCCGTAAACCAAGAACATCTCCTTAGTCCTCCTCAGGTACTTGAGAATGCTCTTTACTGCTATCCAGTGTTTCTCCCCTGGGTCTGACTGATACCGGCTTACCACACTCAGTGCGTAAGCTACATCTGGTCTGGTACACAACATCGCATACATTATAGAGCCTACCGCAGAAGCGTAGGGTATAATAGACATGCGTTCCCTTTCCAAATCAGTCTTGGGAGACATCTCTTTAGAGAGGGTGATTCCGTGACAAGCCGGTAGATTACCGCGCTTGGAATCTTCCATACTGAATCTTTTCAGTATAGTGTCGATATACCTGGACTGCGAAAGTCCCAACATCCTCTTGGATCTATCACGATAGATCCGGATCCCCAGAATGTAAGAGGCATCACCCAGGTCTTTCATGGAGAATCTGTGTGACAAGAATCCTTTGACAGATTGTAGCATAGGAACGTCATTTCCTATCAATAGAATGTCATCCACGTACAAGACGAGGAATACGACACTTCTGGCCACAACTTTACTATATATGCACGGTTCATCTGGATTTTTGATAAAGTCATATTCTTTGACTGTCTCATCAAAACAGATGTTCCAACTCCGCGATGCCTGCTTTAGTCCATAAATAGACTTAAGCAGCTTGCATACTTTCCCGCTGCTCCCACTCTGATTGAAACCCTCTGGCTGATCCATATAGACGCTCTCTTCTAAATTTCCATTCAGAAAAGCCGTCTTTACATCCATCTGCCAGATTTCATAATCATGGAAGGCAGCAATAGCAAGAAGGACCCGAATGGATTTGAGCATAGCCACTGGAGAAAAGGTTTCGTCATAGTCCAAACCAGGTCTTTGACGAAAACCCTTTGCAACAAGTCTAGCCTTATAGGTTTCCACCTGTCCATCTACACCAATCTTTTTCTTGAAGATCCATTTGCATCCTATGGGTTTTACCCCATCTGGAGCAAAGTCCAAAGTCCATACTTTGTTGGTGTACATGGACTCCATCTCGGTCCGCATTGCATCTAGCCATCGTACCGAGTCGCCGCTCTGGATGGCCTGCCGGAAGTCAGTAGGTTCATCATCATTTATGATGCAATCCTCTCTATCCCCATCTATGAGAAAACCGTAGTATCTCTCAGGCGGATGAGACGGCCTACTACTCCTGCGGAGGGGTGCGGGAATGTTCTGTTCTTCTTGAACCTCTGGTTCTACCAAACTTTCAGTAGCAGTTTGTGGTTCTGGAATTTCTTCCAGTTCTACTACGCTCCCACTCTTCTGATTTTCCAAAAATTCAGTTTCTAAGAAGCGGGCATGACGAGAAACAAAAACCTTTTGTTCCTCTGCGTAATAGAAACAATATCCTGTAGAGTTCTTCGGATATCCCACAAACTTACACTCTACTGAGCGTGCCTCGAGCTTGTCCGGATGCTGCTTTTTTACAAAAGCTGGACATCCCCATGTCTTCAGGTACTGAAGATAGGGTTTCTTCCCACTCCACATCTGATATGGTGTGGTAGGCACAGTTTTGGTTGGAACTCTGTTCAAAAGATGTATCGCTGATTCTAGCGCATACCCCCAGAAAGATCGCGGTAACTCAGCATTACTCATCATGGATCGTACCATATCCAATAGGGTTCGATTCCGTCTCTCCGATACACCGTTATGCTGTGGAGTGTATGGAGGAGTAAGCTGAGAGAGAATTCCTTTCTCTTTTAGGTAACCTAGGAACTCGGCACTTAAGTATTCTCCACCTCGATCAGATCTCAGTGTCTTAATACTTTTGCCTGTTTGGTTTTCCGCTTCACTCTTGTACTCCTTGAATTTTTCAAAGGCCTCGGATTTATGCTTCATCAAGAAGATATGTCCAAACCTAGAGAAATCGTCTGTAAAAGTAATGAAGTAGGAATAACCATCTCTTGCATGTGTAGACATTGGACCGCATACATCACTGTGTATGAGTCCTAAGAGCTCGCTCGCTCTTACTCCTTGTCCAGTAAACGGAGTCTTTGTCATCTTTCCTTTGAGACAGGATTGACAAGTGTCATAAGATTGATATTCGAACGTGTCTAAATATCCTTCTCTATGCAACTTAGTCAACCTTCTCTCATTGATGTGACCCAGTCTACAATGCCATAAGAAAGCTTTATTTAAATCTGGAGACTTTCTTTTTTGTGTGTTCTGGACATTGAAAATTTGGAGCTGGTTTAGAACATATATGCCGTTATTTAGAGTACCGGACCCAATCAAGCCATGATTAAGGTGGATGTTAACAACATCTCTTACAAACGTGAAATCATAACCTTTATTTGACAACAAGGAAACTGATATGATATTACACGTTAAGCTTGGTACAAAATAACAGTTATGCAAAACCAAAATATGTCCACTCGTCAATCCTAGGTGATAATCCCCGACGGACGCAGCTCCCACGCTAGCTCTGTTAGCAACCCTGAGGATCATATCACCTTCCTTCAGCACCATACGGTTTCTCAGTGCCTGCAATGAATTGCAAATATGAGATCCTGATCCGGTATCCAATACCCAGGAAGTAGAGTTGATTGACAGACAATTCTCAATTACAAACACACCTGAAGTCGAAGCCACAGCTTGCTTCGGTTCCTGGTTCTTGGCGTTCCACGCCTTGCAATCCTTCTTCCAGTGCCCTTTCCTGTGACAGTGGAAGCACTCATCCTGGCCAACTACCGGTGCTGCAAGCTTTTTCTTTCCCTTCTTTCCCACCTTACTAACACCTCCTCTAGGTTTGGGTGCGGCCTTCTTCTTCCTTCCTTTGGCCCTAGCCTTGGACCCTGAAGAAGATGAACCGCCAACAAACATAGCGGGTGTTTCCCTTACCTTCTGTAAGGTGCCCTCTGCACTCCTTAACATGTTCAGGAGTTCCGCAAGTTCAACTTCTTTTCCTTGAAGGTTGAAGTTGAGGATAAACTGGGCGTAGGTGGGAGGAAGGGACTGGAGAATAAGGTCTGTATAGAGATCATTATCCAAAGTCGTCCCAAAGTCTGCGAGCTCCTCAATATAGCCGATCATCTGTAGGACATGTTCACCTACCGATGACCCGACAGCCAACCTCGCTCGAAATAGTTTCTTCGAGGTCTCGTATCTTGCAATACGAGATTGCTCTCCATAAAGTTCCTTTGTATGGAGAAATATGCCATCTAGAGACATATCCTCGTGCCTCCTCTGATGTTCGTTGTTCATAGAGGCAAGCACGATGCACTTGGCTCTCGCGCAATCTAAATCCCAGGTTTTGCGGATTTCCTTATCCGCATTGCTGGATTTGGGACCAAGGACAGCAGGTGCCGTAGCGGTGAGGACGTACCCCAGTTTGTCATAGGTCAAGGCCATTTTGACATTCCGCAGCCAATCTTTATAGTTTGGCCCCGTCAGTATATTCTTTTCTAAAAGTAACTTAAGTCCAGTCATTTTCAGGGTCGCTGCAATTAGGAGAGAGAGAAGAAAACACTTTAGCATGATGCTCTTGCAAGTTTAGAGTGGTTTTTAGTTTATCTAAACTGGATGGCTCCCACTGTTTCTTGAATCCTTCCTCAAACCATAAAAGAAGAATTAGCCAGGACTATTCTCACCGTACAATACTTGCTTAACCGTTCAGCCAGGCCAGTGTCGATACTTCGAGGGAGGTTTTCCAACGCTTTCGCGAAGTTCCTTAATTAAATAACCTCTTTTCTCTGGGGGCGTAACCCCGCTGACACCTTTCTGGACACCTACTAGGTTTATAGCATTGATCGTTAAGTGACGAATATCCTGATAAGTAGCATATACTCACAGTAGGATCGGGATCCAAATATCATCGTATGATAATGTTGAAGGAATCCTACCAACATTCATCAAACTCCAAATGGTATGCATCTCTTTGCAAATTTCAGTTTCTTTAGAAATTCCCGATATAAGTTTTTGCCCCATGCTCTTATGACCTTAACGTATGCCAACAAATCATAAGTCACATGTCAAGTTCTGCCCATCATTATCTTGTTAATTTGAACCCACCCGTATATACCCTTGACGTATGCCAACAAGGTAATGCGACTGTCCCAAACCAACACATCTATCTATGCAACAAATGAATACCCCAGCAGCTACCAAACACTATGCCTTGACGTATGTCAACAAGCATAGCTTGAATACTACTGACTATCTATAAGAAATGACGGAGGGCTACGACTGGTTTTAGCGAAACCGTGAACGTAGTGAACTTGATATAATCGAAGGAACCTTGATAGCTTTTAAAAGGAGTGGTTAAGTCTCCGCATTTTAAAAATATCTGTTTTAAAAATAACCGAGTGGTTTCTTTTAAATTGTTCCAACGATTTAAACTTTGGTTTGTTTTCTTTGCATTACAGATAATGCGTCCCATCATTAACCTATCATTGCAGAAAACAACGAAAATATAACGTCCTCTTATGCCATCCGCATTCGCCACGGAGTCCCGTCATCACCCGTTAGGTTACTTAACTAACGACAGAGCGGGGGCTGGGCTAGCGCGGGTGTAAAACATAAGTGACGTCTAAATAGCTACAATATATATAGATATTTTACATTCGTCTGACGCAATGATATTCATTCCAGAACACAGATAAACAATATTGGATTTGCAAGCAATCTGTATTTCTTTTGAGCCTGCAAGAAAAGACAGATTACACAGTTGTGATGAATAGCCGATACCCCACCCTCGACCCCTACGGGTACGGCAAACTACCCGCCCGGCAGTTTGTGTACCCCACCTTGGGTCAGTCCTAGGAGCAAAAACAGTAAAATGAAATAATACAACGGTGGCTACAACCGCAACCTGGAAGTGCCCCGCAAAAATAATATTACAACAATTTACATTTACAACAAATGAATTAAACAATAACCCATTGCAAACCCCGGCTATACACCACAACAGTCCAATACAGTTTATATGCACAAACAGATATAACCATTTCAGAAATGTGCAACCCCCTGCCAACCGACATACTAGCAGTTAGGGGAGGTTTACGAACACATTAAACAATCACAGATATAATCCATATGCAAATACTGTACAATTTCGATCGAATAAACAACATCAATATTGCTCCAAAATCTGCTCTGTTAAACAGTAACCTGAGCAATAATTAAACATTCCAGAAAACCCCAAACACCAGATGGGACCCACACATGAAAGATGAGCCCATGAGTCGGCCAAAGCGCCGCGGAAGGGCGGCGGATCCCACCGATCCGCCGCGCTTCCGCGGCCGAGTTGCCGAGTCATGGGTTCAAATTTCATGGGTGTTCTCCTGGACTCATTTCATGCTTTCTGAACACACCTGAAAAATTTTTGGACTTCATTTTAAGTTCGACAGAAACTTGAAACTTTTAGGGTTTTCCGGCTTCGTTTTTCCGTTCGAAATTCGTATAAATTTGCAATCAAGTTATTTAGTTGTTTAGCGAGGCTTTGATACCACTGTAAGTCGATGTAGTACACCCCAGTGCTTGTGGGGAGGCGGAATTTTCAAAAATGATCAAGTTTAAAGAACGAACATCGACTAACCGCTTAAATCGAAGCTAAACAACTAATAACCGAACACATAGCTATACTAAACTATAGTGTTAAGGGATTATACCTATCGATACTAGTCCTTCGACTTTACGATCTCCTTGTTCTCCTCGGCCTTCTCTAGGTAGTAGACGATCCACCCGAGAGCAAAACTCCAAGCTAAACCTCTAACTTGAGGTAACTAATCAACTTTGATTGCTAATCAAAGATGAAAGGATGATATAGAGTGATGGTTATGGATTGTTTAGTCTAACTAATCCTTTGATCTCAACTCATGAGGTGTAAGGATTAGGGTTTGAAGATGAGAGCTTGAGGAGAGAGAATGTGAGATATGATAATGATATGAGAGAGAGTCTATCATAATATATTATGAAGCATTTTCTAATAATGAGAAAAGAATAAAGAGTGATGATAAATCATGCTTCATAAAATATCTAGTGGTGATTCATTAGCATGAGTCATTAAGCAATAAATGTGCATTAATGAAATGAATGAATCACCACCATGACTCACAACCTCATTTAATGAATATGACACATAACCCTCCTTAGTCACCATCTTCTAGAAGCTTCTCGAACAATTACGAGAACGCCCTCCGATCCGTAAAAATACGGAAAAACTTTAGACTGTAAAAATCCAATAACCGGATACCAGTAACTGGCTTAAACCAAAGCCGACTGGTAAAAACTGTCCGAAAGTCGTACGCGCGTAAACGCACGTATGCGTCCGAACCCTTTGTCGCAAAACCATGCAACCTCTATATCGTTTCGCCTGAAGTAGGAAACTCTCTGTGTGGGACTCTAGAGACTCGACTACTACGCTGGCAGTGGGTTTAACCACAGACCGCAAGCGGCACTAGCTGTACGTAACGGTCCCCAGGTAGTTGTCGATAAGAAGGCCGATGAGAAAACCCATCCGAACTCCTACTGAGTCTGATGTGACAATCTCCATACAGTCCGGTCCGTTCGTCCAAGACTATCGCATATCGGGCCTAGGGGGGCGGCAAGCGTCAGTCCCCTAATAGCGGTATAAGTCGTGTCGGAGTGAAGCCCATTACACCCTGAGAAACTACTGGAACCTACCAGCAAATCTCGCTTGCCCTGGCCAGGGACTTTGCGTAATGGCTCTCTGACACAGCACGATATCTACTCCCAATACCGGGAGGGACGAATCCTGTCTAACCGCCACTGCCTCCAAGTGCTCGGGACTGCACCCAACTGCTACCTGTTTGCACGACTCCTTTGAGCCGTGGTAGGGTAGCAATCTAAGAACAGTGGGACACACTCGAGGCGAAGTAGCAGTGTCAAGTCTGCGGACTACGCTGTACTCATGTCACCTGGGAACTGCTCACTGACGACTGGTATCAAACCAACCAACAGTTCCCCGTGAGTCCTGTCCGGTGTACCCGTAACCTAACGAGCACCTGTATACTATCTCCAGTACGACGTACTGACGGCTGTGGGACAGACCATCTCCCCAACTGGGATGAGAAGCGTACACACCAGTCTACTCCGGAGTATCGATGCTCTGTCTCGATAATCCAACGACCAGGGACCTGAATAAGGATGTGCTTGTAGACTACCCAGCCCCCACTAGTGTGACTGCCATCACAACGCTGGTAGACAAGCAAGATCCTAAGAGCTCTATCAATACGTACACTAATATATTAAGATAGAAAAACCAAGTAGCATACTACCATGTTTAGCAAGACTGTTATATACATGTGAATATCCCAAGCTTCCATTAAGTAATATACAAGCTAGTATGATACAGTAATGGCCTTCTAGGGCATAAACACTAACATAACAGTCTTCAATCGAGTGGCTTACCACTCGATGATAGGGGCAATAATTTGGATTATTGACTTCGCTGGCCTGGGCTGGTCGCCGTGGCTCGGTCAACGTCAACATGCAGTTCTTCATAGAGAGCTCGAACGGATTCTTTATTTTATCACGAGGGAACGAATATTCGCACCCCATTCTTTCTTCAAGGGTAGGACCTGTGCGATTGTTGCTTTGGTGACCGGATGATTTATGGCCACTCTGCTGCTGCTGAGCACTGGCGACAAACGCCGCCTTTCCTTTCCCTTTATTATTTCATGAATCTCCACCAAAAGAGGAAGGGTCTTGAACCATCGAATCTAGATGAGCTAATTTATCGATAAGTTTTTGAAATATAGTGGGTTTGAAAATGGCCATGTATGGGAACACCTTTGAATTTGGGTCAATAGTAGTTATAAGCATTCCAATGGCCGGAGTGTTAGTTATATGTATGCCCTAGAGACCATTACTGTACATGAGATGTATATTGTAGTGGATGCTTGGACATATATAGGGAGGAATTTCTTGCTTGACATGATAGTATGCTATCTGGTTACTCTTTATCTTAACATGCATACTGATTGTCTCTCTGTTACATGTTAGTAAAGCCCTTAGGATGTGTACTTGACTACCTGGATTATGATGCGGATCATACTAGTGGGACAAAGGTAGTCGGTAAGTACATCCTTTAATGTCCCTAGTCATGGGTGTATCGAGACGGGGCATCGATATACCAGAGTAGACTAGCGTATAGCTTCTCGACCCATATAGATGGGCGATGAATGATCCCATATCCATTGGTGTTTGACATCAGAGATGGTATACGGGTGCTCAGTGGAGACTGGGTACACTAGACGGACTCGCCGAGAACTCCTAGATAGTATTATACCTCACGTCAGATGGTAGTTCTCTGGTGACACTGATACAGGTTAGTATGTCGACCCAAGATCGTCATAGAGTCTTGTGTGATTCCCACTGTGCTCTGATACCGCTGCTGGGTTCCCTAGGACGACAGTAAGGTTTCGAGAGGTATCATCTATGCCAATTTCAAAAAATTTCCGTTCTAGCCAACCCTAACCTTAGCAAACCCTAAGGTCCGTAAGAGTTCCATGGTCATTATATCGAGTTAGGGTTTCATTCTTCTAGAGGGTCCATAGAATTACTTGCATGTTTTCCGAATACCATAAACTTGGAAAATGGGTTTTGTCATTTGATCGAACTTTTTAACTTTGCCTAGACAATCATGCGAAGGGATACAATATTTGGAATCCACAAAAGTAGTTATGAGATAACTAGTTTGAATTTTATAAATCTAGCGGTTTAGTCTCATTTGATCGGTTGCCACGGGATTTTGATGTGATCAAAAGTCCGTCGCAATCACGTAGCGTACGCGGATACTCGCTGGGTAACCTTATTAGATAGCCACGCCCCATAGCCCCGACCAAGTGACTGTAGGAGACCCCCGTTGCCAAAAGCATCCGTTCGGGTGCTCGTGGCAGCGGTGTTCCACCTTAGTGCACTTCGTCGACGGCGTTGGGGGGTGTGGCCGTCTGCTAAAGTTTCTGACGAGCATTCGATCAGGTTATCGGGAATCTTATTGAATTACCCGATAGGTTATTGAAAAGTATTTTCAATATTGAGACTAAAATGCGGGGTTTATAATTGTTAGACATGTGATGTCTAAGGAATTCATTTGATTGGGCATGAAATCCAAAGTATGTGATACATTGGGTTTATGATGTCCAAGGTGGTTGCGGATTCCAATTGTTGTTTTTCACTTTCTTTTCTCCGACCGTAAGTGTAATATATGGTGTATTACCGATTTCGGTGCTATATGTCAACGACAATTGGGATACGCATATTTACTTACGTTGATAACATGTGATGTTATGTGTTGCTGTGATATATTATATTGGATCATCGTGTTTGAATAGCTGGGGTTTTTTTATATGAGATGAGAGTTTTTCATTTTCATTCATGTAAAAACTTGCATGTAATATTCTTTTATTGGGGCACTTCCGGGTTGAGGAAGATGTCACCGTTGATGTATATTATTTACCTTTCCGCATTAGGATAGACCCAAGGAGGGGAGCATAAGTAACCGGGTTCTAGGGTCCAGTGAGAGACCATCTCGAGGCGTCGAGACCGGGTCTCCTAACTCTGAAATTGGTAGGGTTGCTTGCCGCTCTCGTAGGGGTATAAGGATGTGGGTTTGGCTATTCATCATGACCATGGAATTCGTGTTTTATACAGGCTTAATATAAAACCCGGAAATCCTAGTATATCCAATATTTCATATGTTGTTTTCTGCAGCGATATTCTGTGATGTGATCACTTAATATGATGAGATAGATAGGGTATATAGTATATGCGATATATTACATAGACGTTGCTTATGTTTTACACCCACGCTAGCCCTGTCCCGCTCTGCCGTTAGTTACCTAACCTAACAGTGCATGACGGGACATCGAGGCGAATGCGGATGGTATAAGCGTACGTTGTATTTATCTGTGATGCTTAGGTAACTTAAATGATGGGACTTCATTAATGAGATTAATGAAAGAAGAGAAACCTAAAGATGTTGTAAAAACTTGTTTTAAAAACCGGTGGCTCTAGTTCTTGCTTTGCATAGCGGTATTCCTTGTAGAATATTCAGCACCTTATTCGAAAAGGAAAGAGCCGGGATCCCTTCACCGGGAGTGACCTCTTTAGCGAAACTAGCAGATGCTACAAACTCGGATTGTCTTTTGATTGCTTTTATAGTTTTTACTTTGAATAGTTGTATTTGTGAAATATCCTGCATCTTATTCGATAAGGAAAGAGCCGAGATCCCTTCACCGGGAGTGACCTCTATAGAAAAACTAGTAAAGGCCTCAAAAACACTCCTTTTCAAAATCACTCGATTCTAAAACGATATCAAGTTCATTACGCAAAAGGTTTTCTTAAAAACCTGTCTTAACCCTCTGTCATTTCAAATAAGTACTTCATAGTATTCATGCTGCGTTTGTTGGCTTTCGTCAAGGCGTAGTGTGCGGTAACTATTTATGCTTATCTGCAAAAGCATATGATGTGATTGAGTTAGGGTAGTCATGCGACTTTGTTGGCTTTCGTCAAGGTTCGTACGGGTGGGTTTAATTCAATCATGAAATGTACGGGTTGAACTTGACTAGCAGCCTGTGGTTTGTTGGCTTTCGTCAAGATCATAGGATGCTAGGGGCAAAATTATCGGGAATTTCAAGTGTTGAAATTTGCAATGAGATTGTATACCTTCTATGAGATAGTTGGATCCCGATACCCACTGTGAGTAATTGTTACTCCTGGGAGATTTTTGCACTTTACTGTTAGTTATATGTATGCCCTAGAGGCCATTACTGTACATACAATGTATATTGTAGTGGATGCTTGGACATATATATGGAGGACTTTCTTGCTCGACATGATAGTATGCTATCTGGTTGCTCTTTATCTTAACATGTACACTGATTGTCTCTATGTTACATGTTGATAAAGCTCATAGGATGAGTACTTGACTACCAGGACTATGATGCAGATCATACTAGTGGGGACAGAGTATTCGTTAAGTACATCCTTCAAATGTTCCTAGTCGTAGGTGTATCGAGACAGGGCATCGATATACCTGAGTAGACTAGCGTATAGCTTCTCGACCCATGTAAATGGGCGATGGATGATCTCATATCCATTGGTGTTTGACATCAAAGAAAATATACGGGTGCTCAGTGGAGACTGGGTACACTGGACGGACTCGTCGAGAACTCCCAGATGGTATTATACCTAACGTCATATGGCAATTCTCTGGTGACACTGGTAAAGGTTAGTCTATAGACCCGAGATCGTCATAAATTCTTGTGTGATTCCCACTGTGCTTTGATTTCTACCTTACCACGTTCAAGAGAACATGCAAAACGGTGGCTTTTGGGTACAGTCCCGAATCACATGGAGGCAATGAGCGATAGGAGGGGTTTCGTCTCTCCCGGTATTGAGAGTGGATGTTGCGCTGTGCTCGATTTAGTTTAACAAGAAGTCCCTGGCCAGGGCTACTTTATATAGGGTTCCTAGGCACACTAACAAGGTTCTACAAGGCATCAACCATGCCAAAATCAAATTTTTATATGTGCCGAACAACCCTATGCAAGATCGTTTACTAGAGGTAAGGCGAAAGCAAGCAAGTAAACTACTTTACTACTAAGTGAAAGGGATTACAACCTTTGTAGATCCGGTCCTTCACTTCTAAAGCTCCATGTTGACGTCCCTTCACTGCGATCACCGGGATCCCGGACTCTAGCGTTGGTTTCTTCGGAGAAATGAGCGGGCTAGGTCGTTGACTTCGAGGCCGAAGATGATCTACGTCGAGGAGACTCAAGCTCAAGCTCCATCTTCACTTGGTCATGAACTTTGTGAAGAGAACACCCTATACTACATGGCAAGTGGTAGAGGATGAAGAAATAGGAAGTGGGTTCACTTTGGATTTGAATTTCTCACTCTTTTTCTTCACTTGAAAATTTTCTAGCAAGGTTTTTCTTCACTTGAAGAAGATGAAGAAGAAGAAAAGAATAAGAATGAATAATGAATTAACTAAAATGAATAATCAAGTGAAGTATATCATAATGCAACCATGGGTGAGTTAACCTATGTAGAGAGTAAACTAGAGTTTAAGTTAATGGTTAGGTTAATGAAAATCTCATGCAAAACAAAAATGGTGGACTTTGTCAAAGATGCTTGAAAGCTTCATGAAGCTTCAAGTAAAGACAAAAATAACCACCATTTTTGAATTACTAAATAATTAAAAACCTTTACCATTAACCTAAACATGGTGTAAGTCATACACACACCCAAGTTTGCATGTATCATCAATCATGATACAAACTAGTGCACAGACATATATCATATATACAACTTGTGCACAAAAAGTGAGAAAGTTAATCATAACTGAACCAATACTAGTTAACGTAAAGTAATATATCAAATATATAATTATACATTAAATCATTAAATCAATACTTGATTTAATGATCCGGTCATATCGCATATAACCGACTAATATCAAGTGTATCAATATATCGAATCAACACTTGATTCGATAACCCGGCTATATCTCATATAACCGACCGATGATACAAATCGCGAGAATAGAATACAGTATCACATACTAGTATTATTCTCGGTCCCGCACATATCTCATATGTGCTCCTATTTCGTTTCGCTTGAGCCAGGAAACCTCTGTATAGGACTCTAAAGACTCGTCAATACGCCGGCAGTAGGCGGTGATCATATCAATCATCCACAAGCCGCAAGCGGTCTGCTAAACATAACGGCCACCCGGGTATTGAGCGATCAGAAGATCAACAAGCAAGCCTGCTCACACTCCTGTGAATCCAATCAGTAACACTTACCGCACAGTCCGGTCTGTTCGTCTGATATGTCGCATATCTCTCCTAGGGGTGGTAAACATCAGACCCCAGTAGCTTGATAAGTCATGCCGATGTAAGGTCCATAACACACATGAAACTACTGATAACACTTACCAGTAAATCAGTGCAACCCTGGCCAGGGATTTCTAGTTATGGCCAGTCGAGCATAGCGTAACATCAACCCCCAATACCGGGAGAGACGAATCCCCTCCTATCGCTCATTGCCTCCATGTGAATCGGGACTGTACCCAAAAACCACCTGTTTGCACGACTCAGTAGAGCCGTGGTAGGGTGGAAATCAAAGCACAGTAGCAGACACACAAGACACTATGACGATCTCGGGTCAACAGACTAAGCTGTACCAGTGTTACCAGAGAACTGCCATCTAATGTGAGGTATAATACCATTTAGGAGTTCTCGACGAGTCTGTTTAGTGTACCCAGTCTCCACTGAGCACCCGCATACCGTCTCTAATGTCAAACACCAATGGATATGGGATCATCCATCGCCCATCATATAGGTCGAGAAGATATACGCTAGTCTACTCTGGAATATCGATGCCCCGTCTCGATATTCCCACAACTAGAAACATTGAAGGATGTACTCATCGACTACCCAGGCCCCACTAGTATGATCTACATCATAGTCCTGCAAGTCGAGTACATATCCTAAGGGCTTTATCAACATGTAACAGAGAGACAGTAAGTATACATGTTAAGATAAAGAGCAACCAAATAGCCTACTATCATGTCGAGCAAGAAAGTCCTACCTATATATGTCCCAGCATCCACTACAATATACATCTCATGTACAGTAATGGCCTCTAGGGCATACATATAATTAACACTTTAGAGATATACTGGTAAGTGTTATCAGTAGTTTCTCGACCCGTTATGAGCCTCATATCGACACGACTTATCGAGTTACTGGGGTCTGATGTTTACCACCCCAGACGAGATATGTGGCATATCAGACGAAGAGACTGGACAGTACGGTAGTGTTACTGATTGGATTCGCAGGAGTATGAGCAAGCTTGCTTGTTGATCTTCTGATCGCTCAATACCCGGGTGGCCATTGCGTTTAGCAGACCGCTTGCGGCTTGTGGGTGTTTGATATGATCATCACCTACTGCCGGCGTATTGACGAGTCTTTAGAGTCCTACACAGGGGTTTCCTGGCTCAAGCGAAATGGAGTAGGAGCACATAAGTGATATGTGCGGGACCGAGATTAATACGATATGTGATACCATATTCTATTCTCGCGATTTGTGACATCGGTCGGTTATATGAGATATAGCCGGGTTATCGGATCAAGTGTTGATTCGATAAATTGTTACATTTGATATTAGTCGGTTATATGTAATATAGCCGGATTATTAAATCAAGAGTTGATTTGATAAACTAATGTATAATTATATATTTGATATATTAATTTACGTTAACTAATATTAAGCTCACTTATGATTTCTTTTCTCACTTGATGTGCACATTGTATATATGTGATATGTATATTTGTGTACATGTTTGTGTCATGCTAGGTTACAAATGCAACATATGAGTATGAGAATTATACCATGCTTGGGTTAAAATTAGAGTTTTATTTGTTTTAAGCAATTCAAACATTTGGATTAAGTCAATGTTAAGCTTGGAGAAGCTAGTAGAACAAAGACATGGTCAACTTGTTTGTCTAGCTTAAGATATTTGTTAACCCAACTTTAACTGTACATCATAGTTTATTCTCTACATGAGTTTAGTATGAGATGATAACTCACCATGGTTGCATTTCTAACCTTATGAATAATTCACTCTCACTTGATGAGTTCATTCTTCTTCTTCCTCCTAAAAAGCTTTCTAGCTTCTATGGAGATATGAGATAAAATGTGAGAAAATCAATTCTAAAGTGAGCCCACTTCCTACTTCATCATCCTCTACTACTTGCCATTTAGTATAGAGTGTTTGCTTCACTAATTTCATAATTAGTGAAGAGATATCTTGGGTTAGTGTCTCCTCGACGTAGATCATCTTCGGCCTCGAAGACTTCGAAGCAAGCATGTTCGTTTTTTCACGGGAGCCTCTCTAGAGTCCGGAGTTCACGATCACAGCGAAGGGACACTACACGGAGCTAATGAAGTGAAGGACCGGTCTACAAAGGTTGTATTCCTTGCTTACTTAGGATGTAAAGTGTTTGCATATGTTATTTCGTCGATTTCTAGTAGACGAGTCTAGGGTTAGGGTTAGCTAGAACGGAAAATTTTTAATTTGGCATGGAAGATGCCTCCCGAAACTTTGTTGCCATGTTAGGTAACCCTGCAGTGGTATCAGAGCCATGCTAGAAATTTAGACAGATTTTGTTAAGATTACGAAACTGAAATACTCCGAAACTTGAAACGCGAAAATCAAGTTTCTGTCGAATTTAAAATGTTGTCAAAAAAATTTTTCAACAAGTACAGAGTGTTGTATGTGATATAATATGAATACTGTGAAAATTTGAGGGGGTTTCATGCAATTTTGGCCGGCCACCATACCCTCAATCTCAACTAAATCTGAGCAGAACCCTCTGAAATTTTGACTGTGTTCAAGTGACTTGGTTTTGATGTTTCAGGTGTTGTTTATTTTTGCTAATTTTGTATATAATGTAATCTTACACTATAAGCAATTTGGAGTGTTTCGTATTCATAGTTTTAACATTGTTTCGAGTTATTCACATATTGTCTAGGTGAAGTTAAAAAGTTCGATCGAATGTCGAAAACCCATTTTTCCAAGTTTAACGTATTCGGAAAAACATGAAAGTAATCCTATGAACCCTCTAGAAGAATGAAACCCTAACTCGACTTTTTGGATCGCGGAACCGCGGTCATACCCTAGGGTTTGCCGCAGTTCCGTGGAGACATGAGTGAGGCTTGGGTTTGCCTTTCTACAGCTGGTGCATAGGTACTTTGGCATATTCTGGGTATTACTAAAACTGTGCTCAAGTGTTGAGCTGTCAGGAAATTGTTGGACTTCGATGAATCGATCGAAAAGTTTAACGTTCGTTCAGATATTATGAGATGGGATACAATATTTGGAATCCACAAAAGTAGTTTTGAGATAACTAATTTGAATGTTATAAATCTAGCAATTTAGTCTCATTTGATCGGTTTCCACGGGATTTTGATGTGATCAAAAGTCCATCGCAATCACGTAGCGTACACGGATACTCGCCGAGTAAACTTAATAGATAGCCACGCCCCATAGCCCCGACCAAGTGACTGTAGGAGAACCCCGTCGCCAAAAGCATCTGTTCGGGTGCTCATGGCAGCAGTGTTACGCCTTAGTGTACTTCATCGACAGTATCGAGGGGTGCGGCCGTCTACTAAAGTTTTCGACGAGCATTCGATCAGGATGCCGGGAATCTTGTTGAATTTCCCGAATAGATATTAAAAGGTGTTTTCAATATCGAGACTATAATGCGGGGTTTATAATTGTTAGGCATGTGATGTCTAACGAATTCATTTGGTTAGGCATGTGATGTCTAAGGTGGTTGCGGATTCCAACTGTTGTAGTTTTTCACTTTCTTTTCTGCGACCGTAAGTGTTATATGTGGTGTATCGCCGGTTTCGGTGCTATATGTCAACGATAATTGGGATACGCATATTTACTTACTTGATGACATATGATATTATGGGTTGCTGTGATATGTTATATTTCGTCATGTTTGAATAGCTGAGGGTTTTATGTAAGATGAGAGTTTTTCATTTTCATTCATGTAAAATTCGTTGTATGTAATATTCTTTTATTAAAGCACTTCCGGGTTGAGGATGATGTCACCATTGTATATGATTTACTTTTCCGCATTAGGATAGACCCAAGGTGGGGAGCACAAGTAACCGGGTTCTAGGGTCCAGTGGGAGACCATCTCGAGGAGTCGAGACCGGCTCTCCTAACTCTAGAATTGATAGGGTTGCTTGCCGCTCTCGCAGGGGTATAGGGGTGTGGGATTGGCTATTCATCACGACCGTGGAATCCGTGTTTTATACAGGCTTAAAATAAAACCCGGAAATTCTAATATATCCAATATTTCATATGTTGTGTTCTGCTGCGATTTATCTGTGATGTGATCACTGTATATGTTGAGATAGATACTGGATATAGTATATGTGATATATTATATAGACGTTGCTTATGTTTTACACCCGCGCTAGCCCTGCCCCGCTCTGCCGTTAGTTACCTAACCTAACGGTGCACGAGGGGACATCGAGGCGAATGCGGATGGCATAAGCGTACGTTGTATTTATCTGTGATGTTTAGGTAACTTAAAATGATGGGACTTCATTAATGAGATTAATGAAATAAAAGAAACCTAATGATGTTATAGAAACTTGTCTCGAAAACTGGTAGCTCTAGTTCTTGCTTTGCATAGCGGTATTCCTTATAGAATATCCAACACCTTATTCGATAAGGAAAGAGCCGAGATCCCTTCACCGGGAGTGACCTCTTTAGCGAAACTAGCAGATGCTACACACTCGGTTTGTCTTTTGATTGCTTCTATAGTTTTTGCTTTGCATAGTGGTATTTGTGAAATATCCTGCACCTTATTCGATAAGGAAAGAGCCAAGATCCCTTCACCGGGAGTGACCTCTTTAGCAAAACTAGTAAAAACCTAAAAAACACTCATTTTCAAAATCACTCGATTCTACGACGATATCAAGTTTATTACGCAAAGGGTTTTCTTAAAACCTGTCATAGCCCTCCGTCATTTCAGATAAGTAATATTTAGTATTCGTGCTGCGTTTGTTGACCTCTATCAAAGCGTAGTGTGCGGTGGCTGATTAGTGCTTATCTACATAAGCATATGATGCGATTGGATTTGGGTAGTCGTGCGACCTTGTTGACCTCTATCAAGGGTCATGCGGGTGGGTTTATTTCAATCAAGAAATGACGGGCTGAACTTAACTAGCGGCCTATGGTTTGTTGACCTCTGTCAAGGTCATAGGACGCTTGGGGCAAAATATTATCGGGAATTTCAAGTGTTGAAATTTGCAATGAGATTGCATACCTCCTATGAGATAGTTGGATCCCGATACCCACTGCGAGTAAGAGTTACTCCTGGGAGAGTTTTACACATTACAATTAGCCGATCAAGTATGTGTCTAGAAGGTGTTAACGGGGTTAAGCCCCTGGAAAAACGAGGTTTATTTTAATTAGGTCCGTGCGAAAGCACGGGGAACCTCCCTCAAGTACCGGCACTGGTCTGGCTGAAAGATTGGTGAAATTGTAGGGTATAATTAATCCCGGCCGGTCTTTCCTTTTAGGGTTTGAAGGAAGATTTGACTAAAACAATGGGAGTCATCCTGATTAGATAAATTAATAACCAATCTAATCTTGCAAGAGCATACGCTGAGCGTTTTCTTCTGTCTCTCTCTCTCCAGGTAGCGACCATGTCACACCTTAATCAAGATAATAATACGGATGTATTGACCGAACCCACTTGTTATACTGAGCTTAGGAACGTTGGTCCCGCTCCAACTTATAATTGTTATAAGACCGAGTAGGAAATAGGGGATTACCAGGATTCCCGTGCCTCCCAAATGAAGAAAGTGTTTGTTGATACATCTTCTTCGGGTGTGTTCATTACCGAGAACTGTTTCTCAGTATCCTCTACGTCCTGGGTATGAGATACCGGATCAAGATCCCACATATGTAATCTGTTACATGGGCTACAGATAGGTAGAGAACTGGGAATGGGTGATAAGATTCAAGAGTTCGAAACGGTGCAAGTGTTGCAGCCAAGTATGTTGGCAGTTATCATCCTGTATTACCAAATACATTGATTCTGAACGAATGTTATTAGATACCGAACCTGATATACAACATCATATCAGTCTCTTTATTAAGTAAAGAAGGATATAATTTTGTATTGTTAGATAATGTTTTGAACATTTCCTATATCAAGAGTTGATCGGTTCAGGCACGTTATCTAAAAGCATATACGTTTTAAATCAAACTATTGTTCTTAACGTACAGAACACACACAAAAGGAAGAGTTCAGAAATGAACGAATCCTTCTTAAGGCATTGTAGACTAGGTCATATCAATGCGACCCGACTAGCTGAAGTTACATAAAGATACATATTTAAATCAGTTTGAATTTACATCTTGTGAAACTTGCCAGTCATGTTACAAAGATAAGATGAACATAGCTCCGTTTATTGGAAATAGAGAAAGAGTTAGATTAACTCTTGGGACTGATACATGATGATGTATATAGGTCCCCTGTCTACACATGCCAGGACCGGTTCTTTGTACTTCATTACATTCACTGATGATCTCTCAAGATTCGAACATATGTTCTTGTTGAAACACAAATCTGAACCTTTTGAGAAATTCAATGAATATAATTTAGAAGTAGAGAACCAAAATGGGTATAAGTATTATGTCCTTTGATGAGATCAGGGAGGAGAATACTTGAGCATGGAATTCCTGGACTATTCTAAAAAAGAATGAGATTCTCTCTCAGCATTACTCATTCGTATACACCACAGCACGTATGTGATATGGTGTGCTCTATGATGAGTACTACTGAGTTGCCTATTTCCTTTTGGGGGTTATGCACTTGAAAAGCTGCATACCTATTGAATAGGGTTCCAACCAAATCAGGTGCCTACCATTCCATATATGATATAGTATGGGAAGAGCCCATCTCTTAAGTAAGTTAAGATTTGGAGTTGTCCGGCCTATGTCTAAAAGCAAAATCCGGACAAGTTCGAGGCAAGGTCATTTTTGTGGAAGTTTGTTGGATATCCTAAGCATTCGCAAGGGAATATCTTCTACCACACCGAGGAACAAAAGGTGTTTTGTTTCTCAGCATGCCGCCTTTTGGAAAGAGAATTTCTTGTAAAGAAATTAGTGGTCATGAGGTAGAACTGGAAGGAGTTCCAGCTATACAAACTGCAGCTGATGATTTGGTAGAACCGAAGGATTCAATAGCTCCCGACGAACCTCAGCCTCTCCACCGATCTAGTAGGGTTCTTCACCCACCTGAGAGATACTTCAGTTTTCTCTATGACAGTGGGAGCAAGGATTGCATCATGAGATGATGACCAAACTAGTTTCGAGCAGGCCATCAGGAGTGGGGACTCTGTGAGAATGGCTGGATGCTAAGCGATCTGAGATGGAATCTATGTACACCAATAAAGCATGGACTTTGGTTGCTTTATCTGAAGGGTTAAATCCCCATCAGGAGAAAGTATATCTTGAGAAGATTACTTGGTATACATGGAAAAGTTGTGACTTTCAAAGCAAAGACTTGTTGCAAAAGGTTCTCGTCATCCACCAGGTGTGGATTATGGTGAAACCTTTTTCTAGTCCCTATGCTTAAGTCCATCCGGATCCTACTTGCCATTGCTACATACCATGACTACGATATCTGACTGTTAGGTGTCATGACTGCTTTTCTAAATAATGATTTAGAAGTGAGCGTCTATAAGTACACAGCCAGAGGGCTTCATAGACAGTGGGAGCAGCGGAAACTTGTGCAAGTCGCTTTATGGGTTAAAGCAGGCATCGCGGAGTTAGAACATCTATTTTAATGTGATAGTCAAAGCATTTGACTTCATCAAAATGGTAGATGAACCTTGTATATACAAAAAGGTAGTAGGGAGTATGGTGGTGATCCTCGTATTGTACGTGGATGACATACTCTTGATAGGAAAGGAGTTTCATATGCTAAACTCGGTCAATCTCCTCTTATCACAAGAATTCTCCATATAGGATCAAGGTGATACATCTTAAATCCTGGGTTTTGGACCTATGAGATAGATCTAAGTGGTTGTTAGGATTCTCACTAGTTGTAGTGAGATGGTATCAATCGATCCTGGGGAGAATCACTGGATAGCTTCCAGGGTGATAAGGTCGACTGAATGTCAGTCACAGGTATTGTCTTTACCCTCAGTAGAGGGACGGTATGTTGGAAGAGTTCCAAGCTAGATACCGTGATAAACTAAACGATAAAGGCTGGATACATTTCTACCAAGGATACTACCAAGGAGGTAGTCTGGATGTATATAAGTTCATGAGATGAACTTTGTTCCTACCATTGTGTGACAATGAAGTTGTGGTTTAGGCCTAGGAACCCCCGTCCCATCTATGATCCAGACATATTCTTAGGCAGTATCACCTGATCATGGAGATGGATGATCTCCAGGGAGATCGAGGTTAGGAGAGTAGACACAGAGGAGAACAGGACAGATCCACTCACAAAGGCCTTTTCCCAAAAGAGACTTTTATGGGATGGTTGAGTATGAGATACTTCAACCACTGCTGATTGTTGGGTATGAGATACTTCAACAGATGGCCCTAATGCAAGTGGGAGATTGTTAGTTATATGTATGCCCTAGAGGCCATTACTGTACATACAATGTATATTGTAGTGGATGCTTGGACATATATATGGAGGACTTTCTTGCTCGACATGATACTATACTATCTGGTTGCTCTTTATCTTAACATGTACGCTGATTGTCTCTATGTTACATGTTGATAAAACCCTTAGGATGAGTACTTGACTACCAGGACTATGATTCAGATCATACTAGTGAGGACAGAGTAGTCGTTAAGTACATCCTTCAAATGTTCCTAGTCATAGGTGTATCGAGACAGGGCATCGATATACCAGAGTAGACTAGCGTACAGCTTCTCGACCCATGTAGATGGGCGATGGATGATCCCATATCTATTGGTGTTTGACATCATAGACAGTATACGGGTGCTCAGTGGAGGCTGGGTACACTGGACAGACTCACCGAGAACTCCCAGATGGTATTATACCTAACGTCGGATGGCAGTTCTCTGGTGACACTGGTACAGGTTAGTCTGTAGACCCGAGATCGTCATAGAGTCTTGTGTTATTCCCACTGTACTTTGATTTCCACCTTACCACGTTCAAGAGAACGTGCAAAAAAAACGGTGGCTTTTAGGTACAGTCCCGAATCACATGGAGGCAATGTGCGATAGGAGGGGTTTTGTCTCTCCCGGTAATGGGAGTGGATGTTGCGTTGTGATCGATTGGCTATAACAGGAAGTCCCTAGCCAGGGCTGCATTAGAGATATACTGGTAAGTGTTATCATTAGTTTCTTGACCCGTTATGAGCCTCATATCGACACGACTTATCGAGTTACTGGGGTCTGACGTTTACCACCCCAGACGAGATATATGACATATCAGACGAAGAGACCGGACTCTACGGTAAAGTTACTGATTGGATTCACAGGAGTATGAGCAGGCTTGCCTGTTGATCTTCTGATCGCTCAATACCCGGGTGGCCGTTACGTTTAGCGGACCGCTTACGGCTTGTGGGTTTTTGATACGATCATCACCTACTGCCCACGTATTGACGAGTCTTTAGAGTCCTACATAGGGGTTTCCTGGCTCAAGCGAAACGGAGTAGGAGCACATAAGTGATATGTGCGGGACCGAGATTAATACGATATGTGATACCATATTCTATTCTCGCGATTTGTGAAATCGGTCGGTTATATGAGATATAGCCGGGTTATCGGATCAAGTGTTGATTCGATAAGTTGTGACATTTGATATTAGTCGGCTATATGTAATATAGCCGGATTATTAAATCAAGAGTTGATTTGATAATCTAATGTATAATTATATATTTGATATATTAATTTATATTAACTAATATTAAGCTCACTTATTATTTCTTCTCACTTGATGTGCACATTGTATATATATGATATGTATATTTGTGTACATGTTTATGTCATGCTAGGTTACAAATGCAAAATATGAGTATGAGAATTATACCATAATAGGGTTTAAATTAGGGTTTTATTTGTTTTAAGCAATTCAAACATTTAGATTAAGTCAATGTTAAGCTTGGAGAAGCTAGTAGAACAAAGACTTAGTCAACTTGTTTGTCTAGCTTAAGATATTTGTTAACCCAACATTAACCATACACCATGGTTTATGTTAGTTATATATATGCCCTAGAGGCCATTGTTGTACATATGATGTATATTATAGTGGATGCTTGGATATATACGTTAGTTATATGTATGCCCTAGAGGCCATTACTGTACATTGGATGTATATTGTAGTGGGTGCTTGGATATATATAGGGAGGACTTTCTTGCTCGACATGATAGTATACTATCTGGTTGCTCTTTACCTTAACGTGTACACTGATTGTCTCTCTGTTACATGTTGGTAAAGCCCTTAGGATGTGTACTTGACTACCTGGACTATGATGCGGATCATACTAGTGGGGACAGGGTAGTTTATAAGTACATCCTTCAAGGTCCCTAGTCGTGGGTATATCGAGACGGGGCATCGATATACCAGAGTAGACTAGCGTATACCTTCTCGACCCATACTGATGGGCGATGGATGATCCCATATCCATTGGTGTTTGACATCAGAGATGATATACGGGTGCTCAGTGGAGACTGGGTACACTGGACGAACTCGCCGAGAACTCCCAGATGGTATTATACCTTACGTCAGATGGCAGTTCTCTGGTGACACTGGTACAGAGTAGTCTGTTGACCCGAGATCGTCATAGAGTCTTGTGTGGTTCCCACTGTGCTTTGATTTCCACCTTACCACGTCCAAGAGGGCGTGCAAAACGGTGGCTTTTGGGTACAGTCCCGAATCACATGGAGGCAATGAGCGATAGGAGGGGATTCGTCTTTCCCGGTATAGGGAGTTGATGTTGCGCTGTGTTCGATTGGCTATAACCGAAAATCCCTGGCCAGGGTTGCTGAGATTTACTGGTAAGTGTTACCAGTAGTTTCTCGAACTGTTATAGACCTCATATCGACACGACTTATCGAGCTATTGGGGTCTGACGTTTACCACCCCTAGGCGAGATATGCGACATATCAGACGACGAGACCGGACTGTACGGTAAGTGTTACTGGTTGGATTCACAAGAGTGTGAGCGGGCTTGCTCGTCGATCTTCTGATCGCTCAATACCCGGGTGGCCGTTACATTTAGCAGACCGCTTGCGGCTTGTGGGTGTTTGATATGATCATCACCTGCTGCCGGCGTATTGACGAGTCTTTAGAGTCCTACACAGAGGTTTCCTGGCTCAAGCAAAACGAAATAGGAGCGCATATGAGATATGTGCGGGACCGAGAATAATGCGTGTATGTGATACCGTATTCCATTCTCGCGATATGTAACATTGATCGGTTATATGCGTTATAGCCGGGTTATCGAATCAAGTGTTGATTCGATAAGTTGTTACTATTGTTATTAGTCGGTTATATGCGTTATGACCGGGTCGTTAAATCAAGTGTTGATTTAATGATTTAATGTATAATTATATATTTGATATATCACTTTACATTAACTAATATAGGTTCACTTAAAAAGGATTTTCTCACTTGAAGTGCACATTGTATATATGATATACTTTTGTGCATTTGATTGTATCATGTTTGATGATACATGATAGTTTGGTGTATAGTTTAAACCATGGTTGGTTAATGGTTAGGGTTTCTTTTGCTTCATTCACTTATTCATTTATTTATTTCTTTTGTTCATTTTGACAAAAGAAAATGATAAAGAGAAAATGGTGGCTTTTTTTGTTTGATATTGAAGCTTCATGAAGCTTTGACTAAGTGACCATTTTGTCTCATGCTTAACCCTAACCACTCCATCTAACCTTAGTTAAATCTCTACACTAAACCATGGTTTGTATATGATAAGAATTGATTTTTCTTTTCTATTTTTATTATTCTTATCATATCATTATCTTCATCTTCTTCTTCTTCTTCAAAGATGAAGAAAGCTTGCTTCATCAATGGTAACTTGATGTAATGAGTGAGAAATCCAATTCTAAAGTGAACCCACCTCCTATTTCTTCATCCTCTACCTCTTGCCAAGTAGTATAGGGTGTTTTCTTCACAAGTTTCATGACTTGGTGAAGTGGGAGCTTGATCTTGCGATGCCTCGACGTAGATCATCTTCGGCATCGTAGTCGATGACCTAGCCCGCCCATTTCTCCGATGAAGCCGACGCTAGAGCCCGGGATTTGATTTGGACAGTGAGGAGACTTCATCGCGGAGCTATGGAGGTGGAGCACCGGATCTACAAAGGTTGTATTTCCGTTCTTTTAGTTAAGTAGTTAACTAGTTTCATTTGTCGCCTATATATCTAGTTAACGATCCGTATTAGGGTTTCTCGGCACCCGTAAAATTTGAAATTGGCATGGTTGATGCCTTGTGTAACCTCATTAGCATGCCTAGGAACCCTACAGTGGTATCAGAGTTTAGCTAGAGCCTTAGGCGATGCGTAGACGGAGTTAGAAATCCGATCGGACCGAAACCCTAACCCTAAACATGCTCTCTGGACATTTTTTGAAAATGTGGATTTTTCTATATTAAAATTATGCAGAAAAATCAGCAGGGAATCCTAAGAATTACTGTGCAACACGTGTTCATGATTCAATAAGAGTGCGGCGGAACCGCGGCAGAAGTGAGGCTTCTGCGGCGGTTCCGCGGCCGTATTGTCACAGTGCCCAATAAGTTTTGCACAGTAATTCCTATTTTCTGGTACTGGATTTTCTGGGAATTTTTAATATTTATTCAAGAGTTGAATATTCCAGGGTGTTTTGGGGCTTAGTTGATTCGATCGGATTATCAGACTTTGTCTATGTGGCTTTCCGGATATATTGAATATGTTAAAAAGTTCGACCGGATATAAATACCCAACTTTTCCCCTGTCGGGAAATTTCCAAGTGTTGGATCTTTCCGTGGTTTAATAACGTTCTAAGTAGTGCAAGTAACACGATGGTCCCTCTAGAAGACAACAAACCTTAACTCGATTATGTGACCGTCTTGAACTGCCCTTTGAACCTTAGGGTTTGGGGCAGTACGGCGTGTCACATGTGAGGCGTTGGCTTGACCTTTCTACGGCTGGACCGTTGGTACTGAGGCACGAACTGAATGTTTTTAGACTTGTTTCATGTGTTGATCTGTATCGGGAAAACTTGGGTGTTTGAATGTTCGATCGGAAAGTTTAACATTTTCTAATTATCTGGAATGTGATACAATAATTGGAATTCACAATAAGTTATGAGATAACTGGATGAATGTTATAAACATAGCAGTTTAGTCTCACTTGATCGGTTGCCACGGAATTTTGATGTGATCAAAAGTCCGTCGCAATCACGTAGCGTACGCGGATACTCGCCGGGTAAACTTAATAGACAGCCTCACTCCATAGCCCCGACCAAGTGACTGTAGGAGAACCCCGTCGCCGAAAGCATCCGTTCGGGTGCTCGCGGCAGAGGTGTTCCGCCTTGGTGCACTTCGTCGACGGTATCGGGGGTGCAGCCGTCTATTGAAGTTTGCGACGAGCATTCGATCAGAATGTCGGGAATCTTGTTGAATTGCCCGACTTGATATTGAAAAGTGTTTTCGATAATGAGACTAAAATGCGGGGTTTATAATTGTTAGGTATGCGATGTCTAAGGAATTCATTTGATTAGGCATGCGATGTCTATGCAGATTGCGGATTCCAACTGTTGTAGTTTTACACTTTCTTTTCTGTGACTGTAAGTGTAATATGTGATATCGCCAGTTTCGTTGCTATATGTCAACGGCAATTGGGATGCGCATATTTACTTACGTTGATGACATGTGATGTTATGTGTTGCTGAATATGTTATATTGGATCGTCGTGTTTGAATAGCCGGGGGTTTTTATGTGAGATGAGTGTTTTTCATTTTCATTCATGTAAAAACTTGTATGTGATATTCTTTTATTGGGGCACTTCCAAGTTGCGGAAGATGTCACCCTTTGTATATTATTTACTTTTCCGCACTAGGATAGACCCAAGGAGGAGGGCACAAGTAACCGGGTTCTAGGGTCCAGTGGGAGACCAACTCGAGGAGTCGAGTCCCGGTCTCCTAACTCTAGAATTGGTAGGGTTGCTTGCCGCTCTCGTAGGGGTCTAGGGGTGTGGGTTTGGCTATTCATCACGACCGTGGAATCCGTGTTTTATACTGGCTCGTATTGAAAACACGGACGTCCTAGTATATCCAATATTTCATATGATTCTTCTGCTGTGATATCTGTGATGTGATCATGTGATGTTCTGTGATAGATACTGTATATAGTATATATGATATATTATATAGACGTTACTTATGTTTTACACCCGTGCTAGCCCTGCCCTGCTCTGCCGTTAGTTACCTAACCTAACGGTGCACGAGGGGACATCGAGGCGAATGCGGATGGCATAAGTGTACGTCGTATTTATCTGTGATGTTTAGGTACTTAAATGATGGGACTTCATTAATATAATTAATGAAATTAAAGAAACCTAAGATGTTGTAGAATCGAATTTCAAAAATAAAAAAAGGTAGCTACAGTTCTTGCTTTGCACAGCGGTATATATGATATATCCTGCACCTTATTCGATGAGGAAAGGACCGAGATCCCTTTACCGGGAGTGACTCCTTTAGCAATAACTGGCAGATGCTACACACTCGGTTTGTCTTCTGATTGCTTTTAAGAGTTTTTGCTTTGCTCAGTGATATATATGATATATCCCGCACCTCATTCGACGAGGAAAGGACCGACGATCCCTTCACCGGGAGTGACTCCTTTAGCAAAACTAGAAAAGCCTCAAAAGCACTCCATTTTTAAAATCATTTGATTCTACAACGATATCAAGTTCATTACGCAATAGGTTTTCAGAAAAACCTGTCGTAGCCCTCCGTCATTTCAGATAAGTTGTATATAATATTCGTGCTGCATTTGTTGGCTTTCGTCAAGGTGCAGTGTGCGGTAGCTATATGCTGCTTATCTGCTGCATACGATGCGATTGAATTAGGGTAGTCGTGCGGCTTTGTTGGCTTTCGTCAAGGGTCGTGCGGGTGGGTTTAATTCAATCAAGAAATGTACGGGTTGAACTTGACTAGCGGGCTGTGGTTTGTTGGCTTTCGTCAAGGTCAAAGCACGTTAGGGGCAAAATATTATCGGGAATTTCAAGTGTTGAAATTTGCAATGAGATTGCATACCTTCTATGAGATAGTTGGATCCCGATACCCACTGCGAGTAAGAGTTACTCCTGGGAGAGTTTTACACATTACAATTAGCCGATCAAGTAGGTGTCTAGAAAAGTGTCAACGGGGTTACGCCTCTGGGAAAACGAGGTTTACATTAATTAGGTTCGTGCGAAAGCACGGGGGACCTCCCTCAAAGTACCAACACTGGCCTGGCTGAAAGATTGGCGAACTTGTAGTGTGCAATTAATCCCGGCTAGTCTTTCCTTTTAGGGTTTGAAGGAAGATTTGATAAAAACAGTGGGAGCCATCCTGATTAGATAAAATAATAACCAATCTATTCTTGCTAGAGCGCACGCTGAGTGTTTTCTTCTCTCTCTCTCCAGGTAGCGACCATATCACGCCTTAATCAAGATAATAATACGGAATATTGACCGAACCCGCTTGTTATACTGAGCTGGGGAACGTTAGTCCCGCTCCAACTTATAATTATTATAAGACAGAGCAGGAAATTGGGGATTACCAGGATTCCCGTGCCGCCCAAACGAAGAGAGTGCATGCTGATGCATCATCTTCGGGTGTATTCATTACAATGAACTGTTTCTCAAATGTCCTCTACGTCCTGGGTATTTGATACCGGATCAGGATCCCAGATATGTAATCTGTTACATAGGGCTACAGATAGGTAGAGAACTGAGAACGGGTGATAAGTTTCATGAGGCAGAAAACGGGGCAAGTGTTGCAGCCAAGTCTATTGGTCACTGTCACCCTGTATTACCAAGACATTGATTCTGAACGAATGTTATTAGATACCGAACCTGATATACAAAATTATATCAATCTCTTTATTAGTAAAGAAGTGATAAAATTTTGTATAGTTGGATAATGTTTTGAACATTTCCTATATCAAAAGTTGATCGGTTCAGGTACGTTATCTAAAAGTATTGATGTTCTAAATCAAACTACAGTTCTTAGTATACGGAACACACACAAGTGGAAGAGTTCAGAAATGAACGAATTCTTCTTGAGGCATTGTAGACTAGGTCATATCAATGCGATCCGACTGGCTGAAGTTACATTTTAGATGCATATTTAAATCAGTTTGAATTTACATCTTATGAAACTTGCCAGTCATGTCACAGAGATAAGATGACCATAGCTCCGTTTATTGGAAACAGAGAAAGAGTTAATGAACTCTTGGGATGATACATGTTGATGTATGTAGGTCCCCTGTCTACACTTGCCAAGACCGGTTCTTTATACTTCATTGCATTCTCTGATGATCTTTCGAGATTCAGACCTATGTTCCTGTTGAAACACAAGTCCGAACCTTTTGAGATATTCACAGAATATAAGTTAGAAGTAGAGAACCAATACGGGTATAAGTATTATGTCCTTTGATGTGATCGAGGAGGAGAATACTTGAGCACGAAAATCCTGGATTATTCTAAAGGAGAATGAGATTCTCTCTCAGCATTACTCCTCCGTATACACCACAGTATGTCGATGTATCGGGGCGGAGCAGATGCACCCTATATGATATGGTGTGCTCTATGATGAGTACTACTGAGTTTCCTATTTCCTTTTTGGGAGTTATGCACTTGAGAAGCTGCATACCTATTGAATAGGATTCGAATCAAATCTATGCCTACCACTTCATATGTGATATGGAAAGGGAAGAGCCCATATCTTAAGTTGGTTGAGATTTGGGGCTGTCTGGCCTATGTCTAAAAGCAAAATCCGGACAAGCTCGAGGCAAGATCTGTTATGTAGAACTGGAAATGTTCCAGCTATACAAACTGCAGTTGATGATTTGATAGAACCAAAGGATTCAGTAGAGACCAACGAACCTCAGCCTCTCCGTCGATCTAGTAGGGTTCCTCACCCACCTAAGAGATAATTCGGTTACTCTATGACAGTGGGAGCGAGGATTGCATCATGAGATGATGACCCAACTATTTTCGAGCTGGCCATCAGGAGTGTGACTCTGTAAGAATGGCTGGATGCTTAGCGATCTGAGATGGAATCCATGTACACCAACAAAGTATGGACTTTGGTTGCTATATCTGAAGGGTTAAATCCCCATCAGGAGCACGTATATCTTGAGAAGATTACTTGGTGTACATGGAAAGGTTGAGACTTTCAAAGCTAGACTTGTTAAAGCTTTTCGTCATCAACCAGGCGTGGATAATGATGAAACCTTTTCAAGTGGCTATGCTTAAGTCCATCCAGATCCTACTTGCCACGGCTACATACCATGACTACGATATCTGGCGGTTGGGTGCCATGACTGCTTTTCTAAATGATGTTTTAGAAGAGAACGTCTATAAGCACACAGCCAGAGGGCTTCGTAGACAGTGGGAGCAGCAGAAACGTGTACAAGATGCTTTATAGGATAAAGCAGACATCGCGGAGTTGGAACATCTGTTTTCATGTGTTAGTCAAAGAGTTTGACATCATCAAAATGGTAGATGAACCTTGTATAAACAAAAAGGTAGTAGGGAGTATAGTGTCGATCCTCGTAGAGTACGTGGATGGCATGCTCTTGATAGGGAAGGAGTTTCCTATGCTACGCTCGGTCAATCTCCGCTTATCACAATGATTCTCCATATAGGATCAAAGTGATACCTCCTAAATCCTGGATTTTTTATCTATGAGATAGATCTAATTGGATGTTAGGAGACTCACTAGCTGTAGTGAGATGGTATCAGTTGATCCTGGGGAGAATCACTGGAAAGGTTCCAGGGTGATAAAGACGACTGAATGTCAGTCGCAGGCATTGTCTTTACCCTCAGTAAAGGGACGGTATGTTGGAAGAGTTCCAAGCTAGATACCGTGGCATACTAGACGATAAAGGCTTGATACATCGCTACTTAAGATGCTACCAAAGAGGCAAGTCTGGATGTATATTTGTTCATGAGATGAACTTTGTTCCTCCCATTGTGTGACAATGGAGTTGTGGCTTATGCCAAGGAACGTCCCTCCCATCAGTGATCCATACATATTCTAAGGCAGTATCACCTGATCATGGAGATGGTTAATCTCCAGGAAGATCGAGGTTAGGAGAGTAGACTCAGAGGACAACACGGCGGATCCACTCACGAAGGCCTTTTCCCAGAGAGAGACTTTTATGGGATGGTTGAGTATGAGATACTACAACCACTGCTATCAGATGGCCCTAGTGCAAGTGGGAGATTGTTAGTTATATGTATGCCCTAGAGGCCATTACTGTACATTGGATGTATATTGTAGTGGGTGCTTGGACATATATAGGGAGGACTTTCTTGATCGACATGATAGTATGCTATCTGGTTGCTCTTTACCTTAACGTGTACACTGATTGTCTCTCTGTTACATGTTGGTAAAGCCCTTAGGATGTGTACTTGACTACCTGGACTATGATGCGGATCATACTAGTGGGGACAGGGTAGTCTATAAGTACATCCTTCAAGGTCCCTAGTCGTGGGTATATCGAGACGGGGCATCGATATACCAGAGTAGACTAGCGTATACCTTCTCGACCCATACTGATGGGCGATGGATGATCCCATATCCATTGGTGTTTGACATCAGAGATGATATACGGGTGCTCAGTGGAGACTGGGTACACTGGACGGACTCGCCGAGAACTCCCAGATGGTATTATACCTTACGTCAGATGGCAGTTCTCTGGTGACACTGGTACAGAGTAGTCTGTTGACCCGAGATCATCATAGAGTCTTGTGTGGTTCCCACTGTGCTTTGATTTCCACCTTACCACCTCCAAGAGGGCGTGCAAAACGGTGGCTTTTGGGTACAGTCCCGAATCACATGGAGGCAATGAGCGATAGGAGGGGATTCGTCTCTCCCGGTATAGGGAGTTGATGTTGCGCTGTGTTCGATTGGCTATAACCGGAAATCCCTGGCCAGGGTTGCTGAGATTTACTGGTAAGTGTTACCAGTAGTTTCTCGAACTGTTATAGACCTCATATCGACACGACTTATCGAGCTATTGGGGTCTGACGTTTACCACCCCTAGGCGAGATATGCGACATATGAGACGACGAGACCGGACTGTACGGTAAGTGTTACTGGTTGGATTCACAGGAGTGTGAGCGGGCTTGCTCGTCGATCTTCTGATCGCTCAATACCCGGGTGGCCGTTACGTTTAGCAGACCGCTTGCGGCTTGTGGGTGTTTGATATGATCATCACCTGCTGCCGGCGTATTGACGAGTCTTTAGAGTCCTACACAGAGGTTTCCTGGCTCAAGCAAAACGAAATAGGAGCGCATATGAGATATGTGCGGGACCGAGAATAATGTGTGTATGTGATACCGTATTCCATTCTCGTGATATGTAACATTGATCGGTTATATGCGTTATAGCCGGGTTATCGAATCAAGTGTTGATTCGATAAGTTGTTACTATTGTTACTAGTCGGTTATATGCGTTATGACCGGGTCGTTAAATCAAGTGTTGATTTAATGATTTAATGTATAATTATATATTTGATATATCACTTTACATTAACTAATATAGGTTCACTTAAAAAGGATTTTCTCACTTGAAGTGCACATTGTATATATGATATACTTTTGTGCATTTGATTGTATCATGTTTGATGATACATGATAGTTTGGTGTATAGTTTAAACCATGGTTGGTCAATGGTTAGGGTTTCTTTTGCTTCATTCACTTATTCATTTATTTATTTCTTTTGTTCATTTTGACAAAAGAAAATGATAAAGAGAAAATGGTGGCTTTCTTTGTTTGATATTGAAGCTTCATGAAGCTTTGACTAAGTGACCATTTTGTCTCATGCTTAACCCTAACCACTCCATCTAACCTTAGTTAAATCTCTACACTAAACCATGGTTTGTATATGATAAGAATTGATTTGTCTTTTCTATTTTTATTATTCTTATCATATCATTATCTTCATCTTCTTCTTCTTCTTCAAAGATGAAGAAAGCTTGCTTCATCAATGGTAACTTGATGTAATGAGTGAGAAATCCAATTCTAAAGTGAACCCACCTCCTATTTCTTCATCCTCTACCTCTTGCCAAGTAGTATAGGGTGTTTTCTTCACAAGTTTCATGACTTGGTGAAGTGGGAGCTTGATCTTGCGATGCCTCGACGTAGATCATCTTCGGCATCGTAGTCGATGACCTAGCCCGCCCATTTCTCCGATGAAGCCGACGCTAGAGCCCGGGATTTGATTTGGACAGCGAGGAGACTTCATCGCGGATCTATGGAGGTGGAGCACCGGATCTACAAAGGTTGTATTTTCGTTCTTTTAGTTAAGTAGTTAACTAGTTTCATTTGTCGCCTATATATCTAGTTAACGATCCGTATTAGGGTTTATCGGCACCCGTAAAATTTGAAATTGGCATGGTTGATGCCTTGTGAGACCTCATTAGCGTGCCTAGGAACCCTACAATATATAGAGAGGACTTTCCTGCTCGACATGATAGTATGCAATTTGGTTTCACTTTGTCTTAACATGTTGACTTGTATTAGTTTACTGTCTTACTCTCACATGTTGATAAAGCCCTTGGGATATGTACTCGACTGCTGGGACTATGATGATATCATACTAGTTGGGCCAGAGTAGTCGACGAGTACATCCTATAATTGTTCCTAGTCGAGGGTGTATTGAGACAGGGCATCGATACACCAGAGTAGACTAGCGTATACGCATCTTGACCCATATGATGGGCGATGGATGATCCCATATCTATCGGTGTTTGACATCAAATATGGTGTACGGGTGCTCAGTGGTGACTGGGTACACTGAACGGACTCGCCGAGAACCCCTAGATGGTAATATACCTATCGTCAGATAGCAGTTCTCTGGTGACACTGGTACAGGTTAGTCTGTAGACCCGAGATCGTCATAGAGTCTTGTGTGATTCCTACTGTGCTTTGATTTCCACCTTACCACGTTCAAGAAGGCGTGCAAAATGGTGGCTTTTGGGTACAGTCCCGAATCACATGGAGGCAATGAGCGATAGGAGGGGTTTCGTCTCTCCCGGTATAGGGAGTTGATGTTCTACTGTGTTCGATTGGCTACAAATGGAAGTCCCTGGCCAGGGCTGATATAGAGTGCTACTGGTAAGTGTTATCAGTAGTTTCTTGACTGGTTATGAGCCTCACATCGACATGACTTATCGGTTACTGGGGTCTGACGTTTACCATCCCTAGACTAGATATGCGACATATCAAACGAAGAGAACGGACTGTACGGTAGTGTTACTGATTGGATTCATAGGAGAATGTACTGGCTTGCTTGTTGATCTTCTGATCGATCAATACCTGGGTGGCTGTTACGTTTAGCTGACCGCTTGCAGCTTGTGGGTGTTTGATATGATCATCACCTACTGCAGGCATATTTACGATTCTTTAGAGTCCTACACAGAGGTTTCCTCGCTTAGGCAAAACGAAGTAGGAGCATATATGTGATATGTGTGGGACCGAGAATATTACGATATGAGATATCGTATTCCATTCTCGCGATATATGATATCGGCCGGGTATATGTGATATAGCCGGGTCATCGGATCAAGTGTTGATTCGATGAATCGGTACATGTTATATTAGTCGGTTATATGCGATATAACCGGATTGTCGGATCAAGTGTTGATTCGATAATTTAATGTATAATTATATATGTGATATATTACATTACATTAACTGATATAAGCTCGCTTTATTGATTCATTGTCTCACCGGATAATACATTGATATATATGCGATATATGTTAATTGTATTATTTTCTTTTGTTACAAAAATATATTATATATGTGATATATAATATTGTAACAAGTTAGGGTTACAAATGCAACATAATTTGTGGAGATTAAACAAGTTAGGGTTTGACTTGGGTTAGCATTTGGGTTAGCTTTTTCATGAAGCTTCTAGAAGCTTTATTTTGTTTTAAGCTTAGATATTTTGTGAAGATATTTCTTAACCCAACCCAAACCCTTTACCATGGTTCATTCTCTACAAAGGTTAAGCCTTTCATTCTTAACCAAGGGTTGCAATTGTAACCATAACATAATTTCATTATTCATCACAAAAGGATCTTCTTCTTCTTCATTCTCTTGAAAGAAAAAGCTTGCTAGCTTTTTGCATGTGATGAATTAGTGTGAGAAATTGAAAACAAAAGAGAGCTAAATTCCTACTTCATCATCCTCGTCTATTCTAGCCACTTAGATTAGGGTGTTCACTTCTCTAATAAGTTGTTTAGTGAAGTGTAAGCTTGGGTTAGAGATTCTTCAAGGTAGATCATCTTAGATCATGAAGACTACAAGCAAGGTGTCCCATTTACCTCATGGAGCCACTCGAGAGTCGGAGTTCATGTTGATCACAGCGAAGGGACCTCAACACGGAGCTTATGAAGCGAAGGAACAGACTACAAAGGTTGTAATCCCTTTCTCTTAGATGTAAAGTTGTTTACATGCTTTGTTTATCCTAATTATCTAGCAAAGATCCTCGCTTTAGGTTGTTCGGCACTTGAAAATTTTAAATCCGGCATGGTTGATGCCTTATAGACCTTTGTGACAGTGCCTAGTAACCCTACAGTGGTAGCAGAGCCTAGCTAGAGCATTATGCGACGTGTAGACGAAGTTAAAAATCCGATCGAACCCCGAAACATCATTGTGGACCCCCTCTCTGGAAATTTTTTAAAAAGATGGTTTTTTCCATATTAAAAATACTCAGAAAAATAAGCAGATGATTCTATGGATAACTGTGAAATACAAAACCCTAATTCCTTCAAGTCACCGCAGAACCGCGGCAATACCAGGCTTTTAGCGGCGGTTCCGCGGCCGTACTTAGGTATTTGGGATAGATATTTCTAGGTAACATCCGTAGGTATTACTACATGCTTCTGGGAATTTTTAATATTACTCAAGTGTTGATATTTCTGGAGATCTTTAGAATTCGTTGATTCGATCGGATTGTTTAACATCGTTTAGTTTTTCGGGTAATTTAGAACATGTTAAATGTTCGAACGGATATCAATAACTCATTTTTCTCATGACGGAAAACTTTCAAGTGTTGAATTTTTCCTCTGTTTAAAACTTTCGGGAAATCATGCTAGCGTATCTATGGACACTCTAGAAGAACGTAACCTTAACTCGATTATGTGACCGTCAAAACTGCCACTGAACCCTAGGGTTTGTGGTAGTTTAGCGTTGCCATATGTGAGACGTTGGTTTGACCCTTCTACGGCTGGTTCATTGGCACAGTGACATGTTCTGGGATTTTTGAACTCCACTCAAGTGTTGAGCTATTTTGGAAATCTTGGGTGTTTGTTTATTCGATCGGAAAGTTTAACATTGTCTATTTATCTGGAATGTGATACAATAATTAGAATTCATATAGTTAGGCATGAAATGCGAAGTATGTGATATTTCGCATTTATGATGTCTAAAGTATTTGTGGATTCCAAATGTTGTAGTTTTACACTTTCTTTTCTGTGACCGTAAGCGTAGTATATGGTGTATCACCGGCTTCGTTGCTATACATCAACGGCAATCAGGATACGCATACTTGCTTACGTTGATGATATGAGATATTATATGTTGCTGTGATATGTTATATTGGATCGTCGTGTTCTGAATAGCCGGGGGTTTTATGTGTGTGAGGGCTTTTATTTTCATTCATGTAAAATTCATTGTATGTAATATTCTTTTATTGGGGCACTTCCGGGTTGAGGATGATGTCACCATTGTATATTATTTATTTTTCCGCATTAGGTAGACCCAAGGAGGGGAGCACAAGTAACCGGGTTCTAGGGTCCAGTGGGAGGCCATCTCGAGGAGTCGAAACCGGGTCTCCTAACCCTAGAATTGGCAGTGTTGCTTGCCGCTCTCGTAGAGGTCTAGGGATGTGGGTTTGGCTATTCATCGCGACCGTGGAATCCGTGTTTTATACAGGATCAAAATAAAACATAGACGTCCTAGTATATCCAATATTTCATATGTTATCTTCTGCTGCAATATTCTATGATGAGATCATATTACTGCCTGAGACGATTGCTTATGCTATATATATATATATGTGTGTGTGTGTGTGTGTTGATATATAAATATTACTGCTTTCGTTTCTTCTGTGAAGCTTAGGAAGCATAACTGATGGGATTTATTAATGAGATTAATAAAAGAAAAGAAACCTAAAAGATGTTGTAGAATCAAAACTTTATAAAAAGGGTAGCTACAGTTTTGCTTTGCATAGTGGTATATATGATATACCCTGCACCTTATTCGATGAGAAAAGAGCCGAGATCCCTTCACCGGGAGTGACCTATTTAGCAAAACTGGCGGATGCTACAAACTCGCGGTTTAGTTTTTGATTGCTTCTATAGTTCTTGCTTTGCATAGCGGTATATATGATATACCCTGCACCTTATTCGATGAGGAAAGAGCCGAGATCCCTTCACCGGGAGTGACTTCTTTAGCGAAACTAGAAAAAGCCTAAAAACACTCCTTTTCAAAATCACTTATTTCTACAACGATATCAAGTTCATTACGCAATAGGTTTTCTGAAAAACCTGTCGTAGCCCTCCGTCGTTTCAAATAAATCCTACTTAGTATTCGTGCTGCGTTTGTTGACCTTGTTAAGGCACAGTGTACGGTAGCTAATTAATGTTTATCTGCTAAAACATGAGATGTGGTTGGATTAGGGTATTCGTATGGCCTTGTTGACCTTGTCAAGGGTCATGCGGGTGGGTTTAATTTAATCGGGAAATGACGGGTTGAACTTGACTTACGATTTATGGTTTGTTGACCTTGTCAAGGTCATAGATCGCTAGGGGCAGAACATTATCGGGAATTTCAAGTGTTAAAATTTGCAATGAGATTGCATACCTTCTATGAGATAGATGGATCCTGATACCCACTGCGAGTAAAAGTTACTCGTGGGAGAATTTTACACAGGACAAATAGCTGATCAAGTAGGTGACTAGAAAGGTGTTTACGGGGTTATGCTTCTGGGAAAACGATGTTTATTTTAATTAGGTCCGTGCGAAAACACGGGGAACCTCCCTCAAAGTACCAATACTGGCCTGGCTGAAAGATTGGCGAACTTGTAAGGTGTAATTAATCCCGTCTAGTCTTACCTTTTAGGGTTTGAAGGAAGATTTGATAAAAACAGTGGGAGACATCCTGATTAGATAAGATAATAACCAATCTAATCTTGCATGGGCATACGCTAAAGTGTTTTCTTCTCTCTCTCCAGGTAGCGACCAAGTTAGGCCTTAATCAAGATAATAACATGGATGTATTGACTGAACCCGCTTATTATACTGAGCAGGGGAACGTTGGTCCCGTTCTTTATTGTAAGTGTTATAAGACTGAGCAGGAAATAGGAGAATATCTGGATTCTCACACCGCCCAAACGAAGAACAAGCATGTTGATGCATCTTCTTCGGAAGTGTTAGTTATTGAAAACTGTTTCTCAGTTCACTCTACGTCCTGGGTATTAGATACCGGATCAGGATCCCACATATGTAATATGTTACGTGGGCTACGTAAAGGTAGAGAACTGGGAATGGGTGATCATTCCGTAAGAGTAGGGAATGGTGCAGATGTTGCGGCCAAGGTAGTTGGCGAATATCACCTTGTGTTACCAAATGGTAATACATTGATTCTAAACGAATGCTATTACATTCCGACCCTGATATGCAATATTATATCAGTTTCTTTATTGAATAAAGAAGGATATAATTTTGTAATACAGGATAATGTTATGAACATATTCCTGAATCAAAAGTTGATAGGATCAGGATCGTTAAATAATGGCATGTACGTTCTAAATCAAACTACAATTCTTAATGTACAGAACACAAACAAGAGGAAAAGTTCAGAAATGAATGAATCCTTCTTATGGCATTGTAGACTAGGTCATATCAATGCGACACGACTAGCTAAGTTACATAAGGATGGATATTTGAATCTGTTCGAATTATCATCTTATGAAACTTTCCAGTCATGTCTCAAAGGCAAAATGACCAAAACTCCGTTTAGTGGAAACGGAGTAAGAGTTACAGAACTCTTAGGGCTGATACATATTGATGTATGCGGTCCCATGTCTACACATGCCAGGAACGGTTCTTCCTACTTCATTACATTCACTGACGATATTTCAAGATACGGACATGTGTTCCAGATGAAACACAAGTCTGAAGCTTTTGAGAAATTCAGGGAATATAAGAACGAAGTAGAGAATCAAACGGGCAAAAGTATTAAGATCTTACGATCTGATCGAGGAGGAGAATACTTAAGAAATGAGTTCCTGGACTATCTAAAAGAAAATGGGATTCTCTCTCAGCTTACTCCTCCTTATACACCACAGCACAACAGTGTATCGGAGCGGAGGAATCGCACCTTATTAGATATGGTGTGCTCTATGATGAGCAATGCTGAGTTACCTATTTCCTTCTGGGGTTATGTGCTTGAGACAGCGGCATACCTATTGAATCAAGTTGCTTCTAAATCTGTACCTACCACACCATATGAGATATGGAGTGGGAAGAGACCGTATCTTAAAAGAGTTAAGATATGGGGTTGTCCAGCCTATGTCAAAAGGAAAAATCCGGACAAACTCGAGGCACGATCAGTTCTTTGCAAGTTTGTGGGATATCCGAAGAATTCTTATGGATATTTTTTCTACCACAGTGAGGAACAAAAGGTGTTTGTTGCTCAACATGCTACCTTTTTAGAAAAGGAATTTCTTGCAAAAGAAATTAGTGGCAAAGAGGTAGAGCTGGAAAAATTTCCAGCACCACAAACTACAACTGATGATTTATTGAAACCAGAGGATTCAGTAGTACCCAACGAACCCCAGCCTCTCCGCCGATCTAGTAGGGTTTCTCATCCACCTGAGAGATACTACGGTTTTCTCGTTGATGGTGGGAGCGAGGATTGCATCATAGAAGATGATGACCCGACTAGCTTCGAGCAGGCCATCACGAGTGGTGACTCTGTGAAGTGGTTAGATGCAATGCGATCTGAGATGGAATCCATGTACACCAACAAAGTATGGACTTTGGCAGCCCATTGGGAGAAAATGGATCTTCAAGATGAAACTTGGTGTAGATGGAAAAGTGGAGACTTTCAAAGCTAGATTTGTTGCAAAGGGTTTTCGTCAACGACCAGGTGTGGATTATGACGAAACCTTTTCTCCAGTGGCTATGCTTAAGTCCATCCGGATCTTACTTGCCATTGCTGCATACCATGACTATGAAATCTGGCAAATGGATGTTAAGACCGCTTTTCTAAATGGTGATTTAGAAGAGTGAGTGTACATGACTCAGCCGGAGGGCTTCGTAGACAGTGGAAGCAGCGGAAAGGTGCGCAAGCTTCTTAAATCCATCTACGGGTTAAAGCAGGCATCGCGGAGTTGGAACATCTGCTTTGATGTTATAGTCAAAGAGTTTGACTTCATCAAAAACGTAGATGAACCTTATATATATAAAAAGGTTGCAGAGAGTAAGGTTGTCTTCCTCGTATTGTACGTCGATGACATACTCTTGATAGGAAATGATGTTCCTATGCTGCAATCGGTCAAGCTCTTCTTATCACAAAGATTCTCAATGAAAGATCTTGGTGATGCCTCCTGCATATTGGGAATTATGATCTATAGAGATAGATCTAAAAGGATACTGGGATTGTCCCAATCCAGGTACATTGACACCATACTAAAGAGGTTTAGTATGGAAGAATCCAAGAGTGGTAACCAACCCACGATCTCTGGACTCACTCTCTCCAAAGAGATGTCTCCCAAGACTGATTTGGAAAGAGCTCGCATGCAAGGGATACCCTATGCTTCGGCAGTAGGCTCTATCATATACGTGATGCTATGTACCAGACCCGATGTAGTATACTCACTAAGTGTAGTGAGTAGGTATCAAGCAGATCCTGGAGAGAGTCACTGGATAGATGTGAAGAACATTCTCAAGTACTTGAGAAGAACTAAGGATATGTTCTTGGTGTATGGTAACGGAGAACTCCAGGTGGAGTCCTTTACCGATTCAAGCTTCCAAAGTGATAGGGACGACTGTAAGTCGCACTCGGGATTTGTCTTTACCCTCAATGGAGGGGCGGTGTGTTGGAAGAGTTCCAAACAGGAAACCGTTGCAGACTCGACGATGGAGGCTGAATACATCGCTGCCAACGATGTTGCCAAATAGGCTGTCTGGATGAAGAAGTTCATCACTGAACTAGGTGTGGTTCCGTCCATTCAGCATCCAATACCTTTGTACTGTGATTGTTAGTTATATGTATGCCCTAGAGACCATTACTGTACATATGATGTATACTGTAATGGATGCTTGGACATATATAGGGAGGACTTTCTTGCTCGACATGATAGTATGCTATCTGGTTGTACTTTATCTTAACATGTACTCTGATTGTCTCTATGTTGCATGTTAATAGAGCCCTTAGGATATGTACTCGACTACTGGGATGATGATGAGATCATACTAGTGGGGCCACGGTAGTCGACGAGTACATCCTATAAGAGTTCCTACTCGAGGGTGTATCAAGACATGGCATCGATACACCAGAGTAGAATAGCGTATACGCATCTTGACCCATATGATGGGCGATGGATGATCCTATATCCATCGGTGTTTGACATCAAGGATGGTGTACGGGTGCTCAGTAGAGACTGGGTACACTGGACGGACTCGCCGAGAACTCCCAGATGGTATTATACCTCACGTCAGATGGCAGTTCTCCGGTGACACTGGTACAGAGTAGTCTGTTGACCCGAGATCTTCATAGAGTCTTGTATGATTCCCACTGTGCTTTGATTTCCATCATACCACGTCCAAGAAGGCATGCAAAAAGGTGGCTTTTGGGTACAGTCCCGAATCACATGGAGGCAATGAGCGATAGGAGGGGATTCATCTCTCCCGGTATAGGGAGTTGATGTTGTGCTGTGTTCGATTGGCTATAACCGGAAATCCCTGGCCAGGGTTGCTGAGATTTACTGGTAAGTGTTATCAGTAGTTTCTCGAACTGTTATAGATCTCATATCGACACGACTTATTGAGCTACTGGGGTCTGACGTTTACCACCCCTAGGCGAGATATGCGACATATCAGACGACGAGACTGGACTGTACGGGAGTGTTACTGATTGGATTCAAAGGAAAATATACAGGCTTGCTTGTTGATCTTCTGAGCGCTCAATACCTGGCTAGCTGTTATGTTTAGCTGACCGCTTGCAGCTTGTGGGTGTTTGATATGATCATCACCTACTGCCGGCGTATTGACGATTCTTTAGAGTCCTACACAGAGGTTTCTTGACTCAGGCAAAACGGAGTAGGAGCACACATATGATATGTGCGGGACCGAGGATAATGCGGTATGTGATACCGTATTGGATTCTCGCGATATGAGATATCGGCCGGGTATATGTGATATAGCCGGGTCATCGTATTAGTCGGTTATATGCGATATAGCCGGATTGTCGGATCAAGTGTTGATTCGATAATTTAATGTATAATAATATATAAGATATATTAAATTACATTAACTAATATTAGCTCACTAAAAGATTCTTTTTCTCACTCGGGTAATACATTGATATATATGCGATATATGTTAATTATATTATTTTATTTTGATACGATAAATATTATATATGTGATATATAATATTGTAACATTATATGATAACTAATGCAATATGTTTAGTGGAGATTAAACAAGGTTAGAGTTTGTTTTGGGTTAGTTCTTTCTTGATGATTCTAGAAGGTTTCTTTTTGTTTTGTGCAAGATATTTTCAAATGACTCATGCTTTAAACCAACCCAAACCCTAGCCCTTGGTTAATTCTCTACAAAGGTTTAGCAACCATGGTTGTATTATTGATCATTATCTTCTTTACATTATTCATCACAAAAGAATTCTATTATTGATTCATCTTCTTCTTCCTTCTTTCTTTCATGGAAAAAGCTTTCTAGCTTTTTTCCAAGTGATGAAAATGAGTGAGAATAAGAAAATAAAATAGAGCAAAAATCCTACTTCATCATTTTCATCTATCCTTGCCCTTTAGATGAGAGTGTTCATTTCATTTAGTGAGTGTTAGCTTGTGTTAATGAAACTTCAAGGTAGATCATCTTTGTTATCGAAGATCGGAAGCAAGATTGCATCTTTCTCTTCGTGAAGCCTCTCGAGAGTCCGGAACACGATGATCGCAGCGAAGGGACCTCAACACGGAGCTTAAGAAGTGAAGGACCGGATCTACAAAGGTTGTAATCCCTCTCACTTAGTGTTAAAGATTTTAACATGATTGTTTTCGCCTAAACTCTAGTATAAATATCCGGCTTTGGGTTGTTCGGCACGGCTAAATTTTTAATCGGGCATGGTTGATGCCTCGTAGACCCTTGTGGCAGTGCCCAGCAACCCTACAGTGGTATCAGAGCCAAGTTAGAGTTTTAGGCAATATCTGAGCGAAGTTTAAAGTCCGATCGAACCCGGATACCCCGATACGAACCCTTCTCTGGACAATTTTCAAAAATGTGATTTTTTATGAATTAAAAATGCTCAGAAAAATAAGCAGGAAAAACTAAGAATTAGTGTGAAGTACGGCCCACTAATTCGTTCGTTGGGCCGCGGAACCGCCACCAAACCCTTGGTTTGGCCGAGGTTCCGCGGCCAAAATTTGAATTAGTCCCTGGAATTTCATATATTTATTATTAGGTCCTTTCTTGTTATTTTTTTCTGGGAATTTTTTAATTCCACTCAAGTGTTGAGTTTTCTGGGTTGTATTAGGGACTCGTTGATTCGATCGGATAATTTAACTTTGTTTAGTTTGTCCGGGTAATATTTAGAATGTGTTAAAAAGTTCGAACGGATATCAATAACTCACTTTTTCCCCTGTCGGAAAATTTCCAAGCGTTGGATTTTTTCGTAGTTTAGGAACGTTCTAAGTCATGCAAGTAACGCGGTGGACCCTCTGGAAGACAACAAACCTTAACTCGATTATGTGACCGTCTTGAACTGCCTCTAAACCTTAGGGTTTGTGGCAGTACGGCGTGCCACATGTGAGGCGTTGGCTTGACCCTTCTACGGCTGGACCATTGGTACTGTGACATGTGATGGATGTTTTTAAACTGATTTCAAGTGTTGAGATATATTGGGGAAATCTTGGGTGTTTGATTATTCGATCGGAAAGTTTAACACTGTCTTTTTATCTGGAATGTGATACAATATTTGGAATCCACAGGTAGTTATGAGATAACTAATTTGAATGTTATAAATCTAGCAGTTCAGTCTCAGATGATCGGTTGCCACGGAATTTTGATGTGATCAAAAGTCCGTCGCAATCACGTAGCGTACGTGGATACTCGCCGGGTAAACTTAATAGACAGCCACGCCCCATAGCCCCGACCAAGTGACTGTAGGAGAACCCCGTCGTCAAAAGCATCCGTTCGGGTGCTCGCGGCAACGGTGTTCCGTCTTAGTGCACTTCGTCGACGGCATCCGGGGGTGCGGCCGTCTGCTAAAGTTTGCGACGAGCATTCGATCAGGATGTCGGGAAGCTTGTTGAATTGCCCAACTTGATATTGAAAAGAGTTTTCGATAATGAGACTAAAATGCGGGGTTTATAATTGTTAGGCATGCGATGTCTAAGGAATTCATTTGGTTAGGCATGCGATGTCTAAGGAGGTTGCGGATTCCAACTGTTGTAGTTTTACACTTTCTTTTCTGTGACCGTAAGCGTAGTATGTAGTGTATCGCCGGCTTCGTTGCTATACATCAACGACAATCGGGATACGCATACTTGCTTACGTTGATGATATGAGATATTATGTGTTGCTGTGATATGTTATATTGGATCGTCGCGTTCTGAATAGCCGGGGTTTTATGTGAGATGGGAGTTTTTCTTTTTCATTCATGTAAAATTCATTTGTATGTAATATTCTTTTATTGGGGCACTTCCGGGCTGATGATGATGTCACCATTGTATATTATTTACTTTTCCGCATTAGGTAGACCCAAGGCGGCGAGCACAAGTAACCGGGTTCTGGGGTCCAGTGGGAGACCATCTCGAGGAGTCGAGACCGGGTCTCCTAACCCTAGAATTGGCAGAGTTGCTTGTTGCTCTCATAAGGGTCTAGGGATGTGGGTTTGGCTATTCATCACGACCGTGGAATCCGTGTTTTATACAGGCTCGTATTGAAAACACGGACGTCCTAGTATATCCAATATTTCATATATGTTCTTCTGCTGCAATGTTCTGTGATGAGATCATATTACTGCCTGAGACGAATGTTTATATTATATATATGAGATATATGTTATATTGCAGATTTCGTTTCAAATGTGATGATTGTGAAGCATATAAAAATGAGACTTCATTAATGAGATTAATGAAACTAAAAGAAACCTAAAGATGTTGTAGAAACTTGTTTAAAAACTGGTAGCTCTAGTTCTTGCTTTGCATGGCGGTGTTCCTTGTAGAACATCCAGCACCTTATTCGATAAGGAAAGAGCCGAGATCCCTTCACCGGGAGTGACCTCTTTAGTGAAACTAACAGATGCTACAAACTCGGTTTGTCTTTTGATTGCTTCTATAGTTCTTGCTTTGCACAGCGGTATTTGTGAAATATCCTGCACCTTATTCGATGAGGAAAGGGCCGACGATCCCTTCATCGGGAGTGACCCCTTTAGCAAAACTAGAAAAGCCTCAAAAACACTCCATTTAAAATCACTCGATTCTACAACGATATCAAGTTCATTACGCAATAGGTTTTCAGAAAAACCTGTCGTAGCCTTCCGTGATTTCAGATAAGTCCTACTTAGTATTTGTGCTACGTTTGTTGACCTCCGTCAAGGCGTAGTGTGCGGTAGCTAACTAGTATTTATCTGCTTATGCATATGATGCAGATTGGATTAGGGTAGTCGTATGACCTTGTTGACCTCCGTCAAGGGTCGTACGGATGGGTTTGATTCAATCAAGAAATGACGGGTTGAACTTGACTTGCACCCTGTAATTTGTTGACCTCCGTCAAGGTCATAGGATGCTTGGGGTAAAATATTATTTGGAATTTCAAGTGTTGAAATTTGTAATGAGATTGCATACCTTCTATGAGATAGTTGGATCCCGATACCCGCTGCGAGTAAGAGTTACTCCTGGGAGAGTTTTACACATTACAATTAGCCGATCAAGTAGGTGTCTAGAAAGGTGTCAACGGGGTTACACCCCTGGGAAAACGAGGTTTACTTTAATTAGGTTCGTGCGAAAGCACGGGGGGCCTCCCTCAAAGTACCGACACTGGCCTGGCTGAAAGATTAGCGAACTTGTAGCGTGTAATAAATCCCGGCTAGTCTTTCCTTTTAGGGTTTGAAGGAAGATTTGACTAAAACAGTGGGAGACATCCTGATTAGATATATTAGATAACCAATCTAATCTTGCAAGAGCATACGCTGAGTGTTTTCTTCTCTCTCTCTCCAGGTAGCGACCATATCACGCCTTAATCAAAATAATAATACGGATGTATTGACCGAACCAGCTTGTTATACTGAGCTGGGGAACGTTGGTCCCGCTCCAACTTATAATTGTTATAAGACAGAGCAGGAAATAGGAGAATACCATATTTCCCGTGCCGCCCAAATGAAGAAAGTGCATGTTGATGCATCATCTTCGGGTGTGTTCATTACATAGAACTGTTTCTCAGTATCCTTTACGTCCTGGGTATGAGATACCGGATCAGGATCCCGCATATGTAATCTGTTACATGGGCTATAGATAGGTAGAGAACTGAGAACGGGTGATAAGTTTCATGAGATAGAAACGGTGCAAGTGTTGCAGCCAAGTCTGTTGGTCACTATCACCCTGTATTACCAGAATACATTGATTCTGAACGAATGTTATTAGATACCGAACCTGATATACAATATCATACCAGTCTCTTTATTAGTAAAGAAATGATATAATTTTGTATTGTTGGATAATGCTTTGAACATTTCCTATATCAAGAGTTGATCGGTTCAGGCACGTTATCTAAAAGCATAGACGTTCTAAATCAAACTACAGTTCTTAGTATACAGAACACACACAAGAGGAATAGTTTAGAAATGAACGAATCCTTCTTGAGATATTGTAGACTAGGTCATATCAATGCGACCCGATTAGCCAAGTTACATTTAGATGCATATTTAAATTAGTTTAAATTTACATCTTATGAAACTTGCTTGTTATGTCACAGAGATAAGATGACCACAGCTCCGTTTATTGCAAACAGAGAAAGAGTTAATGAACTCTTGGGATTGATACATGCTGATGTATGATGGTCCCCTGTCTACACATGCCAAGACCGGTTCTTTGTACTTCATTAAATTCACTGATGATCTCTCAAGATTCAGACATATGTTCCTGTTGAAACACAAGTCCGAAACTTTTGAGATAATCACTGAATATAAGTTAGAAGTAGAGAACCAAAAACGGGTATAAGTATTATGTCCTTTGATGAGATCAAAGAGGAGAATACTTGAGCACGGAATTTCTGGACTGTTCTAAAGGAGAATGAGATTCTCTCTCAGCATTACTCCTCCGTATGCACCATAGCACGATGGTATATCGGGGCGGAGCAATAGCACCCTATATGATATAGTGTGCTCTATGATGAGTACTACTGAGTTTCCTATTTCCTTTTGGGAGTTATGCACTTGAGAAGTTGCATACCTATTGAATAGGGTTCAAATCAAATTAGTTACCCACCACTTCATATGTGATATGGAATGGGAAGAGCCCATATCTTAGGTTTGTTAAGATTTGGGGTTGTCCAGCCTATGTCTAAAAGCATAATCCGGACAAGCTCGAGGCAAAGTCAGTTCTGTGGAAGTTTGTTGGATATCCCAAGCATTCGTTAGGGAATATCTTCTACCAAACAGAGGAACAAAAGATGTTTTGTTTCTCAGCTTGCCACCTTTGTGAAAGGGAATTTCTTGTGAAGAAATTAGTGGTCATGAGGTAGAACTGGAAGGAGTTCCAGCTATACAAACTACAGCAGATGATTTGGTAGAACCGAAGGATTCAATAGTAACTAACGAACCTCAGCCTCTTCGCCGATCTAGTAGGGTTCCTCACCCATCTGAGAGATACTTCGGTTTCTCTATGACAGTGGGAGCGAGGATTGCATCATGAGATGATGACCCAACTAGTTTCGAGCTGGCCATCAGGAGTGGGACTCTGTAAGAATGGCTGTATGCTTAGTGATCTGAGATGGAATCCTTATACACCAACAAAGTATGGACTTTGGTTTCTTTATCTGAAGGGTTAAATCCCCATCAGGAGCAAGTATATCTTGAGAAGATTACTTGGTGTACATGGAAAAGTTAGGACTTTCAAAGCTATGCATAAGTCCATCCAGATCCTACTTGCCACTGCTACATACCATGACTACGATATCTGGTGGTTGGGTGTCATGACTGCTTTTCTAAATGATGTTTTAGAAGAGAACATCTATAAGTACATAGCCAGAGGGCTTCGTAAACAGTGGGAGCAGCGGAAACGTGTGCAAGATGCTTTATATGATAAAGCAGGCATCGCTGAGTTGGAACGTCTGTTTTGATATGGTAGTCAAAGAGTTTGACTTCATCAAAATGGTAGATGAACCTTGTATATACAAAAAGGTAGTAGGGAGTATGGTGGTGATCTTCGTAGAGTACGTGGATGACATACTCTTGATAGGGAAGGAGTTTCCTATGCTACGCTCGGTCAATCTCCGCTTATCACAAGGATTCTCCATATAGGATCAAGGTGATACCTCCTAAATCCTAGGTTTTATATCTATGAGATAGATCTAAATGGATGTTAGGATTCTCACTAGTTGTAATGAGATGGTATCAATAGATCCTGGGGAGAATCACTGGAAAAGTTCCAGCGTGATAAGGACGACTGAATGTCAGTCGCAGGCATTGTCTTTACCCTCAGTGGAGGGACGGTATGTTGGAAGAGTTCCAAGATAGATACCGTGACTTACTAGACAATTAAAGGCAAGATACATCGTTACCAAAGATGCTACCAAAGAGGCAGTCTGGATATATAAGTTCATGAGATGAACTTCGTTCCTACCATTGTATGACAATGGAGTTATGGCTTATGCCAAGGAACCCCCGTCCCATCAGAAATCCAGATATAATTCTTAGGCAGTATCACCTGATCATGGAGATGGTTGATCTCTAGGGAGATCGATGTTAGGAGAGTAGACACAGAGGACAACAGCACGGATCCACTCACAAAGGCCTTTTTCCCAGCAGAGACTATTATGGGATGGTTGAGTATAAGATACTTCAACCGCAGCTAATTGTTGGGTATGCGATACCACAACAGATGGCCCTAGTGCAAGTGGGAGATTGTTAGTTATATGTATGCCCTAGAGGCCATTACTGTACATATGATGTATATTGTAATGGATGCTTGGACATATATAGGGAGGACTTTCTTGCTCGACATGATAGTATGCTATCTGGTTGTACTTTATCTTAACATGTACTCTAATTATCTCTATGTTACATGTTAATAAAGCCCTAAGGATATGTACTCGACTACTGGGACTATGATGAGATCATACTAGTGGGGCCACAGTAGTCGACGAGTACATCCTATAACAGTTCCTAGTCGAGGGTGTATCGAGACAGGGCATCGATACACCAGAGTAAACTAGCGTATACGCATCTTGACCCATATGATGGGCGATGGATGATCCCATATCCATCGGTGTTTGACATCAAGGATGGTGTATGGGTGCTCAGTAGAGACTGGGTATACTGGACGGACTCGTCGAGAACTCCCAGATGGTATTATACCTCACGTCAGATGGCAGTTCTTCGGTGACACTGGTACAGAGTAGTCTGTTGACCCGAGATCGTCATAGAGTCATGTGTGATTCCCACTGTGCTTTGATTTCCATCATACCACATCCAAGCGGGCGTGCAAAAAGGTAGCTTTTGGGTACAGTCCCGAATCACATGGAGGCAATAAGCGATAGGAGGGGATTCGTCTCTCCCGGTATAGGGAGTTGATGTTGTGCTGTGTTCGATTGGCTATAACCGGAAATCCCTGGCCAGGGTTACTGAGATTTACTGGTAAGTGTTATCAGTAGTTTCTCGAACTGTTATAGACCTCATATCGACATGACTTATCGAGCTACTGGGGTCTGACGTTTACCACCCCTAGGCGAGATATGCGACATATCAGACGACGAGACCGGATTGTACGGGAGTGTTACTGATTGGATTCACAGGAGAATGTACAGGCTTGCTTATTGATCTTCTGAGCGCTCAATACCTGGGTAGCTGTTACGTTTAGCTGACCGCTTGCAGCTTGTGGGTGTTTGATATGATCATCACCTACTGCCGGCGTATTGACGATTCTTTAGAGTCCTATACAGAGGTTTCTTGACTTAGGCAAAACGGAGTAGGAGCACATATATGATATGTGCGGGACCGAGGATAATGCGGTATGTGATACCGTATTGGATTCTCACGAAATGAGATATCGGCCGGGTATATGTGATATAGCCGGGTCATCGTATTAGTCGGTTATATGCGATATAGCCGGATTGTCGGATCAAGTGTTGATTCGATAATTTAATGTATAATAATATATAAGATATATTAAATTACATTAACTAATATTAGCTCACTAAAAGATTCTTTTTCTCACTCGGGTAATACATTGATATATATGCGATATATGCTAATTGTATTATTTTATTTTGTTACGATAAATATTATATATGTGATATATAATATTGTAACATGATATGATAACTAATGCAACATGTTTAGTGGAGATTAAACAAAGTTAGGGTTTGTTTTGGGTTAGTTCCTTCTTGATGATTCTAGAAGATTTATTTTTGTTTTGTGCAAGATATTTTCAAATGACTCATGCTTTAAACCAACCCAAACCCTAGCCCTTGGTTAATTCTCTACAAAGGTTTAGCAACCATGGTTGCATTATTGATCATTATCTTCTTTACATTATTCATCACAAAAGAATTCTATTATTGATTCATCTTCTTCTTCCTTCTTTCTTTCATGGAAAAAGCTTTCTAGCTTTTTTCCAAGTGATGAAAATGAGTGAGAATAAGAATATGAAAGAGAGAGAAAATCCTACTTCATCATTCTCATCTATCCTTGCCCTTTAGATGAGAGTGTTCACTTCATTTTGTGAGTGTTAGCATGTGTTAATGAAACTTCAAGGTTGATCATCTTTGTTATCGAAGATCGGAAGCAAGACTGCATCGTTCTCTTCGTGAAACCTCTCGAGAGTCCGGAACACGATGATCGCAGCGAAGGGACCTCAACACGGAGCTTAAGAAGTGAAGGACCGGATCTACAAAGGATGTAATCCCTCTCACTTAGTGTTAAAGAGTTTAACATGACTCTAGCATAAAGATCCGGCTTTAGGTTGTTCGGCACGGCTAAATTTTTAATCGGGCATGGTTGATGCCTCGTAGACCCTTGTGAGCGTGGCTAGCAACCCTACAGTGATAATAATGGAGCTGTGGCTTTGGCCAAGGAACCAAGGTCCCATCAGAAGTCCAGACATATTCTGAGGCGGTATCACCTGATCCGGGAGATAGTTGATCGCCGGGAGATCGAGGTCAAGAGAGTTGATACGAAGGACAACACTACGGATCCACTCACGAAGGCCATTCCCCAGACACAGTTTGGGAGACTCTTCGGGATGTTGGGTATGAGATACTACAACAGCTGACCTTAGTGCAAGTGGGAGATTGTTAGTTATATATATGCCCTAGAGGCCATTGTTGTACATATGATGTATATTATAGTGGATGCTTGGATTGTATAGAGAGGACTTTCTTGCTCGATATGATAGTATGCTATTTGGTTTCACTTTGTCTTAACATGTTGACTTGTATTAGTTTACTGTCTTGCTCTCACATGTTGATAAAGCCCTTGGGATATGTACTCGACTGCTGGGACTATGATGAGATCATACTAGTGGGGCCAGAGTAGTCGACGAGTACATCCTATAATTGTTCCAAGTCGAGGGTATATCGAGACAGGGCATCGATACACCAGAGTAGACTAGCGTATACGCATCTTGACCCATATGATGGGCGATGGATGATCCTATATCCATCGGTGTTTAAAATCAAAGATGGCGTATGGGTGCTCAGTGAGGACTGGGTACACTGAACGGACTCTCCGAGAACTCCCAGATGGTAATATACCTATCGTCAGAAAGCAGTTCTCCGGTGACACTGGTACAGGTTAGTCTGTAGACCCGAGATCGTCATAGAGTCTTGTATGATTCCCACTGTGCTTTGATTTCCACCTTACCACGTCCAAGAGGGCATGCAAAACAGTGGCTTTTGGGTACAGTCCCGAATCACATGGAGGCAATGAGCGATAGGAGGGGTTTCATCTCTCCCGGTATAGGGAGTTGATGTTGTGCTGTGTTCGATTGGCTATAACTGGAAGTCCCTGGCCAGGGCTGATATAGAGTGCTACTGGTAAGTGTTATCAATAGTTTCTCGACTGGTTATGAGCCTCACATCAACACGACTTATCGATTACTGGGGTCTGACGTTTACCACCTCTAGACTAGATATGCGACATATCAGACGAAAAGACTGGACTGTACGGTAGTGTTACTGATTGGATTCACAGAAGAATGTACAGGCTTGCTTGTTGATCTTCTGATCGATCAATACCTGGGTGGCTATTACGTTTAGCTGACCGCTTGCAGCTTATGGGTGTTTGATATGATCATCACCTACTGCAGACGTATTGACGATTCTTTAGAGTCCTACACAGAGGTTTTCTGGCTCAGGCAAAACAGAGTAGGAGCACATATGTGATATGTGCGGGACCGAGAATATTACGATATGAGATATCATATTCCATTCTCGCATTATATGATATCGGCCGGGTATATGTGATATAGCCGGGTCATCGGATCAAGTGTTGATTCGATGAATCGATACATGTTATATTAGTCGGTTATATGCGATATAACCGGATTGTCGGATCAAGTGTTGATTCGATAATTTAATGTATAATTATATATGTGATATATTACATTACATTAACTGATATAAGCTCGCTTTATTGATTCATTTTCTCACCGGATAATACATTGATATATATGCGATATATGTTAATTGTATTATTTTCTTTTGTTACAAAAATATATTATATATGTGATATATAATATTGTAACAAGTTAGGGTTACAAATGCAACATGATTTGTGGAGATTAAACAAGTTAGGGTTTGATTTGGGTTAGCATTTGGGTTAGCTTTTTCATGAAGCTTCTAGAAGCTTTTTTTTGTTTTAAGCTTAGATATTTTGTAAAGATATTTCTTAACCCAACCCAAACCTTTTACCATGGTTCATTCTCTACAAAGGTTAAGCCTTTCATTCTTAACCAAGGGTTGCAATTGTAACCATAACATAATTTCATTATTCATCACAAAAGGATCTTTTTCTTCTTCTTCATTCTCTTGAAAGAAAAAACTTGCTAGCTTTTTGCATGTGATGAATTAGTGTGAGAAATTGAAAACAAAAGAGAGCTAAATTCCTACTTCATCATCCTCATCTATTCTAGCCACTTAAATTAGGGTGTTCACTTCTCTAATAAGTTGTTTAGTGAAGTGTAACCTTGGGTTAGAGATTATTCAAGGTAGATCATCTTAGATCATGAAGACTAGAAGCAAGGTGTCTCATTTACCTCATGGAGCCACTCGAGAGTCGGAGTTCATGTTGATCGCAGCGAAGGGACCTCAACACGGAGCTTATGAAGCGAAGGAACGGACTACAAAGGTTGTAATCCCTTTCTCTTAGATGTAAAGTTGTTTACATGCTATGTTTATCCTAATTATCTAGCAAAGATCCTCGCTTTAGGTTGTTCGGCACTTGAAAATTTTAAATTCTGCATGGTTGATGCCTTATAGACCCTTGTGACAGTGCCTAGTAACCCTACAGTTTATTCTCTACATGAGTTTAGCATGAGATGATAACTCACCATGGTTGCATTTCTAACCTTATGAATAATTCATTCTCACTTGATGAGTTCATTCTTCTTCTTCCTCCTAAAAAGCTTTCTAGCTTCAATGGAGATATGAGATAAAATGTGAGAAAATCAATTCTAAAGTGAGCCCACTTCCTACTTCATCATCCTCTACTATTTGCCATTTAGTATAGGGTGTTTGCTTCACTAATTTCATAATTAGTGAAGAGATAGCTTGGGTTAGTGTCTCCTCGACATAGATCATCTTCGGCCTCGAAGACTTCGAAGCAAGTATGTTCGTTTCTTCATGGAAGCCTCTCTAGAGTCCGGAGTTCATGATCGCAGCGAAGGGACTACTACACGGAGCTAATGAAGTGAAGGACCTGTCTACAAAGGTTGTATTCCTTGCTCACTTAGGATGTGAAGTGTTTGCATATGTTATTCCGTCGATTTCTAGTAGACAATTCTAGGGTTAGGGTTAGCTAGAACGGCAAAATTTTAATTTGGCATGAAAGATGGCTCCCGAAACCTTGCTGCCGTCTTAGGTAACCCTGCATTTAGAATTATCCGATCAAGTAGGTGTCTAGAAAGGTGTCAACGAGATTACGCCCTTGGGAAAACGAGATTTATTTTAATTAGGTCCATGCGAAAGTACGGGGAACCTCCCTCAAAGTACCGGCACTGGCCTAGCTGAAAGATTAGCGAACTTGTAGGGTGTAATTAATCCTGGCTAGTCATTCTTTTTAGGGTTTGGAGGAAGATTTGATAAAAATAGTGGGAGCCATCCTGATTAGATAAAATAATAACCAATCTGATCTTGCAAGAGCATTGAGATCCTGGACTATTCTAAAGGAGAATGAGATTCTCTCTCAGCATTACTCCTCCGTATACACCACAGCACGTCGGTGTATCGGGGCGGAGCAATTACACCCTATTAAATATGGTGCGCTCTATGATGAGTACTGCTGAGTTCCCTATTTTCTTTTGGGGTTATGCACTTGAGGAAGCTGCATACCTATTGAATAGGGTTCCAACCAAATCAGGTGTCTACCACTCCATATGAGATATGGTATGGGAAGAGCCCATGTCTTAAGTAAGTTAAGATTTGGGGTTGTCCGGCCTATGTCTAAAAGCAAAATCCGGACAAGCTCGAGGCAAAGTCATTTTTGTGGAAGTTTGTTGGATATCCTAAGCATTCGCAAGGGAATATCTTCTACAGCACCAAGGAACAAAAGTTGTTTTATTTCTCAGCATGCCACCTTTTTAGAAAATGAATTTTTTATGGAAGAAATTAGTGGTCATGAGGTAGAACTGGAAGGAGTTCCAGCTATACAAACTACAGCTAATGATTTGGTAGAACCGAAGGATTCAATAGCTTCCGACGAACCTCAGCCTCTCGGCCAATCTGGTAGGGTTCCTCACCCACCTGAGAGATACTTCGGTTTTCTCTATGACAGTGGGAGCGAGGATTGCATCATGAGATGATAACCCAACTAGTTTCGAGTATGCCATCAAGAGTGGGGACTCTGTAAGAATGGCTGGATGCTAAGCGATCTAAGATGGAATCTATATACACCAACAAAGTATGGACTTTGGGTGCTATATCTGAAGGGTTAAACCCCCATCAGGAGCAAGTATATCTTGAGAAGATTACATAGTGTAGATGGAAAAGTTGAGACTTTTAAAGCTAGACTTGTTGTAAAATGTTTTCGTCATCGACCAGGTATGGATAATGATGAAACCTTTTCTCCAGTGGCTATGCTTAAGTCCATCCGGATCCTACTTGCCATTGCTACATACCATGACTACGATATCTGGCGGTTGGGTGTCATGACTGCTTTTCTAAATAGTGATTTAGAAGAGAGCGTCTATAAGAACACAGCCAGAGTGCTTCATATACAGTGGGAGCAGCAAAAACGTGTGCAAGTTGCTTTACAGGTTAAAGCAGGCATCGCGGAGTTGGAACATCAGTTTTGATGTGGTAGTCAAAGCGTTTGACTTCATCAAAATGGTAGATGAACCTTGTATATACAAAAGGATAGTAGAGAGTAAGTTTGTCTTCCTCGTATTGTACGTAGATAACATACTCTTGATAGGGAAGGTGTTTCCTAAGCTACACTTGGTCAATCTCCTCTTATCATAAGGATTCTCCATATAGGATCCAGGTGATACCTCCTAAATCCTGGGTTTTGGATCTATGAGATAGATCTAAGTGGATTTTAGGATTCTCACTAGGTGTAGTGAGATGGTATCAATTGATCCTGGGAAGAATCATTGGATAGCTTCCAGGGTGGTAAGGTCGACTGAAAGTCAGTTACAGGCATTGTCTTTACCCTCAGTGGAGGGACGTTATGTTGGAAGAGTTCCAAGCTAGATACCATGGCAAACTAGACAATAAAGGCCGGATACATCGCTACCAAAAATGCTACCAAAGAGGCAGTCTGGATGTATATTAGTTCATGAGATGAACTTCGTTCCTACTATTGTGTGACAATGGAGTTATGGCTTATGCCTAGGAACCCCGTCCCATCAGTGATCCATACATATTCTAAGGCAGTATCACCTGATCATGGAGATGGTTGATCTCCAGGGAGATCGAGATTAGGAGAGTAGACTCAGTGGACAAAACGGCGGATCCACTCACAAAGGCCTTTTTCCTAAAGAGAGACTTTTATGGGATGGTTGAGAATGAGATACTACAACCACTACTATATGATGGCCCTAGTGCAAGTGGGAGATTGTTAGTTATATGTATGCCCTAGAGTCCATTACTGTACATGAGATGTATATTGTAGTGGATGCATGGACATATATAGGGAGGACTTTCTTGCTCGATATGATAATATGCTATCTGGTTACTATTTATCTTAACATGTATACTGATTGTCTCTCTGTTAAATGTTGGTAAAGACTTTAGGATGTATACTTGACTACCTGGATTATGATGTGGATCATACTAGTGGGACAAAGGTAGTCGGTAAGTACATCCTTTAATGTCCCTAGTCGTGGGTGTATCGAGACGGGGCATCGATATACTAGAGTAGACTAGCGTATAGCTTCTCGACCCATGTAGATGGGCGATGGATGATCCCATATCCATTGGTGTTTGACATCAGAGATGGTATACGGGTGCTCAGTGGAGACTGGGTACACTGGACGGACTCGCCGAGAACTCCTAGATGGTATTATACCTCACGTCAGATGGCAGTTCTCTGGTGACACTGGTACAGGTTAGTCTGTCGACCCGAGATCGTCATAGAGTCTTGTATGATTCCTACTGCTTTGATTTCCACCTTACCACATTCAAGAGGACGTGCAAAACGGTGGTTTTTGGGTACAGCCCTGAGTCACATGAAGGCAATGAACGATAGTGTAACACCTTAGGTTGTGTTAGGGGTTAGTTATATTTTAATATATATTTTTAATAAAAAGTTTACCAAACTAAGGTTCAAATATTTTATTCTAATTAATGAGTATTTTTTTAGAATTTTTCTAGGCACACACACACTTGTGCATGTAACTAGGGTTTTAGAGATGGGGTTAAACCATGATTAGCAAGTATGAAGGATTTACCCATTCTCTTTAAGTAATTAATTCTTATTAAGTGTTTTGGGCTTTAATTGGGTTTTATTTATTTGTGTGTTGTTTTGTTTTTTTTAAATTTCCTTTTCTTTTGTTGACCTTGGTGTGAGAGAGGGGGGTATGGGCATAGCATGAGCCATGCTCATTAAATGAAGAGAGAGGGAGAGAGGGAGGGGGATGTTTGACTTGTGCTCTCTCACTCTCAACTCTTACTCCTCTCACTCTCAACACACACACACCCCACACAACAAGCAGCAGCAGCAGAAGAAGCACTAGCAGCAGTAGCAGCAGAAGAGGCAGCAGCAAGCAGCAGCATCAGCAACAGCATGGGGCAGCAGCAGTAGCATCTCCAGCAGCCCCAACAGCAGCTCTAGACCTTCTCCTTCCTCTCCTTCCTGCACTCTAAGATCTTTAAGTGAGGTATATGATCTGAGCTTACTTCCTTGCTTGCTAAACTAGTGATTTTAAGTTCTATTAGTGTTAAAAGTGAGAATTAGTACTTGACTTGATGAATTAGTGTGAACTTTGGTTAAGTGCTGTTAGTATGGGTTAACCTAGCCTAATTAAGCGTTATTAGGACCACTTAAACCTAGCATAACCCTAGATTACACCAAAATACCATAGGGTTTCTACTTGTGCAAAATTTAGTGTTTTTAAGTGAAATTTCACCTTTCAGTGATCTGCTATAGGCCCGAGTAGTTCAGATTAAAATTGAGGAGACTGGAGCACACTAGATATACCCTGACCACACCTGAACACGAAGCCCCCATTCCTTTGTTTGGCCGCCGGTTTATTCATTCTGGACGCAATTTGCGGCCAGATGAGGGTGGTTTTTGGTGAAGTTTGCATGGGTAGGAGTCTGCTATTATTTCTAGGCCAATGGTATGTATAATTTTGTAAGTTGTTAGCCTGGGTAGAATCTGGGGCGTTATATCGAATTTCTTGTACGTTTGGTTCGCGCGATACACGCGATACGCGAGAGGGTTCTGTGATTCAGCGTATCGCGGCGTGTTGGGATGAGTTTTAGACGCGTATTCACGTTTAGCGTATCGTACAAACACGTGTTTAGTTCGCGACGTGAGCGTATCGTTCTGCTTAGATATCGCGTCTTGTGAGGTGGTTGCTTATATATAGACTCTTGTGTAAATTCCAGGTTCGCAGGCGGGTACGTCGGAAGAAGCTAAGAAAGGGAAGCAGGTGGTCGGCTACGAGTAGCGCACGACCAGGTGAGTAGATTTAACATCTACGGGGAAATCGCCCGTATGGCGTTAAGCGTCAGGGCGTGTTAGGAAATTAAATTGTAGATGTTCATATGGACTGTAGTAACATACCTTATTGTTGCATATAGAAGGGATAGCATAGGACACTGCACTGTCACTAACGGTTCAAGTTGCACAAGCACGATTGATATGCTACACTCACACCGTTAGTGATTGCCATGACACTCACATTATAGGACTGCTATAAATCATATATCATACTGATTCCGCTTTATTGATGTTGTCATGATTTGCCGGATATCAGCATATGTTATATTCATACTTGGGTACATATACATCACATACCCATACTTGTGCCACCCACATCATATATTCACATTTGGACACATATACCTCATATACTCATATCAGTGCACACATATATTGATATCTTCATACCTACGCACATGCACACTGTATACTCATACCAGTGCACACATATATTGATATCTTCATACTTGCTTAGATTACGCATTGAGATATGTTGTTTCCATGTTAATTCTGGATTTGGGGAACCATGGATATTTCAAAAGAGAATAGTTAATTATTTTAAAACCTGGTTTCCCTTGATATGATATTTCTGTGCGTCCACCATGTGTTTTCTCGGTGCTAGAGTGATATATGTGAACCCGAATCGAGGAGTTGGATGAGGCCGATTATGGGTACATGGTGGACCCGGTATGGTACCCCGGAGCGAGAACGGTTTCGCTGTGTAGTAGACGGTGAGCCTGGCAGAGGGACTACTACCTACCGGTGATTGGTTGGACCTGGCGGTTATCCGGAGGATACTGACCAGAGTCGATTGATGGATACGGGACGACTCATACTGCCGGGGCAGAGGGCCGATACCGTAGACAGAGCCCGTGGGCTGATCCGGACTGACGGATGCCCTATACATGAGGATTTGCGTGTCGATGCTTGGCACGAGTATTTCTTGATATTTTGGGTGCCGATGTTGAGCACTTACGATTATATGAGATTTACAGGATTTGAGGACCGAGGAGGATGACGACGCCTGAGTAGTATTGGGATTTGGGTGCATTGATGGATACCGATTATACTTTCCACGATGACATTCCGTGTAGATGTTATACTTCCCATGCTCAGTATTTAGTATTGATATCTCATCCTGTATCTATTGTACCTGATATAGTACACATGCTTGCACGATCATTGCATACCCTGCTCATTTTATATAGAGTGGTTAGATTGCATTGTCATACCTGATTATCACATATCTTGCTCATCACATGGAGATGTTATTAGATCGCACTTGCTGCATGATTTGAGCACCCAGTTCATCATATAGATGTTATCTGTTGGCATAGGTTAGAGTAGCGCAGCACGTGCATACTCGCGATTACCTTTATATGTTATTTTCTATTCACGAGTTGGCAACTCACCCCCGTTGTGCCACAGTGTTGGCAGGTTGCCCTTCGGAGTAGTCGCGGCAGGCTGCGTTTTTGCATGTTTTGACACAGATACCCCTACAGTTGGTATACTAGATCTTTTGCTGATAGGTGGGTTTTGTGCGGTATCTGTTTATCTTTCAGTTATGTACATTTTTGTATCTAGTACTCTCCATCTACCACTTATGTATTGACTTAGAGACCAGATGTGAGGACGATGTATATTATTTTGTATTCTGGTGTCGAGCTCGTTGTGAGCCGACTTTACTTATGCAGTTTATTCTATCTATGATGTTTTCCACTTGTTGCTCATTTTCTTCGCTACGGCGTCGTATATTGTTATCTTGGTGATTGTTCACTTAAGAATTCTTAACATTTTAGCTAATGATTCCATTTAAAGCTTAAAACACTCTATACTTTTATTGGTTTGATTTCTGGGTTTCGGCTTACTTAGCCGCGTTACGCCTGCAGACGTTGCGTGGTTAAGTGCCGGTCACGGGCCAAACCTTGGGTCGTGACAAAGTTGGTATCAGAGCATAGGTTTTACCTTCGGAGTGTAGGATGACCCTGGTATGATGGAGTAGGTAGCTGCAGCAGAGTGGCATAGCGTGCGTATGTTCCGCGGCATACTTACGACATGGTACTCCGCCTAAGCGACCTTAGGACTTATTGATTGAAATTCCCTCATGATTGTATACATCCTTGTGATTCGATTTCCGTATCCTCATCGAATCCTAGCTTCTTTTCAGCCATTATGTCGCCAAGGACTACGAGGGTACAGAGAGGGACCGTGAGAGCCGAGGTTCGAGTTGATTCATCTGAGATGAGGACCGATCCAAGTAGTACCCCTGTTGTACCAGGACAGATTGTTTCCCCTACGACAGACCAGATCGCTAGACTAGTGGCAGAGATGCAGGGCTTGCGCCAGATGATGAGCTTATTGGTGGAGGTCGTTCGAGCGCAGCGACAGGTGGTTGTCACCCCTGTTACCCAGTTGTTCCTTGCGATCATCATGCAGTATTCTGTCCCATACATAGCACCGGTGGAGGCAGCCCCAGTTTACGAAACACGTCTTCCAGAGACCGTGAGAGTTTCGGAACAGTTGAGGAATCGTGCTGGTGTACCAGCCCAGAGCAGAGGCTTAGGACGAGGACAGTCGTTTGGCTCTCATCCCCAGGGAGGACAGCAATCAGCACATAGATGTTTGTGATGCGGAAGCCTTCAACACCTCATCAGGCAGTGTTCCTTCACACCACGTCAGGGTCGTATTCTGAGACGTCGTGGATGCGGAGGGTTCGCGCAGAAGGGTCAGGCTAGTAGAGGAGGAGTTCGATCAGTCGCAGATGAAGGACATGCACAAGTTTTCACTTCGACTCATCGGGACGCGAGGGCATCCAACACAGAGCTTTCAGGTACTCTTTCAGTATGTCCTTTTGTTGCACACGTATTGTCTGATCCGGATCCTTGTGCTCGTATGTTTCCACACTACGTGCCGAGTTTAGGACGAGAGTCGTGCTAGATAGATCAGCTGTTTGTTGTGTTAACTTCTGTCAGCAATCCTTTTGTTGCGCGGCACGTATTTCGGTCTTGTGCCAATCGGATAGGAGATAGAGATTCATCTGTTATTTGATCCTCCTAGAGATGTTAGACTTGGCAATCTCCTAGGCACGGACTGGGTAGTTACGTGCTAGGCGTTGTGGACTACCTTGAGGAAACAATTAGGTTTTGTTTTTCCAGGCGAGTCAGTCTTGTGGTGCTGGTGGATAGTGGTGCCGCCTCTTACCGCTTGAATTCAGCCTTTTTCTCTAGTCGGCTTTTGAGGAGATGTCGTGAATTCTTGGCGTTATTCGTGATACCATAGCCACAGTTGGTGTGTTGGGCCGGTTTTCTTCAATGTAAGAGTTTTCCGACGTTGTTCCAGATGAGCCGGCGAGGCTATGGAGCTGAAGGATCTGCAGCAGAGTTGTTGTTGAGGGAGTTTATGCGTCGGAGTGTTTCGCATTAGGAAGCTCCTATTTCTGTTCGTCAAGGAGAAAGACGACAGATTGAGGTTGTGTATTGATGGATTGTCAATTGAACCGGCTTACGGTGCGGATAGGTATCCTGTACTTCGCATTGACGATTTCTTCGATCAGCATCAGAGTGCGAGACTTTGTCTAAGTTTGTTTGGGAATAGGTCATCATTGTTGCGGGTTCGGAGTGATGAAATTCCGAAGACTGCCTTATGCGTGCTATGGGCTTTGTGTGTTTTGGGTGTGTCACAGGACTCACCAATGCTCTAGCAGCCTTTGTAGGTGTGATGAACTGGTTTTCTTCGGGCCATTCCTCGACCAGTTATTGTTGTGTTATTTACGACATCCTAGTCTTTTTAGTGTATCTTGAGGGATAGGAGTAGCACTTGAGGATCTGTTTTACGGATACTAGGAGGGCCCCAGCGGTTTGCTAGATTCTCGGAGTGTTCCTTCAGGCTAGTTTGTGTTGACTCCTAGGTCTTGTAGTTACGGAGACGGTTTTGTATGGTTCCGAGGATGAACGTGGCCGTACAGCTTAGGCCAGACTTGTGAGCAGGACGGAGGTCCGCAGATTTTTGGGCTTAGTAGGTTTTTACCGCCGTTTTATGCAGGATTGCTAGTGTGGTGCTGCCCGTCGACTAAATTGACCGGAATGGAGGTTTCTTTTCTTTGGTTTGAGGCTTGTGGACGGAGTTTTAGCAGTTGAAGACTCGGTTAACAACTGCATCAGCTCTTTCCTTGCTTTTTAGTTAGGGCGACTTTGTGGTTTAACTGTGATGTTTCGTGAGTAGGGCTCGAATGTGTACTGAGGTGACACAATGGAGTTATCGCTTTTGCTTCCTTACAATTGGAGGAAGTACGAGAAGGATATCCCACTCATGATCTGGAGATGGCCAAAGTGGTTTTGCGTTGGAGATTGGAGACACTACTTGTTCGAGAGTCGTGTCTGGTTTTTCACAGACCACCAGAGCTTAATGTACATCTTCCTGCAGCGGGTTTTGATTGTTGCGATAGTCCTCCGCAGATTTATAGTTCTTGTGCGATCGTTGAGTACAGCTTAAGTTCGTCTCTACTAAGGAAACAGCTTACTCATGGCCGCGCCCGACCACTCTTCTTAAATCACTTTTGCGAGACACTGCCCGCCAACGCTCGTTCGTCAGAGATACTGGAGCCTACTCGGCTGGGTAATGATTTGGAATCCTTGACTTGTGGTAAGGGTGTGCTAGGTTAAGGAGACGCTTGTGTACCCGATATTATGGGGTAGAGATGTGGAATCATAGGACAGGCACATCGGTCAATTCTTTATACTCCTTCAAGCCCCACCAACTGTTAACGTGACTTGTGAGGTAGTTACGGGTGGGCAGGGCCAGAAAGAGAAGTCTCGGAATTCGTTTCAAGGTGTCTGTCTTGTTGTGTGCTTGAGTTGAGCAACTGAGACCGGCTGGAGAGTTGCAACCTTTAATCGTTCCGAAGAGGGAACGAGAGCATGTCTCCCTAAAATTCTTTATGGTGTCTACCCAGGATTTTCTAGGATGTGACTCTATTCGAATGTTTGTCATCCGGTGATACTCAGTTTGCTCAGTTGTTTTTGTTAAGTTGTGCGTATGCATTAATTGTTGTCGGCAGTTGGGGATCGTCACTCACCATCGATAGGGTTCTCCGTCGATAACAGTTATCAGGAGACACTCAAATTGGCAACCTTTAGGTTTAGAGGTTAGGTCGTGTCGATCACCAGTCTGTTTTCCTAACTCTGTGTTGTAGGATTTTTGGACCTCAGCTAGTCTAGAGACTTCAGAGATGATCCAGTTGTTTTAGGTCAGAATGAGAATTGTCCATTTCGGACAGAGATCGGATGCTGACCAAGATGGTCGCAGATTCGAGTTCGCAATGGCAGATCATGTATTCCTACGGAAATTTTCGATAAATGACATGTTGAGTTTTGGGAAGCTTATTCCAAGATAGTAAGTCTTTTTAGGATCCTTAAGGCGAGTTGGTTTGTTGCCTTAAATTTGGCACTTCCACCCAGATTATTGAGTATTCACCCCGTATTTTGTGTCGATACTTTGTAATTTGCCTTCATGACCCTTCTCACTTGATTCAGCGCCAGACCTTTTAGCTTGAGCGCAATCTTTCTTTCACCAAGCTGCCAGTCATAATATTGGACCGGCAGGTGAAGAAAACTTCGATCGAAGGTCTTGCCGTCAGTGAAGGTATTTTGGTGCACCCCAAGCGGTGAAGAGATCACTTGGGAGGCCAAAGGCGAGATGTGGAAGAAGTTCCCTCATCTCTCTGAAGGTATGTGTAGCTTGTATTTTAAAATTCAGGGACGAATTTTCTTTAAGGGGGGAAGATTGTAACACCTTAGGTTATGTTAGGGGTTAATTATATTTTAATATATATTTTTAATAAAAAGTTTACCAAATTAAGTTTCAAATATTTTATTCTAATTAATGAGTATTTTGTTAGAATTTTTCTAGGCACACACACTTGTGCATGTAACTAGGGTTTAGAGATGGGGTTAAACCATGATTAGCAAGTATGACGGATTTACTCATTCTCTTTAAGTAATTAATTCTTATTAAGTGTTTTGGGCTTTAATTGGGTTTTATTTATTTGTGTGTTGTTTTTTTTTTTTAATTTCCTTTTCTTTTGTTGACCTTGGTGTGAGAGAGGGGGGTATGGGCATAGCATGAGCCATGCTCATTAAATGAATAGAGAGGGAGAGAGGGAGGGGGATGTTTGACTTGTGCTCTATCACTCTCACTCTCAACTCTCACTCCTCTCACTCTCAACACACACACACCCCTCACAACAAGCAGCAGCAGAAGAAGCACTAGCAGCAGCAACAGCAGCAGAAGAGGCAGCAGCAAGCAGCAGCAGCAGCAACAGCATGGGGCAGCAGCAGTAACAGCAGCAGTAGCAGCTCCAGCAGCCCCAACAGCAACTCTAGACCTTCTCCTTCCTCTCCTTCCTGCACTCTAAGATCTTTAAGTGTGGTATATGATCTGAGCCTACTTCCTTGCTTGCTAAACTAGTGATTTTAAGTTCTATTAGTGTTAAAAGTGAGAATTAGTGCTTGACTTGATGAATTAGTGTAAACTTTGGTTAAGTGCTGTTAGTATGGGTTAACCTAGCCTAATTAAGCGTTATTAGGACCACTTAAACCTAGCATAACCCTAGATTACACCAAAATACCATAGGGTTTCTACTTGTGCAAAATTTAGTGTTTTTAAGTGAAATTTCACCTTTCAGTGATCTGCTATAGGCCCGAGTAGTTCAGGTTAAAATTGAGGAGACTGGAGCACACTAGATATACCCTGACCACACGACCTGAACACGAAGCCCCCATTCCTTTGTTTGGCCGCCGGTTTATTCATTCTGGCCGCAATTTGCAGCCAGATGAGGGTGGTTTTTGGTGAAGTTTGCACGGGTAGAAGTCTGCTGTTATTTCTAGGCCAGTGGTATGTATAATTTTGTACGTTGTTAGCTTGGGTAGAATCTGGGATGTTATATCGTATTTCTTGTACGTTTGGTTCGCGCGATACGCGAGAGGGTTCTGTGATTCAGCGTATCGCGGCGTGTCGGGATGAGTTTTAGACGCGTATTCACGTTTAGCGTATCGTACACACACGTGTTTAGTTCGCGACGTGAGCGTATCGTTCTGCTTAGATATCGCGTCTTGTGAGGTGGTTGCTTATATATGGACTCTTGTGTAAATTCCAGGTTCGCAGGCGGGTACGTCGGACGAAGCTAAGAAAGGGAAGTATGTGGTGGGCAACGAGTAGCGCACGACCAGGTGAGTAGATTTAACATGTACGAGGAAATCGCCTGTATGGCGTTAAGCGTCAGGGCGTGTTAGGATATTAAATTGTAGATGTTCATATGGACTGTAGTAACATACCTTATTGTTGCATATAGAAGGGATAGCATAGGACACTGCACTGTCACTAACGGTTCAAGTTACACGAGCACGATTGATATGCTACACTCACCCCGTTAGTGATTGCCATGACACTCACATTATAGGACTGCTATAAATCATATATCATACTGATTCCGCATTATTGATGTTGTCATGATTTACCGCATATCAGCATATGTTATATTCATACTTAGGCACATATACATCACATACCCATACTTGTGCCACCCACATCATATATTCACATTTGGACACATATACCTCATATACTCATATCAGTGCACATATATATTGGTATCTTCATACCTGCGCACATGCACACTGTATACTCATACCAGTGCACATATATATTGATATCTTCATACTTGCTTAGATTACGCATTGAGATATGTTGTTTCCATGTTAATTCTGGATTTGGGGAACCGTGGATATTTCAAAAGAGAATAGTTAATTATTTAAAAACTCGGTTTCCCTTGATATGATATTTCGTTGCGTCCACCATGTGTTTTCTCGGTGCTAGAGTGATATATGTGAACCCGAATCGAGGAGTTGGATGAGGTCGATTACGGGTACATGGTGGACCCGGTATGGTACCCCGGGGCGAGAACGGTTTCGCTGTGTAGTAGACGGTGAGCCTGGCAGAGGGACTACTACCTACCGGTGATTGGTTGGACCTGGCGGTTATCCGGAGGATACTGACCAGAGTCGATTGATGGATACGGAACGACTCATACTGCCGGGGCCGAGGGCCGATACCGCAGACAGAGCCCATGGGCTGATCCGGACTGACGGATGCCCTATACATGAGGATTTGCGTGTCGATGCTTGGCACGGGTATTTCTTGATATTTTGGGTGCCGATGTTAGGCACTCACGATTATATGAGATTTATAGGATTTGAGGACCGAGGAGGATGACGACGCCTGAGTAGTATTAGGATTTGGGTGCATTGATGGGTACCGATTATACTTTCCACGATGACATTCCGTGTAGATGTTATACTTCCCATGCTCAGTATTTAGTATTGATATCTCATCCTATATCTATTGTACCTGATATAGTACACATGCTTGCACGATCATTGCATACCCTGCTCATTTTATATAGGGTGGTTAGATTGCATTGTCATACCTGATTATCACATATCTTGCTCATCACATGGAGATGTTATTAGATCGCACTTGCTGCATGATTTGAGCACCCAGTTCATCATATAGATATTATCTGTTGGCATAGGTTAGAGTAGCGCAGCACGTGCATACTCGCGATTACCTTTATATGTTATCTTCTATTCACGAGTTGGCAACTCACCCCCGTTGTGCCACAGTGTTGGCAGGTTGCCCTTCGGAGTAGTCGCGGCAGGCTGCGTTTTTGCATGTTTTGACACAGATACCCCTACAGTTGGTGTACTAGCTCTTTTGCTGATTGGTGGGTTTTGTGCGGTATCTGTTTATCTTTCAGTTATGTACATTGTTGTATCTAGTACTCTCCATCTACCACTTATGTATTGACTTAGAGACCAGATGTGAGGACGATGTATATTATTTTATATTCTGGTGTCGAGCTCGTTGTGAGCCGACTTTACTTATGCAGTTTATTCTATCTGTGATGTTTCCCACTTGTTGCTCATTTTCTTCGCTACGGCTTCGTATATTGTTATCTTGGTGATTGTTCACTTAAGAATTCTTAACATTTTAGTTAATGATTCCATTTAAAGCTTAAAACACTCTATACTTTTATTGGTTTGATTTCTGGGTTCGGCTTACTTAGCCGCGTTACGCCTGTAGACGTTGCGTGGTTAAGTGCTGGTCACGGGCCAAACCTTGGGTCGTGACAGATAGGAGGGGATTTCGTCTCTCCCGGCATTAGGGGTTGATGTTGCGCTGTGCTCGATTGGCCATAACAGGAAGCCCCTGGCCATGGCTGTTTATGAGATTTACTGGTAAATGTTATCAGTAGTTTCTTGACCCGTTATGAGCCTCATATCGGCATGACTTATCGAATTATTGGGGTTTGACGTTTACCACCCCCAGATGAGATATGTGACATATCTGACGAAGAGACCGGTCTGTACGGTAGTGTTACTGATTGGATTCGCAGGAGTATGAGAAGACATGCTTGTTGATCTTCTGATCGCTCAATATCCGGGTGGCCGTTACGTTTAGCAGACCGCTTGCGGCTTGTGGGTGTTTGATATGATCATTACCTACTGCCGGCGTATTGACGAGTCTTTAGAGTCCTACACAGAGGTTTCCTGGTTCATGCGAAATGGAGTAGGAGAACATATGTGATATGTGCGGGACCGAGATTAATGCGCGTATGTGATACCGCATTCTATTTTTGCGATTTGTGACATCGGTCGATTATATGAGATATAGCCGGGTTATCAGATCAAGTGTTGATTCGATAAGTTGTTGCATTTGATATTAGTTAGTTATATGAGATATAGCCGGATTATTAAATCAAGTGTTGATTTAATAATTTAATGTATAATTGTATATTTGATATACTAGATTACATTAGCTAATATTAGCTCACTTAAACATTTCTTTTTCTCACTTGTGTGCATTAGTGTATATGTGATATATATTAATGTACAACTTTTTGTGTCATGCTAGATGCCACATGAGACATGGGTGTATGAGACTTACACCATGGTTATAATAATGATAAGGTTTTTATTTATTTAGGTAATTCACAAATTAGTGGAAATTGTCACATGCTTGGAAGCTTGGAGAAGCTTGTAGCAACTTTGACTTAGTCCACTAGTTTTGTTTTACATGTAGATATTTATTAACCTAACCATTATTGTAACCTATGGTTTATTCTCTACATGAGTTAGTGTATGACACTAACTCACCCATGGTTTTTATTCTCACCTCATTTAGTTCATTCTCATCTCTTCTCTTCATCTTCTTCATCCTTGAGAAAAAGCTTTCTAACTTTTGGAAAAGTGAGAAAATATTATGAGAAAAATAAAACTAAAGTGAGTCCATCATCCTCTACTATTTTCTATTTAGTATAGGGTGTTTGCTTCACTAATTTCACAATTAGTGAAGAGATAACATGAGCTTGAGTCTCCTTGACGTAGATCATCTTCGGCCTCGAAGACTTCGAGCAAGCTTGTTCATTTCTTCGGTAAAACCCTTTCTAGAGTTCGGGTGTTCATGACTTGCAGCAAAGGGACTACTACACGGAGCATTAGAAGTGAAGGACCGGTCTACAAAGGTTGTATTCCTCATTCACTTAGATGTAAAGTAGTTTACATGTTTATTCTTCGCATTTTCTAGTAACGATTCTAAGATTAGGGTTAGCTAGAACGGCAAATTTTTGAAATTGGCATGGATGATTCCTCCCGAAACATTGCTGCCGTCCTAGGGAACCCAACACGGAGCTTCGGTAATACGCTGCTCGCATTTAGACCAAAGGTTTCGCTATATTGAACCCATGTCTTGTTCGATCTGGCTCTTTCATTGATCAGCGCAGTCATGGTGGTGCGTTCACTTGCACTAGCGAAGCTCTTTGTGAAAAGCAGGTCCGATTCAGCAAAAGTCTTAATGGAGTCATTCGGGAGCTCTGAGTACCATTCGAAAGCAGTGTCCGACAAGCTGCTAATGACTTGATGAAGGAGCAGTATATCATTACTCCCAGTGTTGCCGCACTTGGATTTAAACTGCGCAACATGTTGGATAAGATTGCAGGTTCTTTTGTATATAGGGAACGTTAGGATCATGTATCCTGGAGGGTATTACTTCTGGTCATACCATACTGGATACGGTCGACTGGTTTTGATCAGCTTATTTGCCTCTTCGCTGGCATGATGAGCTTTAATCTGCTGAGCGATATATTCATCTAGCTATGCTTTTGAAACCATTTCTTCTTTAGTCGTTGATGGAGCTCGCGGAAGACTTGAAGTATCTTCTTTATCATCGATAATGACCACTGGCGGTTCATCTACCGGTGGTTCCGGTTGGACTATCATCCCAATCATGGTTTGAAATAGGAAGGCTATCTTGTCCATTCTGGCAGTCATTTCCGCCATTCTTTCATCTTTCTTCTCAAGAATGCGCTTCAAATAGTCAACATCAGACTCCTACCCTATTCTTTTTTCTGGTGCATCACCTAAGCATGCATCAGGCGATGGACTAATGAGTTCCGCCACTTAAGCTAGTATCTCCTGCAGCTTCTGCTGAACTTTCGTCAGAGACTGCATAATTCGCCTGTGAGAAACTGACGCACGACTCTCATCCTAGGAGTTCATCATATAAACCATATGAACTATCTTGCCCCCAGACTTGGGGCGCTTAGGGTCTCGGCCCTTAGGACTTACCTCAGGCATTCGAAATTTCGGTGGCCTCTCTCTTTTGTGGGAAGTCGTTTCAGAAGGAACCATCATAACAGGAGCCTCCTTAGTTTTGAGGGAAGAGTTTATTAGCATAATTCTTCCGTTTCTTGGATTGGGGAGAGTACTCTTTGTTGATGACGGGCCCCTATACTTCTTTCTAGATCTTATGTATAGTCGAGAAAAGTCGCTTGAAAGAGCGTGCCGGCTTCGACGCGCTCAGCACTTCTATGGGAGGTGGGGATTTCTTTAAAACTGCGGTAGGAGAATTATGCTTGACCCTTCATAGTGTCTCAAAACTATTCCCAGTTAGAACAGCAGTATGAATAACCGGCGCCGGCGAAGTCAACCCGGATGGAGAACTGCCCCCAGTCTGCCTTACTTGGCACCAGTAACGACGTCAAGTGCCTCTTGTAGAGGGCACTTCTTCAGTATTAAGAGCTTGCTGGGCTTGCCCCACATGTTGTTCTTGGCCGTCGGCAGGTGCCCGTCGCTGAAAGACCAATGTCTTAGGCAGAGCAAAAACATGAGCTTGGGGTGCCATCCTGTTGAAGAAAGACTGGCGTAGGGGTCAAGCACTCTTCGGTGTCTCGAGAGCAGTTGGCGTCACAAAGGACAATCGCTTGAAGAAATATTTCTTTGGAATCATGGGATTTTTAAAGAATCCCACAGAGCATGTGCTCAATCTGTTGAAGACGGAGCTTTCAGGTTTGGCAGCTTATCAGCAGGGCCTGTAGAGGTAATCAACCGATTAAAGACCGACTTCTTCTGAGTTACGGCACCGAAGGTAGGGAACGTAGGCATCATCCCGAATTGGAGGCTGTTCAGTGTCTGCATCACCTGAGTAGTGGGTATGCAGACAGAGGGGTCATAGCTTGTCCAGATATGACAACGCTCGATGGAATGGTGTTCGGATACCAGTTAGTGGCGCAGTCGCACTTCTTGCCGGAGAATGCCATCGAAAACTGCATGAAGATGAAACACCAGCTTTAGTATCCCAAAATACACGGGTAACTATAAACATTATATATCGCGATTGGTTCGTGAAACACGACACACGAACTATGGAGTGGAAAGAGAAAAAGGTACCACCGGACGTGCCAGAATCTGTTTACCGCAGAAAACCGTACTGAGGAACGGGGAGCTCGTCCAACCTGGATACGAGGGCATATGCTATATAGACCATATCCTTCCACCTCTCCGAAGATACCAAGTTGATTTATGGAACCATATATGTAAGTCGATGTCGCGTACCCCACAGGTTCGCGGGGAGGCAGAATGCGTAAAAATGATTTTTATGGGCTTCGCGACACCGACTTGAACTCCAAGATCGATGCTAAACCCTAACTAGCTAAACTGTATAAGGTTAACTACTCGGATAGAAAGTTATACCTCACAGAATCTGTAACACCTTAGGATTTCGATTAGTGTTAATTAGACGATAATGCGAGTTTTCTGGAAAAAGTTGTGGTTGGACATGAACTAACGGGTAAACCTGAGCAAACCGAAGATGATTTATAACATGTAATTAATATTTTATTATTATTTATTATGGCTTGCACACACATGTACATGTTAATGTGAGGGTGTGTTTGTGTTAATCTAGTTTAGTGACATGTCAACCTTAAGTTAAACACTTTGATCTAATCCATACCTTAAGCTAATCTTTCCTTGTTTAACCTTAACCTTAATCACCTAGATATTTGTGTGAGATATTTGTTTTGGATTGAGAGAGGTGGCTTGTGATTCATGGAGGCATTTATGTGGGCATTAATGGAGGTGAGGGGGAGAGAGTAAGAATAAGGACTTATCTCACCCTACACTCACCTCTCTCTCTTTTCATCTCACCCTCTCTCATTCTCTCTCATTCTTCTATCTCTTCTCATTATTCTCATCTCCTCACTACCTCAACTGAACCCTTGCAATTTTCTTCACTAAACCTTGCTAAAACTTCACCAAATCACTTCTTAAGCCTTATTTTGCCTCTTAGATGCCTTGGAGCTTAAAAAGCTAGGATCTTTGAGCTTGTGGGAGTAGGTAATGATCTCTATCTGTTAAGTCGGTGCTTTTAGTGTTGTGAAGCTCATTAGTTTCAGTTTAGAACGCTTAAAGTAAAGTTTCGTGCACATATCGTATTTTTAATGTCATTATGTGATATCTATGATCTGTTGTGACCCAGTGTGTGTACTAGAAAATCAAGCAGTGTAGTAGTGTTGTACTTGATACCCTAAGCCTTCACCTGAAGCACGAAACCCCTAGGCTCGGTTTTGGCCGGCGACACTTAGGATATATCCGGCGAGCTCGGACTTCTGGAGGAGTTGGGGCTTGGTTTTTGGTGGGTAGCTGTCTATAGTTGTATAGGTGTGTTTGGTCCTGTTTGATTTTTGGGTTTTTGCTGTATACAAAATCTGGGATCACTTTGCTTATTTCTAGTGTTACGAATACGTGTGTTACGTTATCCGACACGGTACGTGTACTTGTGTAGCTTTTGCTCTTGGGTTGGTTTCGTAGTGTCGCTACGCACGTTAACCACTAGACGAACATTTGAGAGTATGGTTGGAGTTAGTGCGTCGTTCAAACGTAGTTTGTACGTGTTATTGGTCGATTGCTAATGTGAACTTGTTATATTGTTTTATGATCTTAGGGACGCAGGCGAGGACTTCGGACGCTGCGAAGAATGGAAAGCGAATGGTTGGCTTTACTTAGGCCAAGATCATCTGTGAGTAGATTTAACATCTACAGGGAAATCGCCCACATGGCGTTATGCGTCTGGGCTAGATATGATATGATATTAGTCGCATGTTTATATTGCACATATAGAGTTTGCGCATAAACTTCATTGCATATTATTACTTATTGTGCTTAGACTTGTACCCATTGGACACTTCACTATTATTGACGGCTTATGTTACACGAGCACTGAATGAATGCCACACACACCATCGATAATTGCCATGCCATGCACAACCCATATACATATGAGGTATAGTTGACACCTATACATACGTGATATTGTATGGTTAGGGACATTAAGACATTGATTCATATTCCGTTATGCATATGACATATAGCATACATGTATACCTACATGCTTACACATATGCCTTGCTATGCCTACATGAATACACATATACCTAGAGGGTATTGTATCATTATTGATATGTATATACGCATACCTAACTTGATATAGCTACACATATACCTGGAGGGTATTATCATTATTGATAGGTAGATACACATATCTTGCTATACCGACATGGTTACGCATACCTGGCTATAGCTATATATTCACCTTTATATGATGTTGTATGGATTTTGGAGAAATTAGGAACCACATTATATATTTAATAACTTGCTGTAGTTAAATAGCGGTTTTTCTTTTATATGCTCATATTACTGTTTCATGTTGCATATATTATATTTCATGGATTTCGCATTGATATATGGATTTCATATGATGTTCTCTGGATGTTTTACTCCTGGGTATATATATTAGTGGTATGGGACGCTGATATATATACATGAATATATATATATATATCAGTGGTATAGGACGCTGTTATATATGTACACCTAATATATATATCAGTGGTATGGGACGCTGTTATATATGTATACCTATAATATATATCATCATAATGATCTGTGCAAGTATTCTTATTCATCATTGATGTGAGGGGCCTATATGCCCGATGTGAGGGGCCTATGTGCCCGATATGAAGATGACATGTTTTATTCCATACTCCGCATTTATTTGATATGCATTGCTTCATGTATTAGTAGTACCTGATAGAGTACCTTTCATGACTGTTGCATATACACATTGCTAATTATTGCTATCAGCTTGCATGTGATAGATTGGCACGGTACGTGCATACTTGTGATTACCTACATATGTTGTTTACTATTCATGAGTTGGCAACTCACCCCCGTTGTGCCACAGTGTTTTGCAGGTAGTCCCTCAGGGCAGTCGTCGTAGGGCTTTCATCTATCGTATCATCTTTTGCAGCGGATACCGCTACGGCTGACTGTGTGCAGTTTTACTAGGTTGGTTTTGTGGTTATCCGATAATGCTCATTTGTATATTCGTTGTATCCTGTACTTTCCATCTACCGTTTTCCTGTATTGATTTAGAGACGAGTTGTGAGGACGATATTGTATATTATTTGTGACTTGGAGATTTTCATGTTGTTCACTTTATATCGTCTTTTTCTTCGCTACGGCGTCGTATATCTGTTGTGGTGATTGTTTTTCGCCTTTGGGCATGGATTTGCTCCCGTTTGGGGATGCTTTACTTATATCTTTGGTTGTACCCTTTTGGGGGGCTTGTTTTACAATGGAGGTGCTGCCAAATTTTTAAGGAAGTAAATTTGGACTTTAAAGAATTTTGATTGAGATTTCAAAAGTTTTAACAATATTATTATCACTTACTACTTTTGATGGCTTAGATTGCTGGGTTTTCGGCTTACTTGAATTACGTTACGTCTGGAGACGTTACGTGGTTTAAGGGACATCACGTGCTAAATTTTGGGTCGTGACAAAGTTGGTATCAGAGCGCTAGGTTTTACCTTTCGGAGTGTAGGATGATCTTGATTTGATGGAGTAGGTAGCTTAAGCAGAGTGATGTAGCGTGTGTATGTCCGAGACATACTTACGACACGGTACTCTGCCTAAGTGACCTAAGTACTAGTTGCTTGAAATTTCTTCCATGATGATACATATCCTTGTGATTCGATTTCCGTGTTCTTATCGAATCCTATTTCCATTTATAGCCTTTTACTGCCGATGACTTTGAGGGCTCAGAGAGAGGCAGCGAGGGCCGAGGTCAGAGTTGACTCGTTTAGGACGAGGACTGACCAGGATGGTATGCTCATTGCACAGGAGTAGATTGATCCGCTTTCGATAGATCGTATCGCTAGGCTTGAGGCAGATATGCAAGACTTGCGCCAGATGATGAGGTCGTTGGTTGAGGCCAGTCGAGCGCAGCGACAGGAGGTTGCCACCCCTGTTACCCAATTAGTCCTTGCTATCAACACACAGCATTGTGTCACGTATATAGCAGCAGTCGATGCAGCCCGTTTAGCTGAGGAGCGTTTTCCCGAGACCTTGGAAGTTCCGAGACCGAGGAGGGCTCATGTAGGTGTATCAGCCTAGAGACAGAGGCTTAGTCGCCGCGACAGATTTCGTTTACGTCGCGGGAGTAGCAGAGGCTTTGGACGAGGACAGTTGTTTAACTCTTATCCCGAGGAGGATCAGCAGTCATCGCATAGATGTTTTCGATGCGGGAGCCTTCATCACCTCGTCAGAAATTGTTCCTTGGCACCGCGTCAGACTTATGTTCAAAGAGGTCATGGTCGCGAAGGGTTCGTTCAGAGAGGACAGGATGGTAGAGGAGGAAGACAGCTAGTTGCGGGTAGAGGTCAGACACGAGCGTTTTCTTCTACTCATCGAGACGCGCGGGCGTCCAATACAGAGTTTTCAGGTAATCTTTTTTGTATGTTCGTTTGGTGCGTATGTTTGTGGTTTAATTCGGGATCTATGCACTCGTTTGTTCTATACACTTCGTGTCGAGGTTGGGCCGAGGGTTGTGTATGCTAGATCAGCCATTTTTTGTGTTTTCTCTTGTCAGCGATTCTTTTGTTGCGCGATACGTGTTTCAGTCATGTGCCAATTGGGTAGGAGATAGAGATTCGTCCGTCGATTTGATCCTTCTAGAGATGTTGGACTTTGACGTTCTTCTGGGCACGGACTGGTTAGGTACATGCTATGCTTCTGTGGACTGTCGCGAGAAGACAGTCAGGTTTTGCTTTCCCGGGGAGTCAGTTCTTGTTGTGCAGGGAACTGTGGAACTGCCCCTCACAGCTTGATTTCAGCCTTTTTCGTTAGTCGGCTTTTGAGGAGAGGATGTCGAGAATTCTTGGCTTTCATTCGTGATACCGGAGCCACAGTGGGTTCACTGGACCGGGTTTCTTTTGGGCGAGATTTTCCGACGTTGTTCCAAATGAGCCGGCGGAGCTTAGGGAGCTTAAGGATCTGCTGCAGAGTTGCTAGATAGGGGGACTTGTGCGTCCGAGTGTTTCGCTTTGGGGAGCTCCTACTCTGTTCGTCAAGAAGAAGGACGGCAATTTGAGGTTGTGTATTGATTTTCGTCAAGTGAACCGAGTTACGGTATGGATTAGGCATCCTTTACCTCGCTTGACGATTTCTTTGATCAGCTCCAGGATGCGAGACATTTTTTCTAAGTTTGTTTTGGGATCAGGTCATCATTAGTTGTGGGTTCGGAGTGATGACATTCCAAAGACTGCTTGTGTGTGTGCTATGGGCTTTATGAGTTTTTGGTGGCATCGTTGGACTCACCAGTGCCCTAGCAGCATTCGTGGATGTGATGAACCAGATTCTTCAGGTCGTTCCTCGACCAGTAGATTATTGTGTTATAGATGACATTCTGGTCTCTTCCAAGAGTCGTGAGGAACATGAGCAGCACTTGAGGATTTTCTTTGCAGACATTGGGAAAGTACCAGCTGTTTGCTAAATTCTTGAAGTGTTCCTTCAGGCTTGATAGTTTTGACTTCCTAGGTCATTGGGTTACGGGAGACAGTATTCGTATGGACCCGAGGGAGATCGAGGCCGTATAGCTTTGGCCCAGACTTGTATCAGGGACAGAGGTCCGCAGATTTTTGGGCTTAGCCAATTTTTACCGCCGTTTCGTGCAGGGTTTCTTGAGTATCACTGCACCGTTGACCGTACTACCAAGGAAGGGGGTTCCTTTTCTTAGACTGAGGCATGTGTGCTGAGTTTTCAGTGGTTGAACACTTGGTAGACGACTGCACCAGTTCTATCTTTGCTTTCTGGATCGGGCGATTTTGTCGTTTATTGTGATGTTTCGCGAGTGGGGATCGATTGTGTACTGATGTAGGATGATAGAGTTATCGCTTATGCTTCCCGACCGTTGGAGGAAGTATGAGCGGGGTTTATCCCACTCATGATCCGGAGATGGCCGTGGTGGTCTTGTGCTGGAGATTTGGGAACACTACTTATACAGAATGTAGTGTCAGATTTTCACGGACCACCAGAGCTTTGTGTACATCTTCCTGCAGAGGGTTTTGATTGTTGAGATAGCGCCGTTGGATGGAGCTTGTGAAGGATTGTGATTGTGAGATCCTTTATTACCCGTGGCAAGGCAATTGTGGTAGCGGATACTTTGAGTCGTAGGCTCGGGGGTAGTTTGTTCCAGTTGTGCGCAGTTCGGGGACAGTCTTTTGCAGATTTGCAGTTCTTATGCGACAGATGAGTACAGTTTAGTTTGCCTCTACTAGGGGATAGCTTGCTCATGTCCACACCCGTCCACTTTTACTTAATCATTTTCGTGAGGCACAGCCCGCCGATGCTCGTTTGATTGAGATTTTGAGCATGTTCGGCAGGGTAAAGATTCGGAGTTCTTGATTTATGACCAGGGTGTGCTATGTTGCGAGACTCGCTTGTGTGTACCAGATACTGATGGGTAGAGACGTGAGGTCCTAGAGCAGGCACATTAGTCAGCTTTCAGTGTTCATCTAAGTGCCACCGAGATGTAACGTGACTTGAGAGTTGGTTACTGGTAGGCAGGGGTGAAGAGTTAAGTTTCGGATTTCGTTTTGAGGTGCTTGGCTTGTCAGCGAGCTAAGGTTGAGCATTTGAGACCGGCTGGAGAGTTGCAACCTTTTAACCGTTCCGGAGTGGGAATGGGAGCAGATCTCCTTGAAATTCGTTGTGGTGTCTACCTAGGTCTAGTCGAGGGTATGACCCATTTGGGTGAATTGTTGTCCGGTTATACTCAGTCTGCTCGTTGTTCTTCGGTAAGTTTGTGCGTTTGCACGAGTTCCTTCATGCATTGTATCCGATAAAGGCACCCAGTTCGCTAGCCGTCGTTGGTAGAACCTTCAGGAAGCCTTAGGTACTGGTTGAGCTTTAGCTCCGCTTTCCATCCGTAGGCCGATGGTCAGATAGAGCAGACTATGTAGACTCTGGAGGATATGCTTGTGCGTACGTACTAAGCGATTGTTAGCTATGGGATCGTCACTTTCCATTGATGGAGTTCTCCTACGATGACAGTTATCAGGAGACATTTCAAATGGCAAATTTCAGGCCTTGTGTGGTAGGTTGTGTCGATCACCAGTCTGTTTTACTGACTCCGCGAAAGCAGGATTTTTTGGACCCCAGCTAGTCGAGAGGCTTCAGAGAAGATCCGGTTGATTCAGGTCAGGATGAGAGCAGCCCAGTGCAGACAGAAGTCTTATGTTGACCGTAGTGGTCGCAGACTTGAGTTCGTAGTAGGAGATCATATATTCCTATGAATTTTTCCGATGAAATGGCGTATTGAGTTTTGGGAAGCTTAGTCCCAGATTGTAGGTCCTTTTGAAATCCTTTAGCGAGTTAGTACCGTTGCCTATAATTTGGCACTTCCGCCCAGATTTTTGAGTATTCACCCCGTATTCCTGGTGTTGATACCTTGCAGATACCTTCATGACCTTTCTCACATGATTCAGCACCAGACCATTTAGCTTGGACGCGATCTTTTCGTTCACCGGCAGCCGATAGTGTTAGTGGATCGGCAGGTGGAGAAACTTCGGTCAAGGGTCTTTCCATCTGTGGAGGTTTTCTTTAGCGTAGCCCGTCTAGTGAGGGGATCACTTGGGAGGCTACGAGCCAGATGTGGATGATTTGCACTCACCTCTTTAAAGGTATGCATAGTAAGAAATTTTAAATTCGGGGACGAATTTTCTATAAGGGGATATTATAACACCTTAGGAATTCGATTAGTGTTAATTAGACAATAATTGCGGGTTTTCTGTAAAAAGTTTATCAATACGGTTTCCTCACATTTTATAACATGGAATTAATATTTTATTATTATTTATTATGGCTTGCACACACATGTGCATGTTAATGTGAGGGTGTGTTTGTGTTAATCTAGTTTAGTGACATGTCAATCTCAAGTTAAACACTTTGATCTAATCCATACCTTAAGCTAATCTTTCCATGTTTAACCTTAACCTTAATCACCTAGATATTTGTGTGAGATTTTTGTTTTGGATTGAGAGAGGTGGCTTGTGAGTCATGGAGGCATTTATGTGGGCATTAATGGAGGTGAGGGGGAGAGAGTAAGAATAAGGACTTATCTCACCCTACACTCACCTCTCTCTTTTAATCTCACCCTCTCTCATTCTCTCTCATTCTTCTATCTCTTCTCATTATTCTCATCTCCTCAGTACCTCAACTGAACCCTTGCAATTTTCTTCACTAAACCTTGCTAAAACTTCACAAAATCTTCACCAAATCACTTCTTAAGCCTTGTTTTGCCTCTTAGATGCCTTGGAGCTTAGAAAGCTAGAATCTTTGAGCTTGTGGGAGTATGTAATGATCTCTATCTGTTAAGTAGGTGCTTTTAGTATTGTGAAGCTCATTAGTTTCAGTTTAGAATGCTTAAAGTAAAGTTTCTTGCACATATCGTATTTTTAGTGTCATTATGTGATATCTGTGATCTGCTGTGACCCAGTGTGTGTACTAGAAAATCTAGCAGTGTAGTGGTGTTGTACTTGATACCCTAAGCCTTCACCTGAAGCACGAAGCCCCTAGGCTCGGTTTTGGCCGGCGACACTTAGGATATTTCCGGCGAGCTCGGACTTCTGGAGGAGTTGGGGCTTGGTTTTTGGTGGGTAGCTGTCTGTAGTTGTTTAGGTGTGTTTGGTCCTGTTTGTTTTTTGTGTTTTTGTTGTATACAAAATCTGGGATCACTTTACTTATTTCTAGTGTTACGAATACGTGTGTTACGTTATCCGACACGGTACGTGTACTTGTGTAGCTTTTGCTCTTGGGTTGGTTTCGTAGTGTAGCTATGCACGTTAGCCACTAGACAAACACTTTAGAGTATGGTTGGAGTTGGTGCGTCGGTCAAACGTAATTTGTACGTGTTATTGGTCGATTGCTAATGTAAACTTGTTATATTGTCTTATGATCTTAGAGACGCGGGCGAGGACTTCGGACGCTGCGAATAAGGGAAAGCGAGTGATTGGCTTTATTTAGCCCAAGATCGTCTGTGAGTAGATTTAACATCTACAGGGGAATCGTCCGCATGGCGTTATGCGGCTGGGCTAGATATAATATGATATTAGTCGTATATTTATATTGCACATATAGAGTTTGCACATAAACTTCATTGCATATTATTACTTGTTATGCTTCGACTTGCACCCATTGGACACTGCACTATTACTGACAGCTCATATTGCACGAGCACTGATTGTATGACACACACTCTGTCGATAATTGCCATGACACGCGCAACCCATATACATATGAGATATAGTTGACACCTATACATACGTGATATTGTATGGTTAGGGACATTGAGACATTGATTCATATTCCGTTATGCATATGACATATAGCATACATGTATACCTACATGCTTACACATATGCCTTGCTATGCCTACATGAATACACATATACCTGGAGGGTATTGTATCATTATTGACATGTATATACATATACCTAGCTTGATATAGATACACATATCTGGAGGGTATTACATCATTATTGATAGGTAGATACACATATCTGGCTATACCGACATGGTTACGCATACCTGGCTATAGCTACATGTTCACCTTTATATGATGTTGTATGGATTTTGGAGAAATTAGGAACCGCATGATATATTTAATAACTTGTTGTAGTTAAATAGCGGTTTTTCCTTTATATACTCATATTACTGTTCTATGTTGCATATATTATATTTCATGGATTTTGCATTGATATATGGATTTCATATGATGTTCTCTGGATGTTTTACTCCTGGGTATATATATCAATGGTATAGGACGTTGATATATATACATGTATATATATATCAGTGGTATGGGACGCTGTTATATATGTACACCTAATATATATATATATATATATATATATATATATATATATATATATATATATATATATATCAGTGGTATGGGACGCTGTTATATATGTATACCTATAATATATATCATCATAATGATCTGTGTAAGTATTCTTATTCATCATCGATGTAAGGGGCCTATGTGCTCGATATGAGGGGCCTATGTGCCCGATATGAAGATGACATATTTTATTCCATACTCCGTATTATTTGATATGCATTGCTTCATGTATCAGTAGTACCTGATAGAGTACCTTTCATGACTGTTGCATATACATATTGCTAATTATTGCTATCAGCTTGCATATGATAGATTAGCGCAGTATGTGCATATTTGCGATTACCTGCATATGTTATTTACTATTCACGAGTTGGCAACTCACCCCCGTTGTGCCACAGTGTTTTGCAGGTAGTCCCTCAGGGCAGTCGCCGTAGGGCTTTCATCTATCGTATCATCTTTTGCAGCGGATACCGCTACGGCTGACTGTGTGCAGTTTTGCTAGGTGGGTTTTGCGGTTATCCGATAATGCTCATTTGTATATTCATTGTATCATGTACTCTCCATCTACTATTTTCATGTATTGACTTAGAGACGAGTTGTGAGGATGATATTGTATATTATTTGTGACTTGGAGATTTTCATGCTGTTCACTTTATATCGTCTTTTTCTTCGCTACGGCATCGTATATCTGTTGTGGTGGTTGTTTTCCGCCTTTGGGCGTGGAATTGCTCCCGTTTGGGGATACTTTATTTATATCTTTTGTTGTTCCCTTTTAGGGGGCTTGTTTTACAAAGGAGGTGCTGCCAAATTTTTAAGGAAGTAAATTTGGACTTTAAAGAATTTTGATTGAGATTTCAAAAGTTTTAACAATGATTTTATCACTTACTACTTTTGATGGTTTAGATTGCTGGGTTTTCGGCTTACTTTAATTACGTTACGCCTGGAGACGTTACGTGGTTTAAGGGCCGTCACGTGCCAAATTTTGGGTCGTGACAGAATCATGTCCTTCGGGTCTTCTTGTTGTGCTCCTCCTCATCATAGGCTCTTCGGGTCGTACACGGATCGGGCCTCCTCGTCGGTCTCCTCAAGTCAAAGACGATCCACCCGAGAGTCTATAGTCCGAGCTCCAACCTCAAATCCAAGGTAAGTAAGGCACCTATTTCTCTAAAACTAGATGTCCTAGATGATGTAGAGAGTGTAGATAGATTACTATGTCTCTAAATACCCTAGGTTTCTCAACACATGAGACATGAAGGGTATGGGGAAGAAGAAGGGGAGCTTAAGGAAAAAAGAGTGAAGCAAGAACATTAGAAAATGATATGGCTAGTTTGTGATGAATAATGAACCATACAAATAATGCATAAGATAAATATCTCACCAAAATATCAAGCATGCTTCATGAGTCACCTAGCGAGTCACCAAGAGCCATGCTTCATTTAATGTAAACCTCCACCTCATACCTCTACCTCATTTATCTTTTAATCAAAAGATTAAATACAAAATGAGGTGTCTTCTTCTAGAAGTATACTTGAGCAAATTACAAGAATACCCCTCACCGTATATACATACCCATATCCGTATTCCGAAAAATATGAGTATAAAGAGACGAGAATAATCCAACAATATAATACTAGGATCGAAAACCTGTCATAAAACCATACGGTCTCTACATCTTTTGCCCAATGTTGGGAAACCCTCTGTGTGGGACTCTGAAGACTCGACACTACACTGGAAATGGGTTTAACTACAAGCCGTCAGCTATACTAGCTACACGTAATGGCTACCCAGGTATCTGTTGATAAGAAAGCCGATGAGCAAACTCATCCGAACTCCTACTGAGCCTATCTGTGACAATCTCCGTACAGTCCGGTCTGTTCATCTAAGAGTATCGCATATCGGGCCTAGGGGTGGTAGCTGTCAGACACCTAATAGCGTAATAAGTCATGTCGAAGTGTAGCCTAAAACACCCAGAGAAACTACTGGAGTACCTACCAGTAAATCTCGCTTGTCCTGGCCAGGGAGTTTGTGTAATGGCTTTCCGAACACAGCGCAATATCAACCCCCAATACCGGGAGAGACGAATCCTATCTAATCGCCACTGCCTCCAATTACTTCGGGACTGCACCCAACTACTACCTGTTTTCACGACTCCTTTGAGCCATGGTAGGGTAGTAATCTAAGAACAGTAGGAACACACTCGAGGCGAAGTAGCAATGTCAAGGCGATGGACTAAGCTGTACTCATGTCACCTGGGAACTGCTGCCCAATGATAGGTATAATACCCACCAGCAGCTCCCTACGAGTCTTGTCCAATGTACTCATAACCCAATGAGCACCTGCATACTATCTCCAGTACGACGTACTAATGGCTGTGGGACAGACCATCTCCCCTGCTGGGATGAGAAGCGTATACACTAGTCTACTCTGAAGTATCAATGCCCCGTCTCGATAATCCTACGACTAGGGACATGTATAAGGATGTGCTTATAGACTACCCAGCCCCCACTAGTGTGACTGCCATCACAACGCTGGTAATCAAGCAAAGATCCTAAGGGCTCTACCAATATATATAAGCGATATGCTAAAAGAAACACATGCACATATTGAGGTAGAAACAAACCAAGTAGCATACTACCATTTCGAGCAAGACTGTTACTATATCTATGTATATCCCAAGCTTCCAATATGTAATATACAAACCAGTATGATACAATAATGGCCTCTAGGGCATATATCACTAACAATCTCCCACTTGCATTAAGGCCATGTATTGGCATATCGCAGACCTATCATCTCGAATAGCCTTTCGAACTGTGTCTCAGGGATGGCCTTTGTGAGTGGATCTGCAGTGCTGTCCTCCGTATCTACTCTCCGCACCTCGATCTCCCGGCGATCAATGATCTCCCTGATCAATTGGTACCGCCTTAAGATATGTCTGGTCTTCTGATGGGATCTGGGTTCCTTCGCTAAAGCTATAGCGTCGTTGTTCTCACAATACAGAGGTATTGGATCTATAATGGATGGAACCGCCTGAAGTTCTGTTAGGAACTTCCTCATCCAGACTGTTTCTTTCACGGCGTCACAAGCAGCGATATACTTCTCTTCCATCATTGAGTTAGCAACGGTGTCCTGCTTAGAGCTTTTCCAATAGACCTCCCCTCCATTGAGGGTAAAGACATAACCCGACATGGAATTGGAGTCATCCTTGTCACTCTAGAAGCTGGAGTCGGCAAAGGTCTCGATCTGGAGGTCTTTTCTGCCATACACCAAGAACATCTCCTTAGTCCTTCTCAGGTACTTGAGAATGTTCTTCACTGCTATCCAGTGGTTCTCTCCTGGGTTTGACTAATACCGGCTTACCACGCTAAGTGTGTAAGCAACATCTGGTTTAGTACATAACATCACGTACATTATAGAGTCTACCGCAGAAGCGTAGGGTTTAATCGACATGCGAGCCCTTTCCAAATCAGTCTTGGGAGAAATCTCTTTGGAGAGGGTGATTCCGTGACAAACCGGTAGATTACCACGCTTTGAATCTTCCATACTAAATCTTTTCAGTATAAGGTTGATGTAACTGGACTGTGAATGTCCCAACATCCTCTCCGATCTATCATGATTGATCTGGATCCCCAGAATGTAGGAAGCATCACCCAGGACTTTCATGGAGAACCTCTGTGACAAGAATCCTTTGACTGATTGTAGCATAGGAATGTCATTTCCTATCAAGAGAATGTCATCCACGTACAAGACGAGGAATACCACACTTCTCACAACAATCTTACTATAGATGCACGGTTCATCTGGATTTTTGATAAAGTCGAATTCTTTGCACACTTTCCCGCTTCTCCCACTCTGAATGAAACCCTCTGGCTGATCTATATAGACGCACTCATCCAAATTACTATTTAGAAAAGCGGTCTTTACGTCCATCTGCCAAATCTCATAATCGTGGAAGACAGCAATAGTAAGAAGGATCCGAATGGATTTGACCATAGCCACGGGAGAAAAGATTTCATCATAAAATCAAACCAGGTCTTTGACGAAAACCTTTTGCAATAAGTCTAGCCTTATAGGTTTCAACCTGTCCATCTACACCAATCTTCTTTCTGAAGATCTATTTGCAGCCTACGGGTTTTACCACTTCTGGAGCAATGTCCAAAGTCCATACTTTGTTGGTGTATATGGACTCCATCTCGGTCCGCATTGCATCCAGCCATTTTACCGAGTCGCTGCTCTGAATGGCTTGCTGGAAGCTAGTTGGCTCATCATTGTCAATAATGCAATCCTCTCTATCTCCATCTATGAGAAAATCGTAGTATTTCTAGGGCGAATAAGACCGCCTACTAGTCCTACGGAGTGGCTCGGGGATGTCATGTTCTTTCAAAACCTCTGGTTCTACCATGCTTTCAGTAATAGCTTGTGGTTCTGGAATTTCTTCCAGTTCTATTGCGCTCCCACTAGTTTCTTTTTCCAAAAATTGATTTTCCAAAAAGTGGGCATGACGAGAAACAAAAATCTTTTATTCCTCTGCGTAATAGAAAAGATACCCCTTGGAGTTCTTTGTGTTGGCTATAGTGCCGTCAAGTCAATTATTGGATCACAGGCACGTGATTGCAATAATTGAGAGAGGACCTATACCAGTAGAACGGTCTTACTTAAGATGATAGTATGCTATCTGGTTTGTCTTTATCATCGTGTACATGCTTCAGGTGACATTACAGATCACTATTACATGTTGATAGAGCCCATACGATTCTTGCTTGACTACCAGCAGTATGATGGCGATCATATACGTGAGAGTTGGGTAGTCTATAAGCACATCCTTAAAGTGTCCTTAGTCGTGGGAGTTTCAATACTGGACATCGATACTCCAAGAGTAGACTAGTGTATCCGAATCGAGACCCCGACGAGGGGCGATGGCCGGTCTCACTAGCCATTGGTGTCAGTTGGTTCACCTAAGATAGTATACAGGTGCTCATTGGGTTATGAATATACCGGAGAACTCACCGGGATCACGCTAGTTGGTATTATACCTATTGTCGGATAACAGTTCCCTGGTGACATGTGTACAGGTTAGTCCATTGACCTGAGGTCGTCATTTGTCTCGTTTGAGTTCCCACTATTCTTTGATTACTACCCTACCATGGCTCAAAGGAGTCGTGCAAATAGGTTTTAGTTGGGTACAGTCCCGAGCCACATGGAGGCAGTGAGCGGATCGTCAGGGGATTCGTCTCTCCCGGTATTGCGGGGTAGAGGTCGCGAAGTGCACGGATGACCATCACCAGAAATCCTTGGCCAAAGTAGTCAAGAATTACTGATTCGGATCAGTAGTTTCTTAGATGGTGATGGGCTTTATACCGACACTAGATATCGCGTTATTAGGGGTCTGACTTTATCCAATCCCTAGACCCGATATGTGGTACTCATAGACGAACGGACCGGACTGTACGGATATTGTCACTGTCAGGCTTAGTAGGGTTTCAGGATGATTTCGCTCGTCGGCCTCCCTTTCGCTCAATATCTGGGCAGTCGTTACGTACAGCTAGTGCCACTGACGTGCTTATGGTTAAACCCACTGCCAGTGTATTGACGAGTCTTTAGATTCCCACATGGAGAGTTTCCCAAGTTCGGGCGAAACATTGTAGAGGCCGTATAGTTTTATGGCAGGGTTCGATCATATACGTGCACTTGTGCACGAATCATGATCGAACGAATCATACTAGTGGGATTTGGTTTAAGTCGGATCCTAGTATTAGATTATTTGATTATTTTTGTCTCGTTGTATTCGTATTCAGTCGGAATACAGATGCAGGTATGTATATACAGTTGAGGGGTATTCTTGTAATCCGTTACAAGATTACTTTTGAAGATGCCATTTCTTTTTATTGTATTAAACATTTAGGGTTTTTGTAAATGTTTAATATTAATGAGGTGTAAAGTGTGAGCTTAAGTTTTGGCTTGTGGCATTTAATGATAGCATGGTTCAGGTGGTGACTCATGATGGCACTATTGCACCATTATTGATTTAATAAGTTTTGTGAGATATTTTGTGGGTGTGGATTTTTCTTTAGTTGCAAGAAAATACTCAAAAATACCTCACAACAATGAGAGGGCAGCCACCATCTCTTTTCTAGAGTTGCTTTTCTTTTGCTAAGTCTTGAGCTTACACTTCATACACCAATGGGCATCTTCTTCAACCTCCATCCATACCTTCTCATGTGTTGAGAATCAATGGATGTCTTGAGAAAAAATGATCACACACACTCTCTACTTCATCTTGGTCATCTCGGCTAGCAAACTTGATGTCTGAGTTCCTTCGGTTTATAAGCGGGAGCCCGTATAAACAATCCTCGACGTGGAGCCTCTTCGACGAGGGAGACCGGAGATCGAACTCGTTCGGGGAAGCCGCTACAAGCTTGGGATAGAGATTGAAGACCGAAGGACACGGATCGATCGGTATAATCTTTTAAACCACTTTATAGTTTACTAGTATAGGGTTAATGGTTCGATCTAGGATTTATGGTTACGTTAGCGCCAGTTTTAAAAGTTTTTGTTCCGCGTTTGGCCTCGGATTGACGACCGGGGCGCTGGCGTAGCTTTACACTTTAGGTATCCTACAAACTTACACGGTACTGAGCGTGCCTCGAGCTTTTCTGCATGCTGCTTTTTTACAAAAGCTGGACATCTCCATATCATCAGATACTGAAGATAAGCTTTCTTCCCACTCTACATATCATATGGTGTGGTAAGCATGGTTTTGGTAGGAACCTTGTTCAAAAGAGATGCAGCTGATTCTAGTGTATAGCCCCAGAAGGATCGCGGTAACTCAGCGTTACTCATCATGGAATGTACCATATCCAATAAGGTTCTGTTCCACCTTTCCGATACACCGTTGTATTGAGGTGTATATGGAGGAGTAAGCTGAGAGAGAATTCCATTCTCTTTTAAGTAACCCGGGAACTCGGCACTTAAGTATTCACTACCTTGATCAGATCTAAGCGTCTTGATACTTTTGCCTGTTTGTTTTTCTACTTCATTCTTATATTCCCGGAATTTCTCAAAGGCTTCAGATTTATGCTTCATCAAGAAGACATATCCATACCTAGAAAAATCATCCGTAAAAGTAATGAAATAGGAATAACCACTTCGTGCATTTATAGACATTGGACCATATATGTCGCTGTGTATGAGTCCCAAGAGCTCGCTCGCTCTTACTCCGTGTCCAGTGAACGGAGTCTTTGTCATCTTTTCTATGAGACAAGATTGATAAGTTGCATAAGAATGATATTCGAACGGATCCAAATATCCCTCTCTATGTAACTTCGTCAACCGTCTTTCATTGACGTGACCAAGTCTACAATGCCACAAGAAAGCCTTATTTAATTCTAGAGACTTTCTTTTAAGTGTGTTCTGGACGTTGAAAACCTGAGCTAGATTTAATACGTATATACCGTTATCTATTGTACCCGACCTAATCAAACCATGATTAAGGTAGATGTGGACCACATCGTTTACAAATGTAAAATCATATCCTTCTTTAGAAAGTAAAGATACAGATATGATATTACAAGCTAGACTGGGTACACACAAACAGTTGCGTAAAATCAATATCTTTCCACTTGTCAATTCTAGGTGATATTCCCCTACTGATACAGCGTCCACGCTCATTCCGTTAGCAACCCTGAGAGTTATATCATCTGCCCTGATAACTCTACGTTTTCTCAAAACCTGTAATGAATTATAGATATGAGATCCTGATCCGGTATCTAGTACCCAGGAAGTAGAGTTAATTGACAGACAGTTTTCAATCACAAACACACCCGAAGTTGAAACCACAACGTGCTTCGCATCTTAGATTCTGGCTTTCCAAGCCCTGCATTCCTTCTTCCAACGCCCTTTCCCGTGACAATAGAAACATCCCTCCTTCCCTACTATTAACCTTGAAACTTTTGCCCTACCCTTTCCTTCTGCCTTACTGACACCGCCTATCGGCTTAGTGAAGGCCTTCTTCTTCTTTCCCTTGGCTTTCGCCTTGGATCTAGAAGAGGAAGATTCTCCAATAAATAAAACAAGTGTCTCCCTGGTTTTCTTCAGGACGTAAGTAGAAGGGAGGGATTGTAGAATCAAGTTAGTACATAACTCGTTCTCCAATGTGGTCCTCAGGTCCGTGAGCTCTTTAATATAGCTGATCATTATAGGAACATGGTCCCTTACAGATGACCCGACAGCCAACCTCGCTTGAAGCAATTCCTTCAAGGTTTCATATTTTGCGATACGAGATTGCTCTCAATATAAATCTTTGTTATGGAGGAAGATAGAACCTAAGTCCACCTTCTCGTACTGCCTCTGGTGTTCACTATCCATTAAGGCCAACACGAGACATTTGGCATTCGCACTGTCTTTTTCCCTTATCTTACGAATATCATCATCTGCGATGGTGGAAACTGGACCTGGGACGGCGGGGTCTTTAGTAGTAAGGAGGTGTCCCAGCTTGTCATAGGTATTGGACATCTGAACAAACCTTTGCCAATCAATATAGTTTGGCCCAGTCAATTTATTATCTAGTTGTAATCTATGTCTGGCTGCAATTAGGAGAGAGAGGAGAAACACTCAGCATGATGCTTTTGCAAGTTTAGATTGGTTTGTAATTTATCTAAATAAGATGGCTCCCACTGTATCTCGAATCCTTCCTCAAAGCATAAAAGAAGAATGAGTCAAGATTAATCTCACCCTACAATACTTGCTTAACTTTTCACCCAGGCTGGTGTTGGTACTTCGAGAGAGGTTTTCCAACGCTTTCGAGAAATTCCTTAATTACATAACCTCTTTTCCTTGGAGGTGTAGCCCCGCTAACACCATTCTAGACACCTACTTGGTTTATAGCATTGATTGTTTAGTAAAAAAATCTCCCGAGAAGTAGCGGATACTTACAGTAGGATCGGGATCCAAATATCATTGTGTGATAATCCTGAAGGAATCCTACCAAAATTATTACACTCTAAATGATATGCAACACTAGCAAGTTTCAGTTTCTTTAGAAACTCCTGCTGTGGATTTTTCCCCAAGCTCTTATGACCTTGACGAAGGCCAACATATCATAAGTTGCAAGTCATGTTCTATCCGTCATTGTCCAGGTTAATTTGAACCCACCCGTACATACCCTTGACGAAGGCTAAAATAGTAGTACGACTGTACCAAACCAACGCATCTATCTATGCAACGGATGAATATTCAGCAACTACCAATCACTATGCCTTGGCGAAGGTCAAAATACATGGCTTGAATACTATTGAATATCCATCTGAAATGATGAAGGGCTATGAATGGTTTTGGCGAAACCGTGAACGTAATGAACTTGATATAATCGAAGGAACCATGATAGCTTTTAAAGGAGTGGTTTAAGCTCCGCATTTAAAAGTTTGCTTTTTGAAAAAAACCAAGTGGTTTTTTAAATTGTTCCAACGATTCAGTTTTGGTTAGTTTGCTTTGCATTAATCATATAATGCAGTCCCATCATTTACACCTACCATTGCAGAAAGAAAAGAAAATACCACGTACGCTTATGCCATCCGCATTCGCTACTGGGCCCTGTCTAACACCGTTATGTTACTTAACTAACGCCAGAGCGGGGGCTGGATTAGCGCGGGTGCAAAACATAAGCAAAGTCTATTATATAATATATCCATTCATCTCATGCAATAATAGGCATTCCAGATCACAGAAGAATATATTGGATATACTTGGAATTCCGTGTTTCGTTTAAGCCTGTAACGAAAGACGGATTCTACGATCGTCATGAATAGCCAAACCCCGCCCTAAACCTCTATGGGTGCGGCAAACTACCCGTCAAATTCCCGAAGTGAAGAAACCTACCTCGGTAAAATGAGTAGGCCACTCGGCACTTCAAAGAACCCAGTAGTGTTTGCACCCCACCTTGGGTCTATCTTAAGAGCAGAAAATAGTAAAATAAATAATACAACGGCTCTACAATCTCAACCCGGTTGTGCCCCGCAAAATAATATTACATCACTTTACAATTACATCGAATGAAAGAAAGAAAACTCTCTTCTCACATCCGCCGGCTATTCATCCACGACGATCCAATATTCCATATACACAAACCACAACAACAACACAGATATGTGCAACCCCCAACTAACCGACATATAGCAATTAGCGGAAGTTTACGAATACATATAACAACTGAAACATGTTAAATGACGTTAAAACTGTGACTTCGAAATACTCCGTATTGCCATAACAGAAAGATAACAGTAAAAGGAAATTTGGAAAAATCAAACACCACCTGAAACCCTAAATCCAAGTGAAAAGAACACCAGAGAAAACCCAAACCTCATACTTGGACCGGCCAGGCCGGGAAAATGGGCATTTTCGCCGACCAAGTTAGGGTTTCATGGTCTCGTTTTTCTAGAATGTTTTACTGGAAAGGAGAAGAGGACTCTGCAATTGTTTAAAAAATTATTAGAGCTTCCGAAAAATTTGTCAGAAACTTGAATTTTGATTTCGATGTTTCGGAGTTATTTCGGTTTCGTAGTTTTACACATCGTCTAAGCTATTAGTTAAGGTTTAGTAGGCTCTGATACCACTGTAAGTCGATTTCGCGCACCCCGTGGGTTCGCGGGGAGGCGGAATGCGTAAAAAACGATTTTTACGGGCTTCACAACACCGACTTGAACTCTAGAATCGATACTAAACCCTAACTAGCTAAACTGTATGAGGTTAACTACTCGGATAGAAAGTTATACCTCACAGAACCATGTCCTTCGGGTCTTCTTGTTGTCCTCCTCCTCATCATAGGCTCCTCAGATCATACATGGATCGAGCCTCCTCGTCAATCTCCTCAAGTCAAAGACGATCCACCCGAGAGTCTTATAGTCCGAGCTGCAACCTCAAATCCGAGGTAACTAAGGCACCAGTTCGCTAAACTAAATGTCCTAGATGATGTAGAGAGTGTAGATGGATTACTTTGTCTCTAAATACCCTAGGTTTCTCAACACATGAGACATGAAGGGTATGAGGAAGAACAAGGGGAGGTTGGGGAAAAGAGAGTGAAGCAAGAACATTAGAAAATGAGATGGGTTGTTTGTGATGAATAATGAACCATACCAATAATGCATAAGATAAATATCTCACTAAAATTTCAAGCATGCTTCATGAGTCACCTAGTGAGTCACCAAGAGCCATGCTTCATTTAATGTAAACCTTCACCTCATACCCCCACTTCATTTATCTTTTAATCAAAAGATTAAATACAAAAAGAGGTGTCTTCTTCTAGAAGTATACTTGAGCAAATTACAAGAATACCCCTCACCGTATATACATACTTTTATCCGTATTCCGAAAAATATGAATACAAAGAGACGAAAATAATCCAACAATATAATACTATGATTCGGCTTAAACCAAAGCATTATCCGTCCGAACATCATACGTGCATAAGTACACGTATGTGATCGAAGCCCTGCCGTAAAACCATACGGCCTCTATATCTTTTGCCCGATGCAGGAAAACCCTCTGTGTGGGACTCTAAACACTCGACACTACACTAGCAGTAGGTTTAACCATAAGCCGTCAGTGGTACTAGCTGCACGTAACGGCTACCCAGATATCTGTCGATAAGAAGGCCGATGAGAAAACTCATCCGAACTCCTACTGAGGCTATCTGTGACAATCTCCGTACATTCTAGTCTGTTCGTCTAAGAGTATCGCATATCGGGCCTAAGAGGTGGTAGCCGTCAGACCTCTAATAGCGCAATAAGTCGTGTCGGAGTGTAGCCCAAAACACCCTAAGAAACTACTGCAGTACCTACCAGTAAATCTCACTTACCCTGACCAGGGACTTTATGTAATGGCTTTCCGAACACAGCACGATATCAACTCCCAATACCGGGAGAGACGAATCCTATCTAACCGCCACTGCCTTCAAGTGCTTCAGGACTGCACCAAACTACTACCTGTTTGCACGACTCTCTTGAGCAGTGGTAGAGTAGTAATCTAAGAACAATGGGAACACACTCGAGACGAAGTAGCAGTGTCAAGTCGATGAAATAAGTTGTACTTATGTCACCTGGAAACTGCTACCCAACGATAGGTATAATACCCACCAGCAGCTCCCTACGAGTCATGTCCAATGTACTCATAACCCAATGAGCATATATATACTATCTCCAGTACGATGTACTAATGGCTGTGGGACAGACCATCTCCCCTCCTGGGATGAGAAGCGTATACACTAGTCTACTATAGAGTATCGATGCCCCGTCTCGATAATCCTATGAATAGGGACCTATATAAGGATGTGCTTATAGACTACCAAGCCCCCACTAGTGTGACTGCCATCACAACGCTGGTAATTAAGTAAAGATCCTAAGGACTCTACCAATATTTATAAGCGATATGCTAAAAGAAACACATACAAATATTGAGGTACAAACAAACCAAGTAGCATACTACCATTTCGAGTAAGACTGTTACTATATCCATATATATCCCAAGCTTTCAATATGTAATATACAAACCAGTATGATACAATAATGGTCTCAAGAGCATATATCACTAACCGTATATCAGAGTTTTGGATAGATGCGACTGATATAGCTGACTTTTCATATTCCCCCTCACGGATGAGGGGTTTTTTATTATGGGGACGCTTTTTCCTGCCGCCGCAAGCCCCTGCAATTAATTACGTTATCGCCAAAGGATAGCAAATTTCTCTACTCCAGATTTATCACTCCGTGTCGTGTTATAGTTTGTTTATTATTGCTCTTAGATTGTATACGGAGACTAATTTATGTCGTCGCCCATAGGGCGCAGATTAGTCCAAACCCGTACATATTATATTTGGGCTTGAATTTAGATAACATTTCTCATATGAATGAGTTCCATCAGTTCAAGGGGTACTTGTTTTGATCTAAGGATCGTTAGACCTATTTTGGGCTAAGATCAACTCAGAGGTTTTGGTTAAAGATCGTTGGTTGTATATGAGACTAAGATCAACTTAAATGATATGAATTAAGGATCATTAGTTGTATATGGGACTAAGATTAAATTAGATAATATGGATTAAAGATCATTAGTCGTATATGAGACTAAGATCAACTTAGATAATATAGGTATATAAGAAGCACAAGCCTCAAATAGCTTGCTTTTATGTGCGCTTGCGCACTTGGGGTAAGAGTGCACGTGCATAGCAAAAGGTGTGCATGCATCTCCTTTGTATATCTTTATGAACATCCTTCACTTTCGCACACGTGTATGACACGTGGTGCGCATGTCATCCATCGCATGTATTCATTGACAGTATCCCTTACTTATGCACACGTGTATGAAACATAATGCGCATGTCGTCCATCGCATGTCTTCATAGACAATATTCTGCATTTGCACACACGTATATGACACGTGATGCGCATGTCATCATAATTGGTATTCCACACCTGTGCACATATATATGCGCATGTCTCCTTATCAATATTCTCCATTTGCGCATACGTGTTCTGCACGTGATGCACATATCTCCAGAGACAGTTTTTTACCAAGTGCGCCCTAAGATAAGGTGCGCATGGTTCATCAGAAAACCTTGGTTTTTAAAAGAGACAAACGTCTCTGTTCATTGATTTTTGGATGCATTTATGGTGCGCATCCAAATTCTTATAAAAGTTATGATTGTCATAAGGAGTTAAAACTCAAAAGAAGCAAAAACTTCTATCTTTTACATGTCGAAACATTCGTTGTTTGTTTTTATGAGGGGTCCTTTTCTTTTGAAATCTTAGATTTTAGGATCGATCTCTCATAAATATCGAAATTTGAAAAGAGAGGGATCGGCCCTAAGATCTTTTGATCTTGTACAGTGAATCAGTAGATTAAATCAAATGAGTAAACACTATAATTATCGAACCATAAAAATTTTCCTCCTCCTTTTCTTTTTTTTTTACCTTTTTGATGAAAGAAATCAAAGAAGATGAAGTTTCTTCTCGGGTTGTGGGAAGTGCGCATTTTAATTGCGGATGCTATCAAAAAGTATGAACATGATTGTCATTATTCTCCTATTTTCTCTTTTAAGGTCTTATATAACAGAGGTTCAATTAAGATTTGTTCTAATTAATTAGGAATTTATTTTATTCTAATTGATTTTAAAATGATTCATATTAATTTAGAGGCATATTCACACCGTTAGATCAGCCACCATGTCAATCTTTTTGTTAGGAAATATATTTTGATAACAAATTAACAAAGAACACTTTTCTTCTTTATCAGAATTGCATGCTTCATTGGATATAGTTGCGCACTGCAAGGGTGTGCGCACATACTTTACACGTGTCGCAAGCTATCTTATGCTACAAATATGCGCACATACATTGTTGCGCATGTTATTAAAATGGTTTTTTGGTGATGTGCACACTTGCTATAGCGCAAGTGCTTTTGACAATTTTATGATAGGTCCGCATCTTGTATTCTTGCTCATAAATATAGGTGCAAACGAATTAAAAACAGGTGTGAACATGGGGCTTTGTCTATCGGCGAACGACAACACAATTGCGGATACGGGCATCCTTTCGCTCTTTCGATTTCCCATCTTTTATTTGGTGATAATTTATTTGTGTTTGGTAAAGCCTCCATGCAAAGACGTGAGTGTAATCAAATCTATGTTGGACACATATTGCGTGTGGTCCGGCCAACGTGTAGACTTTGAAAATTCAGCAATCCATTTCAGCCCAAATTTAGCTCCAACAATTCCAGATGAAATTATAGGAAACCTTCAGGTTCCTGTCATGGATCAAAATGATTAGTACTTAGGAGGTCTTTTATTCTTTAGGCTGCGATCAAGAAGGAGCACTTATAACTTCATCTTAAATAAGATCCAAAATAAATTGGAAGGGTGGAAAGTAAGACATCTCTCCCATGCCGGTCGAGAAGTGTTCATAAAATCAGTTCTATCCGCCGTTCCGCCGTTCCAAATGTCTCTCAGGCTACTTCCTAAATCAACAGTAGCTGATTCGGATAAAGCAATGAGAAATTTTTGGTGGGGTTACTCACATTTGGGTAACCATCTATTTTTGAAGGCTTAGGATTCGTTCAAAAAACCGAAATGTGCTTGTGGCCTAGGCATAAGAGATTTGCAGACAGTCAATCTATCTCTAATATTAAAACTAGGTTGGAGAATAATGGCGAAGCCAAGCAGCATATGGGTTCAGCTCCTTAAGGCAAAATATTTTCAATCGTGCTCGTTCCCAGAGACGGAGCGGAGAAGGAATAGCTCAAATATATGGAAGGCAATTCAGTTTTGCAAGACTCGCCTAATGAATCATTCCATTTGGTCAATAGTTGATGGCATAGAGATCAAAATTTTTGAAGACAGTGTATACATGTCAAGGTGAAAGTTGATAAATCGACGGCCGCAGCGATACTACAGGATCATTCGGGCAAGACGAAGACTTTTGAAGTTGCAGATGCTGAATATGCAGAACCGCAGACTTTCAAGATGAAATATTCGTTCACTCCAATTATGATCGAAGGAGATGCAGCCAACGTACTGAAATGGTTGACTGAAGCTGCTGCTAAAATACCTTGGAAGTTGAAGCACATTATATATGAGTGCAAGAAAACACTTATGAAGAATCCTCATGTCTCGTTGGCTTATATTCCTATGAATGGGATACCACAGCGTATTGACTTGCTCGGGAGTCTCTAAAGCTTAATCTTAATGCTTCTTGTACTCCTCCTTTTGCTTATAACATCTTTGAGATTGTAAACTCTGAAAATAAAATGGCCGGAGCTAAGGGTCTCATAAAATTAAAAAAATCTTCTTTCAAGATTTATTCAAAATTTCAGTTCCACTCTTATGTAAGGCATTTATACTGTCGCTGTTTACATTGGCACAATACATATATGTCAGGTATCTAATTTTTCTAAGAGTAAATCACATAAAACACCGTATACTGTTCCAAATTGTTCCATAACACCATTGGTTCCAAATTGTTCTATAACACTATTCGGCGAAAGATTAGAACTGACACCATCGATCTATGTTCATTGTACATAATATTATTTTAGTGTAAGTTTTCAAAAGAATAAAACCAAACACTTTTTTCCTCTGTTAAAAAGCCTCGAAACGGTAGTCAAAAACACCTAAGAAATATTTCTTGCATTATCTATATAGTAATCTGCTATATCTAACCAATTCATACAAATTATTTAGATATCGTAAGAAACGGTTTAGATATCCCAGACAGCTGCTTAGATATCACCGGATGCTACTTAGATATCCCACGAAACTAGATATAGTAGGCAAGTACTAGATATCACAGGTAAGGAGTTTCTTTACAAATAAAAGCTTTTTTTATGACGGTTTGGACTAACTTTTCAAGACCGGGTTGTTTTGACAATGGAAAAAATTGCTTGGAGGGTTTTGACTATTTACCCATATTATTATGAATTGATGGAGAATAGATGGAGAATAGGTCTTGACCAAGTTGACCTTTTAACCTACCTTTCTTCATCCCTTCTTGACGCAGAGTCGGTCATAAAAGAATGTGTGTCATTGCGACCACCATAAGTCCAAACGTGTAGCAAAAAAAATATTGATTTCAGGGTCGAAGTCTAGAGCCTGTAGCTTTTGATTCGGGTATCAGAATTGCTATTTTTTATACCTTTTCGGAATTATTGTTTAAAGGTTGACTTTCAGAGGGCCGACAACTTTTGATGTTAGGTCTTAACACATGTTTTTAGGTAATCCCATGAAATTTTGAACTTTAAACTTTTGAAAAATAAAGATAATATTCTAATGGATAGGAATCCTCGATCTGGATGAACTCCACAACGAGGAACAAAGCACTACTTTATTAGGTGGCATTCCATAAATTTGATAACAATTAAATGGCAAAAGATATTACTGTGGAGAATATGGATGAGAGAAAGTAAATTTTGTATTAATATTTCTTTCTGTTTGGCTTGCATTTCTCATTACTTAACTCACTTATATTTAGTGGTTACATCACTCTTCACCTTGACTCTTCATCTTACATATGGTTCATAACAACAGCAATTAAACCATATGGCTCTTGAAATTCCTAACAATATTTAAAGTATATGACTCTTGGAATTTCCAGCTCTTAAAATTCCCAACAACTCTCAATTAATCAAGTTTATTATTTCAACATTCTTCCTTAAACTTGATTCACCATCTCGAGCTTACTTCGCAATAATGAGAATGTTTCAAACTTCAACGGTTTCGTAAATATATCAACGTCTTGAGATTTCACATAATTCAACTAGATATCTTATTCTTCAAATACACTCGGATAAAATGATAGCGAGTGTCTATATGCTTTCTTCTTTCATGAAGCACTGGATTTTTCGCAAGTGCAATTGCCGACTTATTATCGACATAAATCTTCATAGGTTTCTTTTGGGAAAACTGTAGATCTTTAAGCAAGTTTTTCAGCCACAATGCATGACAAACTCCAAACGATGCAGCAACATGCTCAGCTTCACAAGTCAAGAGGGTAACTATCGGTTGCTTTTTCCAGGACCAAGTGATTGCGGTGTCACCCATCAAGAAAGCATAACCGGTTGTACTCTTTTAATCATCAATGTCTCCACTCCAATCGCTATCAGCGTATACAACAAGTTCAAACTGTCAGAATTTGAAAACAAAAAACCATAATTTGCTGTACTTTTGATGTATCAGAGAATCCTCTTTGCCGCTAACAAGTGTGAAGTTCTCGGATCTTCCATATATCAACTAACAAGCCAAACACCATAAAGAATATCCGGTCTCGTGCAAGTCAAATAACGAAGACTTCCGACCAATCTCTTGAAATATGTCGGATCAACTTTGCTTCCGCCATCAAATTTTGACAACTGGATGCCGCGCTCAAATGGTATGCTGACCGGATTGTTTTTCTCCATATTGAACTTCTTAAGAATTGACTTCGCATAGCCTTCTTGGGTGATGAAAATGCCATCACTACTTTGCTTCACCTCGATGCCAAAATAATAAGACATGAGCCCAATATCCATCATCTCGAATTCTTAAATCATGGAGTTCTTAAACTCCCCAAACATATGTGGATTGTTACCTGTAAAGATAAGATCATCCACATACAAGCACACAACAAAAAAATCTCTATCTTCATTCACCTTAATGTATAAAGCATGTTCGTAAGGACATGTCACAAAATTATTAGCTTGGAAATAGGCATCAATTCTACTATTCCAAGCCTTCGGTGCTTTCTTTAAGCCGTAAAGTGCCTTATTTAACTTCAACACTTCGGATCCACTGCCCTTTTTCACATAACCATGAGGTTGTTCAATATAAACCTCTTCTTCAAGAACACCATTCAAAATTGCCGACTTTACATCTAGTTGAAATATGTACCAATTGTTTTGTGCTGCTAAAGATATAATCAAACGAATAGTTTCAAGTCGAGCAACAGGAGAAAATACCTCATGATAATCAATTCCAGCCTTTTTTGTAGCCTTTTGCCACCAATCTTGCTTTATGCCTTTCGACTTCGCCCTTCACATTCTTTTTCTTTTTAAATACCCACTTTACACCAATTGTCTTTTTTTCTTATGGAAGCATTGTAAGTTCCCACGTGTCATTCTTCTCAATCGCTTTGATTTTTTCATCCATCACTGCTTTCCATCTTTTAACTCGAATAGCTTCCTCAAAATCTAAAGGCTCGCAATCGGCAAATAAGCAAAAGAATGTTAAATCATTTTGATTTTCGGTTACCTCATACAATTCTTCTAAATATCTCATTTTCCTTGATGGTATGCTTGATGAGGTTGAAGAAGAAGATGATGTCGGAGAGTGGGGTGTTGATGGTGGCGATGGAGTATGTGATTGAACTTCTTTTGGAACCTCAGCTTCTTCATCAATAATATTGACCAAGCTGCTATAAACTTCTCCCTTTCTCCATTCCTATGATTTTTCCTCGTCAAAATGCACATCTCGACTGACAACCTTCTTGATGCAAGGATCATATAATTTGTATATTTTGGTTCTTGAATCATAACCAACGTATACATATGGAACGCTTCTATCATCTAGCTTCTTTCTCTTCTGATCAGGAATATGAGTATAAGCGATACTCCCAAACACTTTGAAGTGGCTCACATTGGGCTTGTAACCAGTACAACCTTCTTGTAGAGTGATGTTGTGGAGGACGTGAGTAGGGCATCGGTTCAGGATGTATGTGGCATAAGCAACTGCTTCAGCCCAAAATATCTTAGGCATTTTCTTGCTATTTAGTATACTTCTTACCATATCCAGAATTGTTATGTTCTTTCTCTCGGCAATTCCATTTTGTTGAGGCGGGTAAGGAGCTGTGAGGAAGTGTCGAATGCCATGTTTTCACAATTTATTTCGTGTAACGACTCTAATTTCACTGTACGAAAATTTTTAAAAAGTTAATGTACAGAATGGAGTTTGCTAAGCTGAGCACAAGTTATAAATTTAATTTGTTTATGAACAGCAAGAAACAACTTTTAGCTCACTAGTAAAGCCTTCGTACTGCTGTGACATAGCCCCTGTGTTCGAATCCCATCAGCCACATATTATTTTCTAAATTTTTATTTTAAACTTTTTAGAAGCCTAAAAGTTTACACGTGCAATACACGTAAGAAATGAAAAGACAGGAAATCAAACATGTACTAAATGTTGTATGAGCAGCCCAAGACCTGTGGCACCAATCCCACCCCCATCCCCTCACACGTGGCCAGCGAGATTGTGGTTTGGGCCGGCACCGCCGCCCTCCCGTAGGGAATGCTCCCCATTTCTTGTACACCAAAACCCTTGGCCTACCCCATTACCCCCATACTGTTTGTTTTCCCTGAAAATTAACAGAGAATTAAAAATGGAGCTTTAAATCTAATTTTAATACAATTTTAATTATCTCTTCAATCCCTAAACCCTAATTCCATCTTATAAATACAATATCATACCCTAGCCCTCTTCATTCTGAAATCTCTTGTCAAAAATTCTCAAAATTTTCTAAGTCAAAAAAGAATACAAGTGGAGTTAGCCCAAGATCACTTTCCGACGAGGATTCGAGACGTTTCCGGCGACCCCGCGACTTCTCGAAATTACCAACTTCTTCCTATACCTCCCCTCTCTATTTCTAACTAGTAAGTCTCACTTCTTATTCTATTCTTTCATCTTAAAAAGTTCTCTTTTCAAAACTTGTCGGAAGTGGAGTTATCCCGACATTCGATTCTAAATCTTTAAAATCACAATTTTTCTTAAGAACCGCTCATCCATATCACTATATCTTGCTTAGTAATCATGAAACAAACATTAAGAACAATTTTCATGTTAAAATATCATGTTATGTAACCTTAATTTGCATTTTTCGTTTAAATACCACAAACTTTATATATGACATCTTTAAGTATTTAGCTTAGCTACCTTTAGAATATCTCATTAGATAATGACCTACCTCTCACATACACACATCTTGACATAACACGATTCTCTTGAAACCAATATCTTGTGGCAAAATACGAATTTTCATCAAAATAACTTAAACTATTAAAAACCAGATTTCTTTAAATTGTGTTTTTTTAAATTCCTTGCGATTGTGCCTCTACAATCTATTTTGGGGGAATCCGAATCGGATGGTGTGGGTTATCGCACATCCATCGGACTAGTAGAGCGAGATGCAGACCTCCTCACGGAGCATACGATCTCGATGGAATTTTAATACAGTTTTTAAGAAAAACGGGAATTTCTATTTAATAATAAAAATTAATTTTTAATAATTATATAAATATTATCAAACCATCTATTTTTAATATATAATAAAATTCCATGTTTTCTAGAATATAAAAAGAATTACAAGTTTCATGAAAATGCCATCAAGAATCAATATAAGTCTAACTTTACACTAAAATATCTTGAACTATTCAAACTATATATATACTCACTAAGATACCTCATTCTCCAAAATTCACATCCATGACAACTCTAAAGAATATAAATAAATACTTGAGATTTATTTTGAAAGTATATTTAAAATATTTTTCATAAAACTCTCTCAAGTTATATTAAATTTACATTAAGGACCCTAGTAAATATAGGTTTAAGTGGGACCAATTCTTTTGAGCCTCAGGGAGCCGGAGAAAGTGGGTGTTTGCCTATTTAAGGTAGAAAACTAAAACGGGGTTATCAATGGTAATTATCTTGGAAAAATACACAAATCCTGTCGTCCATGTGCAACAGTTACCGAACTCCAAAACCTAATTCAGGAATCCAAATTTGTTTAAGCGTCTGACTCAATCTGAGTCTCAGTCTAATCTGAATATAATCTAAACCTGAATAAAATCCAAACATAACTCCAATTCAATATGAATCCAATATACCAAATATGAATACTTGAACTTGAACATGAATACCAGAACAATATCAACATGACTTGACTGGACCAAACCATGGCTATATCTTGAACTTGACTACATGGTACTGTTTACATCCTGAATCAGTTTACATGAACAAATTATACCATGGTCTCGGCAAGTCCGGTAACTACAAATCAATACAATCAATACAATATACATTACGGGATTTTAAAGGGGTGAACTAGTATGGAATTTAAAAGTGGCACAATGATGGTCACTAAAAGACACTTACATGAACATCATATGCCGTTGTCCCATGGGTTTTGATGGGGCCTTATACTTACATGTTACCTTAATCCACGGAGCAAGTTGGACTCCTCTCGTATACACTGATACATTCTGTATCAAACTACAAACAACTACGTTAGCATAAAAAACACATACTTTACCTATTCTATTCTCTTTACCAATCTATTACATTCTATCTTTTGAGACTTACCGAGCGCTAGTTCGCTGATGACATTCCCGTCTCTTTTTTTGGAATGTTGTCAGGAGGACCCGACTCTCAGGAGATCGAGCCCAGCCAGGACGATTTGGAGCAGTTCGCTGAGGAGCCAGAGTTCTACTTCCTACTTGTACTTACTTTTTTTTAGTTCATATGCTATTGTTTAGGCATCGATTTCTTTTATTGTACTTTACTTTTCAGTTGTATATAAAGAATGGTTACCAATAAAAAGTTATTGTTTTATTACATCTCTTGTTATTCTTGTGCTTTACATTTATATTGCTTATTTACGCTTAACGTGTTTATTTCTGAGTAAATACATCGCGGACTCACCACGTCTCCTTACCCGTACACTGGGAAGCGGGGCGTGACACATCGAAATCTTTCGAAGTGAACTCACCGCCTCAATCTGACCTGATAGCCTTAATATAATAACCACTTTCTTTTTCTACATTAGCTTTAAATCTCTTAAACATTAAATACATCGGACTTATTTTTCAGAAAATACACCCAAGTTTTTCTACTAAAGTCATCGATAAAAGTAAGAAAATATTTGTTCTCACCAAATGAGTTAGGTGTGATCGGCCCACACACATCCGTATGCACAAGTTGAAGTGGTTTTGATGCATGAAATGAAGCTTATTTAGGGAAGCTAGCTTGGTGATACTTTCCAAAAAGACATCCTTCACAAAGTTGTTTTGAATGATAAAAAAAAGACAGTCCTCTCATATTTATTGCTTTGCCAATGTTTGAAGACTATCAAAATTGAGATGCCCGAATCTCAAGTGCCACATCCATGACGGATCATTGATGTACGTGTTCATGTATTTCACATCTTCACTTTGAAGGTTAAGGATGAATATTCAATTTTTCGACATTTGTACATTTGCAATTAATCTATTCTTTTGGTCTCTAAGAAAAAGACTACGATCTTTCATATGAACATTGTAGCCCTTTTCTAAGAGTTGTCCCAAACTTAAGATATTGCTTTTCATATTTGGCTCATATTAAATATTTGAAATAAATTGATCTTCTCAATTCTTGATGTGAATAAGAATTTTACCTCTATCCTTCACTGGAACTTTCGATGAACCTCCGAAAGTTACTTGGTTATTCACCAATTCCGTTAGATATATATGCCCTAGAGGCCTATATTGTATAGGATGCTATGCATGTATATGTGCAGAAACAATCTTTGCTCGAAATGATAGTATGCTATCTAGTTTATCTTCATCTTAACGTGTGATGTGTTGTATTTCATATCTTTATATACATATTGATGAAGCCCTTAGGATTATACTTGACTACCGGGATTATGATGTAGATCATACTAGTGAGGCCTGGATAGTCTATAAGCATATCCTTTAATAGTTCCTAGTCGGGGGTATATCAAGACAGGGCATCGATATTACCAGAGTAGACTAGTGTGTACGTTTCTTAACCCTGAGGGTGATGGTTGATCCCACAACAATTGGTGTTTGACATCAAAGATTGTATACAGATGCTCATTAGAGAATGGGTTCACCGAACAGGACTCGCCGAGAAATCCTAGATGGTATATATACCTATTGTCAGATAGCAGTTCTCTGGTGACACTTATACAGGTTAGTCTGTAGACCCGAGATCGTCATAGTGTCTTGTATGATTCCCACTGTGTTTTGATTTCCTCCCTACCACGGCTCTGCTGAGTCATCCAAACAGGCGGATTTTGGGTACAGTCCCGAATCGCATGGAGGCAGTGAGCAATAGAAGGGGTTTCGTCTCTCCCGGTATAGGGAGTTGATGTCGCGCTATGCTTGATCGACCATAACAGCAAATCCCTGGCCAGGGTTCTCGAGATTTACTGATAAGAGTTATCGGTAGTTTCTCAAACCGTTATGGGTCGTAAATCAGCATGACTTATAAAGTTACCGGGGTCTAATATTTACCACCCCTAAACTTCATATGCGACGTATCAGACAAAGAAACCGGACTGTACGGTAAGTGTTGCTTACAGGCTCGTTAGGGTTGGGATGAGTTCGCTCGTCGGCCACCTCATTTTCGTCATGTACCTGGGTAGCCGTTACTCACAGCTAGTGCCGCTGACGTGCTTATGGCTATACCCACTACCAGCATACTGTCGAGTTTTTAGAGTCCCACACAGAGAGTTCCCTGGTTCAGGTGAAAGATGTAGAGGCCGTAAGTTGTTACGGTAGGGTTTCGATCATGTTCGTGTAATTGTTACAGGAATAATGATCGGAAGGATAATACTGGTGGGCTTTGACTTAAGCCAGATACCGGTATTATATTATTGGATTGATTGTATTCGTATTTTTCGGAATTCTGTCATGACCCGCAGGGTACGGAACGTGACTGGCACTTAAGTTACAAAACGTCTCAAGACGTCCGTAAAATAAGTAAGCCAAAGCCCAGATATCAAAACCAAAAAGCAGAAGAGTGATGGAAAACCAATCAATTGAAAGCGGGTTTATCAAATAAGTCATATCAAGCCTTTTTAAAAACAATATCAATTTTTCCGAAAATTTCGGTAGAGTCTCCTTTGTAAATACTGGCCCCCAAAATGGGTACAACAAGAATATATATGAATACAACAAATAAGGCATCCCCAAGCGGGAGCTAGCTCTTCGCCACAAGACGGTCACAAATCCCACGCAATGCAAATCAGCAATGTGCATAAATAAACATAAGAAGCACAAGTAAAACAGCATGTCGACTCAAGTGAGCTCGACCCTAAAATACAGCATAAAAAGCCCATAAATCTCACAGTCTCGTCTCTAAGTCAATATACAACAATACTGGTAAATACAGTAGATGGAGTACTCTAGATACAAAGAATATACAAGGTGGTACAAAAATAATAATACAACCCACCTACAAGCAAAATCCTTGAGTCCAGGCAAAAGAGGCAAAAGAAGCAAGTGTGCCCGCCGCTACTGTACTGACGGAGCGGACCTGCAAAAGGCTGTGGCACAACGGGGGTGTGTTTCCAACTCGTGAGTAATAAATAACATCTATAGAGGTTATCACAAGCATGCACACAAGCATCCTAGCATCTATAATACAGGTATGGCAGGATATACTAGCAGATATGTATGCAACATGAATGTACTAGCAGGTATATATGCAATATGAATCAACTCGTGATCTGAATGTGTAAATATAAGAAATCATATTTTCCTTTAGGAATCTCTTTTGAAATATCGGCACAATACCAATAGAATCAACAAGAATCTGTGTCCAGTATCGACACCTCAAAACTGTCTCAATCTCATATATCCATGTCACAGTATCTCTGGCCTCAGCCGTCCGGCTGACCCATCTCAAATATCCATATCTCAACATCTCGTGGCCACGGTCGGTATCCTCTGGATATCCGCCGTGCCAAAAAGTCACCGGTAGGTAGTCTATCCCCTGCCAGGCTCAACGTCAGCAACACGACCTTCTTGCCCCGGGGTAACTTACCGGGCCCACCATATACCCGAGACGGTTCATCCAACTCCTCAAAACGGGTCTCGAAAACCACAGCAGACTCATGGTGGACGACACTTACATCACTAGAAAACCGCAATTTACATATTTTAAAAAGGTAATAAGTTTAGAAATTTTGCGGCTTCCCCCGAAATCCAGAAATATCATAAAATCTCAAGAAATCCTCATAAGTGCATATGTCAATGATAATGAATGCATATGGTATCAATAATCAAGTTGCGATGTATGATTAATAGACTAGGCATGAAGAAATGATATAATGAGGTACATGCACATGAATAGCAATCCTACGATTTCATTTTAAGGATTTAAAGGCAATAGCACATGTTTAAGCATCAATTATAGTAAAAGGTTTCAAATTATAGGTTATCTAGTGTGGTGGCATGGTAATTACCAGGGCGTGTGTGTACGCATGAATAGTGCTCGTACTGCATATAAAAACCCTGGCAATAGTGCAGGTGTCCTATAGAATGGGTTCGCATATGTATGTCAAATAAAGTATGGATGTAGTTACTAATATTACTAGAAATTTTTAACTACTTAAACTATCAGGCGACTTACGCCATCCAAACGATAGTCCCCCGTAGATGTTATATCTACTCACCGGAATCCCCAGCTAGCTATGTCCAATCACCGCTTTCCCTTTTCGTGCCGCGTCCGAAGTCTCCGCGACCGAATCTGGAATTTGCACCAATACAAAACATAAGGTCACATATCATGAAACCACGCAAATCCCAAATGAAAATATCAACGTTCACGAGTTAAGCACAACGTGCACAGGGTGCGCGGAACACACACGAAAATCATAAAAACTAACTATAATCATCGTTTTGGGACGCCCGGCAAAACTAAAACCCGATCACACAAAATTCCGCACTCACACATCCTAAATGTCGTAGGATATGCTAAAAATATAATCAAGTTATCACAATAATTCATCACATAATTTCTATAAAAACCTAGTAAGCACTAAAAATTCCAAATTCGTCCAAATATCGCGGATTTGCGATAAAGTGCACACAACATCGCGAAAACACCCAAGTTAACCATTAGAAATCCACTACAATTAATTTAACCCAATTACCATGCTACAAAACCCATTATCCAAACACAACCCTTTTCTTGATTTTCATGAAACAAGCATAACAACCAAATTAACACTAAAAAAACTAGATTAACACAATTGAAACACACTTAAGCAAAGTGACCACTTAGATTAGGCTAACAAAAGAACTAGATAGAAAATATAATTTAATTAACCTACTAATGGTTTCTAAAACACCAGTTTAAACTCAAGCCAAGAATTTTAACAAACCTAGAATGAAAATAGTACTAAAACAACTTAATTAAAGGAACTTAACCAAAAGAATTTAATTAGGTAGAAATTATACCTCAATCTAGAGATCTAGCAAGAACAATTTGCCTCCAATGATGGCTTCATAACACCATGACCCATGTAAGAAAGGCTAAGGAGAATGGGATAAAGGATGGGGATTAATTTGTGAGGTTTAATTTGGAATTTTGGAGCAATTTTGATGAAATTTTGAAGGAAATGAAAAGAGGAAAGTGAAGGGGGAGGGCTGCTGAATTTTCGGCTAGAGGAGGGAAGGAAAATGGTGTGGGTGGTGTGGGAAAATTCAAGGTCAAAGCCATACCAATCAACCAAAAACACATACTCAATTTAATATATTAAAACCCCTTTTTTTTAAACAATTTAAAATGAGTGAAGAACACAATTTGGAGGGGGGAAATTTTGGGCTGCTGAAATAGTGGTGGGGCCGGCCAAATAAGAGGGGTGAGGTTGTGAGAGAGTGTACAAAAAAATTCTATGCAAAAAGACCCCCCACAATATCATATTTGCAAGTTTTAGCTCAAAATAATTATATTTTTGTTTCCCATAATAAAAACCAATTAAACTTGAAATAAAATACAAAAAAATTATATTACAAACTATATTTTAATTCACATGATTTTAAAGATTAAAATTAGCCCATTAAAATTTGTATTTATCGCTAATTTAATGTATTTTTTTACCGGCATAAAATAATATTAAAAATTGAAAAATTAGGGAAAAATTTTAAAGGACCAGAATTTTATAAGTAACTCATTAGCTACTAAAAACTAGCACTTACCTATCCAAATTAGGTATAATTAAGCCTAAACTGCAAAATAACAATAATGACGATTTACGGAAAAAATAACAAATTTTCACCGATTTTCGGGAAAACACCAAAACAACCTTTTCAATGCGCTACAATCTTCCCCCCTTAAAGAAATTCGGTCCCCAAATTTAAAAATATAGCTACGCGTACCTTAAAAGAGATGGGGATATTTTTTCCTCATCTCGTCCTCGGTCTCCCAGGTGACCTCCTCGCGGCTCGGGCCACGCCAAAGGACCTTGACGGTCGGTATAACTTTCGATCTTAATTTCTTCACCTGCCGATCCAGGATGACCACCGGCTGCTCTACAAAAGAAAGGTCGCGCTCTAGCTGGACTGTCTGGTGCTGAATCGCATGCGAAGGGTCGTGAAGGTACTTGCGGAGCATCGAAACATGGAAGACGGGGTGAACATCGGGAAAGCTGGGTGGAAGAGCCAAACGATACGCAACTGCGCCGACACGCTCGAGGATCTCGAAGGGACCCACAAATATGGGACTAAGCTTTCCTTTTCACCCAAATCGCATCATGCCCTTCATCGGAAAGACCCTCAGAAAAACATGATCGCCAACTGCGAACTCTAGTCTGCGACGGCGCCTGTCTGCATATGATTTCTGCCTGCTCTGAGCCGCTCTCATCCGGTCTCGAATCAACTGTATCTTCACTGTCGTCTCCTCAACAAGCTGCGGCCCCAATATACTGCTCTCGCTGAGCTCGGTCCAACAGACGGGCGATCTGCATCTCCTCCCATATAATGCCTCGAAAGGTGCCATCTGAATAGTATTCTGGAAGCTGTTGTTGTAGGAGAACTCCACTAAGGGTAAATGATGATCCCAGCTACCTCCGAAATCCAAGACGCACGCTCGGAGCATGTCCTCAAGAGTCTGAATAGTCCGCTCTGACTGGCCGTCGGTCTGCGGATGAAATGCTGTGCTAAAACTCAAACGGGTGCCCAATGCCTCCTGAAGTCGCTGCCATAGTCGGCTGGTAAACTGGGTTCCTCGGTCGGACACGATACACGTCGGGACTCCATGCAACCGTATGATCTCGTCGATGTAAATCTAGGCATACTGAGCAAAACTGAAAGTCGTCTTCACTGGCAGTAAGTGAGCCGCTTTCGTCAACCGATCCACGATCACCCAAATGGAATCATACCCTCGACTGGTCCTGGGTAGACCCACAATGAAGTCCATAGAAATCTGCTCCCATTTCCATTCCGAAATGGGCAAAGGCTGCAACTCTCCTGCTGGCCTCTGGTGCTCGGCCTTAACTTGCTGACAAGTCAGGCATCTCGATACGAAGTCTGTGACGTCCTTCTTCATCCCGTCCTACCAAAAGACATCTCTCAAATCGCGGTACATCTTGGTGGAACCCGGATGAACGCTGTATGTCGATTTATGAGCCTCCTCAAGAATCTCACGCCGCAGCCCCTCAAAATCTGGTACGCACAGTCGAGTCCCAAATCGCAGTACTCCCTGATAATCGATCACGAACTCGGAAACTCTGCCCTGCCGCACCTGCTCTATGATCTCTGAAAGACGGTCATCGCTGGGCTGTGCCTCTCGAATACGGTCAAGTAACTGCGGACGTGCACGAACATGCGCAAGCTGTCCCCCTGTCAGAGTGAACTCGAACTCTACCCGGCCGTCGCATAAAATCTGCCAATCTGCCGACGACTACCTCTGTACTGCACGCAAATAAGATAGACTACCCCTGGGCCTCCTGCTCAAAGCATCCGCCACTACATTAGTCTTGTCCGGGTGATACAAAATCTCGCAATCGTAGTCCTTTACTAGTTCCATCCAACGGCGCTGTCTGAGATTCAGATCTCGCTGCTGAAATATATACTTTAAGCTCTTGTGATCAGTGAATATCTGACACGACTCGCCGTATAGGTAATGTCTCCAGATCTTAAGTGCAAAGACCACTGCAGCTATCTCCAAATCATGAGTGGGGTAGTTCTGTTCATGTTTCTTCAACTGCCGTGAAGCATATGCGATCACCCTATCATGCTGCATCAGTACGCACCCTAGCCCCACTCGTGAATCGTCACAATAAACCATGAATCCGCCTAATCCTGACGGCAAAGATAATACCGGCGCCGTAGTCAAACAAGTCCGTAGCTGCTGAAAACTGTGCTCGCACTCCTCCGTCCAAACGAAAGGAACTCCCTTCCGGGTCAATCCAGTCAAAGGTGCAGCAATACGGGAGAAATCCTGAACGAATCGCCTGTAGTAGCCAGCCAGGCCTAGGAAACTGCGGATCTCCGTAACTGATGTCGGTCTGGGCCACTGCTGAACAGCCTCGATCTTCTTCGGGTCCACACATATGCCATCTCTCGTGATCACGTGACCCAAGAACCCAACGCTGTCCAGCCAGAATGCACACTTGGAAAATTTAGCGAAAAGCTGGTGCTCCCTCAAAGTCTGCAATGTAATCCGCAAGTGCTGCTCGTGCTCCTCTCGGCTCCGGGAATACACCAAAATATCATCAATAAACACTATGATGAACAAGTCGAGATACGGCCAGAATATACGGTTCATCAAATCCATGAATGCTGCTGGGGCGTTGGTGAGTCCGAACGACATCACCAAAAACTCATAGTGGCCGTAGCGCGTGCGGAAAGCTGTCCTCGGTATATCCTCCTGTCGAACTCGTAGCTGATGGTATCCTGATCGCAAATCGATCCTCGAAAAATATCCTGCCCCCTAAAGCTGGTCGAACAAATCGTCGATACGTGGTAAGGGATACCGGTTCCGTACGGTAACTTTGTTCAGCTGGCGGTAGTCGATACACAAACGCAAAGTGCCGTCCTTCTTCTTGACAAACAGGACCGGAGCACCCTACGGAGAAACGCTAGGTCGAATAAGCCCCTTATCTAACAAATCCTGCAACTGATCCTTCAGCTCTCTAAGCTCCACCGGGGCCATCCGATAAGGCGGTATGGAAATAGGCCCCGAGCCGGGAATCAAGTCAATGCAGAACTCAACGTCGTGCTCAGGCGGTAGCCCAGGCAGCTCATCAGGGAAAACATCAGGGAACTCACAAACAATCGGGACCCAGTCCAAAGGAACCTCTGCAGCTCGAGTATCACAAATATACGCTAAGAATCCCTGACATCCCTTCCGCAAGAGCTGACCAGCACGAAGAGACGAAATCAAGCTGGGAAGGGTGACACTGCGGTCCCCCCAAATAACAAGGACTGGCTCTCCCGGAAAGCTAAATCTGACTGCCTTCTCACGGCAGTCCACCGAAGCATAACAGGTGGCCAGCCAGTCCATGCCCAGAAGCACATCAAAGTCCAACATATCGAGAAGAATCAAATCAACCGACGAATCCCTCTCCCCGATACGAACGAAACACAAACGAAACACAAAATGAGCGACAAACGACTCGCCTACCGGGGTAATAACAACAAGCGGCTGATCTAACGACGACGACTCATGGCCCAACATCGGTGCAAAGTGTGTAGATACGTACGAATGTGTGGAACCTGGGTCGAATAATACTCGCACATCGAAAGAACATACTGGCAAGGTACCTGTCACAACGGCATTGGATTCCTGCGCATCCTGCGGTGTCAAGGCGAAAACTCGGGCCTGTCCCCCACCAATAGCTGGCTGTCCTCGGCCTCCTCGTCCTCTCTGGATCGGACCGCCACGTCCACGGCCTCTGGGTGCATCAAACTGACGTGGAGCATCGCCTGTGGTAGGAAGTAGGGCTCTCTGAGGAGGAGGTGGTGATGGCGGTAAGGTCACATGTGGAACTGTCGCCGCTCCCTGTCGTTTCACCGGACAGTCTCTGATACGGTGGTGCGGACTCCCACAACCAAAACATCCTGACGACGGCTGCTGTCCCTGTAGATATGAACCATATAACTGACCCCGTCCAAATCCTCTGCCAGGCCCATCTCTCGGAAAGAATCTGGCGCGCTGCCTCTGCGACGGCACATCAGTGCGAATCCTCTTCGGCCCAGAAACAGCCGAAGTCTGTGATATGCATGCCTCCATCCGTAATGCTGTATCCATAGCAGCTGAATAGGTGTCGAAGTGCCGGGCGCCAATAGCAAGAAATAGCTGGGTGTTAAGTCCCTGCACGAACCTCTTCACTATCTTTTCTTCAGTATCCACCAAATACGGAGCATATCTGGACAACTGCATGAACTGGACATCGTACTCAGACACCGTCATCCCTGGAGTCTTGATCAAGGCCTCAAAACTACGAGCTCTAGCGTCACGAACGCTCTCTAGGAGGAAACGAGCTAGAAAGACTGTTGTAAACTCGGCCCAAGTCATAGGCGGTAGACTTGTAGCTCGACCTCTCAAGACTGACTCCCACCATGTCTGTGCGAGGCCCTCTAGACGGAAACTCGCAAGCTCCACCCATCGATCGTCCGAACATCTGAGCGAACGGCAGATCCTGGCTAAACTGTCAAGGAATGTCTGCGGATCCTCTGCTGCATCGGTGCCCGTGAAGACTGGAGGTCTCAGCCTCATGAAATCCTATAGTGATACTGGGATAGCCACGGTAGTAGTAATAGTAGGAGCAAATGTCTGGGCAGCAGGCACCATGGTAGTCTGTGATGTGGTAGGTACATCCTCCGATCTCGGTGCACGACTGGCCGCTACTAAGGATCCCACCATCTGTCGTAACTCCTGCATACCTCCCATCATCTGTCGTAGCTCCTCCATACCAGACTCTAGCCTGTCCATGCGGCCTGGGGAATGCGGATCAGTTTGTCCCTGAGGCGTAGGTATACCACCCTGCTCGGTCCTCGTCTCGGATGAGTCTGCTTGGATCTCATCTCGGGCGGCAGCCCTCTGCGCTCTCGTAGCCTTCGGCGGCATAGTGGCTGGTACAGGAAACAGGATAATAAGAACAGTGCAATAGAATCATAGGATACACGGAATTGAAGAAGGAAATTCAAGCAAGTATATCCTAAAGTCACTTAGGCGGAGTACCGTATCGCAAGTATGCCGTGGACATACGCACGCTACGTTACCCTGCTTAAGTCACTTACTCCATCTACTAAGGTCATCCTACACTCAGAATGGTAAAACCTATCGCTCTGATACCAACTTTGTCACGACCCGCAGGGTACGGAATGTGACTGGCACTTAAGTTACGAAACGTCTCAAGACGTCCGTAAAATAAGTAAGCCAAAGCCCAGAAATCAAAACCAAAAAGCAGAAGAGTGAAGGAAAACCAATCAATTGAAAGCGGGTTTATCAAATAAGTCATATAGCGCCTTTTTAAAAACAATATCAATTTTTCCGAAAATTTCGGCAGAGTCTCCTTTGTAAATACTGGCCCCAAAAATGGGTACAACAAGAATATATATGAATACAACAAATAAGGCATCCCCAAACGGGAGCTAGCTCTTCGCCACAAGGCGGTCACAAATCCCACGCAATATAAATCAACAATGTGCATAAATAAACATAAGAAGCACAAGTAAAACAGCATGTCGACTCAAGTGAGCTCGACCCCAAAATACAGCATAAAAAGCCCACAAATCTCACAGTCTCGTCTCTAGGTCAATATACAACAATACTGGTAAATACAGTAGATGGAATATTCTAGATACAAAGAATATACAAGGTGGTACAAAAATAATAATACAACCCACCTACGAGAAAAATCCTCGAGTCCAGGCAAAAGAGGCAAAAGAAGCAAGTGCGCCCGCCGCTACTGTACTGACGGAGCGGATCTGCAAAAGGCTGTGGCACAACGGGGGTGAGTTGCCAACTCGTGAGTAATAAATAACATCTATAGAGGTTATCACAAGCATGCACACAAGCATCCTAGCATCTATAATACAGGTATGGCAGGATATACTAGCAGGTATATATGCAACATGAATGTACTAGCAGGTATGTATGCAATATGAATCAACTCGTGATCTGAATGTGTAAATATAAGAAATCATATTTTCCTTTAGGAATCTCTTTTGAAATATCAGCACAATACCAATAGAATCAACAAGAATCTGTGTCCAGCATCGACACCTCAAAACTGTCTCAATCTCATATATCCATGTCACAGTATCTCTGGCCTCAGCCGTCCGGCTGACCCATCTCAAATATCCATATCTCAACATCTCGTGGCCACGGTCGATATCCTCTGGATATCCGCCGTGCCAAAAAGTCACCGGTAGATAGTCTATCCCCTGCCGGGCTCAACGTCAGCAACACGACCTTCTTGCCCCAGGATACCTTACCGGGCCCACCATGTACCCGAGACGGTTCATCCAACTCCTCGAAACGGGTCTCGAAAACCACAGCAAACTCATGGTGGACGACACTTACATCACTAGAAAACCGCAATTTACATATTTTAAAAAGATAATAAGTTTAGAAATTTTGTGGCTTTCCCCCGAAATCCAGAAATATCATAAAATCTTAAGAAATCCTCATAAGTGCATATATCAATGATAATGAATGCATATGGTATCAATAATCAAGTTGCGATGTATGATTAATAGACTAGGCATGAACAAATGATATGATGAGGTACATGCATATGAATAGCAATCCTACGATTTCATTTTAAGGATTTAAAGGCAATAGCACAGGTTTAAGCATCAATTATAGTAAAAGGTTTCAAATTATAGGTTATCTAATGTGGTGGCATGGCAATTACCAGGGCATGTGTGTACGCATGAATAGTGCTCGTGCTGCATATAAAAACCCTGGCAATGGTGCAGGTGTCCTATAGAATGGGTTCGCATATGTATGTCAAATAAAGCATGGATGTAGTTACTAATATTACTAGAAATCTTTAACTACTTAAACTATCAGGCGACTTGCGCCATCCAAACGATAGTCCCCCGTAGATGTTATATCTACTCACCGGAATCCCCAGCTAGCTACGTCCAATCACCGCTTTCCCTTTTCGTGCCGCGTCCGAAGTCTCCGCGACCGAACCTGGAATTTGCACCAATACGAAACATAAGGTCACATAACATGAAACGACGCAAATCCCAAACGAAAATATCAACGTTCACGAGTTAGGCACAACGTGCACAGGGTGCGCGGAACACACACGAAAATCACAAAAACTAACTATAATCATCGTTTTGGGACGCCCGGCAAAACTAAAACCCGATCACACAAAATTCCGCACTCACACATACTAAATGTCGTAGGATATGCTAAAAATATAATCAAGTTATCATAATAATTCATCTCATAATTTCTATAAAAACCTAGTAAACACTAAAAATTCCAAATTCGTGCAAACATCGCGGATTTGCGATAAAGTGCACACAACATCGTGCAAACACCCAAGTTAACCATTAGAAATCCACTACAATTAATTTAACCCAATTACCATGCTACAAAACCCATTATCCAAACACAACCCTTTTCTTGATTTTCATGAAACAAGCATGACAACCAAATTAACACTAAAAAAAACTAGATTAACACAATTGAAACCCACTTAAGCAAAGTGACCACTTAGATTAGGCTAACAAAACAACTAGATAGCAAATATAATTTAATTAACCTACTAATGGTTTCTAAAACACTATTTTAAACTCAAGCCATGAATTTTAACAAACCTAGAATGAAAATAGTACTAAAATTAACACTAAAACAACTTAATTAAAGGAACTTAACCAAAAGAATTTAATTAGATAGAAATTATACCTCAATCTAGAGATCTAGCAATAACAATTTGCCTCCAATGATGGCTTCATAGCACCATGACCCATGCAAGAAAGGCTAAGGAGAATGGGATAAAGGATGGGGATTAATTTGTGAGGTTTAATTTGGAATTTTGGAGCAATTTTGATTAAATTTTGAAGGAAATGAAAAGAGGAAAGTGAAGGGGGAGGGCTGCTGAATTTTCGGCCAGAGGAGGGAGGGAAAATGGTGTGGGTAGCGTGGGAAAAGTCAAGGTCAAAGCCATACCAATCAACTAAAAACCCATACTCAATTTAATATATTAAAACCCCCTTTTTTTTAAACAATTTAAAATAAGTGAAGAACGCAATTTGGAGGGTGGAAATTTTGGGCTGCTGAAATAGTGGTGGGGCCGGTCAAATAAGAGGGGTGAGGTTGTGAGAGAGCGTACAAAAAAATTCTATGCAATCAAGTATTGAACTCCTTCGTCTTCAAGCCTCGATGGTTGTCCCGATCGGCTTCACCCCGTCGTCTCTTTGCGCCGAAGATCGATCCACCTGAAAGCTTCTATCTTTGGCTTCTTCTTCGAACTTTGAAGAAACTAGTTCACTCGGTTTGCTAAACCTTGTGAACTAGAGTGAGTAGAGGAGAGTGTGTTGGGATTTTCTCTATGGTTCTTGGTTCTCAACACATGAGACAAGTGAACCATAGACTAAAGAGAGGGAGAGCAAGAGGAAGAAGATGAGAGCTCAAGAACACAAGAGAGAGAAAGGAAAATGAAAGAATGAGCAAGACTTTTCTCTCATAATCCAAAACCATCATAACCAATAATAGCAATCAAGTATTAGTGATGGTTTAAGCTACAATAGCCATATCATTTCATGCACTCATTTTGCACAAGAGAACAAGCAAGCAAAAGTCTTTGCCATGAAATGATAGCCATTGTCATCATGATGGTCAACTAGTCCAACCTAGTCAACCGGTCAACAAAGTCAACAAGTCAACAAAGTCAATCCCTCAACAACCATGTCACTATAATACTTAATTAATATTATTATTAATTACATATCATATTCTCATTAGGGTTGAGCAAAAAGTCAATAGTCAACAGTCAACGGTCAACAACCCTAATGAGAATCCTCTGTCTCTGTCTCTCCGTCAACTGTGCATACACACCCGCATCCGCGTTCCGAGGAACACGAATACATACTGGATAAAACCAATCCCAAAACGTACACTAGGATCTGGCTTAAACCAAAGCCCGCTAGTGTTAACTGTCCAGACACTGTACGTGCATAAGTGCACGGATGTGACCGAACCCTGTCGCAAAACCATGCGACCTGTCGCAAAACCATGCGACCTCTACTCTTTTGCCTAAAGGCGAATAGCTTTCTATGTGGGACTCTAAAGACTCGACACTACGCTGGCAGTGGGTTTAACCACAGATCGCAAGCGGCACTAGCTATGCGTAACGGTCCCCAGGTAGATGCCGACAAGAAGACTGACGAGGTGAAACCCATCTGAACTCTTACTGAGCCTGAATGTGACAGTCTCCGTACAGTCCGGTCTGTTCGTCTGATACATCGTATGGCGGGCTTAGGGGGCGGTAAACGTCAGTCCCCTAATAGCGGTACAAGTCGTATCGGAGTGAAGCCCAATACACCCTGAGATAACACTGGAAGCCTACCAGCATATCTCGCTTGCCCTGGCCAGGGACTACTCGTGTAATGGCTCTCCTAGACACAGCGCGATGTCAACCCCCAATACCGGGAGAGACGAATCCTGTCTAACCGTCACTGCCTCCAAGTGCTTCGGGACTGCACCCAACTACTACCTGTTTGCACGACTCCTTTGAGCCGTGGTAGGGTAGTAATCAAAGTACAGTGGGAACACACTCGAGGCAAAGTGACAGTGTCAAGTCAGCGGACTAAGCTGTACTCATGTCACCTGGGAACTGATAACTGACGATAGGTATAATACAAACCGGTCAGTTCCCGACGAGTCCTGTCCAGTGTACTCGTAACCTAACGAGCACCCGCATACTATCTCCAGTACGACATACTGATGGCTGTGGGACAGACCATCTCCCACTCTGGGATGAGAAGCGCATGCGCTAGTCTACTCCGGAGTATCGATGCCCTGTCTCGATAGTCCTGCGACTAGGGACCTGCAAAAGGATGTGCTTATAGATTACCCAGCCCCCACTAGTGTGACTGCCATCACAACGCTGGTAATCAATCAAAGATCCTAAGGGCTCTACTAATGCGTATAGGTGATATAATAAAATAAACACATGTACATATTGAAGTAGAAACAAACCAAGTAGCATACTACTATTTTGAGCAAGATTGTATATACAAGGTGAATATCCCAAGCTTCCATTAAGTAATATACAAACTAGTATGATACAGTAATGGCCTCTAGGGCATATACACTAACATTAGAGACTTATAGGGTTAGTGACATTGACATGCATTGCTTACCGATTCAATATACCTGCTATACTGTTTACTGCTTTACTGTTTACCTATACTGGCACCTTCATGCTCATATCGTCACTTCATGCTTTACTGTTTCATATTGATCATTATTACACTGGTTATGCTTGCATTTCTATTTATTGCTATTATGTCGCTCTGACGACCTGAGTATTCATGCTCAGAGTGAGAAGTGGATTCAACTTGGACCAGGACCTGACGTACCTCGAGGACACTGTGGAAATCTGGATTAGTGACTCAGCGCTACACTTTCTTGATCTCTATCTGGTCAGTGTTTTGTATTTGATTCGATTTAGGGACTGCATTTCTCATTACCTGTGCATTGATTATTGATTACCACGTAAAACTAGAAGCCGAAGTGTGACTACGACAGGATGTTTTCTCGACCGTAGGAGCATGGCTGGCCTTGTCAACCCCTCGTATTCCGTATTTTGGGAAGCGGGGCGTGACATGGTTTTGTTGGTATCAGAGCCAGGTTTTGCTTCGATTGGGATTGCAGTTTCCGTATAGGGCTTGACAATCTAAGACATCCTTCGGTCTAGATTATAAACTCGTTACCTTTGATCTTGATTCACGTAGTGGGTTCTGCTATATGTTTTGATCCGTTCGCTAGAGTTTTGGGTGATTTAGTAGAGTTACGTGATTGTAATTATGAACTGCAGCTTAGTTACAATACTGTACTCTATTTCAGTGACTTGGAGTTCTACATTTGATTTCCATTCATTTGAATTTCACCTCACCCGATATCCTTGTTTCCTTGCCTAATCTATATTGTATTTTGATTCTTATAGTTTGTACCTTATATCGTCCTCAAAATTGTTGTTTCAGGACCATGTCTTCCAACGACTCTTCTTCTATCTCCACACCCAAAAATCAGACCATCGAGATTTTGAATGTACTGCAAGGTTTGATGGAAGCACAGGAGCGAACGAACGATCTTTTAGCTGAAGGATTAAAAGGGCAGATGACTCAGGCACCAGCGGAAGCCTCCAATCGTAAGGCAATCCCTGTTAAACAAGGAAAAGAGGTGAAGATGAAGCGCCCACTTGTTCCCCAGCAGCGGAAGCAGCGGAAGATTCAATGTTGTGGATACTGCAAGAAGCCAGGACACTTTCAGAGAGACTGTCGCAGCGCCAAAGGGCAGTGCCTGATTTGCGGATCCAGCGAACATCTTGTTAATGGTTGCCCTAAAAGGAAAGAGCTACAAGGAAAAGATTCGCCCACACTCTCCACTCCTGCTAAGTGTATTTCATAGTTCGAGTTTCGAGGATAGTACGGACACAGCGCAGGATTCAACTCGCTTGACAAGAATGCAGCGGTCTAGAAATCAAAGAAGAATTATCACCTTTCTGCTTTCAATAAAAAAAATATATTGTCACTCTTTTGTAAATATTTCCTTTCGTTTAAAATTTTGTCTCCGTTGAACTTTTAGTTGGAATGCAATAAGATTCTGAGTTGTGATGTATGTATCGTCCCCTTGCCACTCATTCTCCTTATACTACTTATTGCATCAGTATTCTAAATTTTGATTTTTCAGTCCTTACCTACCGCATATTTTTCTTGTGCTCCGTATCCTTAGTTATTTTCTTGGTGTGTTCCACTGTCTAATCATGACTCTTTCTTTTCAGGCCATAGCCCACCCTGGAGCAGGGCCGCCTCTAGATGAGGACACATGGTCGTGCGTTTCCTTGGACTGCATGCTAGTAAGTTCAGACGATGAGATCAATGGCCCACAGGTTATTTTCGGAAACAACGATTCTGAGGATGAGAGAGTCGCAGGCCCAGAAGTCGACATGATCAGCGACTCTGACAACGAAGAAGAAGACCCGATAGAGGAAGATCCCGAGGAAGACCCGATAGAAGAAAATCCAGGAGAGGAAGACCTGGAGGAGAATCCAGTGGAAGGAAATCCCGTAGAAGAAGATCCAGAAGAGGTGAATCACGTGGAAGCATACCACGATGAAGAAGCTCCAGCTGGGGAGAAGGACCAGAAGGAGAAGACCCCACGGCAGAAGAACCTTCAGTGGCGATCTCTACGAGGCGCTATGGAAATGGACGTCCCTATCTTAGCGTGCGAGCTTACCGTAACCTGCTGAACTTCCACAACCGCGATTGACGTGATTTATCTTTGGTTTCTTCTGGCCAAATAAATCTATGTATAGCTTAGGGCCACCTTTTATCTTCCGAGAGTACCTTGTTTGAAATTTTCTGGATTAATAATAAAATTTCTGAGTTCGCTAATCTTTTGATTTTTTTTTTATTCACATGATGCATTGACTGTTCTCCCTCCCCAATAAATTCTTTCCCTTCTGGGATTCACTACTGTTCACCCTGTGTTGACCCGACCCCAGCCTCTTCGATATTCAGATTGAAGTACCGTTTTCCGACTTTCTGAACAGACCATACTCCATTGTAATCCCTACCCTGGTTAGCCCCTATAGATTTTTTTGCTATCTCCTACTACCATATTTACATTCAGTGACATCGTATTCGAAATTTAGCTTCCACTACCTTGTGGTTACAAAAATTGCGAGTTATTAACTACTTCCATTTTACCCATTTTAAATGCTTTACTATTCTTCACATTTTCAATAGCGCAAACATATATCGCGCATATTATTTTGTTCTATGTTTCTTATTTTCACCATGTGGGTTTTCTCAAGTTATTTTAAAATTATTTGATTGATACATTTATTCTAAAATACTTTGGCCTATCGGCAAACCCTTCACTATTGGTTGTTATTGCTATTTTATCCTCTTGTACATATAGTTTATCCTTATAGATGGTTCTGCCTTGTACTTATTTAGACCTATCCTTTTAGTTGCGTTATTCTTATACATATAAAGACCTTCGATTTTTATCTAGCTGTTTTTAAGTAAATCACTATATGTTAGTGTTCGATATTGTAGCTTTTCGCTTATTATTTTATATAGCTTATCGTTTATTTTAAATTTCGACGAAATTTTTGTAAGGGTGGTATGATATAATACCCAGTTCTTTTATACACCAATAACGGTATTTTTGTATCTTACAAAATTTAATTATTTATATTTATAATTATTATTTTTATTATTTTAAAACCCTAACCCTAATTTAATCTAATACCTTTTCAAATTTTCCTAAACAATTCATAACCCAAACCCAAACCCTATTCCCTTTATTTTCCCTTTTCTTTTATTTTCCAGCCCAAACCCATTCCCTTCCCCCGAGCCCGGCCTAACTTCCCCCGACCCGCTTCCTCCCCTTTCTTCCTCCTTCGTTCTCCTTTTCCCGCCCATTTGCCTCCCCCGTTCTCGTGCCGTTCACCCGCGCCCACTCCCCGCGACTTCAGCGCCACCTCCCCTCTCCACTCGCTCCTCTCTCCTCGTGCTTCTTTCCTCCCCCACTCTCTTCCTCCCCACTCCCCCCTCTTTCCCGCTTCTTTTCTTTTCTCCCCCACGTCGCGCTCGTCCCCTCACGCCCCCATGTCGTCGCATCCGCCGCGACCCTTCCTTCGACCGCGTCTCCATCTCCCTCACCCCTCTCTCCCCACGTCTCTCTCTCTCTCTTTTCTCACATCTCTCAATCTCACTCACTGCCTCCCCCCTCACCTATACACCGGAACCCGATGGCCAGCCACCCACTCCTTTCACGAGCACCCTCGCTGTCCCCTCATCACCGGAGCTCCGACTACCTCCCCCGAGCACCCCTCGCCCTACCTTCTCCACCCCGGACTTCCCCAGAACCAAAACCACCATCGCCATTACCTGACGCTCGCGGCTCACGCTCACACCCATCGCCTTCACCTGCTCCGGCCAACCAACGCCGCCCTCCTCGCCTTCCTTACTGAAGCCCACGCCTCATACTCCTCCCAGACGACCCAACTCTGAGCGACCCCGCCACCCTCGAACCCATAGCCCCGACCACACCTCTGCACTCACGCCGATCACCTCGCCGGAGCTTCGACCCCATCGTCTCCATGCCTCTCTCCACCAACCTTGACAACACCGGCGACACCCACCACCGACATCCCTTCACTGCATCCCTAGCCGCCGCAGTCGAGCCCCCGGCATTTCGTCGAACAATTACATCTATCGCAGTTCCCACTTTTCTGGTCACCGTCGTCGCCATACAATCTATGGCCTCGATCCCTTAAGCCATCATCGTCATCAACACGCTATCCATCGTAACGCCAGCACACGCCCGTCGCACCCACCGAGCCATCAAGTCCAAGAATCAAGATCCGACAAGGCTAAACCTGTACCGTGTTCATGACGCGATTGTGCCGTTGCCGCTGCTGTACCATCGTCGACACATCTTCAGGCAAGTATATTACTTGTTTCATGCTATTAGTTCGTAGTTAATTCAGTTTAGAATTAATATCGTAGATATATATTTCGTGCGAGCCTATACGATGCAAGTGTTTGGTTTGGAACGTTAGGTGAAAACATAACTTTAAATGACGGAACTTGTGATTCTTGGAACCGTCTACTGTTTACTGATATGCTGTGGTAATTTGGTTGAAAACCACGGTCGTTTCACCTATGTAATGCTGCTCCCGATAGTCGGCACAAAACCTGAATTTCCGGAACATGCTAGACCATTAAATTCACATTAAATCTTTTACGAATTGGATTTTGGCGTTCCTTGGCTCGTATCAAAGAAAACAGGATAATCTATAGGACCCTATGATCGATATCTAAAATTGAACTAGTTCCGATAAAGGAAATTGCGGAGAATTACGATTTTGGACTGCAGTCCAGAGCGGTAATTCCAGATAACCTATGTTTTAAATCCCTGTATATTCCTGTTCAAATATGAGAATGTGTGGAACCCTATATCGTTACGTAGGAAATCGAGTTATCTTTCTTGGTCCACTAGTTTCACTGGATTCCTGTTCTGTTTGATATTTTTAACACATTTTATAATGTCGACATGTCTAGCTGAGTTCTGCAGTGACAGATTTTACACATCAGCCTTAACATGACCATAACTTCCTGTTGGTATAGGATATTACTGATCCTATAATTGCAGTAGAAACCTAACTGATAACTCTAAATATTGTTCAACTATAGAGTCGCCTAATTGCGATCCCAACTGGGATTAAAATGTGTTACAAAACGGACTTCCAATTCTGAAACCGGATTTCCAGCAGTGAACACTTAAAATGAAATGGTCATATCTAGCAAAGCTGAAACCCGATTAACGCGAAACTAGTTTTGTTGGATAGATAATTAAATATACTATTTACTCCTTTTATATTGTTTTGCTCGAATCTGCATGTATGATTTATAGTGAATTATAAAAGGTGGTAGGACACTGACTGATGATATCTTAATCATGCCTTAATTATCGCATTCTCATCATATCATGTAAAGCTCATATGTATTGGTAACCTAGTGATCATGTGCATTACCCAGTGTAAGGTATTAGTGTTTTGATTGTGGCAAGTACGTTAGTATTAAGCATGATGAATAAGTGGAAGTGACACGTAGTTGTACACAATCAGCGGACCCTATTGATATATTGCATTGTCAACGTCTATGGGACATGTATAAGTGTAACTATAATTGGTATGGGACGATTATGGAAGCACTTATATGGGTGTCATAGGTAAGGCACCAAACAATGTCCATTTATCTTGGGTATCAGTCGAGACATGCTTGATGGGGATCATGTCTCCAGTTCTCGCGTAGACTTATCATGGACCGACTGGTATTTGAGTTTATGGTTGGCGTTTGATGTAGACCATGGGGTGTCGGGTAGTTTGAGTGTGAGTTCAACAGAATCTCGGGGTCCCATTGCCGGCACATACAATGATTCTGGAGATATATGGGGATATTACTGATTATTAGCGAGCAACTCGGGCCCGTGTTCCCTTGCCCTTGGGTCCTACCCTTGGATGGGGGATACTCACGAGTGGTTGACTCTCACACTTGGACTGACGATAGGTGTAGTGACCTGTACAGTGAGACTTAGAAACTGATAGGGTTAGTGACATTGACATGCATTGCTTACCGATTCAATATACCTGCCATACTGTTTACTGCTTTATTGTTTACCTATACTGGCACCTTCATGCTCATATCGTCACTTCATGCTTTACTGTTTCATATTGATCATTATTACACTGGTTATGCTTGCATTTCTCTTTATTGCTATTGTGTCGCTCTGACGACCTGAGTATGCATTCTCAGAGTGAGAATTGGATTCAGCTTGGACCAGGACCTGACGTACCTCGAGGACACTGTGGAAATCTGGATTAGTGACTCAATGCTACACTTTCTTGATCTCTATCTAGTCAGTGTTTTGCATTTGATTCGATTTAGTGACCGCATTTCTCATTATCTGTGCATTGATTACTGATTACCACGTAAAGCTAGAAGCCGAAGTGTGACTACGGCAGGATGTTTCCTCGACCGTAGGAGCATGGCTGGCCTTGTTAACCCCTCGTATTTCGTATTTTGGGAAGCGGGGCGTGACACCGTTTACTGGACACGGAGAGAGAGTTACTGAACTCTTAGGCCTTATACATAGTGATGTATGTGGACCAATGTCTACACATGCGAGAGGTGGTTTTTCATACTTCATAACTTTCACTGATGATTTCTTAAGATTCAGGCACGTGTTCTTGTTGAAACATAAGTCCGAAGTCTTCGAAAAATTCAAGGAGTATAAATCTGAAGTAGAAAAACAAACAGGCTTGAGTATCAAGAAACTTCGATCTGATCGAGGAGGTGAGTATCTAAGCTCAGAGTTTCTAGATTTCCTAAAAGAGAATGGGATTCTCTCTCAGCTCACTCCTTCGTACACACCACAGTACAACGGTGTGTCCAAAAGGAGGAATGTACCCTATTAGATATGGTACGATCTATAATGAGTGATGCTGAGTTACCAATATCATTCTGGGGGCACGCATTGGAGACTGCGATTTATCTATTGAATAGGGTTCTGACCAAAATCGTGTCTGCCACTCTATATGAGATATGGTATGTGAAGAGACCATCTCTTAAAAGAGTTAGGATATGGGGTTGTCCGGTTTTTGTGAAAAAGCAGAATCAGGACAAACTCGAGACACCATCGGTTTTGTGTAAATTTGTGGGATATCCAAAAAACTCGTACGGATATATTTTCTACCACAAGAAGGAACAAAGGGTGTTTGTTTCTCAGTATGCCACATATTTAGAAAATGATTTTTTTACAAATGATACTGTTGGCAATGTGGTAGAACTGGAAGAAATGCCAGATACACATACAATTACCGATGATTTAGTTGAACCTGAGGTTTCAATAGAACCTGACGAACCTCGGCCACTCCATAGATCTAGTAGGACTTCTCACCCACCTGATAGATACTACGGTTTTCTAATTGATGGTGATAAAGAAGATTGCAATACGGATGATGATGATCCTATTAGTTTTCAGCAAGCTATCACGAGTGGTGACTCAGTGAAGTGGCTGGATGTCTTGAGATCGGAAATGGAATCTATGCACACCAACAAAATATGGACTTTGGAGGTTGCACCATCTGAAGTAAAACCCATAGGGTGCAAATGGATCTTTAAGAGAAAGATCGACGTGGATGGTCAGGTGGAGACCTATAAAGCTAGGATGGTCGCAAAAGGATTTCGTCAAAGACCAGGCTTGGACTATGATGAAACCTTTTCACCAGTCGCGATGCTCAAATCCATTTGGATCCTGCTTGCTATAGCTGCTTACTATGACTATGAGATCTGGCAGATGGATGTTAAAACGGCATTTCTAAATGGTGATTTAGAAGAATGCGTTTTTATGGATCGGCCAGTAGGCTTCATTGATAGTGGGAGCAGCGGAAAAGCATGCAGGCTGCTTAAATCCATCTATGGATTAAAGCAGGCGTCACGGAGTTGGAACATCTTCTTTGATGATACAATCAAAGAGATTGGTTTTATCAAAAATGTAGATGAACCATGTATTTATAAAAGGATTGTAGAGAGTACTGTTACATTCCTCGTAATGTACGTGGACGACATTCTCTTGATAGGAAATGATGTTCCTATGCTATAATTGGTCAAACTATTTTTATCGCAGAGGTTCTCCATGAAAGACCTGGATGATGCTTCGTACATTCTGGGGATTAAGATCTATAGAGATAGATCTAAGAAATTATTGGGATTGTCCTAATCGAGATATATTGATACCATACTAAAGAGATTTAGTATGGAAGATTCCAAGCGAGGTAATTTACCCGCTTGTCATGGGATCACCCTCTCCAAAGAGGTGTCTCCAAAGACTAATGAAGAGAGGGCTCGCATGAGCATTATACCCTACGCTTCGACAGTAGGATCTATAATGTATGCGATGTTGTGTACTCGCCCGGATGTAGCTTATGCACTGAGTGCAGTAAGCAGGTATCAATCCAACCCAGGGGAGAAACACTGGACTGCTATGAAGAACATTCTGAAGTACTTGAGAAGAACTAAAGAAATGTTCTTGGTGTATGGTAACGGAGATCTCCAAATGGAGGGCTTTATCGATAATAGTAAGTCCATCTCAGGGTTTGTATTTACCCTAAATGGAGGGGCGGTATGTTGGAAGAGTTCCAAGAAAGATACCGTCGCTGTCTCCACGATGAAAGCTGAGTATATTGCTGCTAATGATGCCGCAAAAGAGGCAGTCTAGATGAGGAAGTTCATTTCTGAACTTTAGGTGGTTCCATCCATTGCTAATCCAATACCTCTGTATTGCGATAACAATGGAGCCATTGCTTTGGCAAAGGAACCAAGGTCCCATCAGAAATCCAGACATATCTTGAGACGGTATCACCTCATCAGGGAGATAGTGGATCGCCAGGACATCGAGGTACAGAGAGTAGACACGAAAGACACCAAGGCCATCCCTCAAGTCCAGTTTGAGAAACTGTTTGAGCTATTGGGCATGCAGTACGCCGGCAACTGGTTCTAGTATAGATATTGGATACTTATTGCACCAACTACAGGCCTTAGTGCAAGTGGGAGATTGTTAGATATGTATGTCCTAGAGGCCTGTATTGTATAGGATGCTAGGCATGTATATGTACAGAAACAATCTTTGCTCAAAATGATAGTATGTTATCTGGTTTATTTTCATCTTAACGTGTGATGTGTTGTATTTCATATCTTTATATACATGTTGATGAAGCCCTTAGGATTATGCTTAACTACCGGGATTATGATGTAGATCATACTAGTGGGGCCTGGACAGTCTATAAGCATATCCTTTAATAGTTCCTAGTCAAGGGTATATCGAGACAGGGCATCGATATTACCAGAGTAGACTAGTGTGTACGTTTCTTGACCCTGGGGACGATGGTTGATCCCACAACAATTGGTGTTTGACATCAAAGATTGTACATAGGTGCTCATTAGAGAATGGGTTCACTGAACAAGACTCGCCGAGAACTCCTAGATGGTATATATAGCTATTGTCAGATAGCAGTTCTCTGGTGACACTTGTAATGTTAGTATGTAGACCCGAGATCGTCATAGTGTCTTGTGTGATTCCCACTGTCCTTTGATTTCTTCCCTACCACGGCTCTGCCGAGTCATGCAAACAGGTGGATTTTGGGTACAGTCCCGAATCGCATGGAGGCAGTGAGCGCTAGGAGGGGTTTCGTCTCTCCCGGTATAGGGAGTTGATGTCGCGCTATTCTTGATCGGCCATAACAGCAAATCCCCGGCTAGGGTTCTCGAGATTTACTGATAAGAGTTATCAGTAGTTTCTCAAACCGTTATGGGCCGTAAATCAGCATGACTTATAAAGTTACCGGGGTCTAACATTTACCACCCCAAGACTTCATATGCCACGTATCAGATGAAGAGACGGGACTGTATGGTAAGTGTTGCTTATATGCTCATTAGGGTTGGGATGAGTTCGCTTGTCGGCCACCTCATTTTCGTCATGTACCTGGGTAGCCGTTACGTACAGCTAGTACCATTGACGTGCTTATGGTTAAACCCACTACCAGCATACTTTCGAGTCTTTAGAGTCCCACACAGAGAGTTCTCTGGTTCAGGCGAAAGATGTAGAAGCCGTAAGTTGTTACGGCAGGGTTTCGATCATGTTCGTGTAATTGTTACAGGAATAATGATCGGAAGGATAATATTGGCGGGCTTTGGTTTAAGCCGGATACCAGTATTATATTATTGGATTGATTGTATTCGTATTTTTCGGAATTCGAATACGGGTATACTTATACGGTATACGATGGATGGGTATTCTTGTAATTGTTACATGAATACCTTCTAGAAGGAGACACCTCATTATTAGATATTTATTTTGTGAAAATAAATAAATAAGGTAGAATTTTGGAAAGTCTAAGTATGGATGAAGGAATGGCTTCTTTCATATTTTATTCATTTGGAGTTACTATTGAAGCATGGTGCAATTTTTTATTACATGATTCAATTATTTCATTTTGAGCCATATGATATTTTTCCATGCTTGAACTTTTCATTATCACTTTGACATTCTCTCTCTTCATTCTCTCATTCTTCCTCCTCTTTGTTTTAACCTCGCATGAGTTGTGAATCATAAGCTCAGAGCAAAAATCATAATCCAATACTTAATCTCTACATCATCTTAGTGATCACTTCTAGCAAACTTGATCTCTAAGTTGAACTCTTGTGAAGAGTTTGTAACTTGTTCGATAACTCTCGGGTGGATCGTCTGGATCTTAAGGTGGCCGGAGATCGAGCTCATTACAACCACAAGGAGCCTAGGAGTCACATTCAAGTGAAGACCCGAAGGATCGGTTCCATTAAGTATAAATACTATTATAGTATATTAGATCTCTTGATGGTTTTTGCTAGTTAGGGTTTAAGCACTAATCTTAGGTTATGTGGGTGCTGCTTGCAAGAAAAATTATTGTTTACCACTTCCGCCTCCTCACAAGTGTTGTGAGGGTGTACAGCATCAACTAACAAATTCATCCATATCGACAAATATGCTTCTTTTTCCACACATGTGATTGCTAGCGCCGGTGTCGGGGTATTACATATCTTCTTTATCTTCATCTAGTGCTAAAAGAATAACATTATCTTTCTCATCTTCTTTCTTGGCATAGTTTGCTTTTTCCTCGACTTGGTTAGGACTCCAACAATTGAAAGCATAATGAACATACTTGTTGCAATTAAAACATTTAATTTGAGATTTACCTTGACCACCACTGAATCTTCCTCAACCTCGGCCTCCATTGAATCTTTGATTTCAAAATTCTTCTTCAAAATTCTTGTGATCTCCATAGCCATAGCCTCCTTGGCCACGGCCTAGACCTCGACCTTGAGCTTCTCCACGGCCTCGACCACCATGGCTCCTTTCTTTCGAGAATTCTTCAAATTAAGTTTTGCTTGAAGAGGTTTTTCCACCGGCTCTTGTCTCTTTCCAAACCTCTTCTCGTGGGCATTTAAGGAACCCATGAGCTCATCAATTGTCATTGTGTCCAAATCTTTGGACTCTTCAATAGCACACATAATATAATCAAATTTCGAAGAAAGTGACCGAAGTATTTTCTCCACCACACGAACATCTTCAATCTTCTCGGCATTTCTTCGAAGTTGATTCACAACGGCCAAAACTCTAGTGAAATAGTCGGAAAATATTTCACTGTTCTACATCTATAAATCTTCGAACTCCTTTCGAAGTGTTTGAAGCCGAAGTTTCTTCACCTTCTCCATCCCTTTGTAGGAGTTTTGAAGTTTCTCCCACACTTGTTTCGAACTCGTAGCATTGAAAATTTTCTCAAATGCCGATTCATCAAGTCCTTGATAAATAAAGTAGAGAACTCTATTGTCTTTCTTGCTCATTTCATGAAGGGAATCTCTTTAGGCTGTTGTCAACACGGTCTCGTCTTGAGGCTTATCATAACCACTTACAACAATATCCCAACAATGTATGGATCCCAATAGCGCCTTCATTTGGATACACCAATTCTCATAATTTTCCCTCGTGGGACGAGAAGCGACGAACAAAAAATTGCCATTAGCATTCATCTTCTCAACCGTGCTTTGATACCCCTTTGATAACAATTAAATGGCAAAAGATATTAAAGTGGAGAATATGGCTGAGCGAAAGTAAATTTTGTATTAATATTTTTTTTCTGTTTGGTTTGCATTTCTCATTACTTAACCCATTTATATATAGTGGTTACATGACCCTTCATCTTGACTCTTCATCTTACATATGGTTCATAACAACAACAATTAAACCACATGACTCTTGATATTCCCAACAATATTATTTAAAGCATATGACTCTTGGAATTTCTGACTCTTAAAATTCCCAATAACTCTCAATTAATCAAATTTATCATTTCAACAAAATTGAGATGGCATTATACATCGAAAACTAAACCGCGTAAAAGTACCTTCAACTATTACGGATTTTGCGATAACTATCTTAATTTTATTTTATTAGAGAAAACTACCTTGATCTTCGCTTTTGGAAGATAGCTAGCCCACGGTGATAAAATAATTTGCCTTATCCCTCTAAATTACCCTAACCCATCAATTTTTCCATTAATCTATTAACTTTTGCATTAATTTTCTCTAAATTTGAAGCTCTCTTGTTCTCAATTGAAGCATCCAACGGTTTTATTGTAGAAATTTGGTGATCCTTCCAAAATTGAAGGTTTGTGATCTCGATTTCATGACTTAATTGGTATTGTAGGTTAGGGCTAGATTAATTCTACTGTTAAATATGTGATTATGGACACTTTTAGGTTTTTCCAATATGATTTGAGTTGTTTTAATACTTTGAAACATGGTTTGGGGTTAGAAATGATGTGATTAGGAAGTTTTGAAGAAGAAGAAGAAGAAGAAAAAGATTGCAAAGCCCATAATTTTTTGTAATGACCGTAATTTTGATATAATAAATAAAAGCTTATTTTATTTTTGGAGCTAAATATTTCTTTCATGGTATTTTAATGTAAATGGTTTCCATTAAAAGAGATTTTAAACTTTTATTGAAAGAAAAGAATTTTTTGGAGAATTTTTGGGGAAATAATTTATTGATATTTTTAAATGGAGAAAATAATTTTAAATTATTTTTAGAATACTTATTTGGATTTTTTAAGTTTTTGGGAGTTATTTAAAAGGAATTTATTAAAAAAGCAATTATCTTTGAACATTAAAAAAATTACAAATAAAGAAGAATTGTTATGTATATTTTCTAGAATTTATTTGGAATTTTTCGGTATTTAAAACTATTGTCAAATGTATTTTATATAAAGGAAAATATTTTTAAATGGTTTTTTAAAAGAAAAAAATGAAAAGTGTGGGGATCACAAGCCTGCGTGGGCACGCAACAGGCAGCCACATGGTGAGGAATTTGTCCACATGCGCTTTTTTCTGGAGCTTGATTTGGCAGGATTTGGCGGCTTGATTTGGGGGTTTTTGAACTCTATAAATAGGCCGGCTTCATTTGGCTTTTTCTCCCTCATTTCTTAACCAAAAAAAAATCCTTGATGGTTTTCATGGCTTTGTTTTTATTCCCTATTCGCAACGGTCCTACCCCCGCCTTCACCAAAAATCCGAGGAGCGATGAAAACGCGTAAATTAAAAACTCGACGTTTCTCGACACCGATTCGACCACTCACTTCAAAGTACGTACGTCTCTCTCCCTCTCAATCTCATCACTTCATCTAACATGCTAAATCTAATCTAATGTTCTATCAACTCCAAAATTTAATACGGTCATATTGGTTGTTATTAATGTAGTTCTAATTTATAAACACGACGAACCCGTTACATCTAACTTGTGACACCCACACCCTAAAGGAATTCTTGTACATAATTTTGAACACGGGGTAAGGACCTATACCTTTTCACCTACATTATGTGAAACCCACACACACCGTTATGCTGTTCATTTTATTTTGTGATAACACCAGTTTGCAGCGGAAGTGCTGCCAAATTTTAGAATGACGTTTGCTACTTTTCTAACTTTTTAATGCTAAAATACCATAATAAATGTATTTCATCAAAATACCCTCGAGATTCTAATTTTGTATTTTACACAAAAATACCCTAGAATTTCTAAACTCCATATTTTCACTAAAATACCCCAAGGTTTTTAAAATTCGCATTTTTTACATTAATACCCGGGAATTCCTAAATTCCGTATTTTCACCAAAATCCCTAAAGTTTCCAAAACCCATATTCCACTAAAATATCTCGACTTTTTTAGAAGTCAAATACCTCGACTTTTCTAAAAGTTATATTTTCAAATAAATACATTGACTTTTATAAAATTCCCATTTCACTTAAATAACATAATTTTTCCTAAAACTATAATTTCATAAGAATACCTTGAATTTTTTTTAAACCCTAGTTTCTGAAAAATACCCTACACTTACCTTTTCGGTTGGACCTTGCAAACCTCATACAACTTGGGGTGTCTTACCAATAACAAGGAACCCCATATTGACATACTTTCTTATACGGTTAGGCTTAGACGTGTGAACCTAGACATGAGATATTTGTGAAGATTCCGATATACGGATGATCTTGAAATGAAAAGTGAACCTTCATGTTATCATGCCTAGTAGAGCCGTGTGCTAACGCCTACCTGTATCCTTATAAAACAAAGTAAGACACGTGGTAGGATAGTTTAAGTTAGTAAGGTTGTATGAAGGGTCTTGGGATTCCTCTATTTTCACCGAAATTCTGAGGTTTAAACGGAATGCCAGATTACTTATACCTTTCACCGTAATTCCGAGGTTTAAACGGAATGCCAGATTTTTGGTATCATTAATGTGATTCCAAGCCGTAAATTGAATTTCATACACATATACTTTAGTTGTTGTTCCGTGGGTGCAAATGGAATAATCCCGAGAACCCGGTACCCTTATCTAACCAAACTAAAAAGAATAAAACACGGAAATAACCCTTAACCGACACTCGACACTCACTTACCGTACCTACATATGGCATCACTACTACAATAAGGGGTTTCCCCTACGGCTTTATTCGTAGGGGCAAAGCACTGCCCCTATGGATATCTTCGTAGGGGTTAGAAAATTCTCCGTAGGTGCAATTGCCGCAGGTTCAAGTCTTTGCCCTGAACATATCCCTAAGGAGTAAAAATTGCCCCTACGGTTTCATGCATAGGGGACTGTGTACCTACGGTGTATTCCGTAGGGACAAAATATTTATTTAATTTATTATAAAATAAAATACTTGCCCCTCCGGTGCTATCCGTAGGGGCATCTTCCAGCCCCTACGGATGCCCCTACGGAGTTAGCCATAGGTCTACATATGAGCCCTTACGGGTGTATCCGTAGGGGCAAGAGTGTAACTCCTGTTACTGAGTCCATAGGAGCAAAATATCAGTTATCCTGATATTTTGTCCCTATGAATAAATATGTAGGGGCGAACATTGGACCTACGGATTAATCCGTAGGTGCAACTGATGGCCCTACGGCTTAATCCGTAGGGATATAATATCAGGGTTTTTTCTTAAAAAAAACGGGCTTTCTGTTTTTAACCCACTCTGTGCACAATAATATATACACCATACGATATCAGGATAAATATAATAGAAATAGATATAATACAGAAATATTCATAATCAACCATGTCACGCATAATATATAATAGAAATAGACACACAGAATATGATATCAGGATAAATCATCGTTCATAAACAACCACCAACCATTATCGTCCAAAATTTATGCAATATGTATCAGATAAGTATATACATTCTCAAAAATATAAATAAAACTACCCTAGCTCGTTCCAGCTCCTTCACCTCTGATAATCGACGTAATCTGGCACATCTGCTCCTCGATGCAGCCCTGAGTCGTAAAAAACTCGACAAATGAAGGAGCAGACTGTGCAAGAGTCTGAGCGGGCTGTGGAGCTGCAGGAGTGGTCTGTGCAACCGCAGCCGGGGTAGTGGATTGCGGAGCTGCAGCCGAAGGATAAGCATGTGGATCCGCAGCCGAAGTACCCTGTCGCATCTGTTCAATTTTGTGTGTAATAAACGAGTAAGAGCTGTGTATTAGTCGAATTAGTTTCATTATCAAGTTATTGCGAAATCCCAATCTAAGATTAATCAAAGTTAAGTCTACAACTAAATAAGCTCAGGATACTAATATTGGATATGTTACCATCTATAATATGATATAATATTTTACTATTAAGTAGTATACATACCATCATCTCCTTCAACTCCTGGACGGTGGTCTTCAAGATGGCAACATCTTGTTCTACACGTCGCTTACCGGGGGTAAGGGAAGTAACCATCGGAGTAGAGTCCAACCTCATATGGGCCCTGCTAGGACCCAGTCCCCGGCCTCTCTCCCAACCTCCGTGGTGCCCTCCGTGTGCGGCGTCTAAAACTGGGGTCAGCAGCATCGGATCGTTCTGTCTAGTAAAATCGATCCCGATACCTCCGTCTGCTCTACCACCCGCTTCTACACCCACATTAACCATTAAAATATAAGTATATCATTTAAATTTGAACTTTTCAAAACAAAAATTTCAAACTTGTTAGAATAAATATTAATACTCACGCAATACTCCTAGGTAGCGGTGTCGAGGAATCGAAGCTCGCCCGTGGAAGGATCTGTCGAGATGCCGTGGACGGCAAGATACGCGGACGATAAGATACGTGGACGGCACCCTGCGCTAGGGTCTGAGCTATCTGCAATTCGCGAAAAATTTACATATATTATAAAATAACTCTTAATATTATATTATATTATATCACAGTAGGTCTATTGTAGTTTACCGATAACTCCATGGCATGAGTAATATTCCTCGAGCCAGCTGTATAAGTGGGGTGACCCCTCTTCACCGACTTCCTATTCTCTTTATTTTGATCCGTCTGTTTCTGCACAACACATTCAGATTTAGTTTTCTAATTAAGCAACACAAAAAAATAAATTATATACTAAATAATGAATTACATTTAAAATACAAACCTGTTTACGCTGAAAGTCGAAATATTGGCACAAGAGAGGCCATGTATCTACGTCGACTCTCGCAATGGCCGGAGTATATAGGAGAGCCGCTCTCTCTGCCTCGGGGGTCGCCATCCACAGGGAATAGTAGTCGATCTTCAGCTCGTTCCTATTGTATCGGACCTTTGATTGCATGTTCTTTATCAGGCCATGGTACAGAGCGTGAAGATCGAGCACACTCTCAGGGTGATCAGGGTCGGGTACAGGCTGAAAGTCGTAATCCAACTGCAAATACAAAAAAACAATGTTATTAAATTGCAAGTGTTAAATAATAATAAATATATTGGGTAAGTCAAATAAAACTATATATTAATACCCGAGCCTGATCCCAGAAGAGGGCAAATGAGCGCCGGTGCTGGTCGCCCCACTCAACGTGAAGTAGATACTTCTTCACGAGGCGGCTCTCATCCTCCATATACCGGCCGAACCTCTCGGCATAATCGCCGGTATAGCGATAATCAGGGGTAACGAAAAGAGGGAATGCTGCCTCCCCCCTAACTATGTCGAGCCTCAGCCTGTGGGACTGATTCAGGCCTCGAGTCCCCCTCTCGGGATGGGGATGCCCTGCATCTATAAGAAATATCAAGACAATTAATATTAAGACAAAGTGGTATTAAGAAATCAAGATTTAACGAAAATTGAAGTGTGATATATACCTCCGGCGACAGAAGCACGAGCATGGGCCCGGGCAGCAGCACGAGCGGGACGATAGTTCCTCCGGTGAGGAACAGCCGGACGTGAACACATCTCCAACTAGAAAATAAACATCGGTAAAATTACATGAAGTTCATGTTTATTCTTAAAGGATATGTAAAATGAATAAATATTTTATATTTATTCATACAAACCTGCAGACTGAGAGGAGGGTATGGAAGTGACGGGAGTGACCCCTGTACCAGACATGGACGCACCACCTATAATTAGACAATCAAATATTGACTATATAAGTAATTGCAAAAATAATGTGTATATCAATAATATAACATTCTAAATCAACATATTTATACTATAGGATATATAACCATACACGCAGGTGCGGTGGTGGCCTCTGCCCGAGAAATGGAGGCACCACCTACAGCCCGAGATATAAGTACGTAAAAGCAAAAAGAATGTATATTGATGATATAGCATTATAAATCAATATACATGCACTATATGAAATATAAACATACCTGGAGGTGCGGGAGTGGTCTCTTTCCCTGATGTGGACGCACCATCAACAGCTAGACAATCAAACATTGACTATGTAAGTAATTTTGACATAAATATGCATGTATATCTATAATATTACATTCAAAATAAATATGCGTGCAACATACCTGGAGGTGCGGGAGTGACCTCTGTCCCTGATGTGGACGCACCACCAACAGCTAGACAATCAAACATTGACTATGTAAGTAATTTTGACATGAATATGCATGTATATCTATAATATTACATTCAAAATGAATATGCGTGCAATATACCTGGAGGTGTGGCAAAGTCCATATGGAAGGAGGCATCCGAAGGGGTCTCCGATCGGGGTGCAAGACTCTGAAGCTCCCTATGCAGCTCTCCGGGCGGCAGAACCGCTCTGCCTCTGCCTCTGCTACGGCTGGAGCTTCTGCCGCCCCTCGCTGCTCCCATCATCGTCATCAAATCTAGATAAAACAGTTCGTGGATGCATTAGACATATCTACTTGGATTTCATCATCGATATCATTTCTAACCCACGTAACTTTATGATCAGCCGAAGATAACCCGTCTTTCGAAACAGACGGTTGGAGCACTCTAAGTTTTCTCTCTTCTTCATCCTCATTGCTGTCCTCGAATTCTGGGACATCATAAACATCCCTGGGTTTCCAACGGTATATGACACTCCATCCCGGATGCTTCAAACACTGTGAGTAGTATACCTGGAACGCTTGGTTCGGAAAGATAAATGGATCTTCCTGACCGTAAAATTGAAGTTTGTTCATACTGGTCAATCCATTTTCATCTTTCCAAGTCCCGAGATTGCTTTTCCACTTATCCGTATCGGTTCGTGTATCGTACTAAGTACACTGAAATATATAAAACGGTTTTGATCGTCCGGAATATTGGATGCCAAGTATACAATTTAAGTATCCATAATAAATCATACAATCCGATCCTACCATCGCAATCCCACTATTCTGAGTGGTTTTAGATGTTTCTATGTCCTTAACTTCGAATTTGTATCCAAGGACACTGAATCCTTTATAATATGCAACCTCCATACTAGGAAACTGAGCTAAACATCTTGAATCACTCTCTAATGATGCAGACAAGTTCGGATCGTAGATCTAATAAAACAAATTTTACGAAAAATACATAGCGATATAAGTTTAGATTAAAACTGATAGCAATAACATGTTATTCGAATAACTTACATGATCTGCAACCCAATCGCAAAATTATCCTGATGATATTTTTCCAATCGTTCATCGTTCCAATCAGGATGCCCCTTACGTACCTTGTTAAAATGAATTCTGTTCTTGACAATAAATTATGATATTAATATTATATCATTTCATACACACACAAACACAAATATAACAATTAATTTTAAAAAACCTACTCTCTAATTTTTTCAAGACATACGCTATTGAGGAGGATAAGCCGGTATATCTTGTTGATAAACATAGTGTCTACCCTCTTATAATCCGCTTTACCATATGGCCCGTCCTGAATTCTTCGAGGCCGGTTAAGTCTCGTCTCGATGTTCTCGTCCAGATAGCGGGAACAAAATGTGGTTGCTTCATCTAGAAGATAAGCTTGCATGATAGAACACTCTGGTCGATTTCTATTGTGTATATACTTTTTAAGAGTGTAGAGCTATCTAAAGAAAAACATGTTAAATAAATAAATACGGGCATACAGGACAACAATAATTTTACAAATTGCGCAAAATGAAAAATTCCACATACCTCTCGATGGGATACATCCATCGATATTGTACCGGTCCGGCTAACTTAGCCTCAGTTGCAAGATGAGCCGTCAGGTGTATTATGATATCGAAAAATGACGGTGGGAAAATACGCTCAAACTTGCAAAGTATCAACGAAATAGAATTTTCTAGTTTCTCCAGCGTCACAACATCCAGTGTTTTAGCACATAATTCTCTGAAAAAATAACATAGGTCATTGATCACTAGACCAACCGATTCGGGAAGGGATGTCCTGAGGGTTAATGGGAGAAGGTGTTCCATAATAATATGGTGATCATGACTTTTCATCCCATCGATCTTTCCTTTCACAATTTTTATCTTCTTACTGAATGATCCTGAGAAACCTGTGGAAACTTTCAAATCATGCAACACCTGTAGGAATCTTTTCTTCTCCGGTTGTGACATATGATATACGGTATTGGGAAGTACAAACTTGTCTTGTTTACCCACTACCGGTTTAGGATGCAATTCACTTTTAATTTCCCAGTCCTGTAGATCCATCCGAGCATTGAGGCTGTTTTTCGATTTCCCGTCTTTACAAAGAAGCAAGTTGAGTATGTGCTCGGATACTCCCTTCTCTATGTGCATGATGTCCAGACAATGACGCACTAAATTTGTTGACCAGTATGGAAGCTCGAAGAAAATGCTTAATTTGTTCCAGAATGATTGTTTGACCTGTTTTGTCAGATCCATCCCGAAGGTCATATTATTGTAACCATCCCACTGAGCAGTCACGTCCTCTCCAGACAATGGGGCTGGAGGTCCAAGAAGCTCCTGATGACCATCAAAGTGAACAGCGTCTAACCTGTAGGGGTGGTCTAGAGGCAAGAAACGTCGATGGCCGCAATAACAAACCTTCCTCCTAAAATTCAAGAATTTCGATATTGTATGTTGATGGCAATAAGAACATGCTTTATGACCATGTACGGACCAACCTGATAGCATTCCATACGCAGGAAAGTCATTAATTGTCCACATTAAAGTCGCACGCAGTATGAAGGTTGTATTTGTGTTTGCATTGTAAGTCTCAACACCATCAATGAATAAAGATTTTAACTCCTCGATCAGAGGTCGAAGATAGACGTCGATATTGTTTCCCAGTGAGTTTATTCCGTCGATAAGAAGAGGCATTATAAAGTATGATTGGTCCATAGCCAACCAAGGCGACAGATTATAAACTATCATTACAACGGGCCATGTGCTGTGGCTTCCAGCCATATAGTTGAATGGGCAGAAATTATCACTAGTGAGTCCGAGCCTGACATTGCGAGGATCACTACTGAATATTTCGTGCCTCCTATCTAAATTCTTCCATGCCGGTGAATCTCATGAACGACTCATTTTTCCATCTTCACTTGGAGGAGCACGGTAATGCCAAATCATTGCGCCGGCTGTTTTCTTGCACCAGAATAGCCTCTGCAGCCTCTGTGTTATGGGAAAGTATCGTGCTATCTTGACAGGTATATCGGGCTTCTTATCAGAATCTTTCGGCTTATACCTGGACTCTCCGCATGTTGGACACTCTTTAAAATCTGAATTCTCTTTCCGATACAACACGAAATTTTTTGGACATGCTTGTAAGTCCATGTCACGCACCCCATGAGCTTGCGGGGAGGCAGAATATAAGAAAAACGATTATCAAAGCTTCGTAACACGGACTTGAGCACACGGATCGTGTCTAAACCATTACTAGCAAACTACGAGAGGTTTAACTTCTCGGATTAGAAGTTATACCTCACGTTACTTGTCCTTCGGGTCTTCATCGCTGTTCTCCACTCCTTGTAGGCTCTTTGGAACGTCGGCACCTCAACGGCCTCCTCGAGTCAAAGACGATCCACCCGAGAGCTCCTACTCCAAGCTTGACCTCTAACTTGAGGTAACTAGGTTTCTCAAAGTGCTAATCTAAGCAACCTAGGTGATATAGAGTTGGATTATGGATGTATTAGTCTAGCTAACCCTTGATCTCAACACATGAGAGGTTAGGGTTAGGGTTTGAAGAGAGAGAGAGCTTGAGGAGAGAGAAGGTGAGAATGAGAATCCTTTTGGATGAATGATATCATTTGTGTATATATGAAACATTTCATATTATTAAATGAATAACAAATAATGATATATCATCATGTTTCATTAATACACTAAGTGATTCATCACATGAGTCATATGAATCATAAATGAATCATTAACTCCATGGATGATTCACTCTCATGACTCATTAATCCAATAAATGCAAATGCCACCTTACCCTACAAGTCATCATCCTTCTAGAAGCTTCCCGACAAATTACGAGAACGCCCCTCCTATCCGTGAAAACACGGAAAAACTTTAGACTGTATAAATCCAATGATCCGATACTAGAATCTGGCTTAAACCAAAGCCGACTAGTAAAAACTGTCCGAACATCGTACGTACGTAAAAATACGTATGCGTCCAAACCCTGTCGTAAAACCATACGACCTCTATATCGTTTCGCCCGAAACAGGGAAACTCTCTGTGTGGGACTCTAAAGACTCGACACTACGCTGGCAGTGGTTTAACCACAGACCGCAAGCGGCACTAGCTGTACGTAACGGTCCCCAGGTAGATGTCGATAAGAAGGCCGATGAGGAAACCCATCCGAACTCCAAATGAGCCTGATGTGACAATCTCCGTACAGTCCGGTCTGTTCGTCTAAGACTATCGCATATCGAGCCTAGGGGGTGGCAAGCGTCAGTCCCCTAATAGCGGTATAAGTCGTGTCGGAGCGTAGCCCATTACACCTTGAGAAACTACTGGAACCTACCAGTAAATCTCGCTTGCCCTGACCAAGTACTTTGCATAATGGCTCTCTGACACAGCGCGATATCAACCCCCAATACCAGGAGAGACGAATCCTATCAAACTGCCACTGCCTCCAAGTGCTCGGGACTGCACCCAACTGCTACCTGTTTGCACGACTCCTTTGAGCCGTGGTAGGGTAGCAATCTAAGAACAGTGGGACACACTCGAGGCGAAGTAGCAGTGTCAAGTCTGCGGACTATGCTGTACTCATGTCACCTGGGAACTGTTAACTAATGACGGGTATAATACCAACCAATAGTTCCCTGCGAGTCCTGTCCGGTGTACCCGTAACCTAACGAGCACTTGCATACTATCTCCAGTACGATGTACTGATGGCTGTGGGATAGACCATCTCCCTATGCTGGGATGAGAAGCGTATACACCAGTCTACTCCGGAGTATCGATGCCCTATCTCGATAATCCTACGACCAGGGACTTGTATAGGATGTTGCTTATAGACTACCCAGCCCCCATTAGTGTGATTGCCATCACAACGCTGGTAATCAAGCAAAGATCCTAAGGGCTCTACTAATATGTATAAACGATACGTTACAAGAAACATATGCACATATTAAAATAGACACAAACCAAGTAGCATACTACCATTTTTAGCAAGACTGTCAATACAACTATGAATATCCCAAGCTTCCATTAAGTAATATACCAACTAGTATGATACAGTAATGGCCTCTAGGGCATAAACTCTAACAATCTCCCACTTGCACTGGGGCCATGTACTGGCATATCGCAGACCTATCATCTCGAATAGCCTCTCGAACTGCGTCTGAGGAATGGCCTTTGTGAATGGATCAGCAGTGTTATTCTCTGTATCTACTCTCTTTACCTCGATCTCCCGGCGATCTACGATCTCTCTGATCAGGTGATACCGCCTTAAGATGTGTCTGGACTTCTGATGGGACCTGGGTTCCTTCGCTAAAACTATTGCGCCGTTGTTGTCGCAATACATAGGTATTGGACCAACACTGGTAGGAACCACCTGAAGTTCTGTGAGGAACTTCTTCATCCAGACAGCTTCTTTTACGGCATCACAAGCAGCTATGCACTCCGCTTCCATCGTTGAGTCAGCAACGGTCTCCTGCTTTGAACTCTTCCAACAGACCGCCCCTCCATTGAGGGTAAAGACATAACCCGACATGGACTTGGAGTCATCCTTGTCACTCTGGAAGCTGGAGTCGGCAAAGGCCTCGATCTGGAGGTCTTTTCCGCCATACACCAAGAACATCTCCTTAGTCCTCCTCAGGTACTTGAGAATGTTCTTTACTACTATCCAGTGCTTCTCCCCTGGGTTTGCCTGATACTGGCTTACAACGCTCAATGCGTATGCTACATCTGATCTGGTACATAACATCGCATATATTATAGAGCCCACCGCAGAAGCGTAGGGTATAATCGACATGCGATCCCTTTCCAAATCAGTCTTAGGAGACATCTCTTTGGAGAGGGTGATTCCGTGACAAGCCGGTAGGTTACCGTGCTTAGAATCTTCCATACTGAATCTTTTCAATATGGTGTCTATGTATCTGGACTGCGAAAGTCCCAACATCCTCTTTGATCTATCACGATAGATCTGGATCCCCAGAATGTAGGTGGCATCACCCAGGTCCTTCATGGAGAACTTCTGTGACAAGAATCTTTTGACTGACTGTAGCATAGGAATATCATTTCCTATTAAGAGAATGTCATCCACGTACAGGACGAGGAATACAACAACTCTCCCTACAATCTTACTGTATATGCATGGTTCATCTGGATTTTTGATAAAGTCGAATTCTTTGACAATATCATCAAAACAGATGTTCCAACTCCGCGATGCCTGCTTTAGTCCATAAATGGACTTAAGCAACTTGCACACTTTACCGCTGCTCCCACTCTGAATGAATCCCTCTGGCTGATCCATATAGACGCACTCTTCCAAATTACCATTTAGAAAAGCCGTCTTTACGTCCATCTGCCAGATCTCATAATCGTGGAAGGCAGCAATGGCAAGAAGGACCCGAATGGATTTGAGCATAGCCACTGGAGAAAAGGTTTCATCATAGTCCAAACCAGGTCTTTGACGGAAACCCTTTGCAACAAGTCTAGCCTTATAGGTTTCAACCTGTCCATCTACACAATTCTTCTTTCTGAAGATCCATTTGCATCCTACGGGTTTTACCTCATCTGGAGCAGTGTCCAAAGTCCATACTTTGTTAGTGTACATGGACTCCATTTCGGTCCGCATTGCATCCAGCCATTTTACCGAGTCGCCGCTCTGAATGGCTTGCTGGAAGATAGTAGGGTCATCATTATCAATGATGCAATTTTCTCGATCCCCGTCTATGAGAAAACCGTAGTATCTCTCGGGCGGATGAGACTGCCTACTACTTCTGTGGATAGGCGCTGGTGTGTCCCTTTCTTCTGAAACCTCTGGTTCTACCATATTTTCAGTAACAGCTTATGGTTCTGGAATTTCTTCCAGTTCTACTGCGCTCCCACTCTTCTGATTTTCTAAAAATTCAGTTTCTAAGAAGTGGGCATGACGAGAAACAAAAACCTTTTGTTCCTCTGCGTAATAGAAACAATATCCCATGGAGTTCTTTGGATATCCCACAAACTTACACTGTACTGAGCGTGCTTCGAGCTTGTCCAGATGCTGCTTTTTTACAAAAGCTGGACATCCCCATGTCTTCAGGTACTGAAGATAGGGTTTCTTCCCACTCCACATCTGATATAGTGTGGTAGGCACAGTCTTGGTTGGAACCTTGTTCAAAAGATATGCAGCTGATTCTAGTGCATAACCCCAGAAAGATCGCTATAACTCAGCCTTACTCATCATGGAACGAACCATATCCAACAGGGTTCGATTCCTCCTTTCCGATACACCGTTGTGTTGTGGTGTGTATGGAGGAGTAAGCTGAGAGAGAATTCCATTCTCTTTTAAGTAACCCAGGAACTCGGCACTTAAGTATTCACCACCTTGATCAGATCTCAGTGTCTTGATACTTTTGCCTGTTTGGTTTTCCACTTCATTCTTGTATTCCTGGAATTTCTCAAAAGCCTCGGATTTATGCTTCATCAAGAAGATATGTCCATACCTAGAGAAATCATCCGTAAAAGTAATGAAGTAGGAATAACCACCTCGCGCATGTGTAGACATTGGACCGCACACGTCACTGTGTACGAGCCCCAAGAGCTCGCTCGCTCTTACTCCGTGTCCAGTAAATGGAGTCTTTGTCATCTTTCCCATGAGACAAAATTCACAAGTAGCATAAGATTGATATTCGAACGGATTCAAATATCCTTCTCTATGTAACTTAGTTAATCGTGTTTCATTGATGTGACCTAGTCTACAATGCTATAAGAAAGCCTGATTTATTTTTGGAGACTTTCTTTTAAGTGTGTTCTGGACATTGAAAACCTGAGCTTGACTCAATACGTATATACCGTCATCTAATGTACCGGACCCAATCAGAACTTGATTTAGGTGGATGTGAACTACATCGCTTACGAATGTAAAATCATATCCCTCTCTCGAAAGTGAGGACACTGATATGATATTACAAGTCAAACTAGGTACATACAAACAGTTACGTAGAATCAATATCTGCCCACTTGTCAAACCTAGGCGATATTCTCCCACGGATTCAGCGTCCACGCTTATTCCGTTTGCAACTCTGAGAGACAAATCACCTACCCTGATAACTCTACGGTTTCTCAAAGCATGTAATGAATTACAGATATGAGATCCTGCTCCGGTATCTAGTACCCAGGAAGTAGAGTTAATTGACAAACAGTTCTCAATTACAAACACAATTGAGGCCGAAGCCACAACATGCTTCGTATCCTGGCTACTGGCTTCCAAAGCCCTGCAATCCTTCTGCCAATGTCCGTTCCCATAACAATAGGAACATCCCTCCTTACCTACACCAAGTCCCAAAACTTTTGCTCTTCCCTTTCCTCCTACTTTACCGACACCGTATATCGGCTTTGTAGAGGTCTTCTTTTCACCCTTTGCTTTCGCCCTGGATGTAGAAGAAGATGGTCCCCCATTAAGCAGAGCTTGTGTCTCCCTGGTTTCTTTCAGGGTGTAAGTAGAGGGTAGGGACTGTGGAAATAAGTCAGCGTATGACCTGTTTCTCAACATGGTCTCCAGGTCCTTGAGCTCATCAATATAGCTAGTCATCGTAAGGACGTCGTCCCCTACAGATGACCCGACAGCCAACCTCTCTTGAATTAATTCGTTCGAGGTCTCATATCTTGCGATATGAGATTGCTCTCCATATAAATCTTTGTTATGGAGAAAGATGGAAACTGAGTCCATCTTCTCGTGCTGCTTCTGGTATACACCATCAACTGAAGCCAACACGAGGCACTTGGCTTTCGCTTTATCCTTTTCCCTTGTCTGACGGATATCCATATCCGCAACGGTGGAAACTGGACCTAGGAAGGCGGGATCTTGAGTAGTAATAGGGTGGTCCAGCTTGTTATAGGCAATGGACATCTGGACAGACCTTTGCCAGTCATATAAGTCAGATTCAGTCAACTTGTTATCTAGATGTAACCTAGTCATGGTCACAAGGTCGCTGCAATGAGTGAGAGAGAGAAGAAAACACTTTAGCATGATGCTTTTGCAATTTTAGATTGGTTTTTAGTTTATCTAAACTGGATGGCTCCCATTGTTTCTCAAATCCTTCCTCAAACCATAAAAGAAGAATTAGCCAGGACTATTCTCACTGTACAATACTTGCTTAACCGTTCAGCCAGGCTAGTGTCGGTACTTCGAGGGAGGTTTTCCAACGCTTTCGCGAAGTTCCTTAATTAAATAACCTCTTTTCTCTGGGGGCGTATCCCCACTGACACCTTTCTCGACACCTACTTGGTTTATAGCATTGATCGTTAAGTGACGAATCTTCTGATAAGTAGCATATACTCACAGTAGGATCGGGATCCAAATATCATCGTGTGGTAATGTTGAAGGAATCCTACCAACATTCATCAAACTCCAAATGATATGCAATACTAGCAAGTTTCAGTTTCTTTAGAAACTCCCGATGTGGATTTTTGCCCCATGTTCTTATCACCTTGACGAAAGCCAACAAATCATAAGTCACATGTCAAGTTCTGCCCATCATTATCTTGTTAATTTGAACCCACCTGTACATACCCTTGACGAAAGCCAACAAGGTAATACGACTGTCCCAAACCAACTCATCTATCTATGCAACAAATGAATACCCCAGCAGCTACCAAACACTATGCCTTGACGAAAGCCAACAAACATAGCTTGAATACTACTGACCATCCATAAGAAATGACGGAGGGCTACGACTGGTTTTGGCGAAACCGTGAACGTAGTGAACTTGATATAATCGAAGGAACCTGATAGCTTTTTTTAAAGGAGTGGTTAAAGCTCCGCAATTAAAAAATTCTGCTATTTTAAAATAACCGAGTGGTTTCTTTTAAATTTGTTCCAACGATTCAACTTTGGTTTATTTTCTTTGCATTAAAATAATGCGTCCTATCATTTAACCTATCATTGCAGAAAACAACGAAAATACAACGTCCTCTTATGCCATCCGCATTCGCCACTTGGTCCCGTCATCACCCGTTAGGTTACTTAACTAACGACAGAGCGGGGGCTGGGCTAGCGCGGGTGTAAAACATAAGTGACGTCTAAATAACTATCATATATAGATATTGTACATTCGTCAGACGCAATAATAGGCATTCCAGATCACAGATGAACATTATTGGATATACAAGCAATCCGCGTTTGCTTTGAGCCTGCAACAAAAGACGGATTACACAGTTGTGATGAATAGCCATTACCCCACCCTAGACCCCTACGGGTGCGGCAAACTACCCGCCAAGTACCCGAAGTGAAGCGGTCTCCCTCAACAACGTGAGTAGGCCACTAAACACTTCAACGTACCCGGTAGTTTGTGTACCCCACCTTGGGTCTATCCTAGGAGCAAAAAATAGTAAATGAAATAATACAACGGTGGCTACAACCGCAACCTGGATGTGCCCCGCAAAAGAATATTACATCATATTACAATTTACATCAAATGAATGAATATAAAACCCATCTCAAACCCCGGCTAATCATCACAACAATCCAATCAAGTTCATATACACAAACAGTAAACATTACAGAAATGTGCAACCCCCTGCCAACCGATATACTAGCAGTTAGGGGAGGTTTACGAACACATTAAACATTACAGATAAAAATCCGATTAGTAAATAACTTAGAATATCGATCGACAACCTTTTTTCCGTGTCTACCCCAAATGCAAGCCAGCACAGAAGTAACCTGGGCAAAAACAGAATATACTGGAAAACAAAAAAATTTAAAATATGAATTTCTGTGAAAATCCGAGTCAACTCGGGGTTGACTCCGCGGCGGATCCGCGGCTAAAAGCACCATTCGGCAGCGGATCCGCGGCCATCTTGTTGAGTTACTGAATTGTATTTTCCCAGTATTCTTATATTCCCCTGCTATGAATTTTAAGGCATATCAAATATTTTTTTCGACACGTTTAAAATTAACAGAAACTAATAGGGGTCCGGGTTAAGTTTTCGCGTTTTTCCGACGATCAAAGTTCTAATTAGTTGCTAACAAGCTAGTAAAGGTTTAGTTGGCTCTGATACCACTGTAAGTCCATGTCACGCACCCCACGAGCTTGCGAGGAGGCGGAATATATGAAAAACGATTATCAAAGCTTCGTAACACGGACTTGAGCACACGGATCATGTCTAAACCATTACTAGCAAACTACGAGAGGTTTAACTATGCGGATTCGAAGTTATACCTCACGTTATTTGTCCTTCGAGTCTTCATCACTATCCTCCACTCCTTGTAGGCTCTTTTGAACGTCGACACCTCAACGGCCTCCTCGAGTCAAAGACGATCCACCCGAGAGCTCCTACTCCAAGCTTGACCTCTAACTTGAGGTAACTAGGTTTCTCAAAGTGCTAATCTAAGCAACCTAGGTGATATAGAATTGGATTATGGATGTATTAGTCTAGCTAACCCTTGATCTCAACACATGAGAGGTTAGGGTTAGGGTTTGAAGAGAGAAAGCTTGAGGAGAGAGAAGGTGAGAATGAGAATACTTTTGGATGAATGATATCATTTGTGTATATATAAAACATTTCATATTATTAAATGAATAACAAATAATGATATATCATCATGTTTCATTAATACACTAAGTGATTCATCACATGAGTCATATGAATCATAAATGAATCATTAACTCCATGGATGATTCACTCTCATGACTCATTAATCCAATAAATGCAAATGCCACCTTACCCTCCAAGTCATCATCCTTCTAGAAGCTTCCAGACAAATTACTAGAACGCCCCTCCTATCCGTGAAAACACGGAAAAACTTTAGACTGTATAAATCCAATGATCCGATACTAGAATCTGGCTTAAACCAAAGCCGACTAGCAAAAACTGTTCGAACATCGTACGTGCGTAAAAACACGTATGCGTCCAAACCCTGTCGTAAAACCATACGACCTCTATATCGTTTCGTCCGAAGCAGGGAAACTCTCTGTATGGGACTCTAAATACTCGACACTACGCTGGCAATGGGTTTAACCACAGACCGCAAGCGGCACTAGCTGTACGTAACGGTCCCCAGGTAGATGTCGATAAGAAGGCCGATGAGGAAACCCATCCGAACTCCTACTGAGCCTGATGTGACAATCTCCGTACAATCCGGTCTGTTCGTCTAAGACTATCGCATATCGGGCCTAGGGGCGGCAAGCGTCAGTCCCCTAATAGCGGTATAAGTCGTGTCGGAGCGTAGCTCATTACACCTTGAGAAACTACTGGAACCTACCAGTAAATCTCGCTTGCCCTGGCCAGGGACTTTGCGTAATGGCTCTCTGACACAGCGCGATATCAACCCCCAATACCGGGAGAGACGAATCCTGTCTAACCGCCACTGCCTCCAAGTGCTCGGGACTGCACCCAACTGCTACCTGTTTGCACGACTCCTTTGAGCCGTGGTAGGGTAGCAATCTAAGAACAGTAGGACACACTCTAGGCAAAGTAGCAGTGTCAAGTCTGCGGATTATGCTATACTCATGTCACGTGGGAACTGTTAACTGACGACGGGTATAATACCAACCAACAGTTCCCTGCGAGTCCTGTCCGGTGTATCCGTAACCTAACGAGCACCTGCATACTATCTCCAGTACGACGTACTGATGGCTGTGGGACAGACCTGTTAGTTATATGTATGCCCTAGAGGCCATTACTGTACATAGGATGTATATTGTAGTGGATGCTGGGACATATATAGGGAGGACTTTCTTGCTCGACATGATAGTATGCTATCTGGTTACACTTTACCTTAACGTGTATACTAATTGTCTCTCTGTTACATGTTGGTAAAGCCCTTAAGATGTGTACTTGACTACCTGGACTATGATGCGGATCATACTAGTAGGGACATGGTAGTCCATAAGTACATCCTTCAAAGTCCCTAGTCGTGGGTGTATCGAGATGGGGCATCGATATACCAGAGTAGACTAGCGTGTACCTTCTCGACCCATACAGATGGGCGATGGATGATCCCATATCCATTGGTGTTTGACATCGGAGGTGATATACGGGTGCTCAGTAGAGACTGGGTACACTGGACGGACTCGCCGATAACTCCCAGATGGTATTATACCTCACGTCAGATGGCAGTTCTCTGGTGACACTGGTACAGAGTAGTCTGTTGACCCGAGATCGTCATAGAGTCTTGTGTGGTTCCCACTGTGCTTTGATTTCCATCTTACCACGTCCAAGAGGGCGTGCAAAACGGTGGTTTTTGGGTACAGTCCCAAGTCACATGGAGGCAATGAGCGATAGGAGGGGATTCGTCTCTCCCGGTATAGGGAGTTGATGTTGCGCTGTGTACGATTGGCTATAACAGGAAATCCCTGGCCAGGGTTGCTGAGATTTACTGGTAAGTGTTTCCAGTAGTTTCTCGAACAGTTATAGACCTCATATCGACACGACTTATCGAGCTATTGGGGTCTGACGTTTACCACCCCTAGGCGAGATATGCGACATATCAGACGATCAGACCGGACTGTACGGTAGTGTTACTGGTTGGATTCACAGGAGTGTGAGCGAGCTTGCTCGTCGATCTTCTGATCGCTCAATACCCGGGTGGCCGTTACGTTTAGCAGACCGCTTGCGGCTTGTGGGTGTTTGATATGATCATCACCTGCTGCCGGCGTATTGACGAGTCTTTAGAGTCCTACACAGAGGTTTCCTGGCTCAAGCGAAACGAAATAGGAGCGCATATGAGATATGTGCGGGACCGAGAATAATACGAGTATGTGATACTGTATTCGATTCTCGTGATGTGACATTGATCGGTTATATGCGATATAGCCGGGTTATCGGATCAAGTGTTGATTCGATAAGATGTTACTAATGATACCAGTCGGTTATGTGCGTCATGACCGGATCGTTAAATCAAGTGTTGATTTAATGATTTAATGCATAATTATATATTTGATATATTACTTTGCATTAACTAGTATCGGTTCACTTTAAATGGATTTTCTCGCTCGGATGTGCACATTGTATATTTGATGTAGTTTTGTGCACATGATTGTATCATGTTTGATGATACATGTTAACTTGGATTTGTGTGAAGATTAAACCATGGTTGTGAGAGTGGTTAGGGTTTTGTTTATTCTCCCATTATTTATTTATTCATTCTTTTGGAAAATAAATAGAAAGGAGAAAAGAATGGTGGCTTAATTTGGAGTTTAGTTGAAGCTTCATGAAACTTTGATCAAGTCAACCATTCTTATCTCATCCTTAACCCTAACCATTCCCACTAACCATGATTCATTCTCTACACTTGACTAGAGTTAATATTATGATAAGTATTGTTATTCTTTTCTTTTTTGAATATTCTTATCATAATATTCTTCTTCTTCTTCATCTTCTTTCATGAAGAAAAAGCTTTCTTCATCAATGGTGATTGATGATAAAGAGTGAGAAATCCAATTCTAAATTGAACCCACTTCCTATTTCTTCATCCTCTACCTCTTGCCAAGTAGTAGAGTGTGTTTACTTCACAAGATTCTTGACTTGGTGAAGTCGGAGCTTGATTTAGCGATGCCTCGACGTAGATCATCTTCGGCACGTCGTCGATGACCTAGCCCGCCCCTTCTCCCATGAAGCCGACGCAAGAGCCCGGATTTAGATTTAGACAGTGAGGATACTTCGTTGCGGAGCTATGGAGGTGGAGCACCGGATCTACAAAGGTTGTATTTCCGTTAAACTTTTAGTTAAGTGTTAACTAGTTAGTTTTTCGCCTAGACATCTAGCCGACGATCCGTAGTTTAGGGTTTGTAGGCACCGTAAAATTTGAAATTGGCATGTTCGATGCCTTGTGAGACCTCATTAGGGTGCCTAGGAACCCTACAAGACCATCTCCCTATGCTGGGATGAGAAGCGTATACACCAGTCTACTCCGGAGTATCGATGCCCTATCTCGATAATCCTACAACCAGGGACCTGTATAGGATGTTGCTTATAGACTACCCAGCCCTCACTAGTGTGACTGCCATCACAACGCTGGTAATCAAGCAAAGATCCTAAGTGCTCTACTAATATGTATAAGCGATATGTTACAAGAAACATATGCACATATTAAAGTAGACACAAACCAAGTAGCATACTACCATTTTTAGCAAGACTGTCAATACAACTGTGAATATCCCAAGCTTCCATTAAGTAATATACAAACTAGTATGATACAGTAATGGCCTCTAGGGCATAAATACTAACAATGCTTGAATCTTCTCATACTTCAGACCCAAATCAGACATCATCTTCTGGACTTTGTACCAGCTGTCGGGCACGTTATTTCCCGGAGGCATAGAATCTTTCAAGAACGAAAGAAGTATTGTGAATGACTTGTTGCTCCATCCATTTAGGCACTTAATCTGGAAAAGTTGGACGAACCATGAGAGGGTGGAATACTTTGCATTTTCATAAATTGGTTTTCTAGCATCATTCATGAAATTTTCATACTTATCCGCACGCGGTCCTTGACCGGAAGGAATATCATCTTCGGTACGAATAGATTCACCTAGGGAAGCCTCTACCATATCCTCCATTTCTTCTCCTGAAAAGAAATTACCGTCTTCTTCTTCTGCCGCATTACCGTCTTCTCCTTCTTCTTCTGCCGCATTACCGTCTTCTCCTTCTTCTTCTGCCGCATTACTGTGTTCTTCTCCTTTCCCGTGATATAGCCAAGTTGTATAAAGTCTAGTAAAACCATGTTTAACGATATAAAACTCTGCAAATTCTAGCTTCTGCCAGTAGTTATTCCCATATTTATCGCATGGGCTGAGAATCTTCTCCATCACGATCTTATTATGTGCGCGTGCAAATTCAATAAAAGTAGCAACTCCTGTGACAAACTTAGGTTGCATACGTTGTTGCCAATTCACATGCATCCAGTCCTTAACTCTGATGTACTCATGGGCTATGTTAGACTGTATAACATATAAGTTGTAGGTTATGATGACTATATTGAGAAATCTAAGAACATGATGGTTACTGACAAAGGAGAAAATCCGTGTATATACTTTGTATTTGCGTTTGTCGTTGAAAAGAATAAATTATCGATAATCAAAGTTAGATTTGAGGATACCCATGTATGAGTTGTATTCTATATATGTGTGTTTCAATTTATGATTTTGCTTAAGTGTAGGGTTATTAATGTGTATATACTGTGTGTGCGTTTGTTGTGTATTCGTGTTGTATATGTGTGTTTCGGCTGTCGGGGGTAAGACTTCTTTCTCATTAAGAATGTATAGAGCAGACACCTATTCGCTTGTGCTTTCAACCGTTTCGAGTAAATTTCGGCAGCACCTCCTCGCTGTTCTCCAAATACACTGTAATAGAATAGATAATCATTTCAAAGCTGTGAAAAAACGTTGAAATGAACATCTAATCTATCTTTGTACACAGAGAACCAGCGGAAAAGTACTGAGAAAATAACTCGAAATGGATGAAAACACAAGTGAATGCATGTGTTTACTTTATACATTCCTAACTTATCCACACGGGACAAATCTATCGGTTATCATACGATCGAATCTTCTCGTCACATAGACTACACGAAGCTTGTTAGTACCGAGCTATACCATCCGATATTTAACAACCTTCGTATAGTTCTATATCACGACGAATATCGAACGCATGTTAACCGATAGACGGGGACTAAGTGGCGCTTTGAGTTTCATATATGAGTATCGATGAGAATATGAAAGTTTCATATTATTATCGAGTATCATATATTGGTTTTAACTTGAATATTTAACATGAATAGGTTTTACGTTTACGTTTCGTTATTAAGGGTTCGAAATTTCAAGTTTAGGGTAAATTTTTCTTGCGTTTACGGTAAAATTATATGTTTACGTTATCATCGAGTATCCTACTGAATGAACTAGTGCACCCAAAACCCTAAGCCTAAATAACCCAAATTAACCTAATTAACCACAATTAACCATAATCGTTACCCTAACACAAATTATCCCTAATTAACCCAAACTTAACCCAATTTACTCAAATTAACCTAATTAAGCCTAATCAACCCAAACTTAACCCAATTTACCCTAATTAACATAATTAACCATAATCAACACCCTAACCCTTTCAAATTATCACTAATTAACCCAAATTAACCCTACCCTCTAATTAACCCAAATTAACCCTAACCTCTAACCCTAAACCTGAACCAAACCCTAACTCTAACCATACACTGAACCCTAACCCTACTCTAACCATACCCTGACCCTAACCTTAACCCTAACCCTAATTACCCTAACCCTAACCATAACCCCAACTAATTAACCCTAACCCCAACTAATTAACCCTAACCCTAACCCTAACCCCAACTAATTAACCCTAACCCTAATTACCTTAACCTTAACCCTAACCCCGACTAATTGACCCTAACCCCAACCCTAACTAATTAACCCTAACCCTAACTGAACCGAACCCTACCCCTACCCCTAACCCTAACCCTAACTGAACCGAACCCTAACCCTAAGCTTAACCCTACCCTAAACTGAACACTAACCCTAACCCTCATCCTAACCGAACCCTGAACCCTAGCCCAAGTAGCAACCCATTAATCATCAAAATTATAAATAAAAGCATTATTAGAAGTAAAAATTTGAGATTTACTAACCTGTAGCTAGGCCGACGATGGAGGAGACCGGTGGTCGACGATGCAATCGGCGACGAGTCACGGACGGTGGCGACGAGAAAGTCGACGATGAAGTTTTGGGAGATCGAGGGCGGTGGCGGGCCGCGGGCGAAAGGCGGTGGCGACGAGACGCGGGAGAGGTGGCGACGAAAGACGCGCGTGGGAGATCGAGTGAGAGAGAAGAATTTTTGGTAACGAGAACTTTTATGTGCTTTTTTTTTATTATTAATAACTCATATATATACCCCTACAAACTTAACCGTAGGGTCTTCGTTTGCGGTTCCGTAGGGCTAAAGGGCAAATTATGTTTTAATATTTTTAAATTAAAACGTAGGGCACCGTAGGGACAACCATGGAGACCTACGGTATAATCCGTAGGGGCAATAAAATGTTGCCCCTACGGATGCCTTTATTCATAGGGCAACCCCTTATTGTAGTAGTGCATCACTCCTACTACGCACTTTAATTATCTTTCTTTTACCTAACCCTTGTGAGACATCCTACTGAGTATAACTCGCTGACGGATATTCCCTTTTTTTCTCTTCTTAGCAATATCAATTAGATCTGGAAAGGACCCAAAAACCAATTGAGAAGATGTAAGCGACGGCGGAGGACTACGCAGAGCTCTCTACATATAATTAGGATTGTCTTTATGATTTTTTTAGCCCACCTGTTTAAGGCTCGCTTTTATTTCCAATCTTTCTCTTCATCGATATAATAAACTTTGATGTTGAACTTAGCTTGTAATAAATATTGGTTAAAGAATAAAAGTTTCCTTTTTTGTACTTGCTTTTGTTTACTCTTACATATTATACGCTTAGCGTAACTGTATCGGATAGAGTATCTATTTGATATAGTTATGTTGCGCGTCTCGTCGCGTCTCCGCTCTCGTATATTAGGAAGCGGGACTTGACATTTTTAAGCACTCAAACTCTATTCATATGATTAAGGAACTTGAAAAAAAGAGGAATTTTGCAAAGCCCACAATATCAGAACACCCCACCCTTTTCACCTGATTAAGAAGTTTGAAAATCCCACAATTGAAAACACTCGCATGATGACAGTCATGGTGGTTTGAAAAGAAAAGACACGATCTTTGTTTAAATTTTGGAAAAAAAGAAAAGAATAAAGAATAAAGAAGGAAGTGAGAGAAATGCTTTTCAAAGTCATCGGCAAAGGTAAAATGGGAAAGTTTATTTTTTTAATAAAAAAAGATTAAGGGAGATCGCAAAATACCTCCAACTTTTTAGTTTTTCACGATAACTCTCTTAAACTCTATAAATTAGAGATAATTAAGTCCCTAAAGTATATTCTTAGCATTTTACCGTGTCGTCTTAAAACACATAACATTTTAACTATTACCCTCAATTATTTTTTTAAATCCAAAAATTCCATCCTCCTCAATTATTCCATAGGGCTACCAATTCGTTTATTTTCCCCCATCACCCTTCTTTCTACCAATTTATTGATTTTTCCATCCTCCTTTCTCAATTTTAAAGTCATGAAGCTTTTTCGTCCGCACATCACTTATGTTAGAGTTGGAATGAAGAACAGAAACATATTCTGAATCTAAATCACTTCACAAAATTTTCTATGAGATGTCAAAATCATGAGCTATGATTATCTTCTTAAGACTAATTGACCCAGTTGAACTCGAACCCATCCCAAGTTCAAACCTTCCTTCATGTTCTTTAAGTTCAATAATATATAGTTGAAGGTATTTCCCTATAAGATGAGAAATGGAGAAAGAAGAAATTGTGTCTAGAAAGAAGGGTTTTGCTCAGAATCCAAATTCAAGTTTTCTCTCAACCATGTGAACTTGAAACAGATTTGCCCAAAAATAAGTATAGAGGAGAAAGAGGAAGTGGTGTCCTAGAAAAAGTGAGAATCTTTTCTAGAAGAAGAGAAAGAAGTAAAAATATTAAAGATATGCTAAATAAAGAGAGAGAAGAAAAAAAAATTAAAGATAAGCTAAATAAAGAAAAAGTAGAGAAAAGTTTTGTAAGACATCTGTGGGTAAAATGGAAAGAACATGTCATAATTTGATTACGTGGCAACCTATATTCCCGTTTGCAGACGTCCAAGAACGGCATTGTATATTTTTGCAAATGAGGATATTAGTTCAAGTGAGTTTTCTCTAATTAAATTAGTTGGAGGTATTTTATCGCAAAAATCTTGATAATTAGCGTATTTTTGTGGAATTTAGCCTAAAGATAAAATGATGGGACTCACATCTCTAGATATTTATATTATGGGACATATTGTGTTGCATGCTTAAAAGTGGATAGAAAAAGTATTAATCAATCATAGATGGGTTTGGCTAGATATTCTCCGACTCACAGTGTCATGCCAACTTCGACAACTTCCGTTCGCCTATGACTTAATACTCTACCCACAACCTTTCTGAATACCAAAACCATTTTTTTGTTAATTACTGCTTGATTTTAAATGACAGGAAGGAAACAAATATCCTTACATATGGAGCCATAAGTTGAAATATTTAAGAATGAAAAATAAAAGTAGGAATTAGTGCAGTGGAGATGAAAATGGGTTGGATCTGATGGGTTTTCATCGAATTTAAACTCGATATGAAAATTTAATGCTAAATTTAAAATCAATCTAGATCCGACGGGCTTACAGTATTATTTACCCAAATACTTATACAGGCGTATTTCAGGATAGCCCGGGTCAGAGAAAATTCAAATTGAATGGGTTGGATGGGGATTGATTTGGATGGACAGGTTTTGTCCCAAACCTGAATCCAATCCAAATTTTTGTTTAAATAGAGTTAAACATGTCGAGACAGGTTCAGACGGGTTTATATATACAGGCAAAAAGAACCCTGAACAAGCAGTTGGATCTGGTCAGGTCGGGTCGGGTCGGGTCAGACCCAGCAGACTTGCATTCTTAAAGGCGAGGTGTATAAATTGTAAAAAATAGAAACAAGAGAATTTTATGTGACATAAAGTTGTTATCTTTGTGTGAAGCTATATATATGTTGCTGCATGACAAGAAATCATATTACTCCTATGAACTGAACAACCTTGGGTTCACTCATGCAATTCTTCTGAAGCCACAAGTTTATAGTCATTTGGATTTGTCATACAAATATTGACATTTGAAACTAGAAACTATAAATTAATCAAGAAACGTATTGCTACATATAATATGAAACCTTGTTAATTCAATACTTGAGATTGTTTTGCTCTTCGTAAGTACTCTACATATTTAAAATTTCATGACACTTCTCTAAAATTAAGATATCAGAGATAACTTAAATATCTCTATATGCAACAACTTACGGGATATGGGCTTGGGTTTATTGTTTGTAGTAAATTATGAATAAGAGTGAATTCTATCTCATTATTGCGAGTTAAAACTTGTTAATACCAGTAAATACCTATTTAGTTTTAGATATAAGAAGATAGATGGTTCCTGCTTCCTTCCGTTTAGAGTTGCTCATCATGTACTTGAAGAACACAGAGATATAAGGATATAAAATGAGAACAATTGAAACTTTTATAGAATACATGTACCTTAAAATCGCAATTAAGAATATAAACATTTTCTGACTCGTTGTAATTTCATTTATTCCGGTTTTATGACAATTATTTCATGATCAGGTCAAAAAACACTTTATGAAGGAACTGTTAAGATACGAAATATATTTGATTGATTATGAAGTAATATCAGGTAAGATATTATGATTGATTTATAGGCTAGCTCTATCAGCAAAGGAATCATTTTGACTTAAAAGTATTCTTTATTTATGGCAACACATCATAAAGTGATATCAAGAAGGGAATACATATTGAGAGAATTATATAATGTATTTAGCCTATGATTAGATATTGTAAATATATTTGTAATTTATTTGATTTGATTGTATTTGTACTATAAGTAGAGGTATTTACCTCTTGATCAATACAAGAAAAGATAGAGAACTTTTTCATCATAATTATTATTTTCTTCTTCTTATTTCTCTTCAAATTATTTAGAGAGCGATGGAGGCTGTGATCTCCTTCAGATGTTGTCCTCCGTCGATCCTGTGATAGCGATCTTTGACGGTTGAGATTTGGTTTGGGAGTTGTTGAGCGTGTGGATCTCAATGGGTTGGCGTTGACGCCAAGCTATCTGTAAAAGAAGTCCCGGGATGGGTGACCACCGTAGGACCCTCCGACGATCAAGTTAATGCCTGGGAATAAGTGCAGAATAACTGCGTATTGGAAATGATTTTGAGTTATCTGAGTCGTCTGAGAGAGGGGTTTATATAGTGGTCGCGGGGAGTGAGCGGGTGAAAGATCGTCGCCATCAGTTATGCCCCTACGTTATTCTCGCATTAATGGCGGGATACGCCTATTAATGGGGGGACGCGCTAGCGTGGGACGCGGAACGTGGGAAGGTGGATATCTCTCCCTGGCGAGATACGCGGAGCCGTTGCGGGGGCGCTTGGCTTCCGCGCTCTAGGTTGATTGGGAAAGCCAAGGAAGCTCGGCCTGTCAGATGGCTCGGAGACGAGCAGTGAGGCCAAGAAAGCTCGGACTGACAGATGGCTCGGAGTCTAGCAAGAAGACCGAGAAAGCTCGGAGACAAGCTGTTGGTAGTTTGCTAGGTGAAGGTGGAAAGTACTCATGGAGGTTTCTTGAAAGGTCGAATATTTCCTCGGGACCTCGCCTGACAGATGGCTCGGAAACGAGCAAGGAGACCGAGGAAGCTCGGAGACGAGCTGTTGGTAGTTTGCTAGGTGAAGGTGGAAAGTACTGAGAGAGGTTTCCTGAAAGGTCGAACATTTCCTCGCGACGAGGTCCCGAGGAATGCCTCTGACGCAACTCATTTATTCCACCTCCGTAGCCTTCGGGACATGTCATCTGCCATGTGTCGTAATCTGAGAAAATACCAGTTGTGAGCATCATCATTAGCCCCACACTCTCGTTCCAACCTATTTATGGGTCAGGTTGAGAGTGGCCTGCTCGGTTTTTCTTCGGCTCAGTTTGACGCCGAGAATCAGAATGTGGATCGCCCGAGAATGACATGGCGTTTGGCGGTTACGCCGTTTCGATCTTTGGGCCCACGTGTTGTCTTGTCGTGCATCTGAATTTTTGCACGTATCTCCGATGGCGTCAGTGGATCAGTGAAATGGTTGCGCTTTAAAGAAGGGGCACCATTTCAGTCGATTCGCCAGTTGGGATACGAGCCATGTGTCAGACGTTGATTGGCGGAAGCGACAGGCTGTCTCTGACTCCTGCAATTTAAGAGACGTCCCCAATGGCCAGTCGTGATGTGGAGCTTCGACTGCCGCTTGGGCGCGACGTTTCGTTTTGGCGGGAATCAATCTAGGCCGTGGGATGTTCTCTCTTGGGGTGTATAAATAGGAGGGGACCATTCTACGGCCGACACTTTGCTCTAATTCTCTTTCATTGCAGAAGATTGCCCGGCGCTCCACTTCTTAGATCGGATCCTATGTTCATTTTTCCTTGGTGAGTCCTTTCCTTTGAATCAAGTTAGATGTCTTCATCCGAAAAGTCTGTATAGATAGTAAGGGTAGAGTCGGACAATGAGGCTCCAGTTGCTAGGGCCGAGTCTAGTGGGTCTTTCTCCTCTTCGGCTTCAGATAGCCAAGAGGGTTCCTCTTCTGATATGTCTTCTGAGTCGGGTTCACCCCTAGAATCAGGGTTGCCCTTGTCACTCGCCGTCGAGCAGCGACAAGGGCTCCTAAGGTGCGCATCGAGAACACCCGTGATGCGCCCTCCGTTTTGAAGAGTCTTGACGAGCTTTCCGAAATTCGGACTCGATTCCACATCCCCTCTAACTATTCCATCCGTTTAGCTAGAGAGGGTGGGTGGACAGACCAGATGCAGGGCAAGGAGATTGCCCGGTATTTGGAAGCGTTTCGGGCATGAATGCGTCCGCCCTTCCTAACCGAGGTTTGCTTCATTGCTTTCTTCTTGCCTCGGGCCAGTTAGCGCCGAACTCGTGGAGAATCCTCCTCGGGTTTCTGGTCCGGTTAAAACTTGATCAGATCCCCTTCAGTTTGACTCTTATTATGTCCTTCCTTTGTTATAAGAATCATCCCGGCACCAGCAAAGAAGAGCCGAGGTGGGTGTACTTTTAGTATAAAAACGTAAGGGTAGGACGGCCGGGTTGGGGTAGTAGTCGTCCCTTCTTCCATCCACGAGTGGAAGGAGAAGTTTGTATTCGTTGGGCCACCCGAGGGCGAGGATTGGCCTGTGCCTACACAGAGGCACAGGGCCGACTGCCCGAGGGCAAAGCAGTGGACTTCCCCCGAGGCGAGGATGGTTTCCCAGTGGGAGTCGATCCAGCGGGCGGATGTCCTGCTATCCGAGCAGGCACTGAGCTAGACCGGGCTCAGTCCTGCTCGTTTCTTGGGTAAGTTAGGGATTTTGACGACCTATTTAGACTTTGTTAACTTCCTTTGCCTTTTTATTATCGCTAACCCCCTTTTGTTTATGTGTTCATTTTCTCAGAGCCAATGGACCGATCGAAGATCCTAGCCGCAATGGCCGCCAAGAACCAAGAAAGGAAGGCCGGGGGCGCAAGCTCATCCCGTCCCGGTTCAAGCTCGGCGCCGAGGCCAACTCTACCGTCCAAGCCATCCGCCGCTCTCCGAGCCCCAGAAGAATGACGTGGAGGGTCATAAGCACGCGCGAGATCTGGCGGCCCGGACAAGAGAGGAGGAAGAGGCTGAGCTCACCAAATCCCCCTAAAAAGGTTGAAGCGGACGGTCTCCTGGCCACCTTCTACCGGGATCCCCATCAGGAGGGCGCCTTCTACATTGAGGTGCTTTCGGGGCTCTCCGTCACCGACAGCTTACTTTCAGACATGGAGCAAGCAGCCGGGAGCAAGATTTCCCGGGGGACCATGAAAGCCCAGGTGGCCGCCATAGTGTAGGAGGCGGTTCAAGTCGGTACTTGACTTTTCTTAAATTTTTTTAAGTCATGTTTCCTCGGTTTGAGCTTTCTAACCCGTTTGCTGCTTTCCTCAGGTCGTATCTCTCCTCATCGCCATGGAATCCGAGGAGGTAGCCCCGGCCATGAAAAAAACGGGTGAATCTTCCTCACGGAAGGAGGAACTCTGCCTCCGACTGTGGCATGCTGAGGAGAAGGCGGATCTCCTCGACACTCGACAGATCATCGAGGGGTTGACGAACTCCAAGCTGAAGACCTCATCGGCTCCTGGATGAGTCCAACCGGGCTGTCCAGGCCAAGTTGGAGGAGATGAACCGCCTTTACAACGCGCTGAAGAAGTCGAGGGACGCCCTCAAGAGGGATTTCCTGGTTGCTATGGACGCGGTGAAGCTCGCCGAGAGCCAGGCGGTGAAGCTCGCAGAGAGCTGGGCAGTTAAAGTCGTGGAGGGATATAAGGCGTCCGACCAATTTTACACCGATCTCGCCGAATCCGCGACCGTCGTGTGGCACAATACCCTCGATGCCGTCAAGGAGTCTATGCCGGAATTCGATGATAGCGAGCTCCACGCTAAGTACATCCTGACCGAGGAAGCGCCACAAGGGGATGTCGCTAAGGTTGCAGTTTGAGCGGAGGCTGTCGGCGGAAGCGCCGATTCCGAGGACGCAGTTTTGGTCCCTGATGCCGGCGTCGAGCAGGGAGAGATCCTTCCCGAGCGGGCAGCCTAAGGTTTCCCTCCTTGGCATTTTCTTTTCTTTTTCCAAATTTTGTAAGCCTCCGGGTAATTTTTGTAAAGCCGAGGAGCCCAGAATACATTGTATTTATTTTTGGTTATAAATAAAGTACTCCTTTTTCCTTTGCCCAAATGTCTGCTCACTGCACAAGTACTTTAGCCCGTATACTTTTCATTGTTTGAATCTTTATTGCGCGAGTATTTTTAGCTCATAGGTTTCTTTATCTTGCGAGTGTTAGGCTGGTGTCTACCCTTCCCGCACTCGCTGACTGTTCATCGAGTAGAGTCGAACGACAGCCAAGTGAAGGAAAGTCGGTGTTCTCCTTTTCCCCGGAGTCAAGGTGGCAATCACGCGTCGAGTCGAACGATAGCCAAGTGTAGGAAGGTCAGTGTCCTCCTTTTCCCTGGAGTCAAGGTGGCGATCACGCGTCGAGTCGAATGATAGCCAAGTGTAGGAAGGTTGGTGTACTCTTTTTTCCTGAAGTTGAGGTGGCGATCGCGCGTCGAGTCGAACGATAGCCAAGTGTAGGAAAATCGGTGTCCTCCTTTTCCCCGGAGTCGAGGTGGCGATTGCGCGTCGAGTCGAACGATAGCTAAGTGTAGGAAGGTCGGTGTCCTCCTTTCCCTCGGAGTCGAAATGGCGATCGCGCGTGGAGTATGAACAGATTGATGTGCCGAGCAAGAATCTCCTCGACGTCCTTGTGAGGAGGGCTTTAGATCCGCTTCTTTGTAAGGGAAGAATATGCCCGCTTCGGATGGTCCGAGCAGGAAGCTACTCCTTCGCCTTTACATCAAGGGCTTTGAATCCATAGCATTGATGGGCAGGAAGCTACCTATTGCGGATGGACTGAGCAGGAAGATACTCGGTGGCCTTGTGAAGAAGGCCTTAGATCCACAGCATTGATGGGTAGGAAGCTACCCACTGCGGATGGACCGAGCAGGAACCTACTCGGTGGCTTCAAGAGGAGGGCTTTAGACCACAACATTGATGGGAAGGAAGCTACCCACTACGGATGGACCGAGCAGGAAGCTACTCGATGGCCTCGAGAGGAGGGGTTTAGATCCACAGAATTGATGGCAGGAAGCTACCCACTGTGGATGGACCGAGCAAGAAGCTACTCAGTGTCCTCGTGAGGAGGGCTTTAGATCCACAGCAATGATGGGCAAGAAGCTATCCACTGTTAGTTATATGTATGCCCTAGAGGCCATTACTGTACATATGATGTATATTGTAATGGATGCTTGGACATATATAGGGGGACTTTCTTGCTCGACATGATAGTATGCTATCTGGTTGTATTTTATCTTAACATGTACTCTGATTGTCTCTATGTTACATATTGATAAAGCCCTTAGGATATGTACTCGACTACTGAGACTATGATGAGATCATATTAGTGGGGCCACGGTAGTCGGCGAGTACATCCTATAACTGTTCCTAGTCGAGGGTGTATCGAGACAGGGCATCGATACACCAGAGTAGATAGCGTATACGCATCTTGACCCATATGATGGGCGATGGATGATCCTATATCCATCTGTGTTTGACATCAAGGATTAAGTACGGGTGCTCAGTAGAGACTGGGTACACTGGACGGACTTGCCGAGAATTCCCAGATGGTATTATACCTCACGTCAGATGGCAGTTCTCCGGTGACACTGGTACAGAGTAGTCTGTTGACCCAAGATCGTCATAGAGTCTTGTGTGATTCCCACTGTGCTTTGATTTCCATTATACCACGTCCAAGAGGGCGTGCAAAAAGGTAGCTTTTGGGTACAGTCCCGAATCACATGGAGGCAATGAGCGATAGGAGGGGATTCGTCTCTCCCGGTATAGGGAGTTGATGTTGTGCTGTGTTCGATTGGCTATAACTGGAAATCCCTGGCCAGGGTTGTTGAGATTTACTGGTAAGTGTTAGCAGTAGTTTCTCGAACTGTTATAGACCTCATATCGACACGACTTATCAAGCTATTGGGGTCTGACGTTTACCATCCATAGGAGAGATATGCGACATATCAGACGACGAGATCGGACTGTACGGGAGTGTTACTGATTGGATTCGCAGGAGAATGTACATGCTTGCTTGTTTATCTTCTGATCGCTCAATACCTAGGTGGCTGTTATATTTAGCTGACCGCTTGCAGCTTGTAGGTGTTTGATATGATCATCAGCTACTGCCGGCGTATTGACGATTCTTTAGAGTCCTACATAGAGATTTCTTGACTCAGGCAAAACGGAGTAGGGGCACATATGTGATATGTGCAGGACCGAGGATAATGCGATATGAGATACCGTATTATATTCTCGCGATATTTAATATTAGCCGGGTTATCGGATCAAGTGTTGATTCGATGAATCGGTAAATGATATATTGGTCGGTTATATGCGATATAACCGGATTGTCGGATCAAGTGTTGATTCGATAATTTAATGTATAATTATATATTTGATATATTAAATTACATTAACTGATATAAGCTCACTAAAAGATTCTTTTTCTCACCCGGGTAATACATTGATATATATGCGATATATGTTAATTGTATTATTTTATTTTGTTGCAATAAATATTATATATGTGATATATAATATTGTAACATGATATGGTTATTAATGCAACATGTTTTGTGAAATTTAATTGAGGTTAGGGTTTGGATTAGGGTTAAGTCTTCATGAAGCTTTTAAGAAGCTTCTTGAAGTTTTGACTTTGACTTGGATATTTTGTGATATTTTGTGATATTTGCTTAACCCAACCCAACCCTTTAACCCTAGTTATGTCTCTACAATGGTTAGCCTTCTCATTATCTACCATGGTTGTATTTCTAACAACACACTAGAGTTCATTATTCATCACAAAAGGATTTACTATTCTTCTTCTTCCTTGAGCTTTTGAAAAGCTTTCTAGGTTTTTCTTATGTGATGAAAATGAGTGAGTTAATGAAAATAAATGAGAGCTAAAATCCTACTTCATCATCCTATTCTATCCTAGCCATTTAGATTAGGGTGTTCACTTCATTTAGTGAGTAAGAGCTTGTGTTAAAGAAAGTTCAAGGTAGATCATCTTTGTTATCGAAGATCGGAAGCAAGCATGCATCTTTCTCTTCGTGGAGCCTCTCGAGAGTTCGAAACTTGATGATCGCAGTGAAGGGACCACAACACGGAGCTTATGAAGTGAAGGACCGGACTACAAAAGTTGTAATCCCAAACTCTTAGATGTTAAAGTGTTTAACATGCTTTGTTTCACCTAATCTCTTGTTTAAAGATCTTGTTAAGGGTTGTTCGGCATGTCTAAATTTTAAATCGGGCATGGTTGATGCCTCGTAGACCCTTGTGAGCGTGCCTAGTAACTCTACAGTGGTATCAGAGCCAATCTAGAGCTTTAGGCGAAGTCTAGGCGATGTTTAAAGTCCGATCGAACCCCGAAACCCCGGATTATACCCTTCTCTGGAAATTTTGTAAAAATGTGATTTTTTCTGCATTAAAAATACTTAAAAATATCAGCAGGGAAATACAAGAATTACTGTGAAACACGTGCCTTTAATACTGTTAAAGCGCCGCGGAACCGCGGCCGTACCATGGCTTGAGCAGCGGTTCCGCGGCCATATAGTTGAATCATGACATGTGTTTACACAGTAATGTCCGTAGGTTTTTCCTCATATTTCTGGGTATTTTTAATTATACTCAAGTGTTGAGTTTTCTGGGTTGTATTGGGAGCTCGTTGATTCGATCGGAAAGTTTAACTTCATTTAGTTAGTCCGGGTAATTTTTAGAACCTGTTAAAAAGTTCGAACGGATATCAATAACTCACTTTTTCCCCTGCCGGAAAATTTCCAAGCGTTGGATTTTTCCGTAGTTTAAGAACGTTCTAAGTCGTGCAAGTAACGCGGTGGATCCTCTAGAAGACAAAAAACCTTAACTCGATTATGTGACCGTCTGAACTGCCTCTAAATCTTAGGGTTTGGAGAAGTACGGCGTGCCACATGTGAGGCGTTGGCTTGACCCTTCTACGGCTGGACCATTGGTACTGTGGCATGTAATGTATGTTTTAAAACTAATTTCAAGTGTTGAGAACTATTTAGAAAAACTTGGGTGTTTGATTATTCGATCGGAATGTTTAACATTGTCTATTTATCTGGAATGTGATACAATATTTGGAATCCACAAGTAGTTATGAGATAACTAATTTGAATGTTATAAATCTAGCAGTTCAGTCTCAGATGATCGGTTGCCACGGAATTTTGATGTGATCAAAAGTCCGTCGCAATCACGTAGTGTACGCGGATACTCGCTGGGTAAACTTAATAGACAGCCATGCCCCATAGCCCCGACCAAGTGACTGTAGGAGAATCCCGTCGCCAAAAGCATCCGTTCGGGTGCTCGCGGCAACGGTGTTCCGCCTTAGTGCACTTCGTCGACGGCATCGGGGGTGCGGCCTTCTACTAAAGTTTGCGACGAGCATTCGATCAGGATGTCGGAAATCTTGTTGAATTGCCCGACTTGATATTGAAAAGTGTTTTCGATAATGAGACTAAAATGCGGGGTTTATAATAGTTAGGCATGCGATATCTAAGGAATTCATTTGGTTAGGCATGCGATGTCTAAAAAGCTTGCGGATTCCAACTGTTGGAGTTTTACACTTTCTTTTCTGCGACCGTAAGTGTAGTATGTAGTTGTATTGCCAGTTTTTCGTTACTATATATCAACGACAATCGGTGTATGCATACTTACTTACGTTGATGATGTGAGATATTATGTGTTGTTGTGATATGTTATATTGGATCGTCGTGTTCTGAATAGCCGGGGGTTTTATGTGAGATGAGGGTTTTTATTTTCATTCATGTAAAATTCATTTGTATGTAATATTCTTTTATTGGGGCACTTCCTGGATGAGGATGTTGTCACCATTGTATATTATTTACTTTTCCTCATTAGGTAGACCCAAGGCGGGGAGCATAAGTAACCGGGTTCTACGGTCCAGTGGGAGACCATCTCGAGGAGTCGAGACCGGGTCTCCTAACTCTAGAACTGGCAGGGTTACTTGCCGCTCTCGTAGGGGTCTAGGGATGTGGGTTTGGCTATTCATCACGACCGTGGAATCCGTGTTTTATACAGGCTCGTATTAAAACACGGACGCCCTAGTATATCCAATATTTCATATATGTTCTTCTGCTGCAATGTTCTGTGATGAGATCATATTACTGCCTGAGGCGAATGTTTATATTATATATATGAGATATATATTATATATTGTTGATTTCGTTTCATATCTGATACTTGTGAAGCAAAATTAAAATGGGACTTCATTAATGAGATTAATGAAATAAAAGAAACCTAAAGATGTTGTAGAAACTTGTTTAAAAACTGGTAGCTCTAGTTCTTGCTTTGCATAGCGGTGTTCCTTGTAGAATATCCAGCACCTTATTCGATAAGGAAAGAGCCGAGATCCCTTCACCGGGAGTGACCTCTTTAGCGAAACTAGCAGATGCTACATACTCGGTTTGTCTTTTGATTGCTTCTATAGTTTTTGCTTTGCATAGCGGTATTTGTGAAACATCCTGCACCTTATTCGATGAGGAAAGAGTCGACGATCCCTTCACCGGGAGTGACCTATTTAGAAAAACTAGAAAAGGCCTAAAAAACACTCCATTTAAAATCACTCGATTCTACAACGATATCAAGTTCATTACGCAAAGGGTTTTCTTAGAAACCTGTCGTAGCCCTCCGTCATTTCAGATAAGTAATAGTTAGTATTCGTACTACGTTTGTTGACCTCTGTCAAGACGTAGTGTGCGGTAGCTGATTAGTGCTTATCTGTATAAGCATATGATGCGATTGATTTAGGGTAGTCGTGCGACCTTGTTGACCTCTGTCAAGGGTCGTGCGGGTGGGTTTACTTCAATCAGGAAATGACGGGTTGAACTTGACTAGCACCCTATGGTTTGTTGACCTCTGTCAAAGTCATAGGACACTTGGGGCAAAATATTATCGGGAATTTCAAGTGTTGAAATTTGCAATGAGATTGCATACCTTCTATGAGATAGTTGGATCCCAATACCCGTTGCGAGTAAGAGTTACTCTTGGGAGAGTTTTACACATTACAATTAGCCGATTAAGTGGGTGTCTAGAAAGGTGTCAACGGGGTTACGCCCCTGGAAAAACGAGGTTTACTTTAATTAGGTTCGTGCGAAAGCATGGGGAACCTCCTTCAAAGTACCGACACCGGCCTGGCTGTAAGATTGGCGAACTTGTAGCGTGTAATTAATCCCGACTAGTATTTCCTTTTAGGGTTTGAAAGAAGATTTGACTAAAACAGTGGGAGACATCCTGATTAGATATATTAGATAACCAATCTAATCTTGCAAGAGCATACGCCGAGTGTTTTCTTCTCTCTCTCCAGGTTGCGACCATATCACACCTTAATCAAGATAATAATACGGATGTATTGACCGAACCCGCTTATTATACTGAGCTGGGGAACGTTGGTCCCGCTCCAACTTATAATTGTTATAAGACAGAGCAGGATATAGGGGATTACCAGAATTTCCGTGCCGCCCAAACGAAGAAAGTGCATGTTGATGCATCATCTTCGGGTGTGTTCATTACAGAGAACTGTTTCTCAGTATCCTTTACGTCCTGGGTATGAGATACCGGATCAGGATCCCGCAAATGTAATTTGTTACATGGGCTACAGATAGGTAGAGAACTGAGAACGGGTGATAAGTTTCATGAGATAGAAACGGTGCAATTGTTGCAGCCAAGTCTGTTGGTAACTATCACCCAGTATTAGTAAATACATTGATTCTGAATGAATGTTATTAGATACCGAACCTGATATACAACATCATATCAGTCTCTTTATTAGTAAAGAAGGATATAATTTTGTATTGTTGGATAATGTTTTGAACATTTCCTACATCAAGAGTTGATCGGTTCAGGCACATTATCTAAAAGCATTGACGTTCTAAATCAAACTAAAGTTCTTAGTATACAGAACACACAGAAGAGGAAGAGTTCAGAAATGAACGAATCCTTCTTGAGGCATGGTAGACCAGGTCATATCAATGCAACCCGACTAGCCAAGTTACATTTAGATGCATATTTAAATTAGTTTGAATTTACATCTTGTGAAACTTGCCGATCATGTCACAAAGATAAGATGACCATAGCTCTGTTTATTGGAAACAGAGAAAGAGTTAGTGAACTCTTGGGATTGATACATGCTGATGTATGAAGGTCCCCTGTCTACACATGCCAAGACCGGTTCTTTGTACTTCATTACATTCTCTGATGATCTCTCAAGATTCAGACATATGTTCCTGTTGAAATACAAGTCCGAAGCTTTTGAGATATTCACAGAATATAAGTTAGAAGTAGAGAACCAAAAACAGGTATAAGTATAATGTCCTTTGATGAGATCAGGGAGGAGAATACTTGGGCACGGAATTCCTGGACTATTCTAAAGGAGAATGAGATTCTCTCAGTATTACTCCTCCGTATACACCACAGCACGTCGGTGTATCGGGGTGGAGCAATCACACCCTATATGATATGGTGTGCTCTATGATGAGTATTACTGATTTTTCTATTTCCTTTTGGGAGTTATGCACTTGAGAACTTGCAAACCTATTGAATAGGGTTCAAATCAAATCAGTTGCCTACCACTTCATATATGATATGGAAAGAGAAGAGCCTATATCTTAAGTTTGTTAAGATTTAGGGTTGTCCGGCCTATGTTTAAAAAGCAAAATCTGGACAAGCTCAAGGCAAAGTCAGATCTGTGGAAGTTTATTGGATATCCCAAGCATATGCAAGGGAATATCTTCTACTTAACCGAGGAACAAAAGATGTTTTGTTTCTCAGCATGCCACCTTTGTGAAAGGGAATTTCTTGAGAAGAAATTAGTGGTCATGAGGTAGAACTGGAAGGAGTTCCAGCTATACAAACTACAGCAGATGATTTGGTAGAACCAAAGGATTCAATAGATTCTAACGAACCTCAGCCTCTCCGCCGATCTAGTAGGGTTCCTCACTCACCTGAGAGATACTTCAGTTTTCTCTATGACAGTAGGAGTGAGGATTGCATCATGAGATGATGACCCACTAGTTTCGAGCTGGCCATCAGGAGTTGGACTCTGTAAGAATGGCTGGATGCTTAGTGATCTGAGATGGAATCCTTATACACCAACAAAGTATGGACTTTGGTTGCTTTATCTGAAGGGTTAAATCCCCATCAGGAGCAAGTATATCTTAAGAAGATTACTTGGTGTACATGGAAAAGTTGAGACTTTCAAAGCTATGCTTAAGTCCATCCAGATCCTACTTGCCACTGCTACATACCATGACTACGATATCTGGTGGTTGGGTGTCATGACTGAGATGTTTTAGAAGAGAGCGTCTATAAGTACACAGCTAGAGGGCTTCGTAGACAGTGGGAGCAGCGGAAACGTGTGCAAAATGTTTTACGTGATAAAGCAGGCATCGCGGAGTTGGAACGTCTGTTTTGATGTAGTAGTCAAAGAGTTTGACTTCATCAAAATGGTAGATGAACCTTGTATATACAAAAAGGTAGTAGGGAGCATGGTGATGATCCTCGTAGAGTACGTGGATGACATACTCTTGATAGGGAAGGAGTTTCCAATGCTACGATCGGTCAATCTCCGCTTATCACAAGGATTCTCCATATAGGATCAAAGTGATACCTCCTAAATTCTGGGTTTTGGATCTATAAGATAGATCTAATTGGATGTTAGGATACTCACTAGTTGTAGTGAGATGGTATTAATCGATCCTGGGGAGAATCACTGGAAAGGTTCCAGGGTGATAAGGACGACTGAATGTCAGTCGCAGGCATTGTCTTTACCCTCAGTGGAGGGACAGTATGTTGGAAGAGTTCCAAGCTAGATACCGTGACATACTAGACGATTAAAGGCAAGATACATCGTTACCAAAGATGCTACCAAAGAGGCAGTCTGGATATATAAGTTCATGAGATGAACTTCGTTCTAACCATTGTGTGACAATGGAGTTGTGGCTTTAGCCAAGGAACTACCGTCCCATCAGAAATCCAGATATAATTCTTAGGCAGTATCACCTGATCATGGAGATGGTTGATCTCCAAGGAGATAGAGGTTAGGAGAGTAGACAGAGAGGACAACAGTGCGGATCCACTCACAAAGGCCTTTTTCCCAGTAGAGACTTTTATGGGATGGTTGAGTATGAGATACTTTAACCACAGCTAATTGTTGGGTGTGTGATACCATAACAGATGGCCCTAGTGCAAGTAGGAGATTATTAGTTATATGTATGCCCTAGAGGCCATTACTGTACATAAGATGTATATTATAATGGATCCTTGGACATATATCGGGAGGACTTTCTTGCTCGACATGATAGTATGCTATCTGGTTGTACTTTATCTTAACATGTACTCTGATTGTCTCTATGTTACATGTTGATAAAGCCCTTAGGATATGTACTCGACTACTGGGACTATGATGAGATCATATTAGTGGGGCCACGGTAGTCGGCGAGTACATCCTATAACTGTTCCTAGTCGAGAGTGTATCGAGACTGGGCATCGATACACCAGAGTAGACTAGCGTATACGCATCTTGACCCATATGATTGGCGATGGATGATCCCATATCCATCGGTGTTTGACATCAAGGATGGTGTACGTGTGCTCAGTAGAGACTGGGTACACTGGACGGACTTGCCGAGAACTCCCAGATGGTATTATACCTTACGTCAGATGGCAGTTCTCCGGTGACACTGGTACAGAGTAGTCTGTTGACCCGAGATCGTCATAGAGTCTTGTGTGATTCCCACTGTGCTTTGATTTCCATCATACCACGTCCAAGAGGGCGTGCAAAAAGGTGGTTTTTGGGTACAGTCCCGAATCACATGGAGGCCATGAGCGATAGGAGGGGATTCGTCTCTCCAGGTATAGGGAGTTGATATTGTGCTGTGTTCGATTGGCTATAACTGCAAATCCCTGGCCAGGGTTGTTGAGATTTACCGGTATGTGTTATCAGTAGTTTCTCGAACTGTTATAGACCTCATATCGACACGACTTATCAAGCTATTGGGGTCTGACGTTTACCACCCCTAGGCGAGATATGCGACATATCAGACGACGAGACCGGACTGTACGGGAGTGTTACTGATTGGATTCGCAGGAGAATGTACATGCTTGCTTGTTTATCTTCTGATCGCTCAATACCTGGGTGGCTGTTATGTTTAGCTGACCGCTTGCAGCTTGTGGGTGTTTGATATGATCATCACCTACTGCCGGCGTATTGACGATTCTTGAGAGTCCTACACAAAGGTTTCTTCACTCAGGAAAAACGGAGTAGGGGCACATATGTGATATGTGCAGGACCGAGGATAATGCGATATGAGATACCGTATTATATTCTCACAATATTTGATATAAGCCGGGTTATCGGATCAAGTGTTGATTCGATGAATCGGTAAATGATATATTGGTCGGTTATATGCGATATAGCCGGATTGTCGGATCAAGTGTTGATTCGATAATTTAATGTATAATTATATATTTGATATATTAAATTACATTAACTGATATAAGCTCACTAAAAAATTCTTTTTCTCACTCGGGTAATACATTGATATATATGCGATATATGTTAATTGTATTATTTTATTATGTTACAATAAATATTATATATGTGATATATAATATTGTAACATGATATGGTTATTAATGCAACATGTTTTTTGGAGTTTAATTGAGGTTAGGGTTTGGATTAGGGTTAAGTCTTCATGAAGCTTTTAAGAAGCTTCTTGAAGTTTTGACTTTGACTTGGATATTTTGTGATATTTTGTGATATTTGCTTAACCCAACCCAACCCTTTAACCCTAGTTATGTCTCTACAATGGTTAGCCTTCTCATTATCTACCATGGTTGTATTTCTAACCACACATTAGAGTTCATTATTCATTACAAAAGGATTTACTATTCTTCTTCTTCCTTGAGCTTTTGAAAAGCTTTCTAGGTTTTCTTATGTGATGAAAATGAGTGAGTTAATGAAAATAAATGAGAGCTAAAATCCTACTTCATCATCCTAATCTATCCTAGCCATTTAGATTAGGGTGTTGATTGTTCATAAATTCTAGGATGCGTTTATCAAATCAAATAGTCAAATGATTCCCGATAACGGTTTCATTTGATTGTAATGATTTCTTATTTGTGTAAATCGAATAAAGCGAATAAGTTTCTATGTGTCGGTAATATTGAATAAAATTCACAATCAAAGAATTATATTTGACCGCAATCAATTACGGTGTCGATTGTAGATCGTAAGCGAGTGCGGATCGTCCACAGGGATTGTGCGATTCGTTTCTGTATTTAATTTGTTTGAATCGAAAAGTTAATCAAAAAGAAAAGAAAACATGATTCAAGAAGTTATCGATTGATTCAGGTGTCATGATGTTTAATCAAGAATCAAGAAACTGATAAACAAATCAAGAATCGGTGTTTTGATGATATTTCCAACCAAAATGTCAAGAATCTAAATGAGGCTCGTAGGAATCGATCGGATATATAGACGTGATGTAATCTCAAGATTTCGTGTTCTTGTCCTTCGAAGGATTGATACTAGATCGATGATGATCGACGAGAGTTAGGGCTTTCTTGATGAAACTAGGGTTTCATCGTTTAACCCTTGTTCTTTCGTTGATATCATTCGCATTCTAGCCTCTAACAATTTCAAGAAATGATCGTAACTCCCCAATCTCGAGCGATATCAATCAAGAAAGCATCGCAACGAATTGGGTCGTCGATTCTTGAACTTGCTAGGGTTTACAAAACTCGTAGGATTCAAGAATCGATTTAAGATATACTACATCATCATTCTATTGATCGTCTCGACTCCTCGACGAGCGGAGTATTACTCAAACATCATCACACAGAAAACATTCAAGAATTGAAAAGATATCATGATGCAAGAATTTAAAGAAAATAAGATAAAAGAATATCACCTTTTATTTATATCAACAATTTGATTACAGTCGCTCAAAAACTATAAGAGGAAGAACTAAATTGTTGAATTGGCGTCGCTCGGCTCCGTGAGTCGCGGATCGGCTTGGACCACTTGCTCTGTTGAACATCGGCTTGGCTCATAAAAGGTTGCAAGGCTTCTTGCTTGATGGGTACTCGGGATCTTGGCTTTTGATTGGAATTAGGGTTAGGGTTTCACACAAGTCCTCTCACTAGACTTGTGGAAGAAGATGAAGAGAGTGAATGGATCTAAATTGGCTAAATGAACTAGTCAAGGATCAAGTCCCTTTTACAAGTGAGCCTAGGGTCTTATTTATAGATCACCCAAACCCTAGGTCTAGGTTTGAATTTACAATTTCCTCCAAAAGTTTGTTGAGGCTTCTAGAAGGAGTTTGTTAGGCTTAGCTTAGGGTTTAAGCTAGGGTTTAAGAAGAAGTTTCTAGAATGATAGGCTAGTTTAGTGTTGATCCCAAAGCTTGCTGATCTGGCAGAAGTCTCTGGAGTCTTCTGGAAATTAACATGTCTTTCTGAAGTGTGGGACCTGAGAGAAGCATTTTGAACCAAAATTTTAGGGCTGACGTGGCATAACTGCCGCGGAACCGCGGCGCAAGCAGGCTCCGGCCGCGGTTCCGCGGCCATGATGGCTCCTTGGGACTTGAGGCTTCTTCTGTGGTCTTGGGATAGTATTTGTAGCTTTATCTGATGTGTTGATTTTTATTTTCCCTTTTGTATTGGTACCAGAACTGAAATCATTGAGTTGGCATAATGTTTGATCGGTACAGTATAAATTTTGGCCTTTCTTTTGATTTTTCCTGCACAGATCTCAAAACAAGTGTTGCGCAATATAGGAATGATGCAATGCCATGAAATGTAGTCAATTTCCTTTATAGTGTCGGTTTTAGAGTCTAATACATGCAATCTGATATTTTGCGACAGTTTTGCTAATATGTGAAATATGAATGCCGAACACTTCTATATGAATGCAAATGATAGGGAAATTGCCGGCTGAAATATGCAATATTTTCGACTAATCAAATTCCCCCAAACTTAATTTCGATCGTCTCGAGCGAACTGTTTATTAAAAAGAGAAGGAGAAAATAAAGAAAGAGAAAAACTAACTAGCACACTTTCGTAGGCAACACGATTGCACTGAGCATGTGCAACAAGCCTTTAAACCTCTAGGTGTCCTTAGTAGGAGGAGTGTTGTCTCCTGAGGGTTTTCAGCGGATTGCACCCACAAAATCCAATAATAAAAGAAAGATCATGAATATTACATTTAAAGAAAAGAATCGTAAAAGAAAAGCTTTGAAAATTAGGGTTTCCAACTAAGCTAGTTTTTCGGTTGTCATGAGCCCTATCTTAATGGTCATGAAAAGATGTTAGAAATCACGTCCTCCCTCAATAAAACATCGTCTTATTCTTCATCCCTATCTTTCTTCCAAACATCGATCATATAACCCTGCGTGTGTGTAAAGACATCCCTACACCCGGAGAATTCAATTCAAGCTATCATACTCTTGCCCATCAGCCTCAGTACTTTTTAATTAATGAATATTAAGATAAGATTGCTCACACACTTTCATGCGACCGTTAATACTTCTTGAGGTACTAACCGACCGATTACTCATGTGCTTGCTTACTTGGTGTATTTTCCTCGTCTTGCACCACCTCAGGCATAGCAGTGACTCCCAGACCAGTTGGCCTTAGGGCACTAGGTGAAGAAGCACCCTCGCTATACATTTTTTTATTGCCCTTGGTGATAACAAAACCAGTGTCCATTTTTCTCACCACTTTATATTTTCTTTATTCACTTTTTTTTCTTTTTATTTTCTTCATACATCGGCTTTAAGACAAGAGCATTTCAAGGTATCCTCTACTATCCCAGGCTTCAAGACGTGTGTAAGTGCGAATAGCAGGGTATCAACGTTCAAAATGTTTGGCTTCCAGAATAGAAACTATTTTTCAGACTTATTTTTATCCTCAGATTAGTGACGTCCTTTATCTTACTAACCCTTGGGACAACGGCTCATAACTACTTATTACTAGTTCGTATAAGAAAACTTCTAAATTTCTTAGTTTTCTTAAATTTTTCTAATCTCATGGATGTAATTTTTCACTATCTAAATTTTCATTATTTTATTTATATAAAAAGTGTAAATATTAAAATTATTTTTATACTTGGAAATTTTTAAATTTTTTATTAGTTTTGAAATTTTTTCAATTTTTATAGATTTTTAAAGGAAATGTTTTGTGCTTATGCAAATGATATGCAAATGATGCAAAAATAAGCACAAACCTCCCCCAAACTTGTTTTCAACAGTGTCCTCACTGTTGTCAACCGCTATACTTACAAAAACTGTAAGCCTGGGGGGAATTATTAGTGGGGGCAAAATATATAAGTGAAGAACTCCCCCCAAACTTACTCTTTTCACTCACCTTCATTCAAAAGATGATGCAATGATATACAGCACATGAAGGTGAGACGGAGGAATTTTAATCAAAATAAACTGGCTCTTGTAAGAACAAGAGCTCCTCCGTGGGGTCAGTGGAAAAATACGGCTTTAGTCTATGTCCATTCACTTTGAAAAAGGTGCCGTTTTTAACATTTTCTACTTCTACTGCCCCGTGCGGGTATACAGACCGCACAACAAAAGGTCCCTTCCATCGAGATCGGAGCTTACCCGCGTGAAGGTGTAATCGTGAATCATAAAGAAGGACTTGTTGATCAGGTAAAAATGTTTTCCTCAAAATGTTTTTATCGTGAAAAACCTTAGTCCTATTCTTTGTGATTACAGCGTTATCATAAGCTTCATCGCAGAGTTCGCTTAGCTCATTAAGTTGCAGCTTCCGAAAGTTGCAAGCAAGGTTCAGATCAAAATTTATTTCTTTAATAGCCCACAATGCTTTATGCTCTATCTCGACGGGTAAATGACATGCTTTCCCAAACACTATCCTATATGGAGACATTCCAAGGTCGGTTTTATATGCAGTCCTGAATGCCCAAAGAGCATCCGTCAGTTTGGTCGACCAGTCTTTTCTATTTTTAGCAACAGTTTTCTCCAGGATAAGTTTGATTTGTCTGTTTGAGATTTCAGCCTGCCCGCTTGTTTGGGGATGATAGGGTGTAGAAAGTCGGTGGTTGATTGAGTATTTTCGCATCAGAGTCTCGAAAGACCTGTTGCAGAAATGTGTCCCATTATCGCTAATGATAGCACGTGGGTGTCCAAATCGCGAAAAGATATTCTCTTTTAAGAACTTAATGACAACTTTCTTGTCATTAGTGCGACATGGAATGGTTTCTACCCACTTTGAGACATAATCAACCGCCAGCAGAATGTACAAATTCCCAAAGGAGTTGGGAAAGGGACCCCTAAAATCAATGCCCCAAACATCGAATATTTCAACAACCAAGATGGGTTGCTGAGGCATTTCATTCCTCTGGGATATTCTACCCGTGTACTGACACTGTGTACAGGTTTTGCAATACTCAAATGCATTCTTGAATAAGGTCGGCCAATAAAATCCACATTGCAAAACCTTCTCCGCTCTCTTTCTAGGACCAAAGTGACCCCCACAGGCCTGATCATGACAAAATGAAAAAACACTCTTGAACTCTTCATTCGGGACACACCGGCGAATGATCTGATCAGGACAATATTTAAACAAATAGGGCTCGTCCCAGTAAAAGTGTTTTACTTGGGATAGAAAACGATATTTGTCCTGATTTGACTAATCGCTCGGTATAAGTCCCGTGGTATGATAGTTCACAATATCCCTGAACCATGGTTCAGCGGATATGCTCAAGAGTTGTTCATCAGGGAATGAATCATTGATCGGCAGGGTCACAGGGGAAGAAATGATGCGTGAAAGATGGTCAGCTACTACGTTTTCACATCCTTTCTTATCTTTGATAACAAGATCGAATTCTTGTAACAGAAGGATCCAACGTATTAGTCGACCTTTTGCATCTTTCTTTGCCAGAAGATGTTTTAAAGCGGAATGGTCAGTATACACAACTATAGGTGAGCCAATTAAGTAAGGCCTGAATTTTTCTAATGCAAATACAACCGCTAAGAGTTCTTTTTCTGTGGTTGTATAATTGATTTGCGCATCATTCAGGGTCTTACTTGCATAGTATATCACGTATGGCATCTTATTGATGTGCTGTCCTAAGACTGCACCTACTGCAAAATCAGATGCGTCACACATCAGCTCAAAGGGGTAGTCCCAGTTTGGTGATGATAAAACGGGGGCTGAAGTGAGTGAGTGTTTAAGTGAGTCGAAAGCTGTCTCGCAGTCCGAGTCAAAATGGAAGGTCGTATCCTTGGCCAGGAGAAGAGTTAGAGGTCTAGCAATTTTGCTAAAGTCCTTAATGAATCTCCTATAAAAGCCCGCATGGCCAAGGAAAGATCGAATATCTTTGACGCTTTTGGGATGAGGGAGGTTTTGAATGACATCTATCTTAGCTCTGTCAACCTCAATGCCTTTCTGTGAAATGACATGTCCAAGTACAATTCCTTCTTGGACCATAAAATGGCATTTTTCCCAGTTCAATGTCAAGTTCTTCTCTTTGCAACGAGTAAGAACAGCGTCAAGATTCGCTAGGCAATCAGAAAAAGAGTCTCCAAAAATCGAGAAATCGTCCATAAAGATCTCTAGAAAATTCTCTACCATATCAGAGAATATCCCCATCATACACCGCTGAAAGGTAGCGGGAGTATTGCATAGCCCGAAGGGCATGCGACTGTAAGCAAAGGTACCAAAAGGACAAGTAAAAGTGGTTTTATCTTGATCCTTTTTGGCGATGGGGACCTGATTATATCCTGAGTATCCGTCCATAAAACAATAATACTCTCGTCCTGCTAAGCGTTCCAGCATCTGATCAATGAATGGTAGAGGAAAGTGGTCTTTCTTCGTGGCAGCATTGAGTTTTCTATAATCAATACATACATGCCACCCAGTTTGGGCGCGTGTCTGAATCAACTCATTTGCCTCATTGGTTATAACAGTGATGCCGGATTTCTTAGGAACGACATGTATAGGACTCACCCATTGGCTATCGGAGATGGGGTATATAATACCATTATCTAAGCGTTTGACGATCTCTTTCATGACCGCTTCCTTCATGACGGGATTCAACCGTCTCTGTAGTTCTCGGGTTGGTCTGGCATCATCCATCACATGTATATGATGTTAAACTAAGAAGGGACTAATCCCTTTGATGTCCGCCATACTCCAACCAAATGCCACTTTGTTAGATCTCAATACCGATAAAAGTGCATTCTCTTGCTCTGATGCAAGAGAAGCGGATATTATAACCGGTAAAGACTCATTCTCACCTAGATATGCATATTTAAGGTGAGACGGTAAAATTTTGAGATCTAACTCAGGCGGAGAAATGATAGAAGGAGGGATCATTGAATGATTTTTGGATTTACAAAGAAGCTCAGAGCCTGTGAAAGATACAGACTCGGGTGGAGAAAAGTCAGGAGTGCAGGACTCAAGTGTAGAAAAAATGTCCTCACTAAGATCTTGTGTGAAATCAAACAGAGATGTGGTAATGTCATCGAGATCAGTAAAGCACAGTTCCTCAGCTCCACAACTATCGGGAGCGATCTCATGGACAGAGCACACATCTAAAATATGAGCAGAGGGTTCTGATGGCTGACTTCCAACTTTATAGATATTGAGTTCAATGGTCATATTTCCAAATGATAAGTTCATTGAACCATTTCTACAGTTTATAACAGCGTTGGAAGTGGCAAGGAAAGGACGACCCAGAAACACCGGAATTTGGCTTCGGGAGTTTGCTACAGGCTGTGTATCAAGTACAATGAAGTCTACAGGGAAAACAAATTCCCCGACCTTTATCAACACATCCTCTAATTCACCCCTTGGTTTGGTGATTGATCGGTCTGCCATCTGGAGAGTGCAGTGAGCAGGTTTCAGCTCTCCAATCCCTAATTGCTCATAGACAGAATAAGGAAGGAGGTTAACACTTGCGCCAAGGTCTAAAAGAGCACGATTTATGTTTTTACCCCCAATCGAAATCGATATTGTAGGATATCCTGGGTCCTTTCGTTTCTTTGGTAGCTGGGGAATAAAAGCAGTGCTGATATTATTAGCCATAAAGACCTTCTTCGGCACTTGAGTCTTCCTCTTCCTAGTGCACAAGTCCTTAAGAATTTTCGCATAAGCGGGGACTTGCTGAATCGCATCTAGGAGAGGGATATTGATGTTAACCTGTTTGAACATTTCCATTATTTTCTCCATATAAGGACTCGTTCTATTACCCCTTAACCGGTTCGGGTAAGGTGCTTTCGCAATGAGCGCTGGGTCCATCACAGGAGAAGAAAGAGGGGGTAGACACGGTCCTAAAAGAGGTGTGGGGACCGTCTGTGGAGAACTATAAGGGTTGGGTTCAGGTGTCGAGCCTAATGGGAAATGGAGAATAGGCTCGCGAGAAAATGGTGTGGTAGAAGAAGAAGGATCAGAAGGAGAAGTGTGTGTGTGTGGAAAGGTCTCAGCCGGGGTGTTGATATGATTTTCAGTATCATCAATACCTTCCCCGACATGATTGTTCAGCACTCTTCCCGATCTCAACGTTGTGATGGCATTTACATTGTAATGCCCAGGATTCTGTAGGGGTTGAGAGGGAAGTTTCCCTTTTTCTCTCGCACTCATTTCGGCTTTAAGTCGTGCGATTTCAGGTTCCATCGTTCTGATACTCTCAGCTTGTGACGCTGAGTTTTTCTTTATCTCACCGACGGAAGATCTAACCTCAGTCGAAACCTCTATGAAATTTGATAAAAGTGATTTCATGGTTTGAGTGAATTGAGAGAATTCGTCAGAACAGGTCATAGGATTAGACTGTGTAGGAGTGTTGACCTGATTTTGGAAGTTTTGTGACTGATAGGGGTGCTGAGTGAGTTGAAGGGGTTGCTGTTGTGGTGGAGGAAGAGCCCTTTGAAAATTATTCGTGTTTGGAACCGTGTTTTGAGATTGGTTTTGGTTCCAAGCAAAATTCGGGTGATTCCTCCAACCCTGATTGTACGTGGAAGAATATGGATCGTTTCGAGGTCTTTGAAATGCGGCATTAGAATGCTCGTGACCTTGAAACGCAGAGTTTAATGGACATTCTTCCGTTAAATGAGACGGATCAGAACAGCACCCACAAACAGTTTTGGGGAGCGACACTGGGTTTAGGGAGGCTGCTGCAAATTTGTGTTCCATAGCGTCGAGCTTCTTTTGCATTGCTGCCATCTCAGCTCGAACACCTATGGACACATCTATCTGGTGTACGCCACCCCTATTCAATGGTTGGGTTCCACTCTCCCACTGTAGTGATTTTTCAGCGAACTCTTCTAAATACTTCCAAGCTTCCCCATCATCCTTGGTCATAAAAGTACTTTGACACATGTTTTCAAGGCTCTGTTTAGTGTTTGGGTTAATGCCCTCATAAATGATTCGGCACAATTCCCATCTCGGGATGCCGTGATGAGGACACTGAACCAATAAATCCTTGAAACGTTCAAAGCATTTTGAAAATGGTTCAGTAGGGAGCTGGGCAAATTGATTCAGTTCGCTACGGATTCGAGCTGTCTTTTGTATTGGGTAAAATTTCTTAAGGAATGCAGCGACGAATTCTTCCCAATTCGTAATAGAGTGTGCGGTAGTGTTATATAGCCACTTCTCGGCTATATCGCATAATGTAAATGGAAGAAGTCGTAGACGCATCGCATCCACTGAAAGTTGTGACATACCCATCATTGCGAATACGTTTTCAAATTTGGTAATAAAAACGTAAGCGTCCTCAGTCTCGAGTCCGTGGAATTTGGGTAAAAGATTGATGTACTGGGGCTTAATCACAAAGTTATCCCCATTGGTTGGTGGTGTGGATAAGCAGGTCGAAAGAGGACCTCAAATAGGGTAGCACCTCTCCTGGAGAGAGATGCGGGGTGGATTCTGCGCACCAACGGACGGCGGCAGATTAGGGTTAAAGAAGTTCGATGGATTCGGATCCATCGGTGTGGGTGTGGTAGTGGGTAAAGAAAAGGTAAAAGGAGAAATATTGACTTCGGAGTCGATAAAGGGTACGCGGACTAAACGGGCACTAGAATCCCGTGTCCAGCCTACCTTGCACTAAAAAGGGTTAGTACAAGTGGCAGCGTTGGCTTATAATTAGGGGTAATGAATGAATGCGGTGCTTGCTTTGAAAAAGGGACAGATTTTTGAAAAAAATGATGCGACACAACAAATACAGCACACAAACCCTAGAATCTAGTGGTCATCTAGGTCCGGCTCTAGACCGCTCCTAACCGCCAAAAGACAAGTCGCAGGATAGAATCCTCCACTGCCTCTTTGTCCCCCTGTGGCCGGATAAGTGCCAGGTAAGTGGGAAGGTACTCCACTATGTAAGTAGTGGGCCTAATTAAAAACCACTAGCCTTAGACACACTCGCCTTAGGCACCACAAGAAAACACGGATAAGCAATGAATTACCCACGGCCTTCTTCTGTCCTAATTGAGCGCGAAGGTCCTTAGAGTCATCTCTAGATTTCTTTTAGTTAATGTGGGTCAATGCGGATGCAAGTTTTGTGATTTTCGGGGCCTAGGAAGGGTAATGAAATCCCCACCTAATTTGGATTTGGCCGTGCCCCTTAATATCCGTATTAGAATGCAAACAACCAAGAAGCAAAATCACGCACAAATTTAATTTGCTTTTTGCGGCGCTGCGATTATCTGCAAAGAATCCTGCAGAAAATGTTAGTTGGAGCTAAAAAGAGGAGAGAGGAGAAGGTAAGATGGTACCTGAGGAAAAATTTCACAGAGATCCCCCCACCAAGCCGCGGTTCCGCCGCAATAGGGGTACTTCCACCGCGCTTCCGCTGTTGTATAATGTGATCACTGAACCAAAATTCACCAGGGAGCTTCTGTAGACTCCCTCTGCTCTCTGGTATATTCCAATTTTTTTTTTCAATTGCCAAACAGCTCCAGATTTCCTTGCAATGAACCACAACAAATCGTTTAGGGTTTGCACGAATTTTGATCTCAAAATAACAATGGAATAATTCTTTCAATTCAAACTATAATATGAAACGAATTAGCACGCGATCCCCGGCAACGGCGCCATTTGATTGTTCATAAATTCTAGGATGCGTTTATCAAATCAAATAGTCAAATGATTCCCGATAACGGTTTCATTTGATTGCAATGATTTCTTGTTTGTGTAAATTGAATAAAGAGAATAAGTTTCTATGTGTCGGTAATATTGAATAAAATTCATAATCAAAGAATCATATTTGACCGCAATCAATTACGGTGTCGATTGTAGATCGTAAGCGAGTGCGGATCGTCCACAGGGATTGTGCGATTCGTTTATGTATTTAATTTGTTTGAATCGAAAAGTTAATCGAAAAGAAAAGAAAACATGATTCAAGAATTTATCGATTGATTCAGGTGTCACGATGTTTAATCAAGAATCAAGAAACTGATAAACAAATCGAAAATCGGTGTTTTGATGATATTTCCAACCAAAATGTCAAGAATCTAAATGAGGCTCATAGGAATCGATCGGATCTATAGACGTGATGTAATCTCAAGATTTCGTGTTCTTGTCCTTCGAAGGATTGATACTAGATCGATGATGATCGACGAGAGTTAGGGCTTTCTTGATGAAACTAGGGTTTCATCGTTTAACCTTTGTTCTTTCGTAGATATCATTCGCATTCTAGCCTCTAGCAATTTCAAGAAACGATCGTAACTCCCCAATCTCGAGCGATATCAATCAAGAAAGCATCGCAACGAATTGGGTCGTCGATTCTTGAACTTGCTAGGGTTTACAAAACTCGTAGGATTCAAGAATCGATTTAAGATATACTACATCATCATTCTATTGATCGTCTCGACTCCTCGACGAGCGGAGTATTACTCAAACATCATCACACAGAAAACATTCAAGAATTGAAAAGATATCATGATGCAAGAATTTAAAGAAAAACAAGATAAAAGAATATCACCTTTTATTTATATCAACAATTTGATTACAGTCGCTCAAGAACTACAAGAGGAAGAACTAAATTGTTGAATTGGCGTCGCTCGGCTCCGTGAGTCGCGGATCGGCTTGGATCACTTGCTCTGTTGAACATCGGCTCGGCTCATAAAAGGTTGCAAGGCTTCTTGCTTGATGGGTACTCGGGATCTTGGCTTTTGATTGGAATTAGGGTTAGGGTTTCACACAAGTCCTCTTACTAGACTTGTGGAAGAAGATGAAGAGAGTGAATGGATCTAAATTGGCTAAATGAACTAGTCAAGGATCAAGTCCCTTTTACAAGTGAGCCTAGGGTCTTATTTATAGATCACCCAAACCCTAGGTCTAGGTTTGAATTTACAATTTCCTCCAAAAGTTTGTTGAGGCTTCTAGAAGGAGTTTGTTAGGCTTAGCTTAGGGTTTAAGCTAGGGTTTAAGAAGAAGTTTCTAGAATGATAGGCTAGTTTAGTGTTGATCCCAAAGCTTGCTGATCTGGCAGAAGTCTCTGGAGTCTTCTGGAAATTAACATGTCTTTCTGAAGTGTGGGACCTGAGAGAAGCATTTTGAACCAAAATTTTAGGGCTGACGTGGCATAACTGCCGCGGAACCGCGGCGCAAGCAGGCTCCGGCCGCGGTTCCGCGGCCATGATGGCTCCTTGGGACTTGAGGCTTCTTCTGTGGTCTTGGGATAGTATTTGTAGCTTTATCTGATGTGTTGATTTTTATTTTCCCTTTTGTATTGGTACCAGAACTGAAATCATTGAGTTGGCATAATGTTTGATCGGTACAGTATAAATTTTGGCCTTTCTTTTGATTTTTCCTGCACAGATCTCAAAACAAGTGTTGCGCAATATAGGAATGATGCAATGCCATGAAATGTAGTCAATTTCCTTTATAGTGTCGGTTTTAGAGTCTAATACATGCAATCTGATATTTTGCGACAGTTTTGCTAATATGTGAAATATGAATGCCGAACACTTCTATATGAATGCAAATGATAGGGAAATTGCCAGCTGAAATATGCAATATTTTCGACTAATCAGGTGTTCACTTCATTTAGTAAGTGAGAGCTCGTGTTAAAGAAACTTCAAGGTAGATCATCTTTGTTATCGAAGATCAGAAGCAAGCATGCATCTTTCTCTTCGTGGAGCCTCTCGAGAGTCTGGAACTTGATGATCGCAGCGAAGGGACCACAACACGGAGCTTATGAAGTGAAGGACCGGACTATAAAGGTTGTAATCCCAAACTCTTAGATGTTAAAGTGTTTAACATGCTTTGTTTCGCCTAATCTCTAGTTTAAAGATCTTGTTAAGGGTTGTTCGGCACGTCTAAATTTTAAATCGGGCATGGTTGATGCTTCGTAGACCCTTGTGAGAGTGCCTAGTAACCCTACATCCACTGCGGATGGACCGAGCAGAAAGCTACTCGGTGGCCCCGCGACGAGGACTTTATTGACTCTATAGTATCTTCTTGGGCGTCGTTCAACCTCCCTTGATCCGTAAAGGGTGGGAATGATGACCGTTGCGGGTGACACGTGGCAATGCCATATCAGGAATGTTGGGATTCCTTAGCACCCTACTGGGTTTCCACAGCAACTACCATGTAGAATTTAAAGTTTCTATGGTGCTAATGAACCTTAACCAAAGGATCAAGCTAATGTAACTAGACACTTTAACATGTAATCAACTTTTACAAGTAGTGAGCAAGGAATACAACCTTTGTAGATCGGTCCTTCACTTCTAAAGCTCCGCATTGACGTCCCTTCGCTGCGATCATGGAAAGTGAAGATTTCCTGAACTCTACAATGGTTCCCTTGGAGAAATGAACAAGCTTGCACGAAGTTTTCGAGGCCGAAGATGATCTACGTCGAGGAGACTCAAACTCAAGCTAACCCTTCACTAGGTCATGAATTTTGTGAAGAGAACACCCTTTACTACCCAAGCAAGTGTATAGGATGATGAAATAGGAATTAAGCTCACTTTAGATTTATTTTTCTCACAATATTTTCTCACCATGTCAAAAGCTAGAGAGCTTTATCTCAAGGTTGAAGAAGATGAAGAGAGAGAAAGAGAATGAACTAAAATGAGGTGAGAATAGCAACCATGGGTGAGTTAGTGTCATACACTAACTCATGTAGAGAATAAACCATAGGTTACAATAATGGTCAGGTTAATAAATATCTAGAAGTAAAACAAAACAAGTGGACTAAGTCAAAGATGCTACAAGCTTCTCCAAGCTTCCAAGCATGTGACAATTTCCACTAATTTGTAAATTACCTAAATAAATAAAAACCTTATCATTATTATAACCATGGTGTAAGTCTCATACACCCATGTTGCATGTGGCATCAAGCATGACACAATAGTTGTGCATTAATATATATCACATATATATCATGTGTACAAAATCAAGTGAGAAAAGAAAACTTAAGTGAGCCAATACTAGTTAATGAAAAGTAATATATCAAATATATAATTATACATTAAATCATTAAATCAACACTTGATTTAATGACCCGTCATATCTCATATAACCGACTAATATCATGTGTATCAATCTATCGAATCTACACTTGATTCGATAACCCGGCTATATCGCATATAACCGACCGATGATACAAATCGCAAGAATAGAATACGGTATCTCATACATGTATTAATCTTGGTCCTGCACATATCTCATATGTGCTCCTACCCCGTTTCGCCTGAGCCAGGAAACCTCTGTGTAGGATTCTAAAGACTCGCCAATACGCCGGCAGTAGGTGATGATCATACCAAACACCCACAAGCCGCAAGAGGCGTGCTAAACATAACGGCCACCCAGGTATTGAACGATCAGAAGATCAACAAGCAAGACTGCTCATACTCCTACGAATCCAATCAATAACACTTACTGTACAGTCCGGTCTCTTCGTCTGATATGTCGTATATCTCGTCTACGGGTGGTAAACGTCAGACCCCAGTAACTCGATAAGTCTGTTGGAGATAGTGCCTTCAGAGTCAATTATTGGATCACAGGCACGTGATTGCAATGGTTGAGGGAGGACCTATACCGGTAGGACAGTCTTACTCAAGATGATAGTATGCTATCTGGTTTATCTTTATCATCATGTACTGCCTTAGATGGCCTTACAAGTCAGTATTGCGCGTTGATAGAGCCCTTAGGATTCTTGCTTGACGGCCAGCAGTATGATGGCGATCATATACATGGGAGCTGGGGTCTATAAGCACATCCTTAAAAGGTCCCTAGTCGTGGGAGTTTTCGAGACAGGGCATCGATACTCCAGAGTAGACTAGCATATACAGTCGAGACCCCGACGAGGGGCGATGGCCGGTCTCACAAGCCACTGGTGTCAGTTGGTTCACCTAAAATGTATACAGGTGCTCATTGGGTTATGAGTACACCGGACAGGACTTGCCGGGAACATGCTAGTTGGTCTTATACCAGACGTCAAATAGCAGTTCCCTGGTGACATGTGTATAGGTTAGTTCATCGACCTGAGATCGTCATTTGTCTCGTGTGAGTTCCCACTGTACTTTGATTACTACCCTACCACGGCTCAAAGGAGTCGTGAAAACAGGTTTTAGTTGGGTACAGTCCCGAGCCACATGGAGGCAATGAGAGGATCTGTAGGGGTTCGTCTCTCCCGGTATTAGGGGTGAGGTCGCGCTGTATTTAGGAGAGCCATTACACAAAGCCCTCGGCCGAGGCAGGAGATTTACTGGTAGGTATTCCAGTAGTATCTCAGGGTGTTCTGGGCTACACTCCGACACGACTTGTACCGCTTTTGGGGTCTGACTTTTACCAACCCCTAGGCCCGCCATGCGATACTCATAGACGAATGGACCGGACTGTACGGATATTGTCACTGACAGGCTCAGTAGGGTTTCAGGATGAGTTTGCTCATCGACGTCCCTTTTGGTCAATACCTAGTAGCCCGTTACGTATGGCTAATACCTCTGACGTTCTAGTGGTTAAATCCACAGCCAAAAGTATTGACGAGTCTTTAGAGTCCCTCACAGACAGTTTCTCAAGTTTCGGGCGAAACGCTGTAGAGGCCGTGTGGAGATATGGCAGGGTTCGATCTTATACGTGCGGTATTGCACGGATGATGATCGGACAGATAATACTAGCGGGCTTTATTTTAAGCCGGATCCTAGTATTGTACAGTGTAGATTTTGTCTCATTGTATTTGTATTCGGTCGGAATACAAATGTGGGTATGTATATATAGTCGCGGGGTTTTCCTGTAATTTATTATGGGATTGTTTTTTTGAAGTTGCCAGTTTGCATTCCGTTTCGGCCATTTTCCTTTGTTTCTTTCCTTGGCTGAAAATTGGTGGAGGAGGGCTTATTTGCAAATGTGCAAATTAGCAATTTAAAGGGTGTTTCTTGTTAGTAGTTGGATCATGATGGTTCTTACTCCCTTTGACTTCTATGTTCATCATTACTTGACTTTGTGATGAGATGGTTGATGGAATGAAAGACTTTGTGGTGATCATTTTATTCTCTCATCATCATTCATCATTCTTTCTTGGATTATTGATCCACCCCCCCTCTCATTCTCCATCATGCTTGGGCCGGCCACAATTGTAGAAAAGGGGAGGTTCATTTTTGGTGTGGGGAAATTGTTCATCTCATATTTTTTTGCTTACACCAAAATTCCCAAGTTCATCTCCATTGTTGTAATACCCGGTTCTTTTTATACACCTATATCCGTATATCTCTTTAACATATAAAATTTATTTATAATTATTTGTTTATTTTCAAAATCCCATTAAATTCAGACCTTACTCTTCAGTCCCTCCAGCCTAAGCCGTTTACCTTTTATCAAAATTAAACCCAAAACAAATCTTATGTATATTTTCCGTCTAAAGTCAGCCCTGAACCCAAACCCTAGTTCTAATTATTTATCCTAAACCAAAACCCCAAGCCCATTCTTTTAAATTCGTTTTCTTTTCTTTTCTTCCAGCCCAACTATTTTCTCAGTCCCGGCCCATCCCTTCTACTATTTATTCTTGGATTTTGTTCACAAGCCGGCCCTTTATATTTTCCCTCCTTTCGATTGATTTTCCCCTGGCCCAACTCCCGAGCCCATCCCCTCAGCCTCATAAAAGAAACTCCTTTTATTTTTAAAGCTGGCCCATCCCCTTTTCTCCTCAAATTTTCCTTTATTAACCCTGGACCACTCTTCTCCTCAGCCCACAAAATTTCTTATAAGGAATTCTTTTAAAACTCAAGCCTAGCCTACTCCCAGCAGCCCGCTCCCCCGCCTCCATCCCGCGCCCGCTTCCCCGACCCGACCCGCTTCGCCACATCTTCTCCCCCAACGGCTCTCCTGATTTCCTGCGCGAAATCTTCCCGTTGCGCTCTCGTCGCCGCCCCTCGCGCCCACGTACGCGAGCGTTACCCACAACGCGCACCCTTTGTCCCCACTACCCTTCACCACCTCTCTCATCTCGCACTTTCTCCCTTCTCTGTTTCCGCTCCCTCTCTCGAACCCACGGTCGCGCTCGCCTCGCCACCGCCGACGACCCAACCACCCTTCAAAACTCCCTCGCTCCCCTCTACAACCCGAGCTCCCCACTTCCTCTCTCCCTCGACTTCCTCCTCTTGCTCACCATCCCCTCAAGCCACAGCACCCAAACCCACCCGAGCTCGGCCACTGTATCTCTCGCCGGCGAGCCTCCCCTGCACCTTCCTCGTCAACATCATCATCATCATCGTCGTAATCTCTCTCTCTCTCTTGATCCCCTCACTCCCGATCTCCCTCTCTCCTTCTCACTCCCGATCTCCCTCTCTCTGTGCTCTCTCTCTCTCTCTCTCACACACACTGTGCTCTCTCTCTCTCAAATCTCTCTCTCTCGATATTTCCAACTCTCTCTCTCTCTCTAAATTCTATCTCCCCCTCTGCAATCCCTTTCCATCGGCCTCGACAGCATCAGCGATCCCTATTCCCGACACCGTCTGAGCTCGCAACAGCCCATCCCCAAGCTCGAGCCAAGCCCAAGCCTAGCTGAGACTCATCACGTGCTTGCTACTCCGTGCCCGGGACGTGTCACTACTGCCTCCGCTGCCGCACATCACCAGAACGTATCCAGGCAAGTTCTCTACTTGCTTCATGCTAATCTATTTATGTTACAAATCCAAATCGTATAAATTGCAATGTTACTATTCGTGATAACGTACACTATTTACCTGTTCGATGTATGGTCCCAATGAAAATACTCACCTAATTTGACGGAAGTAAATGGTATAGTTTGGCCCGTATGGCTGTGAATCTAGTGTGTGAATTTCGTTGGATAATATGACCGTTAACGACTAAAACGACTACCCCCAAGTTTACTCGTAAAACTGGAATTTTCTTGTACCTGTAAACCGTTAAAATTACAATAAATTATATACATACTGGAATGATGCGTTCGAGGGCTCAAATCGAATCCGACTCGACGACTTATAATCCTATACAAGTTTCTAAATATTTCTGCACTTAAACTTTGACAATATTTGGATCGGAGTGCGACTCTGGACTGCAGTCCAGAGCGACTCTATTTACTGGGTGCTTCCCCGTAGTGGGTACCACACTGTTTCCTTAACTCGTAAGATGAGGAACTCCACTTTTTCGTAAAGGTGAATCTATTAGCTAGACAACACAAGTGGTTTCATCCTGTTTCGTCATCATTTACTATTTAACCTGTAATTTAAAAGATCGGGACGTATAACAGTCCCAGCAGAATCAGAATTGACATACTAGTATTGAACAGTGTATATCTCCTGACGTACAGACACGATTGAAGATCCGTCTATTGCGTTGAAAACCTTATTAAAAACCCTAGATTTCATTCAACTGTACTATCGCTAAAATATGATCCCAACTGGGATTAAAATGCGTTGCGAAACGGACTTCCGATTCTGAAACCGGATTTCCAGCCGTGAACGCTTAAAATGAAATGGCTATAATTAATGATCCTGGAACCCGATTGGTATGAAACCAAATTCGCTGGATAGATAACTGAACATACTATTTATTCCCCATTCGTCATTTCACTAAACTGTAAGCATATGATTTATGATAAATTATGCAAGTGGTAGATTATTGATTCATGACACCCTAATCATGCCTTACATACTGTTTACGCATCATATCATACACATGTCACTGCATTGATAGCCTAGTGATAACGTGCATTACCCAGTGTTAGGTATTAGTGATGATTGTGGCGAGTACGTTAATGTTCGTGTATCAGTGAATAAGTGAAAGTGATACGTACTTGTACACAATCAGTGAACCTTATTATTCTATTACATTGTCGACGCCTGTGGGATGCGTGTACGTGTGACTATAAGTGGTATGGGACACTTATAGAAGCTCTTGCACGGGTGTCACAGATAAGGCACCAGACACTGCCATTTATCTTAGGCATTAGTCGGGACGTGCTTGATGGAGATCCTGCCTTCCGTTCTCGCGCAGACTTGTCACAGACCGATTGGTATTTGAGGTTATGGTTAGCGTTTGATGTAGACCACGGGGTGTGGGGTAGTTTGAGTGTGAGTTCAACAGAATCTCGGGATTCCCATGCTGGCTTATATATATAGAGATATATGGAGATTTACAGGGTACATGATTATTACCGTGAGTTACATGTTGGGCCCGTGGTCCCTTGCCCTTGGGTCCTACCCTTGGGTGGAGGACACTCGCGAGTGGTCGACTCTCACACTTGGACTGACGATAGGTTTACTGACCTGTACAGTGAGGCTTAGAGACTGATAGGGATGATAGCATCGATATACATACTTACTGTGTTGACATACGTGGCATATCATTCTACTGTTTTTACTGTTCCACTGCATTGATTGCTGCATGTTCATACCTACCGTCATTGATTTACTGTTATATATATTTATTATCACTGTTAGACTTGTCACATGAATTTATATATTTTATTGCTATTGTGTCGCTCTGACGACCTGAGTATGCATGCTCAGTGTGAGGAGAAGATTTAGCCTGGACCAGGACTAGACGTACATCACGGACATCTTGATTAGCTATCCAGGGTTATACCTTTTGTTTTCCATCAGGTCAGTTCTTTATACTGTTTTGCTCCAGTTACTGCATTTCTCATTACCTGCGCATCATTTACTGATTACCATGTAAAGCTAGAAGCCGAAGTGTGACTACGGTAGGATGTTTCCTTGACCGTAGGAGCATGGCTGGCCTTGTCAACCCCTCATATTCCGTATTTTGGGAAGCGGGGCGTGACATGGTTTAGTTGGTATCAGAGCTAGGTTTTGTTTTGATTGGGATTGCAGTTTCCCGTGTAGAGCTTGACAATCTAAGACATCTTTCGGTCTAGGTTGTAAACTTATTATTCTTGATCCATATCCCCACTGTGTGTTCTGCTATCCATTCGCTAGGGTTTCAGGTGACTTGGCAAAGTTTCGTGGTTGTAATTATGAACTACATCACGGTTACACTACTATACTCTGTTTAAGTGACTTAGATTCATACAGTTGATTTTTCCACCTTTAATGAATTTCATCACATCTGATATTCTTGAATCTTTGTCCAATCCATATTATATTTGATTCTTATAGCTTGTGCCTTATATCATCCTCAAAATTATTGTTCCAGGATCATGTCTTCCAACGACTCTTCCTCTATCTCCACTCCTCAGAATCAGACCGTTGAGATCCTGAGTGTACTGTAAGGTTTGAAGGAAGCCCAGGAGCGAATGAACGACTTGCTAGCTGAAGGACTGAGAAGGCAGGTGAATCAGGCACCAGCGGGAGTCTCAAATTGTAAAGGGATCCCTGTTAGACGAGGAAAAGAGAAGAAGATGAAGCGCCAATTTGTTTCCCCGCGACAGAAGCAGCAGAAGACCCCATGTTGTGGGTACTATAAGAGGCCAGGACATCTTCAGAGGGATTGTCGCCGCGCCCAAGGAAAATATCTGATTTGCGGATCCAACGAACATCTTATCAACGGTTGCCCAAAAAGGAAGGAGCTACAGGGAGGAGACTCATCCACACTCTCCACTTCTGCCAAGTGATGATTATAGCGTAGTTCGAACCTCGAGGATAAGGCGGACCCAGCCCAGGATTCAACCCGCGTGACGAGAATGCAGCGGTCTAGTAATCAAAGAAGAATTTTTCATGTTTTCTACTTTCAGTAGTAATGTTGTCCTCCTCTTATAAACATTTCTTTCCGTTTGAAATCATGTATCCGTCGAACTTTTAGTTGAATGCAATAAAAACTTGAATCGTAATATATGTATCATTCTCTTGCTTTCTCCTTACTCATACTATTCATTATCACAGCATTTTAATCCTAATCTTTCAGTTCCTGCCACCGCATATTTTTCCCATACTTCGTACCCTGAGCTATTTTCTTGATGTATTCCACTGTCTAATCATGACTCTTTCTTTTCAAGCCATGGCCCACCCTGGAGCAGCGCCACATCTAGATGAGGATGCACACTCATGCGTTTCCTTAGACCGTACGCTGATGAGTTCTGATGATGAGATCAACAATCCCCAGGCCATTTTCGGGAACAGCGATTCCGAAGACGAAGGAGCAGTCACCCCAGAGTTTAACATGATAGATGATTCCGACGAAGAGGAAGGAGACCCTGAAGAGAACCCGATAGAGGTAGATCCCGAGGAAAACCCGATAGAAGAAAATCCAGTTGGAGAAAATCCCGTGGAAGAGAACCCAGATGAAGAGAATCACATGGAATCAGACCTCGATGAAGAAGCTCCAACCGAGGAAGAAGGACCAGAAGATCAAGACCCTGCTGTGGAAGAACTCCTAATGGCGATCCCTGCGAGGCAATATGGGAATGGACGCCCCTACCTGAGCGCGCGAGCCTACCGCAACCTGCTGAATCTCCACAACCGCGACTGACGGGATTTCTTTAGATGTTGTCTTATCTGGCCAAATAAAACTGTGTATAGTTTAGGGTCACCTTTCGTCTTTGAGAATGCCTTGTTTAAAATCTTCTGGAATGGAATAAATTGCTGAATTCGATAATCTTTCGATCTTCTTAGTTCACTTGATGCTTGATTATTTCTTCTATACACTTATTTTCCTACTGAGATCTGTCCACCCCTACTTCTTGTTTTAACCCTCACTGAGATTAACAAGTACCGCATCCGATCTTTTAGTAGGTCCACCCTTCATCCATCGTCTGTGCCTCGTTTGAGATCCTTCTGGGAGAAGAAATTCATAGTGAAGTTTTCGAGTTCGCTAACCCTTCAAATTTTTTTGGATTCGCTTGATGTATCGATCGTCATTTTCCCCATACATTCTTTTCCCCTTGTCGTCCCTTTTCTGTTCACCCTTACTTCCTGTGCTGACCCGACCCCAATCTCTTTGACCTTCAGCCTAAAGTAGCCACACCCCGACCTTTGAATGATCCACACTTCCTTGTAATCCTTACCCTAGTTAGCCCTATACATTTTTGTGTGTTTTCCTATTGCCCTATATATATTTAGGGACTTTATTATTCGAAGTTGATTTTCATTATCTTGTATTTGTCGAAGAGTGCGTGTTATTGACTACTTAGTTTTATGTATTTTAAAACACACTACTATTATCCTCATTTTCGGTAGCGCAACCTTACACCGCGCATATTTGTGTTCCATGTTCCTTATTTTCACTATGTGAGTTCCTTAGTTATTTGATCGATACATTATCCTAAAATGTTTTAACCTACCGACAAATCTTTCACTACTTTATTGTCGTTATTTTACTTTCGGGTATTGTGCCTATGGTTACTATTATGAATGGTTGTGTCTTATACTTTTATGTCTGCTGTATTATTTTGATATACTTATGTAGGCACATATTTGAGTTTCGATTTTATCGAGCATGCCTCGAATATTATTGTTCGTTATTGTTATCTATATTCTCGTATACATGTAGTTGCCCCTATAGTTATTCCTGTCTTATACCTATCTTGACCTATCCTTTTGTATGTTGTTGTTATATGAAATATACCGTCAAAATTTTATCCAACCGTTTTAAGTAAATTACTAAGTGTTAGTGTTCATGTGGTAACTTTTCGCGTATTATTTATTAGCTTATCGTTTCTTTTAAATTTCGAGGACGAAATTTTTGTAAGGGTGGTATGATGTAATACCCGGTTCTTTTTATACACCTATATCCGTATATCTCTTTAACATATAAAATTTATTTATAATTATTTATTTATTTTCAAAATCCCATTAAACCCAGACCTTACTTTTCAGTCCCTCCGGCCTAAGCCGTTTTCCTTTTATCGAAATTAAACCCAAAACAAATCTTATGTATATTTTCCGTCTAAAGTCAGCCCTGAACCCAAACCCTAGTTCTAATTATTTATCCTAAACCAAAACCCCAAGCCCATTCTTTTAAATTCGTTTTCTTTTCTTTTCTTCCAGCCCAACTATTTTCTCAGTCCCGGCCCATCCCTTCTACTATTTATTCTTGGATTTTGTTCACAAGCCGACCCTTTATATTTTCCCTCCTTTCTATTAATTTTCCCCTGGCCCAACTCCCGAGCCAATCCCCTCAGCCTCATAAAAGAAACTCCTTTTATTTTTAAAGCTGGCCCATCCCCTTTTCTCCTCAAATTTTCCTTTATTAACCCCGGCCCACTCTTCTCCTCAGCCCATAAAATTTCTTATAAGGAATTCTTTTAAAACTCAAGCCCAGCCCACTCCCAGCAGCCCGCTCCCACGCCTCCAACCCGCGCCCGCTTCCCCGACCCGACCCGCTTCGCCCCATCTTCTCCCCCAACGGCTCTCCTGATTTCCCGCGTGAAATCTTCCCTTTGCGCTCTCGTCGCCGCCCCTCGTGCCCACGTACGCGAGCGTTACCCACGACGCGCACCCTTTGTCCCCTCTACCCTTCACCACCTCTCTCATCTCGCACTTTCTCCCTTCTCTGTTTCCGCTCCCTCTCTCGAACCCACGGTCGCGCTTGCCTCGCCACCGCCGACGACCCTACCACCCTTCAAAACTCCCTCGCTCCCCTCTACAACCCGAGCTCCCCACTTCCTCTCTCCCTCGACTTCCTCCTCCTGCTCACCATCCCCTCAAGCCACAGCACCCAAACCCACCCGAGCTCGGCCACTGTATCTCTTGCCGGCGAGCCTCCCCTGCACTCTCCTCGTCAATATCATCATCATCGTTGTCGTAATCTCTCTCTCTCTCTTGATCCCCTCACTCCCGATCTCCCTCTCTCCTTCTCACTCCCGATCTCCCTCTCTCTGTGCTCTCTCTCTCTCTCTCACTGTGCTCTCTCTCTCTCACTCTCCCAAATCTCTCTCTCTCGATATTTCCAACTCTCTCTCTCTAAATTCTCTCTCCCCCTCTGCAATCCCTCTCCATCGGCCTCGACAGCATCAGCGATCCCCAGCCCCGACACCGCCTGAGCTCGCAATAGCCCATCCCCAAGCTCGAGCTAAGCCCAAGCCTAGCCGAGACTCGTCACGTGCTTGCTACTCCGTGCCCGGGACGTGTCACTACTGCCTCCGCTGCCGCACATCACCAGAACATATCTAGGCAAGTTCTCTACTTGCTTCATGCTAATATATTTATGTTACAAATCCAAATCGTATAAATTGCAATGTTACTATTCGTGATAACGTACACTATTTACCTGTTCGATGTATGGTCTCAATGAAAATACTCACCTAATTTGACGGAACTAAATGGTATAGTTTGGCCCGTATGGCTGTGAATCTAGTGTGTGAATTTCGTTGGATAATATGACCGTTAACGACTAAAACGACTACCCCCAAGTTTACTCGTAAAACTGGAATTTTCTTGTACCTGTAAACCGTTAAATTTACAATAAATTATATACATACTGGAATGATGAGTTCGAGGGCTCAAATCGAAGCCGACTCGACGAGTTATAACCCTATGCAAGTTTCTAAATATTTCTGCACTTAAACTTTGACAATATTTGGATCGGAGTGCGACTCTGGACTGCAGTCCAGAGCGACTCTATTTACTGGGTGCTTCCCCGTAGTGGGTACCACACTGTTTCCTTAACTCGTAGGATGCGGAACTCCACTGTTTAGTAAAGGTGAATCTGTTAGATAGACAACACAAGTGGTTTCATCCTGTTTTGTCATCATTTGCTATTTAACCTGTAATTTAAAAGATCGGGACGTATAACAGTCACAACAGATTCAGAATTGACATACTAGTATTGAACAGTGTATATCTCCTGACATACAGACACGATTGAAGATCCGTCTATTGCGTTGAAAACCTTACTGAAAACCCTAGATTTCATTCAACTGTAGCGTCGCTAAAATCTGATCCCAACTGGGATTAAAATGCGTTGCGAAACGGACTTCCGATTCTGAAACCGAATTTCCAGCCGTGAACGCTTAATATGAAACTATAATTAATGATCCTGGAACCCGATTGGTATGAAACCAAATTCGCTGGATAGATAACTGAACGTACTATTTATTCCCTGTTCGTCGTTTCACTAAACTGTAACCATATGATTTATGATAAATTATGCAAGTGGTAGATTATTGATTCATGACACCCTAATCATGCCTTACATACTGTTTACGCATCATATCATACACATGTCACTGCATTGATAGCCTAGTGATAACGTGCATTACCCAGTGTTAGGTATTAGTGATGATTGTGGCGAGTACGTTAGTGTTCGTGTATCAGTGAATAAGTGAAAGTGATACGTAATTGTACACAATCAGTGAACCTTATTATTCTATTGCATTGTCGACGTCTGTGGGATGCGTGTACGTGTGACTATAAGTGGTATGGGACACTTATGGAAGCTCTTGCACGGGTGTCACAGATAAGGCACCAGACACTACCATTTATCTTAGGTATTAGTCGGGACGTGCTTGATGGAGATCCTGCCTCCAGTTCTCGCGCAGACTTGTCACAGACCGATTGGTATTTGAGGTTATGGTTAGCGTTTGATGTAGACCACGGGGTGTGGGGTAGTTTGAGTGTGAGTTCAACAGAATCTCGGGAGTCCTATGCCGGCTTATATATATGGAGATATATGGAGATTTACAGGGTACATGATTATTACCGTGAGTTACATGTTGGGCCCGTGGTCCCTTTTCCTTGGGTCCTACCCTTGGGTGGAGGACACTCGCGAGTGGTTGACTCTCACACTTGGACTGACGATAGGTTTAGTGACCTATACAGTGAGACTTAGAGACTGATAGGGATGATAGCATCGATATACATACTTACTGTGTTGACATACGTGGCATATCATTCTACTGCTTTTACTGTTCCACTGCATTGATTACTGCATGTTTATACCTACCGTCATTGATTTACTGTTATATATATTTATTATCACTGTTAGAGTTGTCACATGAATTTATATATTATATTGCTATTGTGTCGCTCTGACGACCTGAGTATGCATGCTCAGTGTGAGTAGAAGATTTAGCCTGGACCAGGACTAGACGTACATCACGAACATCTTGATTAGCTATCCAGGGTTATACCTTTTGTTTCCCATCAGGTCAGTTCTTTATACTGTTTTGTTCCAGTTACGGCGTTTCTCATTACCTGTGCATCATTTACTGATTACCATGTAAAGCTAGAAGCCGAAGTGTGACTATGGTAGGATGTTTTCTTGACCGTAGGAGCATGGCTGGCCTTGTCAACCCCACGTATTCCGTATTTTGGGAAGCGGGGCGTGACAATTGTTCATTCCTCCTTCTAAAAGGCAACTTCATACCCCTTGAGACAAAAGAGTTCTACACTATCCTACAACATTCTTGGACACGTCGACTCGCCAACTTCATGCCCGAGTTGCCTCGGTCAAGAGGTCGGAGCCCGTAAAAGAACCCGGCGACGTGGTGCCCTTCCGACGTGGAGATGAAGACCGGAGATTCCGCGGGGAGATCGGGATGACGAAGAGAAGACCGAAGGACACGGATCGCTCGGTATATCTCTCTACCCTTTCTTCACTTAGCTAGTAGTAGGTTAATGGTACCGATCCGGGCTTATAGTCCGCGTTAGCGCCAGTTTAAAGTTAAGAAAAAAATTTTGTTTCCGCATTTTGGCCTCGGACAGACGGCCGGGGCGCTGCCGTGGTCCAACATGGTATCAGAGCCACGCCATTAACTTAGTTTAGCTTGCTCTAGCATGTTTAAAACTTCGATCGAACAAATATCCCAAAACCGCGATTTCAAAGCATCGGTTTTCTGTCGAATTTTTTTTGGCTCGAAAAATTATTTGGAGTGTTGCAGAAATACATGCAGGAATTTTTAAGACCTCTGTGAAAAACTGGTAATGTGACACTGTAGATAGGCCGCGGAACTGCGGCCAAATCCCTGTTATGGCCGCGGTTCCGCCGCAGTAATAGGTGATCACTATACCAATTTTCTACAGAGCTCTTTAGACTTGGAAATGGGGTTTTTGGAATATTCTGTTTGGGCCCAGATATTTTTTGAGTGCTACAGTTGTGCTTGGGGCTCACTTCGGACAATTTAGTCGATCGAAAATTTTAAACATGTTAGTTCACAGTATTTACATTATATCTGCGACCGTGAATGTCACTTGATCGGTAAATCCTGTCTAACTGTTATAGCCCTTTTAGATGGATTTACGAATGTGACATTCACGTTGATGTTCTGTGTTGTGATGTGATGTTGCGGATTGTCGTGGTGGATAGCCTGGATGCAATATTAGTACAGTTTGGTTGTATATATACATTTGATATTGCAGGGCGAGCGTCCGACATGTGCACTGCCGTTACTGCCTGTTTGTATATTATTCTTTTGGGGCACGACCGGGCTGAGGTCGATGTATCCGTTGTATATATTTTACTTTCTGTACTAGGATTACCCCGCGGAGGGGTGCACGGGTAGCCGGGTTCTAGAGGGCAACGGGCCCGCATCTCATGGCGTTGAGACGGAGGGGCCTTCACTCTAGAATTGGCGGGCTATTCGCCGCACTCGTAGGGGGTACAGGTTGACCCAAGGAGTGGTGCCCAAGTTACCGGATTCCAGGAAGTGCTGGGTGGTCCATTCACATTGTTGAAGGGGACTGCCTCGCTTCAGGTTTTGGCGGGTAACTTGCCGCGCCCGTAAGGGTCTAGGATTTCATTGCACAGGCTGTCCACACGACCACGGGAACGTCGGGTTTCAGTAGCGGCTCTATGAAACCTGGGGATCCCAGATATCTGTATTGTTCTGTGATGCTTATTACATTTCTGTGATGTTGCATTTTATCACGCCTTGAGCGAATATTATATATTGATATATATATACTAGTAGATGTTGTATATGTTTTGCATCCGCGCTAGTCCAGTCCCCACTCTGTCGTAAGTTAAGTAACCTAACGGGTGATGACGGGACCCAGTGGCGAATGCGGATGGCATATACGTACATCATTATTTTCGTTCTTTTGTCGTATGATCAATTGATGGGACTGTGTTGATTCGGATCAATGCAATCTAAACAAACCTATTCTGATGTTGTTGGAACATTTTTCAAAAAAAAAGCTGTTATTGCAAGGACGTTCTCTTTTGTTTTGCACAGTGGTATTCAGTTATGAATATCCAGCACTTCAGTCGACGAGGCAAGGGCCGAGATCCCTTCACCGGGAGTGACCCCTTGGACAGAAGTTTGCTTCAGGGTAATAACTTCACTATAGCCGATTGCCTTTTGCTTTGCATCGTGGTATTCAGTTGGAATATCCTGCACCTCATTCTACGGGGAAAGAGCCGAGATCCCTTCACCGGGAGTGACCTCTTTAGCAAAGGTTTTCGCTACCATATTTTTATAAAAGGCTATGCAGTTCCTTCAAGGATATCAAGTTCATTACGTTAAAGGTTTTTCGCCAAAAACCAGCCGTAGCCCTCCGTCATTTCTTACAGGTATTATTTAGTATTCGTGCTGCGTTTGTTGACTCCGTCAAGGCGTAGTGTACGGTAGCTAAGTGGTTCTTGTTTGTTGCATAAATGGGATTGGTTAGGACAGTCGTGCGGCCTTGTTGACTCCGTCAAGGGCACGTACGGGTGGGTTTAATGCAATCCAGATAATGACGGGTTGAACTTGACTAGGACTCTTTGATTTATTGACTCCGTCAAGGTCACTTGGGTCCTAGGGGTAAAAACTTACATCGGGAGTTTCTAAAGAAACTGAAACTTGCCAGGCATGCGCATACCTTCTGGAGTGTGGTGACGTGAGTGGATTCTGTCACGTTATCATGCGATGATAGTTGGATCCCGATTCCCACTGATGAGTTGGTTTACTCCTCGGGTGATCCCGACTAATTCTTCTTTCAGGTTTGGAGGAGAATTTGAGGTTACAGTGGGCGGTTTCCTGATTAGATAAATTGGTAACCATTCTGATCTAGGTTAGAGTGCACGCTGAGTGTTTCTTTTCTCTCTCTCTTTGGCAGCGACCATGACCCAACCCTAGACTATGACTCAGTGACCAAGTTGACCGAACCTTCTTATAAGACTGGCTTTTGGATTGTCAGAGTTGCATACCTCATTGCCGCTCCTACTTTTACCCTTTTCTCCAGGACACCCCGTATTGCTACGAACGTCCACTTCCATTGGATAAAACCATCGTATGGTTATATACGAACTCGAAGGAATTTATTCGAGGATGGTTTCCGGTTCTGGAGAAAACGAATAGGACTATTCAGTTGTCTTTTCCTTTTACCTTCTCTCAGGTTGCGAGTGCTCCTTGGATTAGGACAGTACACCTATTACGCTTATTGGATAGTCTTCTTCCAAACCATAGGCAGGTGCCTACCGGTAGGGAATGAAGAAATCCATTTAGCCTAAAAGGTGTACAGAAGGTATTAAGTAAAGACATATCAAGGGATTAGTAAGAGGGCAAAGTAAATTGTGACTGCTATTCACGACCAAACCAAGTATTTCATTACCACTCCCACTTCACCTTTGTATTTCTCCAGGACACTCCGTATCACTACGAAGATCCACAGTTATTTGGATACTCCATCGTATGGTTATATACGAACTCGAAGGAACTTGTTCCAGTTCGGGGATGAATTCTGGTTCGGGAGAAATAGGAATAAAGTTTATTCGATTGTCTTTTATCTTCACCTTCTCTCGCATTGCGAGTGCTCCTAGGATTAGGACAGTACACCCATTATGCTTATTGGATAGTCTTCTTCCAAACCATAGGCTGGTGCCGAACGGTGGGGAAGGAAGAAAACCATTTAGCCTAAGAAGGTGTACAGAAGATAATGACTAAACACATATGAAGGGATGTGGAGATGGCAAAGAAATATACGGTTACAGTTGTGAATCTGATAATGGAAGAGGCATTACTAGGAATACCCAGATACCCCTTCGAAACATTTTCATGTTTCAGTTTCACTGGTCATTGTTAATAGAAAACTGATTTCCCAATTAGACACTTGCTCCAGGGTATGTATTTACCAGGCTTGATTCTCACATCTGTATGGTTTTACAGATGATGAGTGGGAGTAAGTTATTGGGAATTAGGTGATCATCCTCATTATATCGGGATTCATTGTAATTGGTGATATTTGAGGAAATTACCTGGGTTGTTTGACGGACGGCGAATATTTGGTTTTGAATATCCGTTGTTATGCACCAATTTCAAATTGATATATCTGTACGTCTATTTTTATAGAGTGAGATATACCTTCTTGAAATTATGTCCGTGACATTTACCTATATCAGTGGATGGTTAGGTAAGGAACATTAAACAGCGGTGTAATTCTTCATAACCGTAGTACAGTTTTCAACCTACAACGCACAGGGTTTGAGTTATTCAACTCACGGGACTTATACAGAGTGTTGTATGTTGTCCAGTGTCCATTAGGATAGAGGGGTTGGTCCTCATTCTATATTCTGTTTACTCATGACTTCTATAGTTCTTAGACAAATGTTTCGTAGAAACACAAGATCTGAGTTTTGAGAAGTTATAGGTATAAGAGTAAAATAGAGAACCAGATGTTGCGAGTATCGGGATTCTTCAAGGTGATCGAAGATGTAGATACTTATGTATGGTATTCAGTTAATAGTAATGATTAATAGAGCTTGCTTCTCTTTCAGGTTACTCATAATTGGAAGCACTCCTAAGTTGAGTAATGCTGATCGACCTCTCTCCATTTAGTTGACATGCACTAGAAACAGCTGCATGATTTGAATCTCGTTCTAATTAAATCAGTGCCTCTGTTTCTATATTGGATATAGAACGGTTCGTATCTTAACGATGTTAAGGTACGGGGAGTTGTCCGGCTTATGCTTAAAACCAGACTCTAGATAACTCAAGGCACGTTTCTGTAATGGCTGTTTGTGGGTTGACCCAGGCTATGATGATGGTTGACTTTCTACCATCTGGAAGATCAATAGTGATATTGTTTTAGACTCGCCACAGTTTTAATAAAAAATGGATTTTTTTTCAGAAAACAGTAGTGGGAGTATGGTAGAACTGGAAGTGATTCCAGAACCGCAAACGATTACTGAAAATTTAATAAGAACCTAAAGATTCAATCTGGTTTGACATTCCATTAGCCACTCCGCAGATAAGGTGGGTAACCTCAAGCACCCGAGAGGTACTCCGGTAGCCTCAAGGACAGTGGCAGGGAGGTTCTTTTTTACCCAGACTTTCCATTGCTGTTGTTTCAGGCTGTGAGACCCGGCAGGAGGATGAGTATAGCGTCGTTCTAAACTAGCTTTAGAAGTGTATGTCTATATGACTCTGCCAGAGGGTTGTCATGGTCAGTGGGAGCAGCGAAAGCATAGTGGACAAGTGGCTTATGTCTATTTATGGACTAAAGCAGATATAGCGGAGATAGATCATCTATTTCTGATGTGACAGTCATAGGTTTGACTTCATCAGAATAGGGGATGGAACTGTTAAGAAGGTAGTAGGGAGTGATGTCCTGGTATCTGGATGACATACACAGAGTAGGAAGTGATATTCCTATACTACGATCGGTTATACTTTGGTTGTCACACAGTGGTTTCTCCACATGGGACTTGGATATTATATCAGACATTCTGGTTACTGGATCTATGGTTTTAGATCTAGATTTGGGTAGTTTCCCAATTTGGGTACTTAGACAACATTCTAAGAGTATTTAGAATGGACGACTCCAGGCACGGTAGTGTACCTCCAGGTGATGGAGTCACCCTCTCTAAAGGTGTCTTATAGACTAAAGGAGAGAGGGATGTGCATGATTAGCAGATCACTTGCTTAGGCAATTGAGTCAATCATGAAATGTCAAGTACCACACCAGATGTTGTTTTTGCACGAGATGCAATAAGTTGATATTGATCCAATCCTGGAGAGACATTCGGAAGCAGTTTTAGAACATAAGTGGATGTTCTAGGGATATGATAACGATAGTCTCATTCGGGAGACAGTTATCATTCCGGGTTTCCAAGGTGACCTGGATGACAGAGTGACTGTCAGAGTTATAGTTTTCCCTCTGACAAGGGGTAGTGTTTTGGACAGGTGATTCAAGTGGACACTAAGGGAGGCATGACGCAGGATACTGATTAAGTTCAGTTGACGATACAGTCTAAGAAGTTTGGATTTGGAGTTCATCTATGAACTAGGTCCCATCAGATATCCAGACATATTCTAAGACAGGTATTGCTCATTTCGGGAGATGGCTTTCTCCGCGAACCTGAGATAAAGAGAGACATAGAAAGAAATATCAGAGCGGATCCACTCACTGAGGCTATTCCTCGAACGCATTAGTTTCGCAAATGGGTTTTGTGAGACTGATTAGTAGAGGAGTTGGGTGTTCGGTATCACACGGGCTGTGAGTATGCGACATCGCAATAATTAGCCTTGAGTGCAAGTGGGAGATTGTTGGAGATAGTGCCTTCAGAGTCAATTATTGGATCACAGGCACGTGATTGCAATGATTGAGGAAGGACCTATACCGGTAGGACAGTCTTACTCAAGATGATAGTATGCTATCTGGTTTATCTTTATCATTATGTACTGCCTTAGGTGACCTTACAAGTCACTATTGCGTGTTGATAGAGCCCTTAGGATTCTTGCTTGACGGCCAGCAGTATGATGGCGATCATAGACATGGGAGCTGGAGTCTATAAGCACATCCTTAAAAGGTCCCTAGTCATGGGAGTTTTCGAGACAGGGCATCGATACTCCAGAGTAGACTATCGTATACAGTTGAGACCCCGACGAGGGGCGGTGGCCGGTCTCACAAGCCACTGGTGTCAGTTGGTTCACCTAAGATGTATACAGGTGCTCATTGGGTTATGAGTACACCGGATAGGACTTGCCGGGAACATGCTAGTTGGTCTTATACCAGACGTCAGATAGCAGTTCCCTGGTGACATGTGTACAGGTTAGTTCATCAACCTGAGATCGTCATTTGTCTCGTGAGTTCCCACTTTACTTTGATTACTACCCTACCACGGCTCAAAGGAGTCGTGCAAACAGGTTTTAGTTGGGTACAGTCCCGAGCCACATGGAGGCAGTGAGCGGATCTGCAGGGGTTCGTCTCTCCCGGTATTGGGGGTGAGGTCGCGCTGTGTTTAGGAGAGCCATTACACAAAGCCCTCGGCCGAGACAGGAGATTTACTGGTAGGTATTCCAGTAGTATCTCAGGGTGTTCTGGGCTACACTCCGACACGACTTGTACCGATTTTGGGGTCTGACTTTTACCAACCCCCTAAGCCCACCATACGATACTCATAGACGAACGGACCGGACTGTACGGATATTGTCACTGACAGGCTCAGTAGGGTGTCAGGATGAGTTCGCTCATCGACGTCCCTTTTGGTCAATACCTAGTAGCCAGTTACGTATGGTTAGTACCTCTGACGTGCTCGTGGTTAAATCCACAGCCAAAAGTATTGACGAGTCTTTAGAGTCCCCCACAGACAGTTTCTCAAGTTTCGGGCGAAACGCTGTAGAGGCCGTATGGAGATATGGCAGGGTTCGATCTTATACGTGCGGTATTGCACGGATCATGATCGGACAGATAATACTAGCGGGCTTTAGTTTAAGCCGGATCCTAGTATTGTACAGTGTAGATTTTGTCTTATTGCATTTGTATTCGGTCAGAATACAAATGCGGGTATGTATATACAGTCGCGGGGTTTTCCTGTAATTTATCACGGGATCGTTTTTCTGAAGTTGCCAGTTTGCATTCCGTTTCGGCCATTTTCCTTTGTTTCTTTCCTTGGCTGAAAATTGGTGGAGGAGGGCTTATTTGCAAATGTGCAAATTAGCAATTTAGAGGGTGTTTCTTGTTAGTAGTTGGATCATGATGGTTCTTACTCCCTTTGACTTCTATGTTCATCATTACTTGACTTTGTGATGAGATGGTTGATGGAATGAAAGACTTTGTGGTGATCATTTTATTCTCTCATCATCATTCATCATTCTTTCTTGGATTATTGATCCACCCCCTCTCATTCTCCATCATGCTTGGGCCGGCCACAATTGTAGAAAAGGGGAGGTTCATTTTTGGTGTGGGGAAATTGTTCATCTCATATTTTTTTGCTTACACCAAAATTCCCAAGTTCATATCCATTGTTCATTCCTCCCTCTAAAAGGCAACTTCATACCCCTTGAGACAAAAGAGTTCTACACTATCTTACAACATTCTTGGACACGTCGACTTGCCAACTTCGTGTCCGAGTTACCTCGGTCCAAAGGTGGGAGCCCGTAAAAGAACTCGGCTATGTGGTGCCCTTCCGACGAGGAGATGAAGACCGGAGATTCCGCGGGGAGATCGGGATGAGGACGAGAAGACTGAAGGACATGGATCGCTCGGTATATCTCTCTACTCTTTCTTCACTTAGCTAGTAGTAGGTTAATGGTCCGATCCGGGTTTATAGTCCGCGGTAGCGCCAGTTTAAAGTTAAGAAATTTTTTTTTCCGCATTTTGGCCTCGGACAGACGGCCGGGGCGCTGCCGTGGTCCAACAAAGTCATGCCAATGTGAGGCTCATAACAGGTCGAGAAACTACTGGTAACACTTACCAGTAAATCTCAGAATCAGCCCTGGCCAGGGACTTCATGTTATAGCCAATCGAGCACAGTGCAACATCAACTCCCAATACCGGGAGAGACGAATCCCTTTTGCTTATTGCCTCCATGTGACTCGGGACTGTACCAAAAAACCACCGTTTTGCATGTTTTCATGAACTTGGTAAGGTGGAAATCAAAGCACACTGGGAATCATACAAGACTCTATGACGATCTCAGGTCGACAGACTAACCTGTACCAGTGTCACCAGAGAACTGCCATCTGACGTAAGGTATAATACCATCTGGGAGTTCTCGGCGAGTCCGTCTAGTGTACCCAGTCTCCACTGAGCACCCGTATATCATCTTTGATGTCAAACACCAATGGATATGGGATCATCCATCACCCATCTACATGGGTCGAGAAGCTACACGCTAGTCTACTCTGGTATATTGATACCCCGTCTCGACACACCCACGACTAGACATTAAAGGGTGTACTTACCGACTACCTTTGTCCCACTAGTATGATCTGCATCATAATCTAGGTAGTCAAGTACACATCCTAAGGGCTTTACCAACATGTAATAGAGAGACAATCAGTGTACATGTTAAGATAAAGAGTAACCAGATAGCATACTATCATGTCGAGCAAGAAAGTCCTCCCTATATATGTCCAAGCCTCCACTAAAATATACATCTCATGTATAGTAATGGCCTCTAGGACATACATATAACTAACAATCTCCCACTTGCACTAGGGCCATCATATAGCAGTGGTTGTAGTATCTCATACTCAACCATCCCTTAAAATTCTCTCTCTGGGAAAAGGCCTTTGTGAGTGGATCCGCCGTGTTGTCCTCTGAGTCTACTCTCCTAACTTCGATCCCTGGAGATCAACCATCTATATGATCAGGTGATACTTCCTTAGAATATGTTTGGATCACTGATGGGACGGGGGTTCCTAAACCTAAGCCACAACTCTATTGTCACACAATAGTAGGAACGAAGTTCATCTAATGAACTTATATACACCCAGACTGCCTCTTTGGTAGCATCTAAGGTAGCGATGTATCCAGCCTTTTTCGTCTACTTTTCCACGGTATCTAGCTTGGAACTCTTCCAACATACCATCCCTCCACCGAGGGTAAAGACAATGCCTACGACTGACTTTCAGTCGTCCTTACCACCCTGAAAGCTATCCAGTGATTCTGAATCAGGATCGATTGATACTATCTCACTACACCTAGTAAGAATCCTAACATCCACTTAGATCTATATCATAGATCCAAAAACCTAAGATTTAGGAGGTATCACCTTGATCCTATATGGAGAATCAATGTGATAAGAGGAGATTGACCGAGTGTAGGATAAGAAACTCCTTTCCTATCAAGAGTATGTCATCTACGTATAATACGAGGAATACCACCATACTCTATACTACCCTTTTGTATATACAATGTTCATCTACTATTTTGATGAAGTCAAACTCTTTGAATACCACATCAAAAAAGATGTTCCAACTCCGCGATGCCTGCTTTAACCTGTAAAGCAACTTGCATACGTTTCCGCTGCTTCCACGTCTACGAAGCCCTCTAGCTGTGTACTTACAGACGCTCTCTTCTAAATCACTATTTAGAAAAGCAGTTGTTTCGCCCAATCAGAGCAAAGCTCTGTTCAAATTCAAAATTCAAAATTTTGAAGCAACGCTTCAAGTCTCGGGCGCAACGCGCCACGTGTCAGGCGCTAATACGTCAGCGCAGCGCCCAAGAAGGCGCGCCCAATCAGAGCAAAGCTCTACTTTTATGAAGCAACGCTTCAGTTGCGCTGCGCTCTGCGCTGCGCGACACGTGTCAGCGCAGATGCGCTAGCGCAGTTGCGCTGCGCTCTGCGCTGCGCGACACGTGTCAGCGCAGATGCGCTAGCGCAGTTGCGCTGCGCTCTGCGCTGCGTGACACGTGTCACGCGCTGGGGCATCTGCGCCAAACAGAATTAAAGATTTTTAAAGAAATCTTTCTGTTCTTGTTAAAACAAGAAGATTTTCTTCTGTAAAACAGAAGCTCTTGGATCAAAGATCCAACGGTGGGAAAAATTCCCCAAATCACTATGAGAAAGATCTCTTTAACAAATTCAACAAACTTATGGGCACTATAAAAAGGACCCTAGGCCTCAATTCAAAGGCATCAACATTTTCTTGAAAAATCAAGAGCTTCAAACAGAGAGAACTCTGAGAAAAATTTCAAGAAGAGGTAAAAAACCTTTATAAGGGAGAAGAAATTTCCTCTAATAGATCATTGATCTAAAAACAAGATCAATGATCTTCGTATAATAAATAGTGCTTTGCACTTCTTATGAACCACTGGTTCTTTAAAACAAAAAAAAAATAATAAATAAAAAATAGTGCTTTGCACTTTTATGAACCTTTGGTTCTTGAAATGAAAGAAAAATTTATTTTTCTTTGATCAAAGATAAAAAAAATAGTGCTTTGCACTTCCAAACTGCGCTGTTGCGCTCTTGAGAGAGCGCCACGTGTTAGCTGTAGAACAACTTGCGCTACGCGCTCTTAAGATAGAGCTTTGCTCTCTGGAATTGGCGCAACTCGCTGAGAGCGCGCCACGTGTCAGCAGCGTAACAGCGCAGCGCACTAGCACAGCGCACTGCGCTGTTGCGCTTGCGCTTACCAGAGCATGACACGTGTCCTATCTACAAGCGCTTGTGCTCAGTAATTGGCGCAAAGCGCCTGACAAATGCAATGCATTTCTTTCCTGAAGGGCCAAGCCCAATTAAAGACTAAACAGGCCTAATTAAATTGATGCTCTGCATCATTTATAAATGGGCAGAGCCCAAACGAAATAATAAAAATGCTATGCATTTATAAAGGGGGGCAAAGCCCAGACAAAACAGATGCCTTGCATCATTTATAAATGAGCAGAGCCCAGGATAAATTGATGCTCTGCATTCTTATGGGCAAAGCCCAAACAAAAAAAAAATGGAAGAAATGCAATGCATAAAAATGTGGAACATTTTCAACTGGACTTAGCCCAATTCTGTCCGTAAGTCCTTAAATTAAATTGAACTGAGCACAAATGCTCTCTTAAATCAATTTACTACTGGTTCGAGGGTACATCTCCGAACTCCTCTGACACTTCTCGTTGTAATCCTTCAACGACGTCAGAGAGGCGAAGGGTCCCAACGACCACACCTGAATATGGACTGCAGGGTCCTTAAACTCGTGGACCGGAACGTCCTTAAACTAATATTAGACCGGAACGTCGTTAAACTAATATTGGACCGGAACGTCCTTAAACTAATATCGGACCGAAATGTCCCTAAACTAATGACGGACCACCACGTCCCTAAACTGGAACATGGACCACCACGTCTCTAAACTGGAACAATAGAGCCAATTGCTCTTCTTTCGGATCTAAACGATCCCGTTCAAGTCGATCTTAGTCCAAAATAGGACTAACGTATCCTTGGCGAACGTTTAAGTTGATCTTAGCCGCAACGCGACTAACGCATCCTTAAACTAAAAAACACCAAACCCAAATCTAAATAAAAACGGATTTGGACTAGTCCACGTCCTACGGGTGACGGCATTACTCAGTCTCCGTATACAATCCACGGGCAACCACAAACAAAACAAACACCCACGACACGGAGTGAAACTCTGGAGAAGGAGAAAGTTGTTACCGCAATGCGGTAGCGTAATTAACTGCAGGGGCTTACGCCTGCAGGGAAGAGCGTCCCCACAATCAAAAACCCCTCAAGCGAGGGGGAATCTGATGAAGTCTGCTACATCGGCCGCATCCGTCTAAACCTCCGATACATGATGCCATAAATCAACTTGGCATCTTCGGAGAGGTGGATGGATAAAACCAATTAGCATCTGCCCCGAATCTCAGTGCCAGGACTTCGCGGTCCTGTGCGCCGTCTTTCTGAGGGGAACAGCAGCCATGACACCCAACCGCCAGACATCGTAGTCATGGTATGTAACAATGGCAAGTAGGATCTGGATGGACTTAAGCATAGGCATTTAGAAAAGGTTTCATCATTATCCACACCTGGCCGATGACGAGAACCTTTTGCTACAAGTCTTAGTTTTGAAAGTCTTAACTTTTCCATGTACACCAAGTAATCTTCTCAAGATATACTTGCTCCTGATGGGGATTTAACCCTTCAGATATAGCAATTAATGTCCATACTTTGTTGGTGTATATGGATTCCATCTAAGATTGCTTAGCATCGCGCCATTCTTACAGAGTCCCCACTCTTGATGGCCAGCTCGAAACTAGTTGGGCCATCATCTCATGATGCAATCCTCGCTCCCACTGTCATTGAGAAAACCGAAGTATCTCTCAGGCGGATAAGGAACCCTACCAGATCGGCGGAGAGGCTGAGATTCATCGTGAACTATTGAATCCTCCGGTTCTACCAAATCGTCAGCTGTAGTTAGTATAGCTGGAACTCCTTTCAGTTCTACCTCATGACCACAAATTTGTTTCCAAAATAAATTTCTTTTTTAAAAAGGTGGCATGTTGAGAAATAAAACACGTTTTGTTCCTCGGTGCGGTAGAAGATATTCCCTTGCAAATGCTTGGGATATCTAACAAACTTCCACAGAATTGACCTTGCCTCGAGCTTGTCCGGATTTTGTTTTTGACATAGGCCGGACAACCCCAAATCTGAACTTACATAAGATATGGGCTCTTCCCATACCATATCGCATATGAAGTGGTAGGTACCTGATTTGGTTGGAACCCTATTCAATATGTATGCAGCTTCTCAAGTGCATAACCCCCAAAAGGAAATAGATAACCCAGTAGTACTCATCATAGAGCGCACCATATCTAATAGGGTACGATTGCTCCATCCCGATACACCGTTGTGCTGTGGTGTATACAGAGGAGTGATGCTGAGAGAGAACTCATTCTCCTTTAGAATAGTCCAGTAATTCCGTGCTCAAATATTCTCCTCCCTGATCTGATCAAAGGACATAATACTTATACCCGGTTTTGGTTCTCTACTTCCAATAAATTCATTGAATTTCTCAAAAGTTTCCGACTTGTGTTTCAACAGGAAAATATGTCTGAATCTTGAGAGATCATCATTGAATGTAATGAAGTACAAAGAACCAGCTCTGGCATGTGTAGACAGGGGACCTTCATACATCATCATGTATCAATCCCAAGAGTTCATTAACTCTTTCTCTGTTTCCAATAAATGGAGCTATGGTCATCTTATCTTTGTGACATGACTGGCAAGTTTCACAAGATGTAAATTCAAACTGATTTAAATATGCATCTTTATGTAACTTAGCTAGTCGGGTCACATTGGTATGACCTATGCTACAATGCCTCAAGAAGGATTCGTTTATTTCTGAACTCTTCCTCTTGTGTGTGTTCTGTACATTGAGAACTGTAGTTTGATTTAGAACGTATATGTTTTAGATAACGTGCCTGAACTGATCAACTCTTGATATAGGAAATGTTTAAAACATTATCCAACAATACAAAATTATATCCTTCTTTACTAAATAAAGAGACTGATATGATGTTGTATATCAGGTTCGGTATCTAATAACATTCGTTCAGAATCAATGTACTTAATAATACAGGGTGATAACTGCCAACAACTTGGCTGCAACACTTGCACCGTTTCCAACTCTTGAATCTTATCACCCGTTCTCAGTTTTCTACCTAACTGTAGCCAATGTAATAGATTACATATATGGGATCCTGATCCGGTGTCATATATCCAGGATGTAGAGTATACTGAGAAACAGTTCTCTGTAGTGAACACACCCGAAGAAGATGCATCAATATGCACTTTCGTCGTTTGGGCGGCATGAGAATTCTGGTAATCCTATATTTGTTGCTCGGTCTTATAACAATTATAAGTTGGAGCGGGACCAACGTTCCCCAACACAGTATAACAAGCGGGTTCGGTCAATATATCCATATTATTATCTTGATTAAGGCGTGGCATGGTCGCTACGTAGAGAGAGAGAGAGAAGAAAACACTCAGCGTATGCTCTTGCAAGATCAGATTGTTATTATTTTATCTAATCAGGATGGCTCCCACTGTTTTTATCAAATCTTCTTTCAAACCCTAAAAGAAAAGACAAGCCGGGATTAATTACACTCTACAAGTTCGCCAATCTTTCAGCCAGGCTAGTGCCGGTACTTTGAGGGAAGTTCCTCGTGCTTTCGCACGGACCTAATTAAAATAAACCCCGTTTTCCCAGAGGCGTAACCCCGTTGACACCGTTCTAGACACCTACTTGACCGGCTAATTGTAATGTGCAAAACTCTCCCAGGAATAATTCTTACTCGCAGTGGGTATCGGGATCCAACTATCTCATAGAAGGTATGAAATCTCATTGCAAATTTCAACACTTGAAATTCCCGATAATTTTGCCCCAAGCGATCTATGACCTTGACAAGGTCAACAAACTATAGACCGTAAGTCAAGTTCAACCCGTCATTTCTTAATTGAATTAAACCCACCCGCACGACCCTTGGCAAGGTCAACAAGGTTGTACGACTACCCTATCCAATCGCATCATATGCCGGCAGATAAGCACTAATCAGCTACCGCACACTACGCTTTGACAAGGTCAACAAACGCAGCACGAATACTAAATACTACTTATCTGAAATGACGGAGGGCTACGACAGGTTTTTAAGAAAATCTTTTACGTAATGAACTTGATATTGTTGTAGAATCGAGTGATTTTTTTTAAAAGGAGTGTTTTGAGGCTTTTACTAGTTTTGCTAAAGAGATCACTCCCGGTGAAGGGATCTCGGCTCTTTCCTTATCGAATAAGGTGCAGGATATTTCACAAATACCACTATGCAAAGCAAAAACTATAAAAGCAATCAAAAAACAAACCAAGGGTTGTAGCATCTGCTAATTTCGCTAAAGAGGTCACTCCCGGTGAAGGGATCTCATCTCTTTCCTTGTCGAATAAGGTGCTGGATATTCTACAAAGAATACCTCTATGCAAAGCAAGAACTAGAGCTACCAGTTTTTAAAACAAGTTTCTACAACATCTTTTAGGTTTCTTTTCTTTTCATTAATCTCATTAATGAAGTCCCATCATATAAGTTACCTAATCATCACAGATAAATACAGCGTACGCTTATGCCATCCGCATTCGCCTCGATGTCCCCTCATGCACCATTAGGTTAGGTAACTAATGGCAGAGCGGGGCAGGGCTAGCGCGGATGTAAAACATAAGCAACGTCTATATAATATATCATATATACTATATACAGTATCTATCTCAACATATCAAATGATCACATCACAGATATCGCAGCAGAAAAACAACATATGAAATATTGGATATACTAGGCTTTTCGGGTTTTATATTAAGTCTGTATAAAATGCGGATTCCACGGTCATGATGAATAGCCAAACCCACATCCCTAGACTCTACGAGAGCGGTAAGAAACCCTACCAATTCTAGAGTTAGGAGACCCGGACTCGACGCCTCGAGATGGTCTCCCACCGGACTCTAGAACCCGGTTGCTTATGCTCCCATCCTTGGGTCTATCCTAATACGGAAAAGTAAATAATATACAATGGTGACATCATCCTCAACCCGGAAGTGCCCCAATAAAAGAATATTACATACATTGAATTTTGCATGAATGAAAATGAAAAACTCTCATCTCACATAAAACCCCAGGCTATTCAAACACGACGATCCAATATAACATATCCCAGCAACACATAACATCACATGTCATCAACGTAAGTAAATATGCGAACCCCAATTGTCGTTGACATATAGCAACGAAACCGGCGATACACCACATATTACACTTACGGTCGCAGAAAAGAAAGTGAAAAACTATAACAATTGGAATCCGCACCGCCCTTAGACATCATAAACCTGGAATATCACATATTCTGGATTTCATCCCTAAAAATGCAAATTTTACATTTAGGTCTCAACCATGAAAACACTTTTCGAAGGAAGTCGGGTAATTTTACAAGGTTCCCGATTCCGTCTGAGGCCGGAATGTTAAACTTGCATGCAATTGGATAGATTCCAATTATTGTATCCCATCACATGATATCCGGACGATGTTAAACTTTTCGATCGATTCATCAAAGTCCCACAATTTTCCGACAGCTCAATACTTGAGCACAGTTTTAATAATACCCGGAACATGCCACAGTACCTATGGACCAACCGTAGAAGGGCAAACCCAAGACTCACTCATGTCGCCACGGAACTACGGCAAACCCTAAGGTATGACCGCAGTTCCGCGATCCAAAAAGTCGAGTTAGGGTTTCATTCTTCTAGAGGGTCCACAGAATTACTTGCATGTTTTTCCGAATACGTTAAACTTGGAAAAATGGGTTTTGACATTCGATCGAACCTTTTAACTTCTCCTAGATAACTTGTGAAAACCCAAATACAGTGTTAAACAACGAATATGAAACACTCCGAATTAGCCCATTAACAAATTAACATCACATGAAATTTTTGGACTAATCAAACAATACCTGAAACACCAAAACCCAGAGACCAGAACACAAAAAAAATTTGGACCCAGAAATCCCTTAGGGGCCGACATGCTCGGATTTTGGGCTATAGGGCTCGGCCAAAATCCGGGCAATGGTGTTCAAATTTCTTCTGTATTCTTATGTTGTCCCATACAATATTCTGCAATTGTTTGAAAAATTTTTAGAGCTCATTTAAAAATCGACAGAACGCAGGTTTTGATGTTTCATGTTTCGGAGTATTTCGGTTTCATAATCTAACAAACACCGTTTAATACTCTAGCCCAGCTCTGATACCACTGTTGGGATTCCTTAGCACCCTACTGGGTTTCCACAGCAACTACCATGTAGAATTTATAGTTTCTAGGGTTGTAATGAACCCTAACCCAAGGATCAAGCTAAAGTAACTAGACACTATAACATGTAATCAACTATTACAAGTAGTGAGCAAGGAAAACAACCTTTGTAGACCGGTCCTTCGCTTTTAAAGCTCCGTGTTGACGTCCCTTCGCTGCGATCATGGCAAGTGAAGATTTCCCGAACTCTAGAATGGTTTTATCGGAGAAATGAACATGCTTGCATGAAGTCTTCGAGGCCGAAGATGATCTACGTCGAGGAGACTCAAACTCAAGCTAACCCTTCACTAGGTCATGAACTTTGTGAAGAGAACACCCTTTACTACCCAAGCAAGTGTATAGGATGATGAAGTAGGAATTGGGCTCACTTTAGATTTATTTTTCTCACAATATTTTCTCACCATCTCAAAAGCTAGAGAGCTTTATCTCAAGGATGAGGAAGATGAAGAGAGAGAAAGAGAATGAACTAAAATGAGGTGAGAATAGCAACCATGGGTGAGTTAGTGTCATACACTAACTCATGTAGAGAATAAACCATGGGTTACAATAATGGTTAGGTTAATAAATATCTACAAGTAAAACAAAACTAGTGGACTAAGTCAAAGATGCTACAAGCTTCTCCAAGCTTCCAAGCATGTGACAATTTCCACTAATTTGTGAATTACCAAAAAAAATAAAAACCTTATCATTATTATAACCATGGTGTAAGTCTCATACACCCATGTTGCATGTGGCATCAAGCATGACACAATAGTTGTGTATTAATATATATCACATATATATCATGTGCACAAAATCAAGTGAGAAAAGAAAACTTAAGTGAGCCAATACTAGTTAATGTAAAGTAACATATCAAATATATAATTATACATTAAATCATTAAATCTACACTTGATTTAATGATCTGGTCATATCTCATATAACCGACTAATATCATGTGTATCAATCTATCGAATCAACACTTGATTCGATAACCTGGCTATGTCGTATATAACCGACCGATGATACAAATCGTGAGAATAGAATACGGTATCTCATACACGTATTAATCTCGGTCCCGCACATATCTCATATGTGCTCCAATTCCGTTTTGCCTAAGCCAGGAAACCTCTGTCTAGGACTCTAAAGACTTGTCAATACGCCGGAAGTAGGTGATAATCATATCGAACACCCACAAGCCGCAAGAGGTGTGCTAAACGTAACGGCCACCCGGGTATTGAGCGTTCAGAAGATCAAAAAGCAAGCCTGCTCATACTCCTGCGAATCCAATCAGTAATACTTACCGTACAGTCCGGTCTCTTCGTCTGATATGTCGCATATCTCGTCTAGGGGTGGTAAACGTCAGACCCCAGTAACTCGATAAGTCGTGCCGATGTGAGGCTCATAACAGGTCGAGAAAATACTGGTAACACTTACCAGTAAATCTCAGAATCAGCCCTGGCCAGGGACTTCATGTTATAGCCAATCGAGCACAGCGCAACATCAACTCCCAATACCGGGAGAGACGAATCCCCTCCTATCGCTTATTGCCTCCATGTGATTCGGGACTGTACCCAAAAACCACCGTTTTGCATGTTCTCATGAACGTGGTAAGGTGGAAATTAAAATACAGTGGGAATCACAGAAGACTCTATGATGATCTCGGGTCGACAGACTAACCTGTACCAGTGTCACCAGATAACTGCCATCTAACGTGAGGTATAATACCATCTGGGAGTTCTCGGCGAGTCCGTCCAGTGTACCTAGTTTCCACTGAGCACCCGTATATCAACTCTGATGTCAAACACCAATGGATATGGGATCATCCATCGCCTATCTATATGGGTCGAGAAGCTACACGCTAGTCTACTCTGGTATATCGATGCCCTATCTCGATACACCCACGACTAGGGACATTAAAGGGTGTACTTACCAACTACCTTTGTCCCACTAGTATAATCTGCATCATAATCTAGGTAGTCAAGTACACATCCTAAGGGCTTTACCAACATGTAATAGAGAGACAATCAGTGTACATGTTAAGATAAAGAGTAACCGGATAGCATACTATCATGTCGAGCAAGAAAGTCCTCCCTATATATGTCCAAGCCTCCACTACAATATACATCTCATGTCTAGTAATGGCTTTTAGGGCATACATATAACTAACAGGGAAAGTGCGATACTCCGTGATTTGCGTTGCTGTGTGAGTAAATCTCGGCCGTTGGAAGGTTTTTTGTTGAGGTTATTGTTGGGAATTTTTCCGCGCGTGCAAACGCGTATATTTTGAAAATAGAATCGGTTTTGGAAATGGATGCGCACGCGAGCCCGGTCTCGTTTTAAAATTTATAAACCGTAAGTGCATGGCGCGTTGTAGTGAGCCGGCAAGTACGGGTCGATCTGCAGGGAATTGTGTATTAGGTTTTGTTGCTTTAATGTTCAATAAATAACGAATTGGTTTGGTTTGTCACAAAAATATAAAACATGAAAACAAAGAAAACAAGTTAAGAAAGAAATGGCCGTGTCTTTGGCTTGTATGGTCGAATCGCGATGATTCCTTCGACGCTCCCTTGCTCATGAGTTTTCCTTCCTTGTGTCGATCCTGAAAGGAAGCATGACTTGTCAAAGCGGTTGCAAAGCACAAATCATCAAGTTCTCGGATCTCGACTCAAAACACGAAATGGGTCCGTATTGTTCACTTACCGTTTGTATGTCCAAATTTGAAGTATCAATACTAAGCACAAAGGTTAGCAAGCATAGCACAACATCAGAAACATAAATTAGCGAGTGAGGGCAATTGGTTTTATTGTTAACTTTGCTAAGTATTTGTGATAGTATAGGGTATATGAAAACCAAGTCGTTTGTAAAGCCACTTGGTCACAAAATACCATATCTAAACTTAGCAAACTTAACACCAAATTGATTTTAACCTAAGCATTGTGAAATGGGGAAAGAGAGTGAGTATGGTATATGAAGAGGTTACAAAGTAACCATGGTTTCAAAATACCATATCACATCAATACATAAACAATCTTTAAGTTAGAATCATATAAAGCATATTAAACACAAACAAGAGGAGGAGGAAGGCAGAGCCTTTCATCTTATTTTCTCACCATCACCACAACCAAAGAAAGATTAGTTACACATAACAATAGCAAAAGAAAGCAAGAAACAAAAGAAACAAGTAAAAAAAGCAATAACAATATTATTCAAAACTTGATGAAGTTAACCTTCATAATGAAGCTCTCAAAAGAAAGCTTCAAGAGAGAAGAAGAAGAAGAAACCAAGTTAAAGCCCACACAACTCTCAAGCTAAACCAAAAACTAAAGAAAACTATGGAATATACATATGATACTTGCTCTCTAATCTGATATTTATAGGCTCAACATCAGAATAAAAAAACAATAAAAATGGACTGACGTAACCCTAATAATTAGCCAGAAGAAAAATGGGGGCAAGAGGGTATTATAGTAAAGTGGCTCCGTTTTGAGAAGGGTTTCACCGGTCCAAGTCCGAGTAAAGTGGCTCGTGTTGATGTGGTGGTCTCGAGTGCATTCAACAAGTCTACTGGTATTGTTTGTTTTCTCTAAATAAACCTGGTTTGTACTTAGTAGAAATGGAGGGAAAATGAGCTATATATCACATCACAACTTTTACCTTTAACTCATGACACCAAACCATATATGCCCACTTGCATCATGGCAGCCCCAACTTAGGTCCAAGAACCAAAGAGCTATGTGCACGCTTGTATTGTGTTGGACCAAAAATGTGTACACATGTTTATTTGCAAAAGAGCTCTTTGGATAACGATCGGTTTTATGTTCTGAGTGCAGTGTCAGCTCACAACTGTCATATCTGCGATTTTGAGTATGTTTTCTAGTATTTTGTCATAAATACCTGTAATCTGTATTTACTGAGCAGACAACGGTTAATAGTACCGATATATAACAAAATAGATAATGAATGAGTGGTAATAAAATGCAGTTTTCTGTGATGAACAGCTATAAATACTGAAAGTACATTGATCTCTTTCTAGTCTCACACTCCCAGAAGATAGCCGGCCACATGTATACAATCAGGGAGATCGTTTCCCGTGACGATTTATAATTTTACAAACTTGATCGTTCCGAGGAAACGTATGAGGCGGTGATAAGCCGCTTGGAGGGTTACTGTGGGCGCTTACTTCCCCGGAGATCTCCTCTCCTTCAGGTGTTGATTTATACGATATGAAGGACTTCGCCGGGTTTGCACAATACCCTATCCACACGGCTAATGGACGAGGCATTCGACAAAATGCACACGGTCCATAGGCTTGGTCTGATCTCAAAGGGTAGGCGGGATCGCTCGGTAGACCTCTTTCTTGAGAGTTTCCAGCAAAGGTTGGTCATCGCTTCCTGCTCGGCGGAAGAGGATCCTCCCACGTCCGGGGAATCCGTGGCTTCTAGGGTCCGCGAGTACCGTTGGAGGGAGCGGGTCAAAGCTGCTCGGGATCGGTTGGAGGAGCTTTCTTCGGTGTACCACCGATAATGTTTCCTTAACCCCCGCCCTCCTTTGTTGTAACTGTTGTAAGGCTGAGGAGCCCATAATACCTCTTGAATATATAAACTTGTCTTTGATTGTAGTGTACCATCTCTTTTCCTTTTATTGATACAAATTTTATGTTTACTCAAAAAACTCCGGTGTCTTGGAACCGAGAAAAGAATCAGAGGGCTGGAGCCCTGCGGGGGTACACAAAGTCTTCTCTACAAGAGGACTTAGTCTGGAAGACTTAGTTAAATGCAAGAAAGGGAATTACATTATTTTGAAAGACGATACATGTTTATTTATACAATTTAAGCTTTTCGGCATTATAGGGCCGATGAAAATTATGCCCCCAGCATCTTGCAGGCGGTATACTCTACTGGGTAATACTTCTGTTACAAGGAATGGTCTGTCCTACTTCGGGGAGAACTTGTGCAGTCTTCCTTGGTCTAAGAACTCGTTTCTTCAAAGACCCGATCTCCGTCTTGAAGGCCCAATATTTAACTTAGGTATTATAGTAGCATGCGGTTTGCTGCTGGTAGGCAGCCGCTCTGATTTGTGCTCGATCCCGTTTCTCCAATAAGATGTCCAAGTTGCTTCGGAGTGCCGAGGTGTTGGCTTCATCGTAAAAAGGTTTTACCCTGTAACTAGGCAGTCTAATCTCCGCGGTGACCATTACCTTAGTACCGTAGCAGAGGCTGAATGGGGTTTCTCCCGTGGGTGTTTTCTTCGATGTTCATAAAGCCTATAACACCCGCGACAGTTCCTCGACCCATCCGCCTTGCCTTCCTTCCAAATGGGCTCTGAGACCGCAGATGATGCCTCAGTTCACTACCTCGTACTACTGTTGCATTGAGGATGTGTAACCGCGGCAAACTTCATTAGTATGTGGTAGTCGCTGCAAAACTCTTTGACTTTATCGTATTCAAAGTTGGTCCCATGGTCGGTAAATACACACCTCTAGATTCCGAATCGAGAAATTATGTTGTTCTGCAGGAACTTTATCATAGAGGTGGCATCCGGTTTTCTGATGGGCATGGCCTCAATCCATTTTGTGAAGTTTTCCACAGCGACGAGGTTATATCTGTGTCCGCCCATGCCGGTGGGGAGTTGACCGACCATATCCATCCCCCATTGTGCAAACGACCAAAGGGAGCTAAGTGGCGTTAGTTCGGTTGTGGGAAGACAATGTATAATGCCGAAGAGTTGGCAGTTCTTGCACCATCTGACCAGCTTCTCGGCATCCTGGTGCAATTTCGGCCAGTAGTACCCTTGGAGCAGCGTCTTCTGGACCAAGGTGCGGGCTCTTTGATACGCTCCCCGACCCCTTCATGTATTTTTCATAGAACATAGTCAGCCTCGAGGGGGTCGATGCATCGAAGCAGAGGCTGGGTTTACAACTTCTTGTACAGATTTCCGTTGTTCCAGACGAAATGGCGTGCTTTGGCCCATAGCCGGCAAGCTTCTCCTCAGTCTCCAGGGAGCACACCGTCTTTTAGGAACTCCCATAAGGGGCTTCCTCCAATCTTGACCTTCTTCCTAGGTTGTGTAGATCAGGAGTGTTACCTCCCCTTCTTCCACGCTGGGTCGAGGTAAGACTTCGAAAAGGATATTTCTTTTACGGGTGGCCGAATAGGAAGAAGCGAGCTTGCTCAAAGCGTCAACCCGGGTGTTCAAGTTCCTGGGATCCGCTCCACTTGGACTTCATCGAAAAATTTCGAAGCCTTTTTACCTCGGCCAGGTATTTTATCATGAGCGGTTCCCGGGCTTCAAAACGCCCGGTTACTCTGCCGACGACCAGTGCGGAGTCACTGCGAACTCTGATGGTCTTCAGTCCTACCCTGGAGGCGATCCGCATTTCTGCCAGCAACGTCTCGTATTCCGCGGCGTTGTTTGACGCTCTGAACCCAAGCTTTAAGGAGTATTCCATTTCCGCCTCGTCCGGGCCGCGGATGATTAGGCCAGCCCTGCTCCCTTTCTCGGTGGAGGATCCATCTACGTATAGCACCCAATCCGGGATTGGGTCAGGCACCTCCTCGACCGAGGGATGTAGTTCGTGGCCCCGTGTCGGAGTTTCTTCTTTAGTGGGGATGGTGCATTCAACAACAAAATCCACCAAGACCTTTTCTTTGATGGCTTGTCAGGGGCGGTATTTGATATCGAATTAGGACAGTTCCCATCTCCACTTCTCCAGACGTCCTAATGACTCGGGGGGGGGGGCAAGAATCGAATTAGGATGTTGTGGTTTCCCTCGCTTTCCCAAGATGGATCCGAGGTAACGACCATGATCTGTCCGATCGTTAATTCCCCAGGAGGGGTTTGGTCATTTTGCTCCTGCTCTGCTTGCCGCTTGTCCCACAAGTATTTCCCTAGGAGGCCTGAGTGGATCAACTCGTCAATGTAGTCATGGAGTTGTTTGCAGTTCTCAGTGGGGTGACCCTGCGACCTGTGGAAAGCACAGTATGGGCCACGGAGACGCTTGCCCGCTCTTTGGGTGACTGGTGGGAGCATGAAGAACCTCTCACCATTAGCTTCCTCCAGCAGCTTGGTCTGAGAGATGTTTAGAGGTGTGTACTCCTGAAACCTTGGGGAGTAAGGGTTTGGACGATCAACTTTCTTCTCCTCCTCCCTGTCCCTCTTTTTTCTGTCTACCTGGTCGGCTCGGGGTAGATTTGAGTTTACTTCAGACTCGAGTTGGATTTCTCTCTCGGTCCAAGCTTTTACTTCGGCCATGGTCTTAGGTTGTGCTAATGCAAAAGAGCGGAGCCACTCTTTGTGCCTAAGACCCGACCTCAGCGCGGTGATGATTGTTTCATCGCGGTGCTCGGGGACCTCGAGGAGGACGTTGTAGAAGCGGGAGACATATCCTTTGAAGGATTCTTTGTCTCCGCTCTTAACGGTGAACAGGTAGTCGACCGTCCATTTTTGTTATCGACTCCAGACGAAGTGACCGAGGAATTGGGTGGCCAGCTCATCGAAGGTTGAGATATAGCATGGCATAAGTCCTCGGAACCAGTCCCGACCAGTCCGGATGAAGGAGGTGGGGAAAGCTCGGCATTGAGCCGCGTCCGAGTTATCTTGGAAGCTCATGCCCACCGTAAATGCGTCTAGGTGGTCCTTTGGATCTGATTTCCCGTCGAAGAGGGCCACTTTTGGGGGCTTGTTCCTAGATGAGACGTGCCGGCCAGCAGCTATTCTGTAAAGGGCTTTGTTAATGAGTTGGCGGAGTACCTGGCCCTTTTGCCGGACGTATGGCCATCCCGTCGTATGCCTTTGATTTTCTTTTCGAGGGCTTCAAGCCATGGTGGTACCCCGAGGATTCCGCGTAGTCGAAGTGGTGGATACCCCCTCTCCGGATCTGCACGACGGTGCAGCTCAAATTCCACTCTATCAAATTTCTCAAATTCTCAGGCGAGGCCCTCCTCGAGTGGTCCCAGCGTTTGCTGTTCACATGGCCCCGGCAAGCGTGGGGGTGACGGTCGTGCCTGGAAGCAGGACACCTCCTCAAGGGGAGAGAACGTGCGGTGGGCATCAGTACGATAGCCCAGTCATCCCAGGGATCGGGGCGTGGTGCTGTCTGGCGCCCAGTGGGTCATGGAATCAATCGCTGCATGCGGGTCATGGAGGCCGAAGTTGGCACGCCGGCGCTCGGTGACTCTAGGATGAGAACGAGTGGGATCGAGGGCATGAGCATGCCCATCCATCCTTCTGCGGACGTCGTTGTCCTAAGGAAGGGGAATTACGGCCTGGTGGATAGGGCCCGCTGCTTGAACGCCGACGAGGGCATCCACCAGCGATGTGAGCCTGTATATCCGAGCGGATAACGTATTGATCACGTTGGGAGGAGGAGATGAGCCGCTCCCGCCTCCATTGTGGCGGCTCGTATTTGGATCATCGCGGTTGTCGCTCGCCATCGAGTCGAAGGCGGAAGATCAACTTCAGGGTTAGAGAAGCTTCTGAAACTTTCCCACAGACGACGCCAACTGATGGAGGCTATGGTCTCCTTTAGATGCTATCCTCCATCGATCCTGTGATGGTGGTCTTTGATGGTTGTGATTTGGTTTAGGAGTTGTTGAGTGTGTGGATCTTAATGGGTTGGCGTTCACGCCGAGCTATCTACAAAAGAAGTCCCGGGGTGGGTGACCACCGTAGGACCCTCCGACGATCAAGTTAGTGCCAGGGAATAAGTGCAGAGTAATGGCGTATTGGAAATGATTTCAAGTTACCTGAGTCGTCTGAGAGAGGGATTTATATAGTAGTCACGGGGATCGAGCGGGCACGAGATCGTCGACGTCGGTTACACCCCTGCTTTATCCTCGCATTAATGGAAGGATACGCCCATTAATGGGGGCACGCTAGCGTAGGACACGGAATGTGGGGAGGCGGATATCTCGCCCTGGCGAGATACATGAAGCCATTTCATGGGCGCTTGGGTTCCGCGCTCTCGGTTGATCGCGGAATCCAAGAAAGCTCGGCCTGTCAGATAGCTTAGAGATGAGCAGTGAGACCGAGGAAGCTCGGCCTGACAGATGGCTCGGAAACGAGCAAGGAGACCGAGGAACCACGGAGACGAGTTGTTGGTAGTTTGCTAAGTGAAGTTGGAAAGTACCCAGGGTGGTCTCCTGAAAGGTCAGACATTTCCTCGCGATGAGGTCCTAAGGAATGCCCCTGATGCAACTCATTTATTCCACCTCCGTAGCCTTCGGGACATGTCATCCACCACGTGTCATAATATGAGGAAATACCACTTGTGAGCATCATCAAATAATATCAAAGCTCTGGTGTTTGTTTGTCCACGTTGCACATGAGGTTTGAGCCCTAATTACACATGAACTCTACTTGAGGAGTGTTGAGAATGTGGATAGAATTTTGTCCCATGTCAGGAAAATTATGGGATATATATGGGTATAAGATATAAGATGGGATAAACCTTCATAAGGTTTGAGTTTTCTGGATGGACTCCCACTATATTAAAATCATATATGCATCCATGCATGGGCCCATGTGTTGTGGTCCCAAATCGAGTTTTACATGGTATCAAACCAAAGAGTCAAATATTTGATTGATAGAAATATATTTAGTATCATAGAAGGAACAAAGAGTTAAAAAAAAGAAAGAAAAAGGCTCGTGTGTCAACATAGTAAGGAGGGCAGTTTTAATTGGGTATCAAATTGGTAGTTTTAGTGTATCACTAAATTATAAAGATTATATGACTGGAATGTATCAACACCGAACTATGATATCACTAAATAATTTTTTCTTTTCCAACTTTCAAACACAAGATAACCCTATGGAAGCTCTTGCTATGTGGAAATATAGGAGGAATCGTATCTTCCCACGAAATATACTCATACATGTTTTGACATAAATAATATATCCGAGAATTTACAGTTACTCCGAACAACAGATTATCTCAAACCATGAGAATTCTATTGCCACTCAAATGGGTGGCTATCCTCTCCCACTTAACACGACTGGTGTTATGATTATCGATCGGTGGGCCACCCCCACCATTAGGTCATCCATCCGCACACCACCACTGTTGTCCAATGTCCATGTGGCCTTTTGTTGGTGCCATCTCGTCATCCGCAGCCACCATTTCTCATCAACATCGACCGCCACCTTCTGATAGCGGTCGTTGCCCTCCGTCACTGCTTAGTTCCTCGCCATCCTCCGTTGTCGCCGTCTTTGTTCCTCGCCGTCCTTTACCACCGCCCATCGCCCTCCATTATCGATTGTCATACTGTGCATCACCCTTTGCCACCTGCTAAACGGTTGTTTCCCTTTATCATCGACTGACATTTTTTGTCGCCCTTCTACAATCACAACCGCCATAGTCGTTGCTGTTGTGCACATCTATTATTAGGAATGATCAAATATGCCTAAGGTTCACATTCCTAAAATTGTGTGGATTCTAAGTAATCTTCCATGCCTTGTTGATGATGCTTATAAGTGGGAATTTCCCATATCACGACACGTAGCAGATAACGTGTCATCTACGTAAACCCAGTAGATTTCTAAGGGCAACGGAGATGGAATAATTATATGCGGTGGAGAGATTTCTCGGCACCTCGCCTTCGAGATTGCACCCAACCTTTTGGAGACCTCCCCGAAGTACGTTCCCTCTTCGGCTAACCACCATCCTAGCATAACTCCGAGCTGTCCTTCAGCTGAGATTACTCAGCCCACACGCTCTACTTCGAGCTATCCTATAGCTGAGATTTCTCAGCATCCCTGATTGTCCGAGAGCACGTGTTAGTTATATGTATGCCCTAGAGACCATTATTGTACATGATTGTATATTATAATGGATGCACAGATATAGGGAGGAATTTCTTGCTCGACATGATAGTATGCTATTTGGTTACTCTTTATCTTAACATGTAGACTAGTATTGTGATACTATCTTGCTCTCACATGTTGGTAAACCCCTTAGGATATACTTGACTACCAGGATTATGATGCAGATCATACTAGTGGGGCCAGGGTAGTCCACAAATACATCCTTTAATTATTCCTAGTCATGGGTGTATCAAGATAGGGGCATCGATATTCCAGAGTAGACTAGCGTATACGCCTCTTGACCCATTTGATGGGCGATGGATGATCCCATATCCATTGATGTTTGAGATCAAAGATGGTATACAGGTGTTCAGTGGAGACTGGGTATACTGAACAGGACTCGCCGAGAACTCCTAGATGGTATTATACCTAATATCATATAGCAGTTCTCTGGAGACACTGGTACAAATTAGTCTTTAGACCCGAGAACGTCAAAGATTCTTGTATGATTCCCACTGTGCTTTGATTTCCATCTTACCACGTTCAAGAGAGTGTGCATAACGTGGTTTTTGGGTACGGACCCAAGTGACATGGAGGCAATGAGCGAAAGGAGGGGATTCGTCTTTCCCAGTATTGGGGGTTGATGTTGCGCTATGATTGATTGGCTATAATAGGAAGTCCCTGGCTAGGGCGGAAACTGAGATTTACTGGTAAGTGTTATCAGTCGTTTCTTGAACCGCTATGAGCCTCACATCGGCATGGCTTATCAAGTTATTGGGGTCTGACGTTTACCACCCCTAGACTCGATATGCGACATATCAGACGAAGAGACCGGACTGTACGGTAATGTTACTTATTGGATTCACGGGAGTATGAACAAGCCTTCTTGTGGATCTTCTTATCGCTCAATACCCGGGTAGCCGTTACGTACAGCTAATACCACTGACGGCTTATGGGTGTCTGATATGATCATCACCTACTCCCGACGTATTGACGAATCATTAGAGTCCTACACAGAGGTTTCCTAGATCATGCGAAACGAAGTAGGGCACATATGTGATATGTGCGGGATCGAGATTAATACGTGTATATGATACCGTATTTTAATCTCGCAATATATGATATTAGTCAGTTGTATGTGATATGGCCGGATTATTAAATCAAGTGTTGATTTAATAATTTAGTATATAATTATATATTTTATATATTAATATATATTAGCAAATATTAGCTTAATTAAGAATTTTTTTTCTACTTATACATTTAATATATATGATATATGTTAATGTATTAATTTTGTATCATGCTTGATGATACATTGCACATGGGTGTATAAGACTCATACCATACTTAAGATAATTAGGGTTATTATTTATTTAGGGAATAAACAAAATTAGGTGGAAAATGCCTTTGTTTAGATGCTTGTGGAAGCATGTGGAAATCTTGACTTAGTCCACTAATTTTGTTTTACTCTAGATATTTATTAACATAACCATTTTCTTTAGCCATGGTTAAGTCTCTACTTGAGTTTATATGAGATATTTTCTCACCCATGGTTCATCACTAGATTCATCTTCTTCTTCATTTTTCCTTTGCTTTCTAGCTCTTGAGAGTGAAGAAAAGAAAAAGAGAAAAATAATTCTAAAGTGAGCAAAATTCCTACTTCACCAATCTATACCAAACTAGCCATTTACTATAGGTTGTTTACTTCACTAATTCATCAATTAGTGAAGAGGTAGCTTGAGTTAGCGATTTTTCGACATAGATCGTCTTCGGCCTCGAAGAACTTTGAGCAAGCTCATTCCTTTTGCCTAGTGTAGCCTAAGGAGAGTCCGGGAGACTACTACTTGGAGCAAATGGACTACTACACGGAGCTTTAGAGGTGAGGGACCGTTCTACAAAGGTTATATTCCTTGTTCACTTAGTGTAAAGTTATTTACATATAAAAACCCTAATTCTCTAGTTAGATCCTTGGTTCGGGCTCGCTCGACACCCTAAATTTTTAAAGTTGAATACTTGTTGCTTGCCGAAATCGTGTCAAGGTGCTAAGCGAATCCAGCAGTGGTATCAGAGCCATGTTAGAGAATTAGGAGTTGTCTAGGCAAAGTTAAAGTGTTCGATCGACTATTCGAAAACCCGGAAAACATGCTCTCTGGAAATTTTTCAAAAGTTGGAATTATTAGGTTTAAAAATATGCAGAAAATAGTGCAGGGTATTGTGTGGACCCCCAAGAAAAATGACCCCTTACTCGATCTAACGACCACAGAACCGCGGCCAAAACATGCTTTTGGTGGCGGTTTCGCGGCGCCGTTGGTGAGGCCAGGGACGTGCCTTCTTATGATGGTCCGTATTTACTAGAGGCACTGTCTGGGTATTTTGAATCTGTCTCGAGTGTTGAGATCTCTGAGTATTGTGGGTTTTTGATGGATCGATCGAAATGTTTAACAATGTCTAGATATCTGTGATTTGTGATACAATATTTGGAATACACAAAAATTAGTTTTGTGAAAACTAGTTAGTACTTTGTGAATCTAGCAATTTAGTCTCTTTTGATCGGTTGCCACGGGGTTTTGAATTGGATAAAAACTTCGTCGCAATCTCGTATAGTATGCGAACGCTCGCTGGGTAACGCTACTGGATAGCCATGTCCCATAGCCCCGACCAAATGACTGTTGGAGAACCTGTAGCCAAAAGCATCCATTCGGGTGCTTGCGGCTGCGGTGTTCCGCCTAAGTGCAGTTCGTTGATGGCATCGAGGGTGCGGCCGTCTACTAATGTTTCCGACGAGCATTCGATCATTTGTTGGGAATTTTGTTGATTGCCCGATTGGATATTGAAAAGTGTTTTCAATTTGAGACTAAAATACCAGGTTTATAATGTTAGACATGAAATTCGGAATATGTGATATTTCAGGTTTATGATGTCTAAGGTATTTTTACAGTTAGGCATGAAATCCGAAGTATGTGATATTTTGGGTTTATGATGTCTAAGGTAGCAGCGGATTCCAATTATTATAGTTTTCACTTTCTTTTTTGCGACCGTAAGTGTAATATATGGTGTATCGCCGGTTTCGTTGCTATACGTCAACGACAATTGGGACACGCATATTTACTTACGTTGATGACATGTGATGTTATGTGTTACCGTGATATGTTATATTGGATCGTCATGTTTGAATAGCTGGGGTTTTTGCCTGAGATGAAAGTTTTTCATTTTCATTCATGTAAAAACTTGTATGTAATATTCATTTATTGGGACACTTCCGTGTTGAGTATGATGTTACCATTGTTGTATATTATTTACTTTTCCGCATTAGAATAGACCCAAGATGGGGAGCATAAGTAACCGGGTTCTAGAGTCCAGTAGGAGACCATCTCGAGGAGTCGAGTCCGGGTCTCTTAACTCTATAATTGGTAGGGTTGCTTGCCGCTCTCGTAGGGCTCTAGGGATATGGGTTTGGCTATTCATTACGACCATGTAATTCGTGTTTTTTACTCGCTTAATTTAAAACACGGACCTCCTAGTATATCCAATATCTCATATGTTGACTTCTGTTGCAATGTTCTATGATGAGATCATATAACTGCGTGAGACGAATGTTTTATATTATATATATGATATATAATAATTGTTGCTTATGTTTTGCATCTGCGCTAGCCCTGCCCCCACTTTGCCGTTAGTTATCTAACCTAACGGTGCATGACGGGACCCCGTAGGAGAGTTTTGCACTTTACAATTAGCCGATCAAGTAGGTGTCTAGAAAGGTGTTAACGGGGTTACACCCAAGGAAAAACGAGGTTTATTTTAATTAGGTCTATGCGAAAGCACGGGGAACCTCCCTCAAAGTACCGATACTGCACTGGCCAAAAGATTGGCGAACTTGTAGGGTGTAATTAATCCCGGCTAGTCTTTCCTTTTAGAGTTTGAAGGAAGATTTGATAAAAACAGAGGGAGCCATCCTGATTAGATAAAATAATAACCAATCTAATCTTGCAAGAGCGCACGCAGTGTTTTCCTCTCTCTTTCTCTCCTACTAGCGACCATGTCACGCCTTAATCAAGATAATAATATTGATGTATTAACCGAACTCGCTTGTTATACTGAGCTGGGGAACGTTGGTTCCGCTCTACCTTAGAATTGTTATAAGTCTAAGCAGGAAATAGGGGAATATCCGGATTCCGACGCGACCCGAATGAGGAATGTGCATATTGATGCATCTTCTTCGGGTGTGTTCGTTACCGAGAACTGTTTCTCCGTCTCTACGTCCTGGGTATTAGATACCGGATCAGGATCCCACATTTATAATATGTTACATGGACTAAAAAAAGATAGAGAACTGAGAAAAGGTGATCATTCTCTAAAAGTAGGGAATGGTGCAAGTGTTGCAGCCAAAGCAGTTGGTGAATATCATCTTGTATTACCAACTGGTAATACATTGATTCTGAACGAATGTTTTTACATACCGAACCTGATATGCAATATTATATTAGTTTCTTTATTAAGTAAAGAAGGATATAATTTTGTATTGCAAGATACTGTTATGAACATTTTCCTAAATCAAAAGTTGATTGGATTAGCAACGTTATATAATGGTATATACATTCTAAATCAAATTAAAGTTCTTAACGTACAGAACACACACAAGAGGAAAAGTTCAGAAATGAACGAATCTTTCTTGTGGTATTGTAGATTAGGTCATACCAATGCGACACGACTAACTAAGTTACATAAGGATGGATATTTGATGTAACCCCGCGGGGGCGCCCCGGCCGTCGATCCGACGCCGGAAACGCGGAAAACAAAAACTTTGCGAACTTTGCAAAACGGCACCGCCGCGGACTTTTCACCCGGATCGGGCCATTAACCTAGCTAGCTAGCAAACAAGAAAAGAGTAGAGAAGTATACCAAGCGATCCGTGTCCTTCGGTCTTCGTCTCCACTCCGATCTCCCGCGGAATCTCCTCACCTCCTCGCTCGTCGGAAAGGGCACCACGTAGCCGGAATCTTTTACGGGCTCCCGTCTCTTGACCGAGACAACTCGGGCGCGAAGTTGGCTAGCCGACGCGTCCAAGACTTGCTATAGAATAGTGTAGAAGGTTATCTCTTTGGGGTTCTTGAAGTTGCCATGATGGAAGGATTTTGCACAAGGATTTTTTTCATGAAGGCTTGAAGAAAAAAATGGAGCATGCTTGAAAATGGGCTCGGCCAAGCAATTGTGCTCTGTGCATACAAAATAAGCTCCTCCCCCTTTAAGAAATTAATCCCTCATCTTATAAGAACCTCCAGCACATTCCATAAGCACACATGGGGGGGGGGGCCCACGAAATATACATGAAGGGAAATTCTCCCACCAAAAATAAACCACTCCATTAGCACAAAGCAACCATATGTAAATTAATTCATCAACTCCAATTCTCCAATTCCAGCACACTCACAAATAAATAACAAACATTTCTTATGCTGGAATAGTGGCCGGCCCACAAGGAAAAAGGATGTGGCTTTTTTTTTAATCATAAAAGCAAGGAAGGAAATAAAAGAATCAAAATCTAAAAGGATAATTGTCACAACCATTTCCAATCTCATTCTTATCACATAAATGCAAAAGAATGATGCAAAGAGAATCTCATGATGATGGTCAAATCATAATCCACACATATGCAAGAAAACCCCACACAATTAAGTTAATTGCAAACTTGCAATTAACCCCCTCCAACGAAAAGTCCGGCCGAGAAGGAATAAAAGAAAACCGGCCGGAACGGAATGCAAACTGGCAACCCCAGAAAACCGATCCCGTAATAAATTACAGGAAAACCCCGCTACTGCAAATACATGCCCGCATTTGTATTCCTACTGAACACAAATGCAAAGAGACAAAACTACACTATCAAATACTAGTATCCGGCTTAAGCCAAAGCCGGCTAGTAAAAACTGTCCGATCACGATCCGTGCAATACCGCACGTATCTGATCGAACCCTGCCATATCTCCATACGGCCTCTACAGCGTTTCGCCCGAAACCTGAGTAACTGTCTGTGTGGTGGACTCTAAAGACTCGTCAATACTGTGGCTGTGGATTTAACCACTAGCACGTCAGAGGTATAAGCCAATACGTGACGGGCCACCAGGTATTGACCAAAAGGGACGTCGATGAGCGAACTCATCCTGACACCCTACTGAGCCTGTCAGTGACAATATCCGTACAGTCCGGTCCGTTCGTCTATAAGCATCGCATGGCGGGCCTAGGGGGTTGGTATAAGTCAGACCCCCAAAAGCGGTACAAGTCGTGTCGGAGTGTAGCCCAGAACACCCTGAGATACTACTGGAATACCTACCAGCAAATCTCCTGCCTTGGCCAAGGACTTTTCATGTTCTGGCTCTCCTAGACACAGCACGACCTCACCCCCAATACCGGGAGAGACGAACCCCTGCAGATCCGCTCACTGCCTCCATGTGGCTCGGGACTGTACCCAACTAAAACCTGTTTGCACGACTCCTTTGAGCCGTGGTAGGGTAGTAATCAAAGTACAGTAGGAACTCACACGAGACAAATGACGATCTCAGGTCGATGAACTAACCTGTACACATGTCACCAGGGAACTGCTATCTGACGTCTGGTATAATCCCAACTAGCAGGTTCCCGGCGAGTCCTGTCCGGTGTACTCATAACCCAATGAGCACCTGTATACATCTTAGGTGAACCAACTGACACCAGTGGCTTGTGAGACCGGCCACCGCCCCTCGTCGGGGTCTCGACTGTATACACTAGTCTACTCTGGAGAAACGATGCCCTGTCTCGAATCTCCCACGACTAGGGACCTTTTAAGGATGTGCTTGTAGACCCCCAGCTCCCACTTATATGATCGCCCTCATACTGCTGGTGGTCAAGCAAGAATCCAAGGGGCTTTATCAACGTGTAATAGCGACTCGAAAGGTCACCTGAAGCAGTACACGATGATAGAGATAAACCAGATAGCATACTATCATCTCGAGTAAGACTGTCCTACCGGGATAGGTCCTCCCCTCAATCATTGCAATCACGTGCCTGTGACCCAATAATTGACTCTGAGGGCACTATCTCCAACAATCTCCCACTTGCACTCGAGGCTAATTATTGCGATGTCGCATACTCACAGCCCGTGTGATACCGAACACCCAACTCCTCTACTAGTCGGTCTCACAAAGCTCGTTTGCGAAACTATTGCGTTCGAGGAATAGCCTCAGTGAGTGGATCCGCTTTGATGTTTCTTTCTATGTCTCTCTATATCTCAAGTTCGCGAAGAAAACCATCTCCCGAAATGAGCAATACCTGTCTTAGAATGTCTGGATGTCTGATGGGACCTAGTTCATAAATGAACTCCAAATCCAAACTTCTTAGACTGTATCGTCAACTGAACTTAATCAGTGTCCTGCGCCATGCCTCCCCTCAGTATCCACTTGGACCATCTGTCTAACATACTGCCCCTCGTCAAAGGGAAAACTATAACTCTGACAGGCACTCTGCCATCCAGGTCACCTTGGAAGCCTGGAATGATAACCGTCTCGTAAAGGAGGCTGCCATTATCAATTCCCTAGAACATCAACTTATGTTCTAAAACTTCTTCCGATTGTTTCTCCAGGGTTGGATCAATATCAACTTATTGCACCTACTGCAAGAACAACATCTGGTGTGGTACTTGACATCTCATGATTGACTCAATTGCCCAAGCAAGTGATCTGTCAATCATGCGCATTCCTCTCCCCTTTAGTCTGCAAGACACCTTTAGAGAGGGTGACTCCATCACCTGCAGGTATACTACCGTGCCAGGAGTCGTCCATTCTAAATACTCATAGAATGCGGTCAAAGTACCCAGATTGGGAAACCACCCAAATCTAGATCTAAAATCATAGATCTAGTAACCAGAATGTCTGATATAATATCCAAATCCTATATGGAGAAACTACTGTGTGACGACCAAAGTATAACCGATCGTAGTATAGAAATATCACTTCCTACTCTGTGTATGTCATCAAATACCAGGACATCACACCCTACTACCTTCTTAACAGATCCACCCCCTATTCTGATGAAGTCAAACCTATGACTGTCACACCAGAAATAGATGATCTATCTCCGTTATATCTGCTTTAGTCTATAAATAGACATAAGCCTGATATCCACCAATGCTTCCGCTGCTCCCACTGACTACGACAACCCTCTGGCAGAGTCATATAGACGTGCACTTCTAAAGCCAGTTTAGAACGACGCTATACTCATCCTCCCGCCGGGTCTCGCAGCCTGGAACAACAGCAATGGCAAGTCTGGGTAAACAAGAACCTCCCTGCCACCGTCCTTGAGCATACCGAAGTACCTCTCGGGTGCCTGAGGTTACCCACCTTATCTGCGGAGTGGCCAATGGAATGTCAAACCAGATTGAATCTTTAGGTTCTTATGAAATCTTCAGTAATCGTTTGTGGTTCTGGAATCACTTCCAGTTCTACCATACTCCCACTACTGCTTTCTGAAAAAATCCATTTTTGATAAAACTGTGGCGAGTCAAGAACAATATCACTATTGATCTTCCAGATGGTAGAAAGTCAACCCTCGTCATAGCCCGGGTCAACCCACAAACAGCCACTACTGAAACGTGCCTTGAGTTGTCCAGTGTCTGGTTTTAAGCATAAGCCGGACAACTCCCCGTATCTTAACAATGTCAAGATATGAACTGTTCTATATCCAAGAACCAGAGGCACTGATTTAATTGAACCAGATTCAAATCATGCAGCTGTCTCCAGTGCATGTCAAGTAAATGGAAGAGAGGCCGATCAGCGTTACTCAACTTAGGAGTACTTCCAATTATGAGTAACCTGAAAAAGAAGCTAGTTCTCTTAATCATTACTATCAACTGAATACCATTCACAAGTATCCACATCTTCGATCTCCTTGAAGAATCCCGATACTTGCAACACTTGGTTCTCTACTTTACTCTTATACCTATAACTCCTCAAAACTTAGACCCTGTGTTTCTACGAAACACATGTCTAAGAACTTAGAGAAGTTAAAAGTAAACAGAATATAGTACGAGGACCAACCCCTCTGTCCTAATGGACACTGGACAATATACAATACTCTGTATAAGTCCCCTGAGTCTAGTGACCCATTCACTGTGTGTCGTAGGTTGAAAACTGTACTTTTGGTTAAGAAGAATTACACCGTTGTTCAATGCTCCTTACCTAACCATCCACTGGTATAGGTAAATGTCATAGACATAATTTCAAAAAGTATATCTCACTCTATAAAAATAGACGTACAGATATATCAATTTGAAATTGGTGCACAACAACGGATATTCAAAACCAAATATTTGCCGACCGGCAAACAACCCAGATGGCTTCCTCAAATATCACCAATTCCAACGAATCCCGATATAATGAGGATGGTCACCTAATTCCCAATAACTTACTCCCACTCATCATCTATAAAACCATACAGATGTAAGAATTCTACCTGGTAAATACATACCCTGGAGCAAGTGTCTAATTGGGAAATCGGTTTTCTATTAACAGTACACAGTGAAACTGAAACATTGAAATGTTTCGATGGGGTATCCTGGTATTCCTAGTAATGCCTCTTCCATTATCCAGATTCACAACTATAACTGTATAATTCTTTGCCACCTCTCCAAATCCCTTTATATGTCTTTAGTCATTACCTTCTGTACACCCCTTTAGGCCAAATGGTTTTCTTCCTTCCCTACCGTTCGGCACCAGCCTATGGTTTGGAAGAAGACTATCCAATAAGCATAATGGGTGTACTGTCCTAGTCCTAGGAGCACTCGCAATGCGAGAGAAGGTGAGGATAAAAGACAACCGAATGAACTTAATTCATAGGTGATTTAGGATTGACAAAGAAGTACATGGTTTGGTCGTGAATAGCAGTCGCAATTTACTTTGCCCTCTTACTAATCCCTTGCTTTGTCTGAACTTAATACCTTCTGTACACCGTTTAGGCTAATTGGCTTTCTTCATTCCCTACCGGTCGGCACCAGCCTAGGGTCTGGAAGAAGACTATCCAATTTGCGTAATAGGTGTACTACTCCTAAACCAAGGAGTACTCGCAACCTGAGAGAAGATAAAAGGTAAAGACAACTGAATAGTCCTATTCATTTTCTCTAGAACCAGAAACCATCCTCGAATAAATTCCTTCGAGTTCGTATATAACCATACGATGGTTTTGTCCAATGGAAGTGGACGTTCGTAGTAATACGGGGTGCCCCGGAGAAAAGAGTAAAAGTAGGAGTGGCAAAGAGGTCTGCAACTCTGACAATCCAAAAGCCAGTGTTAAGAAGGTTCGGTCAACTTGGTCACTGAGTCATAGTCTAGGGTCGGGTCAATGGTCGCTGCCAGAGAGAGAGAGAAAAGAAACACTCAGCGTGCACTCTAACCTATATCAGAATGGTTATCACTTTATCTAATCTGGAAACCTCCCACTGTAACGTCAAATTCTTCTCCAAACCTGAAAGAAGAATTAGCCGGGATAACCCGAGGAGTAAACCAACTCATCAGTGGGAATCGGGATCCAACTCTCATCGCATGATAACGTGACGGAATCCGCTCACGTTATCACACTCCAGAAGGTATGCGCATATCTGGCAAGTTTCAGTACTTTTGAAACTCCCGATGTGGATTTCTGCCCCATGCTCTTATGACCTTGACTTTGGCCAACATATCATAAGTCACATGTCAAGTTCTACCCGTCATTTTCCTGGTTAATTTGAACCCACCCGTACTTACCCTTGACTTTGGCCAAAATGGCAGTACGACTGTCCCAAACCAACGCATCTATCTATGCTGCATATGAATACCCAACAGCTACCAAACACTGTGCCTTGACTTTGGCCAACATACACAGCTTGAATACTATTGACTATCCATATGAAACGACGGAGGGCTACGAATGGTTTCTGGCGAAAACCTTTAACGTAATGAACTTGATATCGTTGAAGGAACGGATAGCTTTTAAAAATATAGTGACGAAAACCTTTGCTAAAGAGGTCACTCCCGGTGAAGGGATCTCGGCTCTTTCCCCGTAGAATGAGGTGCAGGATATTCCAACTGAATACCACAATGCAAAGCAAAAGTAATCGGCTATAGTGAAGTTACTGCCCTGACGCAAACTTTTGTCCAAGGGGTCACTCCCGGTGAAGGGATCTCGGCCCTTGCCTCGTCGACTGAGGAGCAGGATATTCCAACTGAATACCACGATGCAAAACAAAAGAGAACGCCCTTGCAATAACAGCTTTTTGAAAAATGTTCCAACAACATCAGAATAGGTTTGTTTAACTTGCATTGATCCGAATCAACGCAGTCCCATCAATTGATCACACCACAAAGAACGAAAATATACTGATGTACGTATATGCCATCCGCATTCGCCACTGGGTCCCGTCATCACCCGTTAGGTTAGCTAACTAACGACAGAGCGGGGACTGGACTAGCGCGGATGAAAAACATATACAACATCTACTAGTATATATATAATATATAATTTTCGCTCAAGGCGTGATAAACAATGCAGCACAGAAAAGTACAGCAATACAGATCAATACAGATATCTGGGATCCCCAGGTTTCACAGTGCCTCTGAAACCCGACGTTCCCCTGGTCGTGTGGATAGCCTGTGCAATGAAAACCTAGACCCCTACGGGCGCGGCAAGTTACCCGCCAAAACCTGAAGCGAGGCAGCCCCCTTCAGCACCGTGAATGGACCACCCAGCACTTCACGGAATCCGGTAACTTGGGCACCCCTCCTGGGTCAACCCTATACCCCCTACGAGTGCGGCGAATAGCCCGCCAATTCTAGAGTGAAGCCCCCTCCGTCTCAACGCCATGAGATGCGGGCTTGTTGCCCTCCAGAACCCGGCTGTCCGTGCACCCCTCCGCGGGGTAATCCTAGTACAGAAAGTAAAATATACATACAACGGGTACATCGACCGCAACCTGGTCGTGCCCCAAAAGAATAATACAAACAGGCAGTGACGGCAGTCCACATGTCGGACGCTCGCCCCGCAATATCAAATGTACATATAAAACAGAACTGTACTATATTGCACCCAGGCTATCCCCCACGACCGATCCGCAACAACACAGCAAAACACAGAACATCAACGTGAATGTCACGTTCGCAAATCCGTCTAACCGGGCTATAGCAGTCAGACGGGATTTACCGATCAAGTGACATTCACGGTCGCAGATATAATGTAAAAACTGTGAACTAGCATGTTTAAAATATCCGATCGAACAAATTTATCAAAGTGGGCCCCACACACTACTGTAGCACTTACAGAAAATCTGGGCCCAAATAAAATATCCCAACTACCCTATTTTCAAGCCAAAAGCCCACTGGAAAAATTTCGCACTGCAAGGACTTCTTTCCACTGCGGAACAGCGGCCAAACCAGGGGTTTGGCCACGTTTCCGCGGTCATCCTGAAGCATCGCAAAACCAAATTTTTCCAGAGTCCTTCGAATTTCATTCTCATGTTTCTGCAATGTACTGAAAATTTTTCTGAGACAAAATAAAATCGACAGAAACCTGAAGCATGGGAAAATACGGTTTTTGGGATTTTCGTTCGATCGAGTCTTAAACATACTAGAGCAAGCTAGGCATGGTTAATGGCGTGTCTCTGATACCAATGTAACCCCGCGGGGGCGCCCCGGCCGTCGATCCGACGCCGGAAACGCGGAAAACAAAAACTTTGCGAACTTTGCAAAACGGCACCGCCGCGGACTTTTCACCCGGATCGGCCCATGTTCTGGCTCTCCTAGACACAGCACGACCTCACCCCCAATACCGGGAGAGACGAACCCCTGCAGATCCGCTCACTGCCTCCATGTGGCTCGGGACTGTACCCAACTAAAACCTGTTTGCACGACTCCTTTGAGCCGTGGTAGGGTAGTAATCAAAGTACAGTGGGAACTCACACGAGACAAATGACGATCTCAGGTCGATGAACTAACCTGTACACATGTCACCAGGGAACTGCTATCTGACGTCTGGTATAATCCCAACTAGCAGGTTCCCGGCGAGTCCTGTCCGGTGTACTCATAACCCAATGAGCACCTGTATACATCTTAGATGAACCAACTGACACCAGTGGCTTGTGAGACCGGCCACCGCCCCTCGTCGGGGTCTCGACTGTATACACTAGTCTACTCTGGAGAAACGATGCCCTGTCTCGAATCTCCCACGACTAGGGACCTTTTAAGGATGTGCTTGTAGACCCCCAGCTCCCACTTATATGATCGCCCTCATACTGCTGGTGGTCAAGCAAGAATCCAAGGGGCTTTATCAACGTGTAATAGCGACTCGAAAGGTCACCTGAAGCAGTACACGATGATAGAGATAAACCAGATAGCATACTATCATCTCGAGTAAGACTGTCCTACCGGGATAGGTCCTCCCCTCAATCATTGCAATCACGTGCCTGTGACCCAATAATTGACTCTGAGGGCACTATCTCCAACATTTGAATCCGTTCGAATTTACGTCTTATGAAACCTGTCATTCATGTATCAAAGGTAAAATGACAAAAACTCCATTTACTGGACACGGAGAAAGAGGTACTGAACTCTTGGGACTGATACATAGTGATGTATGCAGTCCTTGCAGGGTTCCCTAGGTTGCCGCTGGGTTTTGGGAGGAATCGACCATGCCATTTTATAAAAATATGGCGCGCTAAAGAACCATAACCTAGAATCTTAACTAGAGAATTAGACGAAATTAGAATGTAAACATCTTTACATCTAAGTGAACAAGTTATACAACCTTTGTAGGCCGATCCTTCAGTTCAATAGCTCCATGTAGTAATCCCTTCGCTCCAAGTAGTGAACTCCCGGACTCTAGAAATACTCCATAAGATGAAAGGAATAAACTTGCTTGAAGTCTTCGAGGCCGAAGATGATCTACGTCGAGGAGACACCAACTCAATCAATCTCTTAACTAATGTGGAATTAGTGAAGCAAACACCCTAAACTAAATGGCTAGTATAGCAGAGGATGATGAAATAGGAATTTTGCTCACTTTAGAAATAATTTTCTCACTAATTTTCTTCACCTCCCAAAAAGCTAGAGAGCTTGAGGAAGAAGATGAAGAAAAGCAACCGTGGAAAAAATCAAGTGTAGAATTGCAACCATGGGTGAGTTAATATCATGTACTAACTCATGTAGAGACTAAACCATGGCTAATCATAATGGTTGGGTTAATAAATATCTTAAGTAAAACAAAATTGGTGGGCTTAGTCAATAATTCTATAAGCTTCCACTAAGCATCAACCATGACTAATTTCCACTTAATTTTGAATTACTTTAAATAATAAAACCCTTCATTATGTTAAGCATGGTGTGAGTCTCATACACCCATGTCTCATGTATCATCTAGCATGACACAAAAGAATGTACATTAATATATATCACATATATACTAAGTGTACATAAGTGAGAAAAAGAAATCTTAAGTAAGTTAATATTAGTTAATGTAAGTTAATATATCAAATATATAATTATATATTAAATTATTAAATCAACACCTGATTTAATAATCCGGCTATATCATATATAATCGACTAATATCATATGTATCAACTTATCAAATCAACACTTGATTCGATAACCCAGCTATATCACATATAACCGACCGATATCACATATCGCAAGAATAGAATACGGTATCACATACACGTATTAATCTCGGTCCCGCACATATCACATATGTGCTCCTACTTCATTTCGCCTGAGCCAGGAAACCTCTGTGTAGGACTCCAAAGACTCGTCAATACGCCGGCAGCAGGTGGTGATCATATCAGTTAGCCACAAGCCGCAAGCGGTCTTCTAAATGTAACGACCACCAGGGTATTGAGCGATCAGAAAATCAACAAGCAAGCCTGCTCATACTCCAGCGAATCAAATAAGTAACACTACCGTACAGTTCGGTCTCTTCGTCATATATGTCACATATCACAGCCTGGGGGTGGTAAAACGTCAGACCCCAATAGCCTGATAAGTCATGCCGATGTGAGACTCATAACGGTTAAAGAAACTACTGATAACGCTTACCAGTAGATCTCAGCAACCCTGGCCTGGGATATCCTGTTATGGCCAATCAAGTATAGCGCAACATCAACCCACAATACCAGGAGAGACGAAATCCTCTCTTATCGCTCATTGACTCCATGTGACTCGAGACTGTACCCAAAAACCAACGTTTTGCATGATCTCTTGAACGTGATAAGGCGGAAATCAAAGCACAGTCAGAATCACACAAGACTCTATGACGATCTCGGGTCGACGGACTAACCTGCACCAGTGTCACCAGAGAACTGCTATCTGACGATAGGTATAATACAATGTAGGAGTTCTCGGCGAGTCCGTTCAGTGTACCCAGTCTCCACTGAGCACACGTATACCATCTCTGATGTCAAACACCAATGGATATGTGATCATCCATCACCTACATATGGGTCGAGAAGCGTATATGCTGGTCTACTCTGGAATATCGATGCCCCGTCACGATACTCCCACGACTAGGAACAATTGAAGGATTGTAACACCTGAGATTAGGGTTAGTGGTAATTGAGTTTTTATGTGGGGTTTTTGGTAAAAAGTTTACCAAAACGGGATTCTAGTAATTTATCTGGTTTTATGGTTATTTTGTAGAATTTTATCTCGACCACACACACTTGTGCACGTTAACTAGGGTTAAGATTAGGGTTTGCCATATATTTGAGCTTGTGGGTTAGCTATGTTTAAATTAACCATGGTGGGTTAGGTCCTTGGTTAAGTTAATTGGGTTGTTAGAGCTAATTAGTTTTAATTGTGGATGGTTGGCTTTGACCATGGGTATTTAGAGAGTTTTAAGGTTGACTTAGAGAGAGAGAGAGAGGGAGGTGATGTTGTCATGATGGTTTAAGGATTAGTCACCCTCTTTCACCTCAAACTTTTGAAAGTCTTCTCACACTCAAACCCCTCTCTCACTCACACAGCAGTTCAGCCCATATACCAACAGATCAGCCATCCAAACCACCACCTTTTGCTGCTACAGCAGCTGTTTCAGCCCCCAAAATAGCCATATTGCTGCTACAGCAGCTATTGATCCATCATCTAGCCATTCTCAGCTCATTTCCAGCAGCAGTTCTTCACAAAGCAACACTTTAACTACTGCACCAACAGCCATTTCAGCCCCTAACATCATTACAAGCAGCCCCAACCTTACAACCCTCTCTCACACACTCACATCAGCCCATTTCTAGCTCAATTCAGCCTAAAAAATCAGCATCAGCCATTGTATCAGAACATCAGCAACAACAGCTGCTACATCAGCCCCAACTCTTTACATAACACCCCCTCCCAACACTCAAGCCTTCCCTCAACTTCACCCCAGCCCCCTGCTGCTGCTAATACTTCAAAAACAGCAAGCACCCCAAACCTGTTTCAGCTTCAGCATCAGCATCAGCTGAAACATTACTACCACCCTGAAAACAGCAATAGCCTCAACCCAGCACAACACCCACCAGCCACACAACTTCAGCCCAACACCATACCACCTCAGCTCAACACCACACCATATCAGTCCCAACACACAAACCAACACCATAGCAACAACCCCACCATCACAAGCAACAGCAACAGCAACATTTCAGCTTCAGCATCAGCATCAGCTTCAGCAACAGTGAAGCTCAGCTCATTCTAGCCAAGTTTTGCAGCACCTACTCCCTCCTTCTTCTCCTTCTCCTTGGTTGCAGGGTTCTTAGGGGGTATAACTCCTAAACTCTTTCCAATTTGTGTAGATTATGTGCTTGATTAGCTAGTTTGGTGTTTTATCGAAATTTTAGTACTAGACTTGTGTTGTGATGGTAGATCTAGTTTCATTAGAGTGCTTGTAGCTTAATGGAACCTTTTTTGGTGTTAATTAGTCTGTTTTAGCCTAGTAGTGTCGTTAAATTTAGATGGATAGCCTTAAATTGCTAAAATTATGGTAATCTGGCTTAATTAGTGTCCATTTCATGCATTAGTAGTGATTTTGGATGATTTAAGGGAATTTTGGCAAAAGTGAAGGTAGTGTTAGTTAGAATAGCCCTTTTAGGTACTAACGAGGCCAGTTAACCAGAGGATTGCCCCAGATTTCACAAAGACACCCGTTTTTACCCGACTTAGCGTGATTTAGCAGTTTTAGTGACTTTTTAGCCTCTAATGGATCTGCTGTTGACCCGAGCCCTTCAGACTAAAATTGTGAAAACTGTAGCATGGTGAGACTAGTTGAAACACACACACAGAGCACGGGGACCCACCTCCCCCTACCGGCCGCCGATTTAATCATTCTGGCCGCAAATTATGGCTAGAGTAGGGGGTGGGGTGTGGGGGGTTTTGGGTGTAGGGTCCTTCTGGGTAGGTTAGGCTTCTGGTACCTGCAACTTTTCAAGTTTGGCCCAGAGGCAAAATCTGGAGCTGTTTGCATGTTTCCGATGTTTTTAAGTCTCGTGCGACACGCGCGTGATACGCATGGTTCTGTGGCGCGCTGCGCGACACAGCGTGTCAATTTAGGTTCTGGTGGTTTGTGCGCGTCGCGTCGTGTCGTATGCACGCGCGTTTCGTTTCACGCACGCTTATCCTTTTATCGATATATCGCGTTTTGCATGATTTTTCCTTATATAGTGACTTTTGTAAATTCTAGGTTCGCCGGCGGGGACTTCAAGCGCGGCGGGGACTTCTAGCGCTGCGGAGAAAGGAAAGCAGGTGGTCGGACACACCTAGCACGGGATCACGGGTGAGTAGATTTAACATCTACGGGGGACGATCGTTTGGATGGCGCGAGTCGCCCGATAGATATAGTAGACTTGATATTACTTGTGACATTATGATAAGAATACTTGCATGATAATTGCTGCAGTTAGGATCTATATGATGTTCCATATACGCAGACTCATTATAGGACACATGCACCATTACCAGGTTTATATGCAGCACGAGCACTATTCATGTGGACACACACACCCTGGTAATTGCCATGTCACGACACTAGATAACCATAAATCTGAAACATGTTAATTGCCTAGAAATGTGGCATTGCAATAAGTATTTAAAATGAAATCATAAGAATTATTATCCTCATGCATATGTATTATTATATCATTTGCTCATGCCTAGTATAAATCATACATTGTAAATTGATACCATAGGCATTCATAATCATTGACATATGCATTCATGATGATTTCATGAGATTTATGATATTTCTGGATTTAGGGGAAAGCCGCAAGATTTCAAACTTATAACCTTTTAAAATATAAAAGTTGCGGTTTTCTAGTGATGTAAAATGTCGTCCACCATGAGTTTTGCTGTGGTTTTCGAGACCCGTTTCGAGGAGGTGGATGAACCGTCTCGGGTACATGTTGGGCCCGGTACGGTACCCCGGGGCAAGAAGATCACAGGAGATGGCGTTGAGCCTGGCAGGGGATGGATTACCTACCGGTGACTTCATTTGGCACGGCGGATATCCAGAGGATACCGACCGTGGCCGCTAGATTGAGATATGGATATTTGATATGGATCAGCCGGATGGCTGAGGCCAGGGATACTGGACACGGATATATGAGATTTGGACAGTTTTGGGGTGTCGTTGCTGGACACGGATTTTATTGATTTCTTGGATATTATGCTGATATTTAAAAAGGAAGTTTCAAAACAAAGGAAGGAACAATTCTTATACCTACATGATGAGATCTTGAGTTGACTCGTATAGCATACATACATGATAGTACTTTCATGTGGCATACATACCTGTTATTACATCCATGTGACATATATACTGTTGATGTTAGTACACTGTTGATGCATACATACCTGCTAGTACACTATTGATGCATACATACCTGCTAGTACATGTAGCCATACCTGTTTTAGGGATGCCAGGATACTTATGTGCATACATACGATAGCCTTAGTAGATGTTATTTTTTTACTCACGAGCTGGCAACTCACCCCCGTTGTGCCACAGCTTTTCTGCAGGTCCGTTCCGTCAGCACTATAGCGGCGGATACTTTTGCTTCTTTTGCACTTTTTGCCTGGACTCGAGACTTTTGCTCATAGGTGGGTTATTATCATTTTGTACCACCTTCTATATTCGTTGTATCTAGAACACTCCATCTACTGCTGCTATTATTTCAGCTGTACCTGACTTATTTGGATTACTGTATATTGACTTAGAGACGAGGTTGTGAGACTTGGGGATTTATTTTATGATATATCTGGAGTCAAGCTCACTTGAGTCGACATGTCATTCTTATGCTTCATGCTTATTTATGCACACTGTCATTTTACATTGTGTGGGATTTGTGACTGCCTTGAGGCGAAGAGCTAGCTCCCGCTTGGGGATGCCATATTCATATATTCATTTATAGTCTGCTTTGCACCCGTCTGGGACTTGTTTTACAAGGAAATTCTGCATGAATTTTGGGAAAAAGGAAAGTTATTTTAAAAAGGGAATTTGATATGGTAATGGAGTAAAATGGTTAAATAAATTGGTTTTCCTTCACTCTAAAATTTTAATTAGGTTTTGTATTCTGGGCTTCGGCTTACTTAGTTCACGGACGCCTTGAGACGTTTCGTAAACTAAGTGCCGGTCGCGTTCCGTACTTTACGGGTCGTGACAAAGTTGGTATCAGAACGATAGGTTTCACCTTTCCGAGTGTAGGATGACCCTTAGTAGATGGAGTAAGTGACTTAACCAGGATAGCGTAGCGTACGTATGTCCACGGCATACTTGCGATACGGTACTCCGCTAAAGTGACTTTAGGATATACTTGCTTGAAATTCCTTCTTCAATTCTATGTATCCTGTGATTCTATTGCACCATTCTTATTGTCCTGTTTCCTGTACCAGTCACTATGCCGCAGAGGGCTACCAGAGCGCAGAGGGCTGCCGCCCGAGACGAGATTTGAGCTGGCTCGTCCGAGACTAGGACTGAGCAGGGTGGTATGCCTACGCCGCAGGGACAGACCGATCCACCTTCCCCAGGCCGTATGGATAGGCTTGAGACTGGTATGGAGGAGCTGCGACAGATGATGGGGAGTATGCAGGAGCTACGTCAGATGGTAGTGTAGGGTTCCTAGGCACTCACAAGAAGTCTCACAAGGCATCAACCATGCCAATTTCAAATTTTACGGTGCCGAGAAACCCTAGACTAGATCGTTAACTAGAATTTTAGGCGACAAAGTGAAACTAGTTAACTACTTAACTAAAGGAGAGTGGCTACAACCTTTGTAGATCCGGTTCTCCACTTCCTTAGCTCCACGTAGGCGTCCTCTCGCTGTCCATCTTGAATCCCGAACTCAATCGTCGGCTTCATCGGAGAAATGGGCGGACTAGGTCGTCGGCTTCGTGCCGAAGATGATCTACGTCGAGGCATCACAAGTTCAAGCTCCAACTTCACCAAGTTATGAAACTTGTGAAGAAAACACCCTATACTACTTGGCAAGAGGTAGAGGGTGAAGAAATAGGAGGTGGGTTCACTTTAGAATTGGATTTCTCTCACTTTTGCTCAAGTTGCCATTGATGGACTTAAGCTTTTCTTGAAGAAGAAGATGATGAAGAAGAAGAAAGAATATGATAAGTATTATAAAATGAAATAGAAATTGAAGACTTATCATAATCTTAACCATAGTTAAGTGTAGAGAATGAACTAGGGTTAGTTCAAATGGTTAGGGTTAAGCATGAGACAAGAATGGTGACTAAGTCAAAGCTTCATGAAGCTTCAATAAGAAACAAAGAAAGCCACCATTCTCATCTTTATCTTTTCCAAATAAATAAATAAACAAATAAATAAATAAATGAAAAAGCAAAACCCTAATCATCAACTTAACCATGGTTTAATTCTATACACTTAACCAAATGAGCAAGCATCATCAAACATGATACAAACATGTGCACAAAAGTATATCACATATACAACTTGCACATCAAGTGAGAAAATCCATTTAAAGTGAACCAATACTAGTTAATGCAAAGTAATATATCAAATATATAATTATACATTAAATCATTAAATCAACACTTGATTTAATGATCCGGTCATATCGCATATAACCGACTAGTATCCAACGTATCGGCTTATCGAATCAATCCTTGATTCGATATCTAGGTTATATCGAATATAACCAATCGATACATTCATCGCGAGAATGGAATACGGTATCACATACACGCATTATTCTCGGTCCTGCACATATCTCATATGCGCTCCTATTTCGTTTCGCTTGAGCCAGGAAACCTCTGTGTAGGACTCTAAAGACTCGTCAATACGCCGGTAGCAGATGATGATCATATCAAGCACCTACAAGCCGCAAGCGGTCTGCTAAACGTAACGGCCATCCGGGTATTGAGCGATCAGAAGATCGACGAGCTAGCCCGCTCACACTCCTGTGAATCCAACCAGTAACACTTACCGTACAGTCCGGTATGTTCGTCTGATATGTCCCATATCAAGTCTAGGGGTGGTAAACGTCAGACCCCAATAACCGATAAGTCGTGCCGATGTGAGGCTCATAACGGGTCGAGAAACTACTGGTAACACTTACCAGTAAATCTCTGATCAGCCCTGGCCAGGGACTTCCCTGTTACGGCCAATCGAGCACTGCGCAACATCAACCCCTAATACTGGGAGAGACGAAACCCCTCCTATCGCTCATTGCCTCAATGTGACTCGGGACTGTACCCAAAGACCACCGTTTTGCATGCCCTCATGGACGTGGTAAGGTGGAGATCAAAGCACAGTGGGAATCACACAAGACTCTATGACGATCTCGGGTCTACAGACTAACCTGTACAAGTGTCACCTGAGAACTGCCATCTGACGTGAGGTATAATACCATCTGGGAGTTCTCGGCGAGTCCGTCCAGTGTACCCAGTCTCCACTGAGCACCCGTATACCATCTCTGATGTCAAACACCAATGGATATGGGATCATCCATCGCCCATCTCATGGGTCAAGAGGCGTATACACTAGTCTACTCTGGTATATCGATGCCCCGTCTCGATACACCCACGACTAGGGACCTTGAAGGATGTACTTATGGACTACCATGTCCCCACTAGTATGATCTGCATCATAGTCCAGGTAGTCAAGTACACATCCTAAGGGCTTTACCAACATGTAACTATAAGACAGTTTAAAGAGACAAGTGTACATGTTAAGATAAAGGGTAACCAGATAGCATACTATCATATCGAGCAAGAAAGTCATCTCTATATATGTCCAAGCATCCAATATAATATACATCATCTGTACAATACTGGCCTCTAGGGCATACATACAACTAACAATCTCCCACTTACACTAGGGCCAGCTGCTGTAGTATCGCATACCGAGCATCCCGAAGAGTCTCTCAAACTGTATCTGTGGAATGGCCTTCGTGAGTGGATCCGCCGTGTTGTTCTTCGTGTCAACCCTCCTGACCTCGATTTCCCGGCGATCAACTATCTCCCGGATCAGGTGATACCGCCTCAGAATATGCCTGGATCGCTGATGGGACCTGGGTTCCTTAGCCAAAGCCACCGCTCCATTGTTATCGCAATACAAAGGTATTGGATGCTCAATGGATGGAACCACTCCAAGTTCAGTAATGAACTTCTTGATCCAGACAGCCTCTTTGGCAGCATCGTTGGCAGCGATGTATTCAGCCTCCATGGTCGAGTCTGCCACGGTTTCCTGCTTGGAACTCTTCCAGCTAACCGTCCCTCCGTAAAGGGTAAAGACAAAGCCCGACTGCGACTTAGAGTCGTCCTTATCACTCTGGAAGCTCGAATCGGTAAAGGACTCCACTTGGAGTTCTCCGTTACCATACACCAAGAGCATCTCTTTAGTCCTTCGCAAGTAATTGAGAATGCTCTTCATAGCTGTCCAGTGACTCTCTCCAGGATCAGCTTGATACCTGCTCACTACACTTAGTGAGTATGCAACATCGGGTCTGGTACATAGCATCGCGTACATGATAGAGCCTACAGCCGAAGCATAGGGTATCCCTTGCATGCGAGCTCTCTCCAAATCAGTCTTGGGAGACATCTCTTTGGAGAGAGTGACTCCAGAGATCGTGGGTAAGTTCCCACGCTTGAATTCTTCCATATTAAACCTCTTTAGTATGGTGTCAATGTACCTGGATTGGGACAATCCCAAAATCCGTTTGGATCTATCTCTATAGATCCTAATTCCCAATATGCAGGAGGCATCACCAAGATCTTTCATTGAGAATCTTTGTGATAAGAAGAGCTTGACCGATTGCAGCATAGAAATATCATTTCCTATCAAGAGTATGTCGTCCACGTACAATACGAGGAAGACAACCTTACTCTCTGCCACCTTCTTGTAGATACAAGGTTCATCTGGATTTTTGACGAAATCAAACTCTTTGATAACGACGTCAAAGCAGATGTTCCAACTCCGCGATGCTTGCTTTAATCCATAAATGGATTTAAGCAGCTTGCACACCTTCCCGCTGCTCCCACTGTCTACGAAGCCCTCTGGCTGAGTCATGTACACGCACTCTTCTAAATCACCATTTAGAAAGGCGGTCTTAACATCCATTTGCCAGATTTCGTAATCATGATATGCAGCGATGGCAAGCATGATCCGGATGGATTTAAGCATAGCCACTGGAGAAAAGGTTTCGTCATAGTCCACACCTGGTCTTTGATGAAAACCCTTTGCTACAAGTCTAGCTTTGAAAGTCTCCACTTTCCCATCTACACCAAGTTTTTTCTTGAAGATCCACTTGCTCCCGATGGGTTTTACCCTTTCAGGAGCAACATCCAAAGTCCATACTTTGTTGGTGTACATGGATTCCATCTCGGACCGCATAGCATCCAGCCATTTCACTGAGTCCCTACTCGTGATGGCCTGCTCGAAGCTAGTTGGGTCATCATCCTCCATGATGCAATCCTCGCTCCCACCATCCATGAGAAAACCGTAGTATCTCTCAGGTTGACGAGGAACCCTACTAGATCGGCGGAGAGGCTGAGGTTCATCGGGAACTACTGAATCCTCTGGTTCAACCAAATCTTCTGTTGTAGTCTGTATTGCTGGAACTTCTTCCAGTTCTACCTCCTTGCCACTAATCTCTTTTTCAAGAAATTCCTTTTCTAAAAAGGTGGCATGTCGAGAAACAAATACCTTTTGTTCCTCGGTGTGGTAGAAGATATACCCGCGCGAATGTTTGGGATATCCAATAAACTTACACAAAATGGACCTTGCCGCGAGTTTGTCCGGATTTTGCGTTTTTACATATGCCGGACAACCCCATATCTTAACATAATTAAGACATGGTCTCTTTCCTTTCCATATCTCATATGGAGTGGTTGGCACGGTTTTGGTAGGAACCATATTCAATAGGTCTGCAGCTGTTTCCAGTGCATATCCCCAGAAGGAAATAGGTAACTCAGCTGTGCTCATCATAGAACGCACCATATCTAATAGGGTGCGGTTCCTCCGTTCTGATACGCCGTTGTGCTGTGGTGTATATGGAGGAGTCAGCTGAGAGAGAATCCCATTCTCTTTTAGGAAGTCCAGGAATTCATTGCTTAAGTATTCTCCTCCTTGATCAGATCGAAGGATTTTAATACTTTTTCCGGTTTGGTTCTCGACTTCTTGTTTATATTCTCTAAATTTCTCAAAAGCTTCTGATTTGTGTTTCATCAGGAACACATATCCGAATCTAGAGAGATCGTCAGTGAATGTAATGAAGTACGAAGAACCATCCCTGGCATGTGTAGACATGGGACCACATACATCACTATGGATAAGTCCCAAGAGTTCGGTAACTCTTTCTCCGTGTCCCGTAAACGGAGTTTTGGTCGTCTTGCCTTTGAGACATGACTGGCAAGTGTCATAAGATGAAAATTCGAATGAATTCAAATATCCATCCTTATGCAACTTACCCAGTCGTGTCACATTGATGTGACCCAGTCTACAATGCCACAAGTAGGATTCGTTCAGTTCTGAACTCTTCCTCTTGTGTGTGTTTGTTATGCTCAGAACTGTTGATTGATTTAGAACATAAATGCCATTGCACAATGTGCCTGATCCAACCAGCTTTTGGTTACGGAAAATGTTCATAACATTGTCCTGTAATACAAAATTATATCCCTCTTTACTCAATAAAGAAACCGATATAATGTTGCATATCAGGTTCGACATGTAATAGCATTCGTTCAGAACCAATGTATTACCAGTTGGTAACACAAGGTGATATTCCCTGACAGTCTTAGCTGCAACAATTGCACCATTTCCAACTCTAATGTCTTTATCACCTTCTCCAAGTTCTCTACCTTTTCTAAGCCCATGTAACTGATTACATATATGGGATCCTGACCCGGTATCTAATACCCAGGACGTAGGGCAAATGGAGAAACAGTTCTCTGTAACGAACACACCCGAAGAAAATGCATCATCATGTACTTTCTTTAATCAGGTGGCATGGGAATCCTGGTATTCCCCTATATCCTGTTCATTCCTATAACTCTTATAAGAAAGAACGGAACCATCGTTCCCCAGCACAGTATAACATACGGGTTCAGTCAATACATCCATATTATTATCTTTATTAGGGCATGAAATGGTCGCTACCTGGAGAGAGAGAGAAGAAAACACTTTAGCGTATGCTCGTGCAAAATCAGATTGGTTATTATCTTATCTAATCAGGATGGCTCCCACTGGTTTTTATCAAATCTTCCTTCAAACCCTAAAAGGAAAGACTAGCCGGGATTAATTACACACTACAAGTTCGCCAATCTTTCAGCCAGGCCAGTGTCGGTACTTTGAGGGAGGTCCCCCGTGCTTTCGCACGAACCTAATTAATGTAAACCTCGTTTTTCCAGAGGCGTAACCCCGTTGACACCTTTCTAGACACCTACTTGATCAGCTAATTGCAATGTGTAAAACTCTCCCAGGAGTAACTCTTACTCGCAGTGGGTATCGGAATCCAACTATCTCATAGAAGGTATGCAATCTCATTGCAAATTTCAACACTTGAAATTCCCGATAATATTTTGCCCCTAGCGTCCTATGACCTTGACGCAGGCCAACAAACCATAGTGCGCTAGTCAAGTTCAACCCGTCATTTCCTGATTGAATTAAACCCACCCGCATGACCCTTGACGCAGGCCAACAAAGTCGCACGACTACCCTAATCCAATCTGCATCATATGCATAAGCAGATAAATACTAGTTAGCTACCGCACACTACGCCTTGACGCAGGCCAACAAACGTAGCACGAATACTAACTACTACTTATCTGAAATAACGGAGGGCTACGACAGGTTTTTCTGAAAACCTATTGCATAATGAACTTGATATCGTTGTAGAATCAAATGAAGTTTTGAAATGGAGTGATTTTGAAGCTTTTCTAGTTTTGCTAAAGGGGTCACTCCCGGTGAAGGGATCGTCGGCCCTTTCCTCGTCGAATGAGGTGCGGGATATATCATATATATCACTATGCAAAGCAGAAACTATAGAAGCAATCAAAAGTCAAACCGAGTGTGTAGCATCTGCCAGTTATTGCTAAAGGAGTCACTCCCGGTGAAGGGATCTCGGTCCTTTCCTCATCGAATAAGGTGCAGGGTATATCACATATACCGCTATGCAAAGCAAGAACTGTAGCTACCTGTTTTGTTTAAAATTTGATTCTACAACATCTTAGGTTTCTTTTCTTTCATTAATCACATTAATGAAGTCCCATCATTTAAGTACCTAAACATCACAGATAAATACGACGTACACTTATGCCATCCGCATTCGCCTCGATATCCCCTCGTGCACCGTTAGGTTAGGTAACTAACAACAGAGCAGGGCAGGGCTAGCGCGAGTGTAAAACATAAGTAACGCCTATATAATATATCATATATACTATAGAAAGTATCTATCACAGAACATCACATGATCACATCACAGATATCGCAGCAGAAGAAACATATGAAACATTGGATATACTAGGACGTCCGTGTTTTCAATACGAGCCAGTATAAAACACGGATTCCACGGTCGTGATGAATAGCCAATCCCACACCCCTAGACCCCTACGAGAGCGGCAAGCAGCCCTACCAATTCTAGGGTTAGGAGACCCGGACTCGACTCCTCGAGATGGTCTCCCACTGGACCCTAGAACCCGGTTACTTATGCTCCCCTCCTTGGGTCTATCCTAATGCGGAAAAGTAAATAATATACAAAAGGTGACAACTTCCGCAACCTGGAAGTGCCCCAAATAAAAGAATATTACATACACGTTTTTACATGAATGAAAATGAAAAACACTCATCTCACATAAAAACCCCCGGCTATTCAAACACGACAATCCAATATAACATATCCAGCAACACATAACATCACATGTCATCAACGTAAGTAAATATGCGCATCCCAATTGTCGTTGACATATAGCAACGAAACCGGCGATATCACATATTACACTTACGGTCACAGAAAAGAAAGTGTAAAACTACAACAGTTGGAATCCGCAAGCTCTTTAGACATCGCATGTCTAACACGTATAAACCCTGCATTTTAGTCCCATTATCGAAAACTCATTTCAATATCAAATGAGACTAAACCGCTAGATTTATAACATCTATTCAGTTATCTCATAACTGTTTGTGAATTCCAATTATTGTATCCCATTCCGGATAAATAGAAAATATTAAACTTTCCGATCGAACATTCGAACACCCAAGTTTTCCCGAAACCGATCAACACATGAAATAAATTCAAAGACATTCACTTCATGCCTCAGTACCAACGGTCCAGCCGTAGAAGGGTCAAGCCAACGCCTCACTGTAAGGTTAGTCTAGCACCCTATGAAGAGTTTTGAAGCATCACATGTCTCAAAGTTTGTATTTTTAAGGTGCTAAGCTAACATGCAAAGGATAGATCCTAGAAAATTAGGGTTATCAAAACTTTAAGCTAGTAAAGACTAGGGTTTGAAGGCTACAACCTTTGTAGCTCCCCTTTGCAAGACTCCTTGGTGTCTTGGGTATTGAATCGAGGTCCTCTTGAACTCCCCTTGTGTCCACGACGATCCACCGCGGAGATCTCCGTCCAAGCTCGCTACTTTGTAAAATCGAAGGAAACACTCTAATCAAGTTGGCTAGACTTGAGTAGAATGGTGTTGTGGCTTTGGATCTCACTTCAAAAACCTTTCTTTGATTGTATTTAACTCACTAGAAAAACCTAGAGAGGAAAAGATGAAGGAAGATGAAGATGGTGGCCTTTCTTTGCAAGAGGTAAAAAGATAACCTTTAGTTAAGCAAGAGAAAGAAATATATATCACTATATATATTTAATTCCTTCTTGACTTCAACCATGATTAAATGATAGATAGTTAATTTAACTTGGGTTTAGAATGATAAAGAGAAGGATAACCATAGGTTAGTGGTAGTTGAGCTAGGTTAGGTTAGAAGAAGAGTGTGGAAACTAACATGATTATCCTTTTCTTTTTCATTTAACTTTAAAACCAAAATTAAATAATTATCCATTATTTAATCCATGGTGTAAGTCTTGCATTGCCACCATTTCCATATGCTAACAACCATGATGGATGGGTGTATGTATTTATGCATGTATGCACATCCACATGTGCATGAAACTAGAATGAAAATAAAGAAACACATGCATGCATGCATACATCCATCAAACCCTAGAAAGGTTTCAAGTGAGATAACTAATGGTTAGATGATAAATCAACACTTAATTTATCAATTCGGTCATATCTCATACGACCCCACCAAAAGTAGGCTACCCGATCAATGTTCGGTATCATATACGCACATTTCAATCGGGTGCATGCGCATATCGCATACGCGCACCACAACGTTTCGCCTGGACTGGGTAACTCCTTTGTGGGACTCTAAGACTCGTCAATACGCCGGCAGAGGGTAATGATCATATCAAGTACCCTCAAGCCGCAAGCGGTCAGCTAAACGTAACGGCCGCCCGGGTATTGAGCGATCAGAAGACAACAAGCGAACCTGCTACAACTTCCGCCGAGCCATCCGGCAACACTACCGTACAGTCCGGTCTCTTCGTCAGATATGCTGCATATTGAGCCTAGGGATGGTCACGTCGACCCTAATAACTCAATAAGTCGTGTCGGTGAATGGTCTATAACAGATTGAGAAACTACTGATAACACTTATCAGCAAATCTCAGCAGCCCTGGCCAGGGACTTGCTGTTATAACCAGTCGAGCACAGCACAGCATCAACTCCCAATACCGGGAGAGACGAAACCCCTCCTATCGCTCATTGCCTTCGTGTGTCTCGGGACTGTACCCAACGGCCACCTGTTTGCACGACTCAGTAGAGCCGTGGTAGGGTGGCAATCAAAGTACAGTGGGAGAACACACAAGACTCCATGACGATCTCGGGTCTACAGACTAACCTGTACCAGTGTCACCTGAGAACTGCTATCCGACGATAGATATAATTCCATATAGGAGTTCTCGGTGAGTCCGTCCAGTGTACCCAGTCAGCACTGAGCACCCGTATATGATCTTGATATCAAACATCGATGAATGTGAGAACATCCATCGCCCATCACATGGGTCTAGTATCATATACGCTAGTCTACTCTGGTATATCGATGCCCCGTCTCGATACACCTCCGACTAGGGACATTTCAGGATATGCTTATAGACTACAAATGTCCCACTAGTATGATCTCTATCATAATCAGAGTAGTCAAGCATATATCCTTGGGACTTTATCAGCATGTATGAATGAATAAAAGCATGATCAAATCAACATGTCAGATAAAGAATAACCAGATAGCATACTATCATGTCGAGCAAGAATGCAAACTGAATATATATATACATGTATAGATACATCCACTATCACATAATGGCCTCTAGGGCATACATATATCCAACAATCTCCCACTTGCACTAAGGCCAGTTATTGGCGTATCTCATACCCAACATCTCAAAAAGTCGCTCATGCTGTGGCTGAGGGAGGGCCTTGGTGAGTGGATCCGCGGCGTTGTTCTTTGTGTCAACTCTCTTAATCTCGATCTCGCGGCGATCTACAATCTCCCGGATCAAATGAAAGCGCCTCAGGATGTGTCTGGACCGCTGATGGGATCTGGGCTCCTTGGCTAACGCCATCGCCCCATTATTGTCACAATACAAAGGTATTGGATCAATAATGGTTGGAACTACTCCTAGCTCCGAGACGAACTTCTTCATCCAGACGGCTTCCTTGGCGGCATCATTTGCAGCAATGTACTCAGCTTCCATCGTAGAGTCTGCAACGGTATCCTGTTTGGAACTCTTCCAACTTACCGCCCCTCCATTGAGGGTAAATACAAACCCTGAGATAGATTTGCTGTCATCCTTATCGCTCTGGAAGCTCGAATCGGTAAAGGCCTCCATTTGGAGATCTGTATTACCATACACCAAGAACAATTCTTTAGTCCTTCGTAAGTACTTAAGAATGTTCTTCACAGCTGTCCAGTGGTTCTCCCTTGGGTTGGATTGATACCTGCTTACAACACTAAGTGCATAAGCTACATCTGGGCGTGTACATAACATCGCATACATTATAGACCCTACTGCCGAAGCATAAGGTATAATGCTCATGCGAGCTCTCTCTTCATCGGTCTTTGGACAAGAATCCTTGGAGAGAGTGACTCTATGGCAAGCGGGTAAGGCACCCCGCTTGGAGTCTTCCATACTAAACCTCTTTAGGATGGTGTTGATGTACCTGGTTTGGGACAATCCCAATAACTTTTTGGATCTATCCCTATAGATCCTTATGCCCAGGATGTATGTGGCATCAACCAGGTCCTTCATGGAGAACCTTAGTGATAAGAATGATTTGACCGACTGTAGCATAGGAATATCATTTCCTATCAGAAGAATGTCATCCACGTACAATACGAGGAATGTGACAGCTCTTCCTACAGCCTTCTTATAAACACAAGGTTCATCTGGATTTTTGATGAAATCAAACTCTTTGATAACATCATCGAAACAGATGTTCCAACTTCGAGATGCCTGCTTCAACCCATATATGGATTTAAGCAATCTACATGCTTTCTCGCTGCTCCCACTGTCAATGAATCCCTCTGGCTGATCCATATAAACGCATTCTTCTAAATTTCCATTTAGAAATGCTGTTTTAACGTCCATCTGCCAGATTTCATAGTCGTAGTGAGCAGCAATAGCAAGTAGGATCCGAATGGATTTAAGCATGGCTACGGGCGAAAAAGTTTCGTCATAGTCCAAACATGGTCTTTGACGAAAACCTTTCGCCACAAGTCTTGCCTTATAGGTCTCTACCTGCCCATCCACACCAATCTTTCTTTTAAAGATCCATTTGCACCCTACAGGTTTTACCCCAGGGGGTACAACGTCCAAAGTCCATACTTTGTTGGTGTGCATAGACTCCATTTCGGATCTCATGGCATCCAGCCACTTCACAGAGTCACCACTCGTGATAGCCTGCTGAAAACTGGTAGGATCATCATCATCCATGATGCAATCTTCTCCGTTACCATCAATGAGGAAACTGTAGTACCTCTCCGGTGGGCGAGAAGTCCTACCAGACCTACGGAGTGGTCGAGGTTCTTCAGTTTCTGTTGCAACAGCCGGTTCAACCAAATCGTCATTTGTAGTTTGTGTCTCCAGAACCTCTTCTAGATCTACCACCTTGCCATCATCTTTATCTGTGAAAAACTCTTTTTCCAAGAATGTGGCATACTGAGAAACAAACACTTTTTGTTCCTCTTTGTGGTAGAACAGATATCCATAAGAATTCTTTGGATATCCCACAAAGTTACACATGACTGACCGTGTCTCGAGTTTGTCCGGATTCTGTTTTTTAACATAGGCCGGGCAACCCCAAATCTTAATTCTCTTAAGAGATGGTCTCTTCCCATTCCATATCTCATATGGCGTGGTAGACACGGCTTTGGTCGGAACCCTGTTTAGCAGAAACGCTGCAGTCTCCAATGCATGTCCCCAGAACGAGACTGGTAACTCAGCGTCACTCATCATGGACCGGACCATATCTAATAGGGTCCTATTCCGTCGTTCTGACACACCATTGTGCTGTGGTGTGTAAGGCGGAGTGAGCTGAGAGAGAATCCCATTCTCTTTTAGGAAGTTTGCAAATTCTGTACTGAGATACTCTCCACCTCGATCTGATCGAAGCATCTTAATACTCAAGCCGGTTTGTTTTTCTACTTCTTGTTTATATTCAACGAATTTCTCGAAAGCGTCGGACTTGTGTTTTAATAAAAATACATGACCGAATCTTGAGAAATCGTCGGTGAATGTAATGAAGTATGAAAAACCGCCTCTAGCCTGTGTAGACATTGGCCCACATACATCACTATGTATGAGGCCAAGGAGCTGAGTAGCTCTTTCTCCGTGTCCTGTAAACGGAGTTTTGGTCATTTTACCCTTGATACAAGACTGGCAAGTCGCATAAGATTTATATTCAAAAGAGTTTAAATATCCATCTTTATATAACTTGTTTAGTCTTGTTTCGTTAATATGACCAAGTCTACAATGCCAAAGAAAAGCTTCATTTAATTCTGAAAGTTTTCTTTTATTAGTGTGTTGTATACTGAAAACTGTGTGTTGATTTAGGACATATATTCCGTTATTAAGCGTACCATACCCAACCAACATTTGATTTAGGTGAATGTTCATAACATTGTTCTGCAACACAAAATTATATCCTTCATTGTCCAACAAAGAAACGGATATTATATTACATAGCATACTTGGTACAAAATAACATGGATTCAAAATCAAAATACATCCAGATGGCAACCCCAAGTGATACTCTCCCACTGCGACTGTATGTACATTGGAACCATTTCCAACGCGGAGAGTATGGTCACCTGTCTTCAAAACCTTGCTATTTCTCAGCCCCTGCATAGAATTGCAAATATGAGAACCTGAACCGGTATCCAATACCCAGGAAGCAGAGTTTATAGAAAAACAGTTTTCAGTCACAAACGCACCTGAAGCAGAAGCATCACCATGCTTCTTCTTGAGACTTTGGTACTCTGTGCAATTGCGCTTCCAATGTCCTGTCTTGTGGCAATGAAAACACTCGCCTTTCCCTGGGTCTCCAGCCGTGGACTTTCCCTTTCCCTTCACCTTTTTGACTCCGCCCTTAGGATTAGTGGGTTTCTTCTTTTTCTTTCCCTTGGCCTTAGCTTTTGGGCGAGAAGAAGAAGACTGTCCAATGGTCATAACGGGAGTCTTTGCTGACTTCATAGTGCTCTCTGCACTCCTTAACATATTAAGGAGTTCAGGGAGGTCCTTCTCCATGCCATGCATGTTGAAGTTCACTATGAACTGAGCAAAGGTGGAGGGGAGGGACTGCAGAATAATATCTATATATTGTTCATTGTCCATAGTCCATCCAAGGTCCTCAAGCTCTTCTATAAGAGCTATCATCTTCAACACATGGTCTCCTACTGGTGTGCCAGGGGCCATTCGCATCTGAAACAGTTTCTTTGATGCTTCGTATCGTAATACGCGGGATTGCTCCCCATACAACTCCTTTGTATGGAGCAGTATCCCGTGAATGTCCATGTCCTCGTGCTGCTTTTGATGTGTGTTATCCATCGATGCAAGCGCGAGGCATGTGGCCGTGGCACAGTCAGCGTCCCATGTCTTGCGGACTTCTATGTCCTCAACTGAGGATTTTGGACCTGGGACAGGCTGGGCTGAAGCCGTGAGGACATATGATACTTTATCATAAGTCAAGGCGATCTTCAGATTCCTTAGCCAGTCTTTATAGTTGGTCCCATTCAGTTTGTTTTTATCTAGTAGAAGCTTAAGTCCAGTCATTGGTATCTGCCATTAAGAGAGAGAAAAGAATACACTCAGCGAAAGCTCTTGCATAGATTAGATTGGTTTATTATCTTGTCTAATCGATGTTTCCCACTGCTTTTTATCAAGTTTTTCTTTCAAACCTTAAAAAGAAAAACTAGCCAGGATTAGTTACAGTCTACAACTTCGCTAACCGTTCAGCCAGGCCAGTGTCGGTACTTTGAAGGAGGTTCCCCGTGCTTTCGCACGGACCTAATTAGAGTAAACCTCGTTTTCCCAGAGGCGTAGCCCCGTTAACACCTTTCTAGACACCTAATGAGTTAGCTAATTGTAAACTGTAAAACTCTCCTAGGAGCAACTATTGCCCACAGTGGGATCGGGATCCAACCATCACATGGAAGGTATGCAATCTCATTGCAAATTTCAACACTTGAAATTCCCGATGTAATTTTTACCCCTAGTACTTATGACCTTAACTATAGTCAACAAATCATAAGTACCAGTCAAGTTCTACCCGTCATTTCTTGATCAATTAGACCCACCCATATGACCCTTAACTATGGTCAACAAAGTCGTATGAATGTCCTAATTAATCTGCATCATATGCAGTGTAGGAAGACATCACTTAGCTACCGTACACTACGCCTTAACTAAAGTCAACAAACGTAGCACGAATACTAAGTACTCTACTTCCTAAAATGACGGAGGGTTGCGAATGATTTTTAAGAAAATCTTTAACGCTTTGAACTTGATATCGTTGTAGAATCAAACAGTTTTCAAAAGGAGTGGCTTAAGCTCCGCAGTTTTGAAATGTAGCTTTTTCACAAATAGCCGAGTAGTTTTTAAATCCGATTCTACAACATCTTTTTAGGTTTATTTTCTTTACATTAATCACATTAATGTAATCCCATCATTTAAGTCCTTAAGCCAATCACAGAAAAGAAACGAAAATAACACGTACGCTTATGCCATCCGCATTCGCCGCAATGTTCCGTTATGCACCGTTAGGTTACTTAACTAACGGCATAGCGGGACGGGACTAGCGCGGGTGTAAAACATAAGCAACGTCTACTATATATCATATATATAATATGTCATTCGTCTCAGATATCACAGAACGCAGGCAGCAGAAACATAGATATAACGTGGGATATCCTAGGACGTCCGTATTTAGTATTTAGCCAGAATAGAAAATACGGATTCCACAGTCGCGATGAATAGCCAAGCCCACACCCTGGACCCCTACGAGAGCGGCAAGTGACCCTACCAATCCTGGAGTTTAGGAGACCCGGTCTCGACTCCTCGAGATGGCCTCCCACTGAACCCCAGAACCCGGTCACCTGTGCTCCCCTCCTTGGGTCCATCCTAATGCGGAAAAGTAAATAATATACAACACTGATGACACAACCGCAACCTGGAAGTGCCCCAAATAAAAGAATATTACATTACATTTGAATTTACATGAATGAAAATATAAAACTCTCATCTCACAAAAACCCCCCGGCTATTCGATCGCGACAATCCTGCACATCATATCTCAGCAACACATAATATCACATATCATCAACGTAAGTAAGTATGCGTACCCCGATTGTCGTTGATGTATAGCAACGAAACCGGCGATATCTGACATACTACACTTACGGTCACAGAAAAGAAAGTGTAAAACTACAATATTTGGAATCCAGATTCTCTTTAGACATCATAAATGCGAAATATCACATATTTCGTATTTCATGCCTACACTATATGAATTCCACATATTGTATCACATTCCAGATAAACAGACAGTATTAAAGTTTTCGAACGAACGATCAAGCACCCAAGATCCACTAAAGCTCAACACTTGAGCAGGGTTAAAAAATCCGGAGTGTGACACAGTAGTAGCGGTCCAGCCGTAGAAGGGTCAAGCCAACGCCTCACATGTGGCACGCCGTACTGCCCCAAACCCTAAGATTCAAAGGGCAGTTCGAGACGGTCACATAATCGAGTTAAGGTTTGTTGTCTTCTAGAGGGACCACCACAAAAAGACTTGCACGTATTTCCAAAGTATTCAAACCCCGTGAATAGTGAGCAAATGACATTCGTTCAAACACTTTAATACTTCCTAATTTACCCGGAAAAGCTACGAAAACAAAATTCCGATCGAATCGACGGGTCCAAAATTATCTCCAGAATTTTTCTAAACTAAATACAGATCAAAAATATCCAAAATTATGTACAAGCAGATTAATGAATTACAGAAGAAAAATGATCCATCAATTTATATATGTGGCCGCGGAACAGCGGCCTAAGCAAGCTTAGGCCGTGTTTCCGCGGCTGTTCTAACTGTTCATGTGATTATTTTTCTGTCGTAATCCTTATATTTACCTGCTATGATTTTTACATATTTTTAATTCTGCAAAATGTCAATTTTTAGAAAATTTCCAGAGAGCACCCTAAAAAGCCGTATTTCGGTTCGATCGGAGTTTTGACTTCGTAAAAAGGTCGCCTAATGTTCTAGGTCGGCTCTGATACCAATGTAAGGTTAGTCTAGCACCCTATGAAGAGTTTTGAAGCATCACATGTCTCAAAGTTTGTATTTTTAAGGTGCTAAGCTAACATGCAAAGGATAGATCCTAGAAAATTAGGGTTATCAAAACTTTAAGCTAGTAAAGACTAGGGTTTGAAGGCTACAACCTTTGTAGCTCCCCTTTTCAAGACTCCTTGGTGTCTTGGGTGTTGAATCGAGGTCTTCTTGAACTCCCCTTGTGTCCACGACGATCCACCGCGGAGATCTCCGTCCAAGCTCGCTACTTTGTAAAATCGAAGGAAACACTCTAATCAAGTTGGCTAGACTTCAGTAGAATGGTGTTGTGGCTTTGGATCACACTTCAAAAACCTTTCTTTGATTGTATTTAACTCACTAGAAAAACCTAGAGAGGAAAAGATGAAGGAAGATGAAGATGGTGGCCTTTCTTTGCAAGAGGTAAAAAGATAACCTTTAGTTAAGCAAGAGAAAGAAATATATATCACTATATATATTTAATTCCTTCTTGACTTCAACCATGATTAAATGATAGATAGTTAATTTAACTTGGGTTTAGAATGATAAAGAGAAGGATAACCATAGGTTAGTGGTAGTTGAGCTAGGTTAGGTTAGAAGAAGAGTGTGGAAACTAACATGATTATCCTTTTCTTTTTCATTTAACTTTAAAACCAAAATTAAATAATTATCCATTATTTAATCCATGGTGTAAGTCTTGCATTGCCACCATTTCCATATGCTAACAACCATGATGGATGGGTGTATGTATGTATGCATGTATGCACATCCACATGTGCATGAAACTAGAATGAAAATAAAGAAACACATGCATGCATGCATACATCCATCAAACCCTAGAAAGGTTTCAAGTGAGATAACTAATGGTTAGATGATAAATCAACACTTAATTTATCAATTCGGTCATATCTCATACGACCCCACCAAAAGTAGGCTACCCGATCAATGTTCGGTATCATATACGCACATTTCAATCGGGTGCATGCGCATATTGCATACGCGCACCACAACGTTTCGCCTGGACTGGGTAACTCCTTTGTGGGACTCTAAGACTCGTCAATACGCCGGCAGAGGGTAATGATCATATCAAGTACCCTCAAGCCGCAAGCGGTCAGCTAAACGTAACGGCCGCCCGGGTATTGAGCGATCAGAAGACAACAAGCGAACCTGCTACAACTTCCGCCGAGCCATCCGGCAACACTACCGTACAGTCCGGTCTCTTCGTCAGATATGCTGCATATCGAGCCTAGGGATGGTCACATCGACCCTAATAACTCAATAAGTCGTGTCGGTGAATGGTCTATAACAGATTGAGAAACTACTGATAACACTTATCAGCAAATCTCAGCAGCCATGGCCAGGGACTTGCTGTTATAACCAGTCGAGCACAGCACAGCATCAACTCCCAATACCGGGAGAGACGAAACCCCTCCTATCGCTCATTGCCTTCGTGTGTCTCGGGACTGTACCCAACGGCCACCTGTTTGCACGACTCAGTAGAGCCGTGGTAGGGTGGCAATCAAAGTACAGTGGGAGAACACACAAGACTCCATGACGATCTCGGGTCTACAGACTAACCTGTACCAGTGTCACCTGAGAACTGCTATCCGACGATAGATATAATTCCATATAGGAGTTCTCGGTGAGTCCGTCCAGTGTACCCAGTCAGCACTGAGCACCCGTATATGATCTTGATGTCAAACATCGATGAATGTGGGAACATCCATCGCCCATCACATGGGTCTAGTATCATATACGCTAGTCTACTCTGGTATATCGATGCCCCGTCTCGATACACCTCCGACTAGGGACATTTCAGGATATGCTTATAGACTACAAATGTCCCACTAGTATGATCTCTATCATTATCAGAGTAGTCAAGCAGATATCCTTGGGACTTTATCAGCATGTATGAATGAATAAAAGCATGATCAAATCAACATGTCAGATAAAGAATAACCAGATAGCATACTATCATATCGAGCAAGAATGCAAACTGAATATATATATTCATGTATAGATACATCCACTATCACATAATGGCCTCTAGGGCATACATATATCCAACACTCACATGTGGCACGACGTACTGCCCCAAGTCCGAAGGTTCAAAGGGCAGTTCAAGATGGTCACATAATCGAGTTAAGGTTTATTGTCTTCTAGAGAGACCATCGCGTTACTTGCACTACTTAGAACGTCTTTAAACTACGGAAAAGTCCAACAATTGGAAATTTCCGGGCAGGGGAAAGATTGGGTATTTACATCCGGTCAAACTTTTTTAACATATTCAAAAATTATCCGGAAAACCACACAGACAAAATTTGAAAATCCGATCGAATCATTGATTCCCAATACAACCCCAGAATACTCATCTGTAGAGTCACAATAAAAATACCTAGAAAATATAGCATTAAATTATATGAGTTACTGTGCAGAAATCACCAGAAAAGGGGACAGTACGGCCGCGGAACCGCCGCACATGCCTAGCTTGTGCCGCGGTTCCGCGGTGGAAAAATCGATTCAGGTCCTCGTATTTCACAGTAATTCAAATAACACCCTGCTTATTTTTTTTGCATATTTTTAATTGACAAAAATCCAAATTTTCAGAAAATTTCCAGAGAGCATTTTGGATTTTAGGGTTTCGGTTCGATCGGGTTTCAAATGTCGTCTAAACATCGCCTAAGGCTCTAGCTAGGCTCTGATACCACTGTAGGGTTCCTAGGCACTCACAAGAGGTCTCACAAGGCATCAACCATGCCAATTTCAAATTTTACGGTGCCGAGAAACCCTAGACTAGATCGTTAACTAGAATTTTAGGCGACAAAGTGAAACTAGTTAACTACTTAACTAAAGGAGAGTGGCTACAACCTTTGTAGATCCGGTTCTCCACTTCCTTAGCTCCACGTAGGCGTCCTCTCGCAGTCCATCTCGAATCCCGAACTCAATCGTCGGCTTCATCGGAGAAATGGGCGGACTAGGTCGTCGGCTTCGTGCCGAAGATGATCTACGTCGAGGCATCACAAGTTCAAGCTCCAACTTCACCAAGTTATGAAACTTGTGAAGAAAACACCCTATACTACTTGGCAAGAGGTAGAGGGTGAAGAAATAGGAGGTGGGTTCACTTTAGAATTGGATTTCTCTCACTTTTGCTCAAGTTGCCATTGATGGACTTAAGCTTTTCTTGAAGAAGAAGATGATGAAGAAGAAGAAAGAATATGATAAGTATTATAAAATGAAATAGAAATTGAAGACTTATCATAATCTTAACCATAGTTAAGTGTAGAGAATGAACTAGGGTTAGTTCAAATGGTTAGGGTTAAGCATGAGACAAGAATGGTGACTAAGTCAAAGCTTCATGAAGCTTCAATAAGAAACAAAGAAAGCCACCATTCTCATCTTTATCTTTTCCAAATAAATAAATAAACAAATAAATAAATAAATGAAAGAGAAAAACCCTAATCATCAACTTAACCATGGTTTAATTCTATACACTTAACCAAATGAGCAAGCATCATCAAACATGATACAAACATGTGCACAAAAGTATATCACATATACAACTTGCACATCAAGTGAGAAAATCCATTTAAAGTGAACCAATACTAGTTAATGCAAAGTAATATATCAAATATATAATTATACATTAAATCATTAAATCAACACTTGATTTAACGATCCGGTCATATCGCATATAACCGACTAGTATCCAATGTATCGGCTTATCGAATCAATCCTTGATTCGATATCTAGGTTATATCGAATATAACCAATCGATACATTCATCGCGAGAATGGAATACGGTATCACATACAAGCATTATTCTCGGTCCTGCACATATCTCATATGCGCTCCTATTTCGTTTCGCTTGAGCCAGGAAACCTCTGTGTAGGACTCTAAAGACTCGTCAATACGCCGGTAGCAGATGATGATCATATCAAGCACCTACAAGCCGCAAGCGGTCTGCTAAACATAACGGCCATCCGGGTATTGAGCGATCAGAAGATCGACGAGCTAGCCCGCTCACACTCCTGTGAATCCAACCAGTAACACTTACCGTACAGTCCGGTATGTTCGTCTGATATGTCGCATATCAAGTCTAGGTGTGGTAAACGTCAGACCCCAATAACCGATAAGTCATGCCGATGTGAGGCTCATAACGGGTCGAGAAACTACTGGTAACACTTACCAGCAAATCTCTGATCAGCCCTGGCCAGGGACTTTTCTGTTACGGCCAATCGAGCACTGCGCAACATCAACCCCCAATACCGAGAGAGAAGAAACCCCTCCTATCGCTCATTGCCTCCATGTGACTCGGGACTGTACCCAAAGACCACCGTTTTGCACGCCCTCATGAACGTGGTAAGGTGGAGATCAAAGCACAGTGGGAATCATACAAGACTCTATGACGATCTCGGGTCTACAGATTAACCTGTACAAGTGTCACCTGAGAACTGCCATCTGACGTGAGGTATAATACCATCTGGGAGTTCTCGGCGAGTCCGTCCAGTGTACCCAGTCTCCACTGAGCACCCGTATACCATCTCTGATGTCAAACACCAATGGATATGGGATCATCCATCGCCCATCTCATAGGTCAAGAGGCGTATACGCTAGTCTACTCTGGTATATCGATGCCCCGTCTCGATACACCCACGACTAGGGACCTTGAAGGATGTACTTATGGACTACCATGTCCCCACTAGTATGATCTGCATCATAGTCCAGGTACTCAAGTACACATCCTAAGGGCTTTACCAACATGTAACTATAAGACAGTTTAAAGAGACAAGTGTACATGTTAAGATAAAGGGTAACCAGATAGCATACTATCATATCGAGCAAGAAAGTCATCTCTATATATGTCCAAGCATCCAATATAATATACATCATCTGTACAATACTGGCCTCTAGGGCATACATACAACTAACAGGTAGGATCCCTAGTTGCAGCCAGTCGTACACCGAGGCCGGAGGACACACCTACTGCATCCCAGACTACTATGGTACCTGCTCCTACTACTACCGCCGTGACCATCCCGGTTTCACTACAGGAGTTCATGAGGCTGAGACCTCCAGTTTTTACGGGTACCGATGCAGCAGAGGACCCGCAGACGTTCCTTGACAGCTTAGCCAGGATCTGCCGTTCGCTGAGATGTTCTGATGATCGCTGGGTAGAGCTTGCGAGTTTCCGACTAGAGGGTCTCGCACAGATATGGTGGGAGTCGGTTCTGAGAGGTCGAGCTGCAGGTCTACCGCCCATGACCTGGACCGAGTTCACAGCAGTTTTCCTTAACCGTTTCCTCCCGGAGAGCGTTCGCGATGCCAGTGCTCGTAGTTTCGAGGCCTTGGTCAAGACACCTGGGATGACAGTGTCTGAGTATGACATCCAGTTTACACAGTTGTCCCGATATGCTCCGTACCTGGTAGATACCGAAGCGAAAAGGGTGAAGAGGTTCATACAGGGACTGGATGCCCAGCTATATCTTGCCATTGGCGCCCAGCATTTCGATACCTATTCGGCAGCTATGGATACGGCGTTGCGGATGGAGGCACGTATTTCAGCGACGTCGGCCGTTCCCGGGTCGAAGAGGATTCGTACCGGCACGCCAGATCAGAGACAGCATGCCGGATTCATTCCGAGAGCTAGGACCGGTAGAAGGTTCGGACGAGGTCAGCTGTATGGGTCGTATTCGCAGGGACAACAGTCGTCGCCAGGGTGCTTTGGGTGCGGGAGTCTGCACCATCGTGTTAGAGATTGTCCAGCGAGACGACAGGGAGCGGCGACAGTTCCGCATGTGACTCTACCTCCATCACCGCCCCCTCCTTAGAGAGCTCTACTTCCTGCCACAGGCGATGCTCCACGCCGGTTAAGTGCACCCAGAGGCCGTGGGCACGGCGCACCGATCCAGAGAGGACGAGGAGGCAGAGGCCGAGGCCGAGGTCAGCCCGCTATTGGAGGAGGTTAGGCCCGAGTATTTGCATTGACATCGCAGGATGCGCAGGCATCCAATGTCGTCGTTACAGGTACCCTATCAGTATGCTCTATTGATGCACACGTGTTGTTCGATCCCGGATCCACGCACTCATATGTTTCCACCCACTTCATGCCGAGTTTGGATAGAGAGTCCGGTTTGCTTGATCAGCCGCTCGTTGTGACCACTCCTGTGGGAGAGTCTTTTGTTGCTAGGCACGTGTTCCGATCCTGTACCGTTCGTATTGGCGAGCGAGAGCTGCCTGTCAACTTGATCCTTCTGGAGATGTTGGACTTCGACGTTCTTTTAGGCATGGATTGGTTAGCCACGTGCTATGCGTCGGTGGACTGCCGCGAGAAGACAGTTAGGTTTTGTTTTCCCGGCGAGTCCGCTTTTGTTGTGCAGGGGGACCGTGGTGCCGCCCCTCACATTTTGATTTCTTCTCTCCACGCTGATCAGCTGTTGAGAAAGGGATGTCGGGGATTTCTAGCCTGTGTATGCGATACTAGAGCTACGGATGTTCCATTGGACCAGGTTCCGATTGCGTGCGAGTTTCCCGATGTTTTTCCTGACGAACTGCCAGGACTGCCGCCTGAGCGCGATGTCGAGTTCTGTATTGATTTGATTCCTAGCTCGGGGCCTATTTCTATACCGCCTTATCGGATGGCCCCGGCGGAGCTTAGAGAGTTGAAGGTTCAGCTGCAAGATTTTTTAGATGAGGGACTTATTCGACCCAGTGTTTCACCATGGGGTGCTCCGGTCTTGTTTGTCAAGAAGAAGGACGGAAGCTTGCGCTTATGTATCGACTACCGCCAGCTGAACAAGGTTACCGTGCGGAACAAATATCCATTGCCACGCATTTATGATTTGTTCGACCAGCTCCAGGGTGCGGGGTATTTTTCGAGGATCGACTTACGATCAGGATACCACCAGTTGCGAGTCCGACAGGAGGATATACTGAAGACAGCCTTCCGTACACGCTATGGCCACTATGAGTTTCTGGTGATGTCGTTCGGACTCACCAACGCCTCCGCAGCATTTATGGATTTGATGAACCGTACATTCAGGCTGTATCTTGACTTGTTCATCATCGTGTTCATCGATGATATTTTGGTGTATTCCCGGAGCCGAGAGGAGCACGAGCAGCACCTGCGGATTACGTTACAGACTCTGAGGGAGCACCAGCTATTCGCGATGTTCTCCAAGTGTGCATTCTGGCTGGACAGCGTCGGATTCTTGGGTCACGTGATTACGAGAGACGACATATGTGTGGACCCGAAGAAGATTGAGGCCGTTCAGCAGTGGCCCCGACCTACATCGGTTACTGAGATCCGTAGTTTCCTAGGCCTGGCGGGCTACTACAGGCGTTTTGTTCAGGACTTCTCCCGTATAGCTGCACCTTTGACCGGTTTGACCCGGAAGGGAGTTCCTTTCATTTGGACGGAGGAGTGCGGGCACAGTTTTCAGCAGCTACGGACTTGTTTGACTACGGCGCCGGTATTATCTTTGCCTTCGGGATCAGGCGGATTTGTGGTCTACTGTGATGCTTCACGAGTGGGGCTAGGATGCATATTGATGCAGCATGACCGGGTGATCGCATATGCTTCTCGGCAGTTGAAGAAGCATGAACAGAACTACCCCACTCACGATTTGGAGATGGCTGCAGTGGTCTTTGCACTGAAGATATGGCGACATTACCTATATGGCGAGTCGTGCCAAATATTCACAGACCACAAGAGCTTAAAATACATATTTCAGCAGCGAGACCTGAATCTCAGACAGCGTCGTTGGATGGAGTTGGTGAAAGACTACGACTGTGAGATCTTATACCACCCGGGCAAGGCGAATGTAGTAGCGGATGCTTTGAGCAGGAGGCCCGGGGGTAGTCTATCCTGTTTGCACGCAGTGCAGAGGCAGTCGTCAGCAGATTGGCAGATTTATGCGACAGCCGAGTTGAGTTCGAGTTCACTCCGACCGGGGGGCAGCTCGCGCATCTTCATGCACGCCCACAGTTGCTTGACCGTATATATGAGGCACAGCGCAGAGATGACCGTTGCTCAGAGATCATGACACAGATGGGACAGGGCAGATTTTCCGAGTTCGTGATTGATGATCAGGGGATATTACGATTCGGATCTAGACTGTGTGTACCAGATGCTGAGGGATTGCGGCGCGATATTCTTGAGGAGGCACATCAATCGGTGTATAGTGTCCACCCCGGTTCCACCAAGATGTACCATGATATGAGAGAGACCTACTGGTGGGACGGAATGAAGAGGGACATCGCGGAGTTCGTATCGAGATGCCTGACTTGTCAGCAAGTCAAGGCCGAGCACCAGAGGCGCGCAGGAGAGCTACAGCCGTTACCCATTCCGGAGTGGAAATGGGAGCAGATTTCGATGGATTTCATTGTGGGTCTACCCAGGACCAGTCGAGGGTATGACTCTATCTAGGTGATCGTGGATCGATTGACGAAAGCGGCTCACTTCCTGCCAGTGAAGACCAGTTTCAGCTTCGCTCAGTATGCCCATCTTTACATCGACGAGATCGTGCGGTTGCATGGTGTACCGACTTGTATCGTGTCAGATCGAGGCACCCAGTTTACTAGCCGACTATGGCAAAGGCTTCAGGAGGCATTGGGCACTCGTTTGAGTTTCAGCACAGCATTCCATCCGCAGACCGACGGACAGTCAGAGCGGACCATTCAGACTCTCGAGGACTTGCTCAGAGCGTGCGTTTTGGACTTCGGCGGTAGCTGGGATCGTCATTTACCTCTAATGGAGTTCTCCTACAACAACAGCTTCCAGGATACTATTCAGATGGCACCTTTCGAGGCGTTGTATGGGAGGAGGTGTAGATCACCCGTTTGTTGGACCGAGCTGAGCGAGAGCAGTATTTTCGGGCCGCAGATCGTGCAGGAGACGACCGAGAAGGTGCAGTTGATTCGAGACCGAATGAGGGCAGCTCAGAGCAGGAAGAAATCGTATGCAGACAGGCGCCGTCGCAGATTAGAGTTCGCAGTTGGCGACCATATTTTTCTGAGAGTCTCTCCGATGAAGGGCGTGATGCGTTTTGGGCGAAAGGGAAAGCTTAGCCCGAGATTCGTAGGTCCCTTCGAGATCCCCGAGCGTGTCGGCGCTGTTGCATATCGTTTGGCTCTTCCACCCAGCTTTTCAGATGTTCATCCCGTCTTCCACGTATCGATGCTACGCCGTTATCTCCATGACCCTTCCCACACGATTCAACATCAGACAGTTCAGCTTGAGCCCGACCTTTCATTCACTGTGCCGCCAGTTGAGATATTGGATCGGCAGGTGAAGAAACTTCGATCAAAGGTCCTGCCGTCCGTGAAAGTTCTTTGGCGCAGTCCAAGCAGCGAGAAGATCACTTGGGAGGCCGAGGGAGTGATGCGGAAGAAATTCCCTCATCTTTTTGAAGGTACGCGTAGTTGCATATTTTAAAATTCGGGGACGAATTTTCTTAAGGGGGGAAGACTGTAACACCTGAGATTAGGGTTAGTGGTAATTGAGTTTTTATATGGGGTTTTTGGTAAAAAGTTTACCAAAACGGGATTCTAGTAATTTATCTGGTTTTATGGTTATTTTGTAGAATTTTATCTCGACCACACACACTTGTGCACGTTAACTAGGGTTAAGATTAGGGTTTGCTATATATTTGAGCTTGTGGGCTAGCTATGTTTAAATTAACCATGGTGGGTTAGGTCCTTGGTTAAGTTAATTGGGTTGTTAGAGCTAATTAGTTTTAATTGTGGATGGTTGGCTTTGACCATGGGTATTTAGAGAGTTTTAAGGGTGACTTAGAGAGAGAGAGAGAGGGAGGTGATGTTGTCATGATGGTTTAAGGATTAGTCACCCTCTTTCACCTCAAACTTTTGAATGACTTCTCACACTCAAACCCCTCTCTCACTTACACAGCAGTTCATCCCATATACCAACAGATCAGCCATCCAAACCACCACCATTTGCTGCTACAGCAGCTTTTTCAGCCCCCAAAATAGCCATATTGCTGCTACAGCAGCTATTGATCCATCATCTAGCCATTCTCAGCTCATTTCCAGCAGCAGTTCTTCACAAAGCAACACTTTAACTGCTGCACCAACAGCCATTTCATCCCCTAACATCATTACAAGCAGCCCAACCTTACAACCCTCTCTCACACACTCACATCAGCCCATTTCTAGCTCAATTCAGCCTAAAAAAATCAGCATCAGCCATTGTATCAGAACATCAGCAACAGCAGCTGCTATATCAGCCCCAACTCCTTACATAACACCCCCTCCCAACACTCAAGCCTTCCCTCAACTTCACCCCAGCCCCCTGCTGCTGCTAATACTTCAAAAACAGCAAGCACCCTAAACCTGTTTCAGCTTCAGCATCAGCATCAGCTGAAACATCACTACCACCCTGAAAACAGCAATAGCCTCAACCCAGCACAACACCCACCAGCAACACAACTTCAGCCCAACACCATACCACCTCAGCTCAACACCGCACCATATCAGTCCCAACACACAAACCAACACCATAGCAACAGCCCCACCATCACAAGCAACAACAACAGCAACATTTCAGCTTCAGCATCAGCATCAGCTTCAGCAACAGTGAAGCTCAGCTCATTCCAGCCAAGTTTTGCAGCACCTACTCCATCCTTCTTCTCCTTCTCCTTGGTTGCAGGGTTCTTAGGGGGTATAACTCCTAAACTCTTTCCAATTTATGTAGATTATGTGCTTGATTAGCTAGTTTGGTGTTTTATCGAAATTTTAGTACTAGACTTGTGTTGTGATGGTAGATCTAGTTTCATTAGAGTGCTTGTAGCTTAATGGAACCTTTTTTGGTGTTAATTAGTCTGTTTTAGCCTAGTAGTGTCGTTAAATTTAGATGGATAGCCTTAAATTGCTAAAATTATGGTAATCTAGCTTAATTAGTGTCCATTTCATGCTTTAGTAGTGATTTTGGGTGATTTAAGGGAATTTTGGCAAAAGTGAAGGTAGTGTTAGTTAGAATAGCCCTTTTAGGTACTAATGAGGCCAGTTAACCAGAGGATTGCCCCAGATTTCACAAAGACACCCGTTTTTACCCGACTTGGCGTGATTTAGCAGTTTTAGTGACTTTTTAGCCTCTATTGGATCTGCTGTTGACCCGAGCCCTTCAGACTAAAATTGTGAAAACAGTAGCATGGTGAGACTAGTTGAAACACACACACACACACAGAGCACGGGGACCCACCTCCCCCTCTCGGCCGCCGATTTAATCATTCTGGCCGCAAATTGCAGCCAGAGTAGGGGGGTGGGGTGTGGGGGTTTTGGGTGTAGGGTCCTTCTGGATAGGTTAGGCTTCTGGTACCTGCAACTTTTCAAGTTTGGCCCAGAGGTAAAATCTGGAGCTGTTTGCGTGTTTCCGATGTTTTTAAGTCTCGTGCGACACGTGCGTGATACGCGTGGTTCTGTGGCGCGCTGCGCGACACAGCGTGTCAGTTTAGGTTCTGGTGGTTTAGGCGCGTCGCGTCGTGTCGTGTGCATGCGCGTTTAGTTTCACGCACGTGTATCCTTTTATCGATATATCGCGTTTTGCAGGATTTTTCCTTATATGGTGACTTTTGTAAATTCTAGGTTCGCCGGCGGGGACTTCAAGCGCAGCGGAGAAAGGAAAGCAGGTGGTCGGACACACCTAGCACGGGATCACGGGTGAGTAGATTTAACATCTACGGGGGACGATCGTTTGGATGGCGCGAGTCGCCCGATAGATATAGTAGACTTGATATTACGTGTGACATTATGATAAGAATACTTGCATGATAATTGCTACAGTTAGGATCTATATGATGTTCCATATACGCAGACTCATTATAGGACACATGCACCATTACCAGGTTTATATGCAGCACGAGCACTTTTCATGTGGACACACACACCCTGGTAATTGCCATGTCACGACACTAGATAACCATAAATCTGAAACATGTTAATTGCCTAGAAATGTGACATTGCAATAAGTATTTAAAATGAAATTATAAGAATTATTATCCTCATGCATATGTATCATTATATCATTTGCTCATGCCTAGTATAAATCATACATTGTAAATTGATACCATAGGCATTCATAATCATTGACATATGCATTCATGATGATTTCATGAGATTTATGATATTTCTGGATTTAGGGGAAAGCCGCAAGATTTCAAACTTATAACCTTTTAAAATATAAAAGTTGCGGTTTTCTAGTGATGTAAAGTGTCGTCCAACATGAGTTTTGCTGTGGTTTTCGAGACCCGTTTCGAGGAGGTGGATGAATCGTCTTGGGTACATGGTGGGCCCGGTACGGTACCCCGGGGCAAAAAGATCGCAGGAGATGGCGTTGAGCCTGGCAGGGGATGGATTACCTACCGGTGACTTTATTTGGCACGGCGGATATCCAGAGGATACCGACCGTGGCCGCTAGATTAAGATATGGATATTTGATATGGATCAGCCGGATGGCTGAGGCCAGGGATACTGGACACGGATATATGAGATTTGGACAGTTTTGGGGTGTCGTTGCTGGACACGGATTTTATTGATTTCTTGGATATTATGCTGATATTTAAAAAGGAAGTTTCAAAACAAAGGAAGGAACAATTCTTATACCTGCATGATGAGATCTTGAGTTGACTCGTATAACATACATACATGATAGTACTTTCATGTGGCATACATACCTGTTATTACATCCATGTGACATATATACTGTTGATGTTAGTACACTGTTGATGCATACATACCTGCTAGTACATTATTGATGCATACATACCTGCTAGTACATGTAGCCATACCTGTTTTAGGGATGCCAGGATACATGTGTGCATGCATACGATAACCTTAGTAGATGTTATTTTTTTACTCACGAGCTGGCAACTCACCCCCATTGTTCCACAACTTTTCTGCAGGTCCGTTCCGTCAGCACTATAGCGGCGGATACTTTTGCTTCTTTTGCACTTTTTGCCTGGACTCGAGGCTTTTGCTCATAGGTGGGTTATTATCATTTTGTACCACCTTCTATATTCGTTGTATCTAGAACACTCCATCTACTGCTACTATTATTTCAGCTGTACCTGACTTATTTGGATTACTGTATATTGACTTAGAGACGAGGTTGTGAGACTTGGGGATTTATTTTATGATATATCTGGAGTCGAGCTCACTTGAGTCGACATGTCATTCTTATGCTTCATGCTTATTTATGCACACTGTCATTTTACATTGCGTGGGATTTGTGACCGCCTTGAGGCGAAGAGCTAGCTCCCGCTTGGGGATGCCATATTCATATATTCATTTATAGTCTGCTTTGCACCCGTCTGGGACTTGTTTTACAAGGAAATTCTGCATGAATTTTGGGAAAAAGGAAAGTTATTTTAAAAAGGGAATTTGATATGGTAATGGAGTAAAATGCTTAAATAAATTGGTTTTCCTTCACTCTAAAATTTTAATTGGGTTTTGTATTCTGGGCTTCGGCTTACTTAGTTCACGGACGCCTTGAGACGTTTCGTAACCTAAGTGCCGGTCGCGTTCCGTACTTTACGGGTCGTGACAAGGATGTACTTGCCGACTACCCTTGCTCCACTAGTATGATATGCATCATAATCCTGGTAGTCAAGTATTCATCCTAAGGGCTTTATCAACATATATTAGAGAGACAATGAGTGTACATGTTAAGATAAAGAGCAACCAGATAGCATACTATCATGCCGAGCAAGAAAGTCCTTCCTATATATGTCTAAGTATCCACTATAATATACATCACATGTATAATACTGGCCTCTAGGGCATACATATAACTAACAATCTCCCACTTGCACTAAGACCATTTGTTGTAGTATCTCATACTCAATGCCCCATAAAAGTTTCTCTAGGGAAAATCCTCTGTGAGTGGATCCGTCATGTTATCCTTCGCATCAACTCTCCTTACCTTGATCCCTTGGAGATCAACCATCTCCCGGATTAAGTGATACCGTCCTCAGAATATGTCTAGATCGCTGATGGAACCGGTGTTCCTTGGCCAAACCCACAACTCCATTGTTGTCACAATAATAGTTATTGGACGATCAATGGTAGGAACTATGTTCATCTCATGAACAATAAACATCCCGACATCCACTTTGGTAGCATCGTTGGTAGTGATGTATTCATCATTTATCGTCTAGATTGCCACGGTATATAGCTTGGAACTCTTCCAACATACCGTCCCTCCACTGAAGGTAAAGGGAAATCCCGAGACTGATTTTCAATCAACCTTATCACTCTGGGAGCTCGAATTTGTAAAGGACTCCCACTGGAGTTCACCGTTACCAAACCCAAGAACATTTCTTTAGTGCTTCTCAAGTACTTAAGAATGTCCTCCATAGCTGTCCAGTGATTCTCCCAAGATCCGATTGATTCCTAATTACTACAGCTAGTAAGTTAGCTACATCTAGTCTGGTACATAAAATTGCATACATGATAGAGCCTACAGAAGAAGAATAGGGTATCCTTTGCACGCGAGCTCTCTCCAAATCAGTCTCGGGAGACATCTTTTTGGAGAGAGTATTCATAAGTGAGTGGGCGAACCACTACACTTAGAATCCTCCATACTAAACCCCTTTAGTATGGTGTTAATGTACCTGGATTTGGGACACTCCCAACATCCACTTAGATCTATCACCGTAGATCATAATCCACAAGATGTAGTAGGTATCATCCAGATCTTCCATTGAGAACTCCCTTGATAAGAGGAGCTTGACCGAGTGTAGCATAGGAAACCTTTCCTATCAAGAGTATGTATCTACGTACAATACGTGGAAGACAATCTTACTCTCTGCCACCTTCTTGTATATACAAGGTTCATCTACCATTTTGATGAAGTTAAACTTTTTGACTACCATATCAAATAGATGTTCCAACTCCGCGATGCGTGCTTTAATCTTGATGGACTTAAGCATAGCCACTGTAGAAAAAGGTTTCACCATAAACCACATTTGGTTGCATGACGAGAACCTTTTGCTTCAAGTCTAGCTTTGAAAGTCTCAAATTTTCCATCTACACCAAGAATCTTCTCAAGATCCATTTGCTCCCGATGGGTTTTACCCCTTCAGGTGCAATATACAAAGTCATAATTTGTTGGTGTACATGGATTCCATCTCTGATTGCATAGCATCCAGCCATTTCACAGAGTCCCTACTCGTGAAGGCCTGCCTGAACCTAGTTGGGTCATCATCTACTATGATGCAATCCTCGCTCCCACCATCACTGAGGAAACCGTAGTATCTCTTAGGTGGATGAGAAACCCTACCAGACTCGTGGAGAGGTTGAGGCTCGTTGGAGACTATTGAATTCTTTGGTTTCACCAAATCATCAGCTGTTAGTTTGTCCAGCTAGAACTCCTTCCAGTTCTACCTCATGACCACAAATTTCTTCATAAGAAATTCCTTTTTTAAAAAGGTGGCATGCTGAGAAACAAAACAACTTTTGCTCCTCAGTGTGGTAGAATATATACCCTCGCGAATGTTCGGGATATCCAACAAACTTATACAGAACTGACCTTGCCTCGAGCTTGTCCGTATTTTGCTTTTCAACATAGGCCGGACAACCCCATATCATAACTCGTTTAAAACATGATCTCTTCCCATTCTATATCTCATATGGAGTGGTAAGAATTTATTTGGATAGAACCCATTCAATAGGTATGCAGCTTCTCAAGTGCATTACTCCAAAAGGAAATAGGTAACTCAGAAGTACTCATCATAGAGCACACCATATCTAATAGGGTGCGATGCCTCCGCTCCGATACACCGTTGTGTTGTGGTGTACTCGAAGGAGTAAGCTGAGAGAGAATCCCATTCACCGTTTAGAAAATCCAGGAACTCCATGCATAAGTATTCCCTTCCCGATCTCATCGAAGGATTTAATACTTCTACCCGTCTGGTTCTTAACTTCAAGATTATATTCCTTGAATTTCTCAAAAGTTTCAGACTCGTGTTTCAATAGGAATACATGTCCGAATCTTAAGAGATCGTCGATGAATATAATGAAGTACAAAGAACCATCCCTGGCATTTGTAGACATAGGACCGTATACATCATCATGTATCCGTCCTAAGAGTTCAGTAACTCTATCTCTGTTTCCAGTAAATGGAGTATTGGTCATTTTACTTTTGAGACAAGACTGGCAAGTATCATAAGATGAAAATTGGAACAGATTCTAATATTCATCCTTATGTAACTTAACTAGTTGTGTTGCATTGATATGACCTAGTCTACAATGCCATAAGAAGGATTCGTTCATTTCTGAACTACTCCTCTTGTGTGTGTTCTAGATAATTTGAACTGTGGTTTGATTTAGAACGTATATGCTATTATATAACGTGCCTAATCCAATCAACTCTTGATTAAGGAAAATGTTCACAACATTATCCTCCAATACAGAATTATATCCTTCTTCAACTCAATAAAGAATCTGATGTAATGTTGTATATCAGGTTCGGTATGTAATAACATTTGTTCAGAATCAATGTATTTACCATTTGGTAATATAAGGTGATATTTGCCAACTGTCTTGGCTGCAACAATTGCACCATTCTCTAACACTTAGAACATATCACCTAATCCCAGTTCTCTACCTTTCTGTAGCCCATGTAACAGATTACATATGTGGGATCTTAATCCGGTATCTCATATCTAGGACGTAAAGGATACGGAGAAGCAGTTCTTGGTAATGAACACACCCGAAGAATATGCATCAACATGCTTATTCCTCGTTTGGGTCGCGTAGGAATCTGGATATTCCCCTATTTCCTGCTTGGACTTATAACAGTTATAAGATAGAGCGGAACCAACGTTCCCCAGCACAGTATAATAAGCAGGTTCGGTCAATGCATCCATATTATTATCTTGATTAAGGTGTGACATGGTCGGTACCAGGAAAGAGAGAGAGAAGAAAACACTCGGCGTATGCTCTTGCAAGATTAGATTGGTTATTATTTTATCTAATCAGGATGGCTCCCACTGTTTTTATCAAATCTTCCTTCAAACCCTAAAAGGTAAGACTATCCGGGATTAATTACACCCTACAAGTTCGCCAATCTTTCGGCCATGCCAGTGTCAGTACTTTGAGGGAGGTTCGCACGGACCTAATTAAAATAAATCTTGTTGTCCCAGGGGTGTAACCCCGTTAACACCTTTCTAGACACCTACTTTGATCGGCTAATTGTAATGTGCAAAACTCTTTCAGGAGTAACTCTTACTCGCAGTGGTTATCGAGATCCAACTATCTCATAGAAGGTATGCAATCTCATTGAAAATTTCAACACTTGAAATTCCCGATAATATTTTGCCCCTACCAACTTATGACCTTGGCTATGGTCAACAAATCATAAGCGCTAGCCAAGTCTAACCCGTCATTTCATGATTGAATTAAACCTACCCGTACGACCCTTGGTTAAGGTCAACAAAGCCGTATGACTACCCTAACTCAATCGCATCATATGCTGCAGATAAGCACTAATTAGCTACCACACACAACGCCTTGGTTAAGGTCAACAATTACAGCACGAATACTAAAAAGTACTTATCTGAAATGACGGAAGGATACGACAGGTTTTTAAGAAAGCCTTTTGCGTAATGAACTTGATATCGTTGTAGAATTGAGTGATTTTGAAAATGAGTGTTTTTTAGGCCTTTACTAGTTTTACTAAAGAGGTCACTCCCGGTGCAGGGATCTCGGCTCTTTCCTCATCGAATGAGGTGATGGATGTCTCACAAATACCACTATGCAAATCATGAACTAAAAAATCAATCAAAAACAAAACCGAGTGGGTTGTAGCATTTACCAGTTTCGCTAAAGAGGTCACTCCCGGTGAAGGTATCTCGGCTCTTTCCTTATTGAATAAGATGCTGGATATTCTACAAGGAATACCGCTATGCAAAGCAAGAACTAGAGCTACAATTTTTAAAACAAAATTCTACAATATCTTTAGATTTCTTTTATTTCATTAATCTCATTAATGAAGTCCCATCATTTATGCTTCCTAAGCATCTCAGAAGAAACGAAAACATCAATAGTTATTATATATCATATATATATATATATAATATAAGCATTCGTCTCAGAATATCAAGTGATCACATCACAGAATATCAGCAGCAGAGGAACACATATGAAATATTGGATATACTAGGAATTCCGTATTTTAAATTAAGCCAGTAAAATATGTGGATTCCACGGTCGTGATGAATAGCCAAACGCACATCCCCAGACCCCTACAACAGCGACAAGCAACCCTAACAATTCTAGAGTTAGGAGACCCGTACTCGACTCCTCGAGATGGTCTCCCACTGTACCCTAGAACCCGATTACTTGTGCTCCCCTCCTTGGGTCTATCCTAATGCAGAAAATTAAGTAATATACATCAATGGTGATATCATCCTCAACCCGGAAGTGCCCCAATAAAAGAATATTACATATAAGTTTTTATATGAATGAAAATGAAAAACTCTCATCTCACATAAAAAGCCCCGTCTATTCAAAATACGACGATCCAATATTACATATCCCAGCAACACATAACATCATATGGCATCAACGTAACTAAATATACGTATTCTAATTGTCGTTGACATATTGCAATGAAACCGGCGATACACCACATATTACACTTACGGTAGCAGAAAAGAAAGTGAAAAACTATAATAATAGGAATCCGCAACAATCTTAGACATCATAAACCCAATGTATCACATACTTTGGATTTCATGCCTTACCAAATAAATTCCTAAGACATCACATGCCTAAAAATTATAAACCCCGCATTTTAGTCTCGATATTGAAAACACTTTCCGATAACCAGTCGGGTAATTCAACAAAATTCCCGATAACCTGATCGAATGCTCTTCGGAAACTTTAGTAGACGACCGCACCTCCGATGCCGTCGAAGAAGTGCACTAAGGCGGAACACCACGGCCGCGAGCACCTGAACGAATGCTTTTGGTGATGGGGTTCTCCTAAAGTCACTTGGTCGGGGCTTTGGGGCATGGCTAAGTGATTATCTAGTAAGGTTACCTGGTGAGTATCCGCGTACGCTAAGTGATTGCGACGGACTTTTGATCAACATCAAAATCCCGTGGCAACCGATCAAATGAGACTGAATGGCTAGATTTATAAAATTCAAATTATTTTTCACAAAACTAAATTTTGTGGATTCGAAGTATTGTATCACAATCACAGATAGCTAGACAATGTTAAACTTCTCGATCGAATCAACAAACACCAAAAATTTCCCACAGCGCTCAATACTTGAGCGGAGTTTAAAAATTCACCCAGAACATGCCACAACACCTATGGACCAACCGTAGAATGATCAACCCTTGCCTCACCTATGACGCCGCGGAACTACCACAAACCCTATGATTTG